>OX451395.1:14539545-15739545 GCA_949629135.1 Eremobia ochroleuca | reverse complement strand
TAGTAGTTTTATGAAAGAGACAAACTGTAAGACAGCTCTATTTTAAGTTTTATCTATGTTTAGTATAGATACTCCGTGTCCAGCCGGTTGAGTTTCTAAAAATCTCACCGTGAAAACTTGCGTGGAGTGAGCTGTCAGTGTCAACCCACTGATGCTAGGGATTGACTAAGCACACATTTACATTACAAGACCATAAGGCGATGTTCGGCGTCGCGAACAATTCCATCGCAGATGGTATTGTAAAATTTAGTGGCGATGACAAGACGTATTCGTCCTCAAAAAGGTGACAGCGGGGTAGTCGCGTAACACACAATCAGTAGCAATGGGTTTCATTTTGGCAGTTCAACAACATTCATTTCGTTACTTACGTTGTTGAGCAGACAAATTTTTCGAACGTATGAAGCAATGGATTAGCAACATCCTTCAAAATAATTCAGATTGAGATTCATATTGTGTTACGCAATTAGGGTGCAGTCGATAAAAATCTCACCGTGATAACGAAGGTGAAGTGAGCTTAGAGTAAGCCTTGAGTCATACTGATGCTAGGGATTGACACTATTGACGACTCACTCCACGCTCACGTCACCCAAGTTTTCACAGTGAGATGGTTACAGAATCGCACGGCAGGTGTGCTTTAATAAAAAGCTGATATAAAATTATCTGAAAGTGTTTATTTCTGCCTACTGTAAACGTCTAAAAGATGTCATCACCAAAAGACGCAATCACTTGTAAAGCTTTTCACGTAAATTTAATCGTTTACAAAAAGGTAATTACTTTGATTTATCTTTCAAGTCAGTATTTAAGTGCTATCAAATAAAATTTGAATCTCTTCGATGGATAACTAAATGACAAAGAGCGATGAACGACCAAAGATGCAGTGAAGTTCACAGAATTTTATTTGACAAATTGCCATCAGTGATCATAATCATAACGATTTTATCTAAATATCGAATAAATGTTTAAGAGAAAATATTCTCAGCATTATTTATAAAATAAGATGAAAACGTTTATATATAAACGTTATATTTTATATTCAATTTATAACTTGACGTTTCATACATGACATACTAAACCGATTTAGATATCGTTGCTTCTAAAAAACAGAGACGTCTAAATCAAGAGATTTACATGAATGAGATTGTTTTATTGGATTTTGAAAAGTAAGTATTACAACACAGTATTTTAAACTACAGACAGTTGCAATGTTTATTTTAAGCAGTACAATGTCTTGACGAATTCTTGTATTTATATTTTCGAAATAGCTATGTTTGTAAAGCAAAATCCAAGTCGTTTTAATTGTATAGCAACGGTCGATTCTGTAAAAATCTCACCGTGAAATCATAAGTGAAGTGAGCACTTAATAGTGTTAATCCCTAGCGTATGACAGCTCGCTCCACGCTCACTTCACTCAAGCTTTCACGGTGAGATGGTTACAGAATCGAACAGCTGATGTATTTCCAAGATATAGGCGTGACAAGAGTAAATTATGTCAATTAACGTGTCAAACTACTGTGGTGTGCAGTAGTGATTACAATAAATTACCAACTGCATGACTTTGCTGTAAAAATCTCACCGTGAAAACCTGCGTGGAGTGAGCTGTCCGCGTGATCCCACTGGTGCTAGGGATTGACCAAGAATACATTTAAGTACAATCATAAAGGAGACTTTAATAATAAAAATAATAATAAATCATTTAATTCTGATTCAACCTGAGACTACATCCATATTTGTTAGTAAAATTGCGAGCTTACAAACTAATGTTAATAAAATAATGGCAAATAAAAAATAATAAAAAATTGTGAAAATAGTGGCAGGTCCGGGTGGACTTCCCGATGATGGTGCCAAATCACTAAACGACTGCGTGCAGCCGTATCCAGCGAGCCAGTATCGGAGAGTCCCACCGGTCCGCCAGCGGGAATTTAATTAAATTAATTAATTTAATTTAATTTAACCAACTTTAATCATATATTTTATGCTTACTCTATTAATCATAGTTTTTTTGATATTCTGTTGGATAAGTAAAGATGAATCAATACAATAGAAACTGTTCTATTAACTCGTTGCCTACATACAAAAAAAAGACGTCAGGTTGCAGGTGCTAAAGAAAACTTTTATTGCTGCACTCATAATTTCCCTTATAAAATTAGTGAGCATTCGTTTACAGACGCCAGCACATAAAGCTACTACAATCTGTCAAGTTTCTTTAATAGATTTTCAACTTTACCGTTAAAACATAAGGTTCAGAGTTGATTGGGAAAATTTTATAGTTTCGGGTAGCTTGATGTGCTAGCGTCTGTACATACACTGAATAATGAATATGCAAGAAGTGTCTGCGGCCAAACTAATGTGGAATGTCCCGCATTAGTACTTTGCAGATTTGGCTAATATGCATTTTTGTAGGATATTTTTATTGCATCATACGCTTTGGGTGAACTACTTAATCGTTAAGTAAACAAACTGGACTATTATTCAGCAAATATCTACTTCGACGTTTAAATTCAGGTTAGCTCAGAGTAGATCCTTCCCGTTTCGTGATTGAAAAGCTCGGAAACCTTTCGTACTCAGCTTTTAAGCTTATTCATTACGTTCAGTCATTCATTTGTTTCTATTTCCGAAGAGCAAGCGAGACGACGTCACATTCCTTAGGGGATTAAAATTTACTCGTACAGCAGCTTCGAAAGCACTAAGTGAGCGTATACACAACCAAGTAAAATAACGGAACGACAAATCGGTGAATAAGAACGTTAATATGGATTAACGCTACTTCAGTGCAAGCGTCCTAGAACTTATCTGACCAATTGGCAAGTGACTATTGTCAGAAAAGCGCGTTAAGTCATTGGCCCCGGCTGTCATTCTGCCGCCCTAAGTAAAAGGGGCGCATCTGCCGAAAGGGAATGGAGAAAAATGAGCCTTAATGGATGCGCCTTTTTTGTTTAGTAAGGTTTATTTTTCTTTACATTTTTGACCGATATGCGTCTTTTTAGCTTACTGCGGCAGCATTCATAGATCATGACAGCCGAGGTCAGTTTCAAGCTTCTGACGACCCGTAACTACTTAGTTACGGGTTGTCAGAAACCTGAAAGTCTGACAACCAGTCTTACCAAGGGGTATCTTTTACCCAGTGACTAAGTATGAAGATCAGTTAGACACTTGCTCCATGTAAAATACTTTAGATTCAGCTACACCAGGTTTAGGTTAGTCTGCAAGCCGACCCCAACATATTATGTAGTTGGGAAAAGGCTAGGCAGATGATATGTTGTTAGGACCTAGAAATAAAATACTGCAAATGAATGCAACACAAAAGCAAAAACACATCAATATACAAAAACCGGCCAAGTGCGAGTCGGATTCGTGCACGAAGGGTTCCGTACCATTATCTATAAAAACGGCAAAAAATCATGTCTGTTGTATGGGAGCCCCCTTAAATATTTATTTTATTCTGTTTTTTTTAGTATTTGTTATTATAGCGGCAACAGAAATACATCATCTGTGAAAATTTCAACTGTCTAACTATCAGGGTATCAGGGTTTTATCTTTTTACCCTTTGGGTACGGAACCCTAAAAAGTATTACCGTGATCATCATGATTGGTTCGAAATGGGGCTTAATCAGACTATAATATGTCCACTTCTGGGACACAGGCCTCCTCTCGGTGAGAGGGAGTGGGGCGTCATCCACCACGCGGGCCCAGTGTGGGTTGGTAGATGTCACATGTCTTCGAATTTTTAGTTATAGGACATGCCGGTTTCTTCACGATGTTTTCCTTCACCGCTTTGAGAGCAGTGGTGATGAAATAATTTACACAAAGTAAAGCGTTTGCCAGGGTTCGAACCTACGAACTACAAGTTGAAAGTCGCGGCCATCGCTACTGGGCTACCACTGCTTGCAAGGATGAATATTTATAAAGTATCACTACATAGTAGTATATATATATATATATAAAATAAAACAAAGTCGCTTCCCTGTCTGTCTGTCCCCATATATGCTTAGATCTTTAAAACTACGCAACGGATTTTGATGCGGTTTTTTTTAATAGATAGAATGATTCAAGAGGAAGGTTTATATGTATAATACATGCATAATATAGTAGAGAAACACTGATAATTTTAGAGGTTTCTAATGTGATGTCGTAAATAAACACATTTTTTTGAGCTTACATTGTAAACGCTGGCTGAACCCGTCGAGATAGATCAAAATAATGTACTACAGTATTGTACACCTTAAAAAGGTCTACAAAAAAGTCCGCGATGGTATATGTCTATCTCTTAGGGTTAACCCACAATAACCATTTTTATCCTATACTTTTTACGAAAAAAATTTTTATCAGTGTTTCTCCATTGCACCCGTGCGAAGCCGGGTCGGGTCGCTAGTTAATAATAATTCTATTTCCAATATATCTGGCCAAACACATGCATAAAATAAAGTATCTTGCGAACTGAAGAAATTAAGGTTCCTTGCGTTAAAAACAAAGTTATTAATGTCTCAACTTTCCTAACCAATCCTCTCTCGCAAGGGCCACCGACTCTTAACTCTCTAAAGACTAATGCTGGCAGTTGTCGGACCGATTAAAATAAACCTTCCGCATTAGAGCTAAAAGCTTCTAAAATATTCTGAAGACAGCAAATATATGTAGTCCTCTTTTTGCAGATTCAGATGTTTATTTATATTACAATTGAAATGACAAATGGAGAAATCTCATATTCTTTTGTTGTTCTGACGTAGCGCAATATTATTTTGTTGATATTGCACGAGTATGTTCAAGTTAAGGGGGACTTACTTTTACGACACAGTGGAGAGATGATTCAGTAAATTTATCTACTGGATTCTGGGCACGTGTTTCCTGTTTAGGCGTGGTTCAGGTGGGGTTGGATAACCTTGAATGATTTTTCGCGTGTCTTTAAGTTCACGGACGAAGTAACTAAATTCGTGACTTATCATATTATTCAGCTATGTAAGTTTATGACACATATTTCAACCTTCTTGTTTGAAGACCATTTTCTTTAAGACCCAATAATGATGAGCGTTATTCTGTGTATGTGAAACATGATATGGCTAGAAAGGGAGTGAACTCCGAGATGACGACTAAAGAGAAGTGTGGACCTCAAATAAATTGCTATATGGGCAAGAGAATGATGATGATTCATTTTGTTTTTCTTTCTGCACCGATTGGTCGTAAAGCTAAGGCAAATTGTTAGGTACTCGAACTAATACGAGTATACAAGGTGGCGGTTTAGACACCAGCCGTGTGATTCTGTAACCATCTCACTGTGAAAGCTTGGGTGGAGTGAGCGTTGAGTGAGCTGTCATTCTCTAGGGATTAACACTATTAAGTGCTTACTTCACTTACGATTTCACGGTGAGATGTTTACAGAATCGACCGGCTGCATCGGCCAAGGGGCTGATTAAATATTCATCTTAAACAATTTATGAAACTCAAACTCGCATTGCATGCATGCAAATAGTCTGTCTGTGTTGTATGGAACTTTTTTTAATTTTTATTTTTTATTTATCTGTAAGAGATTTGTAGCGAAAGTTGTTTAAAATGACGGGTACCATTACCCCTTTGACGAATTCAGGTGACTAAATTGCCTCCCTGTATTAAGGCTCGTGCAGGCTGGCGCGACTTGTCGCGCGACGCGGCGCGGGGCGATTCTGCGATATTATCGCGCCGCAACACCTTTCACACTAGAGCGACGCGAATCGCGGCCGCTGCGCGAATATCGCCGCGATATCACCACGTCGCCATACAAAATGTTCCAATTGGAGTAGCGGCGCAACCACGTTGCGGCGCAACAGGTCGCCCCTGTGTGAATTGCCGCGCGCGTTTCCATAAAAATTGTTCTACGGATATATATCCCAGAATCACGTCGCGCCATCGCGTCGCGCCTGTCTGTACGGGCCTTTATGTTTCTGCAATAACTTTCTTAACATTCGGGAAATATATTGTGTAATGTTCTTTATTCTACCTTGACCACTAACAGCCTTGTTTGCTGCCAAGACCAATGGAACAATAAACAAATCAGAGGTCTACATCCCATAACACACAATGACCCAACATAGAAGCTTCCTTATCCAGCCGGAATATTCTGTAAAAATCTCACCGTGAAATCGTAAGTGAAGTGAGCTTGAAGTGAGCAGTATCAGCCGGTCGATTCTGTTAGAATCTCACCGTGAGAAGTTAGGTGAAGTGAGCTGTCATTCCATCTGATGCTAAGAATTGACACCAATGACAGCTCAGTTTAAGCTCACTTCACCCGAGTTATCACGGTGAGATTTTTACAAAATAGCACTACAGTAGTGTTAATCCCTAATGACAGCTCACTTCCCCCTCACTTCACCTAAGTTCTCACGGTGAGATTTTTACAGAATAGTACTGCAGTAATCTGTGTTTATATGTTATCTTATCAAACAAGCTAACGAAACTTTTCTACTAATAATATTGTAATGTTTTTATGGAAATCTTTATCTTGACTGGGTACTTAGTTATGGGCTCGTGGATTTGGTTAATCGTTTTTCTTTTGCTTTTTCTTAGGATTCAAGATAGACTATCTTTAGGTAATTTATACTTTCGGGTTTGGTATAACATTTTCTAGATGATATATTTGATTCGGCTCAGTGGTTCGGGTTCGGAAGTATAGGATTGCTTAGGTACTTATGGCTATGATTTTACCAAAGTCTTTTATTCCATTTTTTTATTCGTGTAAAGACTTATTCAAGGTATAAAAGTTTGGTGGAATGCCCCCTTAGACAGAAATAATATTTTCACACTACTTTTTCTTGTTTAAGCCTCACTGGTCAAGTCATAAGCGCGTCTGTGGTGTAAGATTTTTCTTTTATGAGTCCTGATGTTAGCATAATCGTCGCAAGTGGGACTGCTGATCATGAGGTCCTGGGTTCGATTCCCAGGACCAGGGTAAGGTGTTATTGGGGTTTTCAATCCGAAGTATCTGCCGGTTCATGGCAATAATCACCCTATTACATGTGTCTTTACCGCCTGCAATAAGTACACATCTGCCTAAACCTTCAGAGATTACAGGTCCCGCGTATGTTTAAGTCCCATGCTATATGGAGTGAGCTATTACCATCAACACTACACCGCAGTCATTTCACCACAGTGTAATCACAAAAAAAAAACAGTGTTAACTTCGGTATAATTTACCCTTAAAAAACAGTCGCATTGCAAACCGCCATCTGGACTCGGCTAAAAGCGTTGAGAATTCGGAGAAAACTGACGGAAAAGGGTGATAATTTCATAACCCACAAGTCTCCAGCGACTTAATTTAAGCCTTGTACCTACTTTGTACCTTAAATTCGTAACCATCCCGTGCAGTTGAATATTTAATCACGTTCACGAGTTTCATCACGGTTAGCTCTGTCTTGGATAAAATATCATTCTTGAATTCTCAAACTTTAAGGTTTTGAATGCGAGGCTTTGAATTGAATGCAGGCGTTGAACAAATAATTTTTCTGTCTTTTTCTTGTAGATGAATGTACCTATTTCTTACTTATTAGGTTGTCTCATAAATTATTGCCAGTTACAAAACAAATTATTATTAATATTTTTTTATTAATCAAAACACATTTGATCAATTATTATCAACAACAGTCAGACATCTACTGGGCAAAATTTGAATACCCTTCTCCCAAAATGAGGCAGGCTGGGACTTGAAAAAATTTTCAAGTTCAATTTTAATACTTCCTGAAGTTTCGATTTTTTTTCCTAGTAAATGAAATTTAAGAGCTCGAAATAAATGAAAGTTTGAAGGCGCAAGATCCGGGCTATACGGTGGATGTGGAACAGTCAGCCATCCTAGCTCCTCCAGCTGTTTATGTGTTAACTTGGCGCAATGAGTTCGTGCGATGTCATGCAATAGTTGGACTCCAAGTCGTTTTGGCCGCTTAATTTTTAACATGTCTGCTAGTTTGCGAAGCTGCTGCGTATACAGATTGGCGTTAATAGTCTGATGAGATTCGAGGAGGTCTAAGAAAATCATTCCTTGCCAATCCCAGAAAACAGACAACATAATCTTTCGACCGTGTTTATTAAGTTTAGGAAGGGCTGGTGGGTTTTCCCCGCGAGGAATCCAATAGGCATGACGCGTGTTAGTTTCATAATGTATCCAGCTCTCGTCACATGTAATAATGTCCTTTAACAAACTTTGACAAATGACCACACGAACGGCCCGGTCATGGTCCGTTAACGCATGAGGTGTCCAACGTGACATCACTTTGCGATATCCCATCGATTTGAGATAACGATCTATAGTCGCGTGGGATTGTCCAAGCGCCTTCTCTAAATCGCGCGTACTATAGTCTGGATGTAGCTCAAGTTCGAGACGCAAAGCATCTTCATCGAAGCTGGTGGGTCGGCCTGGGCGAGGTTGATCTTCGCAACTTGTATCACCGGTGTCAAAACGCTTGTACCAGAAACGAACAGTCCGATCGCTAGTAGTACGCGGTCCAAATGCAGTGTTAATCTTTTTAGCCGTTTTTGTTGAAGAGACTTTAAGTCGAAGCTCATATAACATAATAGCTCGCAGTTGACGCTGATCCATTTTCACTAAATACTAATTATTGCGTTGCGTCCGCGCCTATTTATACCCTTATCATAAAAGATACTCATCCTTACTGGAAAGATCTAGAACTTGCTTGAATTCGCTTTAGTTTAAATACGAGAAAATAAAATATGGCAAGAACTTATGAGACAACCTAATACATTTAGACGTAAGGTTGGGTGTAAGAGAAGGTGCATATTATTTGCTTTAACCCTTTACTGCATGATATATTAAATAAGTGACATTTTTTTTTAAATGTTAATGTCTTTATTAAAGCTTCAGAATTAATTTTTGTGTATTTTTTATTATTTTAATTATTTATTTTTTTATTTCCAAGTGGTATGTGATGATAGACAAAATAGTTGTGTTTTATTATTGCTAATGATATGAAAAACAAACCCCATTAGGATTTATACGCTAGTTTTTTTTATTTTTTTAGAGTAAAATAAACTGTAAACATGTCAAACCATATATGGTTTCCTATGCGGTAAAGGGTTAAGAGCGTTTACGCCGTACGGCATTTCATACAAACTTTCAAGCCCTTGTTTTTCGAAATGAATGAACCGATCTTAATGAAACTTCGTACGCATAAGCAAGATACAAAGGTCTAAAAAGTTAGTAAAGAACATTTTCGAAATGTCTTATTTAAAAAAAGATAACTGGAAATCTCTGTTTCTATAGAAAATTTAAAATCGGTCTTATTGGGCTGTATCACTGTTTTTCGAAAATTTTATTAACTAAATTTTTAGACCTTTGCATCCTGCTTATGCGAACGAAGTTTCATTAAAATCGGTTAATTCATTTCGAAAAACAAGGGCTTCAAAGTTTGTAAGAAATGCCGTACGGCGTAAACGCTCTTAAAGCCTTGCATAGATAAACCAAGTGGTTTGAAATTCTTCTAATTTTAAAACAGTCATGATGTAAATAAAATCCATCCTTCTGATGCCGCCAAAACATACAATTTTCTAAAATTAGCCACCATACTTGAAAAAACTCATACAGCAAAACCGGGTATTCTAGAGTTGGTGGGCATAACAAACCATAGACACAGTTGCAACAAAATAAACGAAAAGAAAATCTCTGGGCAAAAAGTTAAAACCAACCAAAAATAGACCCCAGAACGAAAGGTTTTTTGAAGTGAAACTTCTTGGACGACAATTTTATTGAGAGTGAAATTTTAACTGCGCGTCACGTTTATGCACATTTCGTTACAAGAGAGAGAAGAAAGATATATATAACTCTCACTCTGTCTCTCACACTACATCTCTCTTATTCTTTATTTTTAAGAAGTCCCTTCTGTCACAATTTTAATTAAAGGTCACTTTTCTTTGTACAATTTTCTGCAATGAAATCTGCCCTTGCCAAGTTAATAATTTTACTTATAATATTGATCACAAAGCAGATAAGCTTGAACAGATCGTAGCATAGATACCGATCTAGACTGACAGTGCAGTAATTAGTGGACGTAGATGAGTAAAGTTAGTTAATATCTGCGCAATGGCCGTCCGAATATAGTTCGGCTAAGTTGAGTTATTAGAGGTAGGTAGGTACAGTCACGAGTACAAATGCCTTGCACTTACGCTAAATTACGGCAAGCGTAGCGTTGAACGCCCCCAGCTAGATGGATCTACGACCTTAAGATGGTGGCTGAGGCAGACTAAATGCGAAAGGTTGACTGGTAGAAAACGCCTATGGCATTAAATCCGCCCCTGTACATTTATGTGCTTGAAGTATTAAATAAATAAATAACAATAAATGCGGAAAGCGGAGGACAGGGTGTTGTGGCGCAGCCTGGGAGAGGTGGTCCAGCAGTGGACTGCGATAGGCTGAGTTGATTGATTGACGCTAAATTAAATATCGATTATCTTGTGAAATAAACGCTTGAACTTTTAAAAAAGACTTATTTTATAATAAAATAGTCCATCGATCTGCCTAGCTTTTTCCCAACTATTTTGTGATTGGCTTCCAGTTTAACTGGATGTAGCTGAATGCCAGTATTTTACATGAAGCGAGTGCCTATCTGACCTCCATAACCCAGTTACTGGGTAACGCGATACCTCTTGGTAAGACTGGTTGGCAGATTTTCGGGCTTCCGATTACCCGTAACGACTAGCAAAGATCTGAAGAGAAGAATGACATCCGGGTCACTGAGAAGTCTCGATATTATGTTATGAATGGTCACCCATCCACGGACCGCTCTCGGCAAACGTTCCTTAGCCTTACTATTATATTTGTAACACCATAAAATTTATTATATAATTGTTTGAGGAGAAAATCGTTTTTGAATTTTGCGTAAATATATTTATGCTCATGACTGTACGTACAATTTAGTAACAGTTGCTGCAAATCACGACCGGAGCTAATTTGACTTTAAAATCATTGACACACGACATAAATTGCAATGACCCGTGCCAGTAACGAGGGTTACTGAATTCAGTTGGTAGTAGATCGTGTTTGTATTATCAAGCATTATAAGGCTTTGTGTTTAACATCAGTGTAAAGATGATTGATTTTGTTACGAAAAGTTGAATTTTGAATACAATGCTAAAACTAAAAGTGACTTAATTTGTTTTTTTTTTTTAAATATGATTGATGGTTTCGTTAACATTAATCTGTTAACGAGGCAAGATTGCGAAATTATCAGACTTGTCTTGACCTTAAAAGGTTGAATAGAGCCCAATTGAACCTCAAAACCCACGATTAAGCCCACGTAGTTTGTGTGGCGTGATCACTTCACCCGGAACACGAAATGTCGTGAACGGGGTGAAGTGATCACGTGGATGCGTCAGGACTACTCTATGAAAAAAAGAAAAAAAAAAACAATATTGAGATTCTGATTGAGTTTCTGTTTTGCTATTTTAATTTAAAACCCCATAGAATAGTAATGTTTTGACAGCTAAAATACGAGCTTTGAAATTATATAAAGTGATCAATAGAATTTGCATAAAAGATATTATTAAAATCTCGATTATGATTGGAAATGTATGCTTGATCAATCCCTAGTATCAGGTGGGATGACACTGACAGCTCACTCCACGCTCAATTCACCTAAGTTTTCACGGTGAGATGGTTACAGAATCGCACTGCTGCCGGTCGATTCTGTAAAAAATCTCACCGTGAAATCATAAGTGAAGTGAGCACTTAATAGTGTTAATCCCACGCTCACTTCGCTGAAGCTTTCACGGTGAGATGGTTACAGAATCGCACTCCTGATGTATAAACGTCAACAAGGTAAAAGGAGAATGTAAGGTTCGTAGCAGGTGGCGTTCTATAGTTTCTGCCTACCCCCATGGGAAAAAGTCGTGAGTTTATGTATGTATTTGTGTGCGTGTGTATAAGTTAGACGATATTGATCCACACATGTTTATTTGGGCGCATTAAATCAATCAAAATAAATGAACGGTAGTTACAAAGTCACCCCATTACCATCCTTCCTGACCCGGCAATCCTTCCACCAGAGCCTTTTTTCCTCATAGATTCTTCAACTGGGAAGAATCGTCACAATTTCGTACATAAACATAGTAGACATACAGGGATTTTTGAGCCGGAGCAGTAAGGCTGCCTCTCCATTGATGCGGCACGAGTCTGCGGAGCAGAGAAACGGAGAAATATTAACCAATAGAAAAATGACATTGAGATTTTATGCAATCCTTTTGGTTAATATATTTTCTTGGTTTCTCCGCTCCGCAGCCTCGCTCCGCGTCAATGGACAGGCATCCTAAGGCTGGTTTTTCACCAGAGATGTAACTTCGAGGTATCCTGTTTTTATAAGGATCAAAAAACTCTATCGGACAACTAGATGAGGACTAGAAAAGTCAGAAATAGCAAAAACTTTTCTCTTAGGAAATGTGACTTCCAACTTCCTGTTGTTAGACTGACGTATGTATTTATATATATATATAAGTAAATTAAACAAACCCCCATCTCACACACGACAAATCCGTATGCATCCGTTCAGAAGAATCAGTACACAGTCTGTCTCACAAAACGCCTTCCTCGGCCACAAGACAGACGGGAAGCTTGATACGCTACGTACCACGAAATCGGTACAAGACATGGCTTAAGTTGCCCGGGCATGAAATTCTCGGGAAGGCAGAGCATAAATAACGGTGTTCACTGTTGTTTGTTTTGATGCGGGGAAGACGAATCGTAGGATTGCCGACTGTACGCGAAGTAAGAATTATACGAGTATTTTGAAATTCACAAAACGCAAAACACTGGGTGCTAAATTAAAAGAATAATCACTACATAGTATAAAACAAAGTCGCTTCCCTGTCTGTCTGTCCCTATATATGCTTAGATCTTTAAAACTACGCAACGGATTTTGATGCGGTTTTTTTTAATAGATATAATGATTCAAGAGGAAGGTTTATATGTATAATACATGCATAATATAGTAGAGAAACACTGATAACTTTAGGGGTTTCTAATGTGATGTCGTAAATAAACACATTTTTTTTGCGCTTACATTGTAAACGCTGGCTGAACCCTTCGAGATAGATCAAAATAATGTACTACAGTATTGTACACCTTAAAAAGGTCTACAAAAAAGTCCCCAATGGTATATGTCTATCTCTTAGGGATAACCCACAATAGCCATTTTTTATCCTTAACTTTTTACGAGAAATAATGGCTTATTTAAGAAGCAATTTTAGGCAATACAGCATTAATCCATATCCAATTAAGTACTGAAAAACATTGTGCATTTCATATAGATCATTATGGCCCTTTACAGCATGTAATTTAAATGAATATTTTCGAAGATATTACAGATTTAAAATGCAGGTACATAGCGTCTGCGGCGGCGGGTGGTACCGGCCGGGGAGCCGGCCGGTGGCGCTTGCCTGTAAGTAGCACGTCGAAGGCCGGGCTGCGCCCTAGCCCGGTTAAGCAGTCGACAACCTCATAGGTTGAACTACGGGAAGCCATTAAAAAAAAAAAAAAAAAAAAAATGGGCTGCGCCCCATAGCACTTTATGATTAGCAGCGATCGCACGCGTTTATCGGAGCTCTCTAGCGAGGAAAATAACAATTATTAGTACTGTATTTTTAATTTTATATTATTTAGTATCAGCATTGCACCCGTGCGAAGCCGGGGCGGGTCGCTAGTTTTATATAAATACTGAAATAAAAGGACACGTAAGCGTCGAGGTACTCGTCAGCATAGCTGTTTTGAAATTATAAAAATGTGAAAGCAAGAAGAGTATATAAGGATCTGCCGGTCGATTCTGGAAAAATCTCACCGTGATAACTAAGGTGAAGTGAGCTTAGAGTGAGCTGTGAGTCTTGCTGATGCTAGGAATTGACACTATTGACGACTCACTTCACGCTCACTTCACCTTTGTTTTCACGGTGAGATATTTACAGAATAGATAGGCAGAAGGCAGGTAGCCCGGGTCGACGGCGCGTTGTGTTCCACGCGCGCTTCAAAGATATGATTCAGCACTGACTGATGGGGTCCGCTAGGGCCACAGAAATCTTAATAATTGCCTTATTATTAAGATTTCTGTGGCTAGGGCCGATGCCTACTAGGGTCGCGGGTTGTTCGAAAGAGTCACCGTAGCCCTGGCACAGGTAACTGAAGGAACACGGGTGGGTTTAAAGTCAATAAAAATCTGATACGCCCTCCCGCTCCGCCCAAAGCGGGAGAAGTTATTTGATAACCCAAAAAAAGGATCAGAAGTCCAATTCTCATAATTAAAAACATCCAAAATCTAGTCGCAGCCTCAACTTAGCGAAACAAATGTCAAAAACATACGAGTAAATGTAGTTAAATTAGAAGTAATTTTGACAGATTGACACTGAGATTAGAATGCGAAAGTTCTTAAAAATACGGAAATTGTCCCTCTGGTGGGTTTCTGTCCATGGGAAAAAGGCGTGAGAGAATGTGCTTCAAAAAAAATTGTGGCTTCCACTCAAGTACTGGTAGGAAAGAAGGATCCAAGTCAGTTAAGGATCATTGATTAGAAAGTTTCTAGAAACATTTTAATCTCTTGATATTCTCTGATCTTTTTCTCGGTCTATTACACCGCGCCATCTTTGTAGTAGAAAAC
This sequence comes from Eremobia ochroleuca, assembly GCA_949629135.1. Lineage (NCBI taxonomy): Eukaryota > Metazoa > Arthropoda > Insecta > Lepidoptera > Noctuidae > Eremobia > Eremobia ochroleuca. Next base: position 15,724,939 of record OX451395.1, on the reverse strand, counting down.
AAGGAATTTTTCGGCAATGCGACTTCCGACTCAAAATGCAGACGCAATGCAGACCAATATATTAAAACACGTACAACATAAACAAATTCCGAACGATTTCCTTCTTTGTCTTCAAAGCATTTACCTACGCACACTCGTAACTCACATCCTTATCAAAACATTTCTGTTACCAAGATTCGCATATCTTTAGAATAATGGTCGGAACATAGCTTTTGCTTCTGTCGTCCCCAAAGGAGGGAACGGAAGATCCAATTTGTAATGTAGGAGCATAACGTAAAATCTTCTACTATGCATATTTTGTAGGTCCTAGCGCACTCTAGGGAGAAAAATATATTCTACTACGAGTACTAATTGCTCGAATAAATAAGTACGCGGGGTGCATACAACTGCTTCGTTTCGCGGATGTGTTCCGTTTTCGTTTTTCTTTTGTTTTCGGCTGTTTGTGGAGCTTTTACAGTTAATTGAATGGGATGTAATTACACGATTTGGCTTAACCTTTTCGGAGCATTCGTACGTACGTCTAGCTGCATCGTCTTATCAACCTTTGGGGGACTTACGGAGAAGGAAGACATGGTGAGGGAATTATTTACTGAAATTGATACGAATTATCTTTCTTTTTCCATAAAATGTGGTACTTAAAAGCTAATAAATATAATTAATGGTTCCACATATTTTTCTGAACAAGGTCTAAGATGGTCTATTTCTACGAGGTTTGGTTGGGTTTCTATGATTTCTACAAGATTTGGTGTACTGAATTTATCAGTAAGATACATATTTTCAACAGGAAGACGTTTCTACCCTTGGTGCCTTATCCATAGGAAGCAGTGATGTGGCTTATTTTAACCTAGGAACCAAAATGTGAGTGAGATATACGATGCAATTTTCGGACAAAGGACCATTTATCATGCGCTTTAAAAGTAAAATCTAGTGAGGAAATCCAACACACAGAGTAAATTTTTACGTCTGTGTAAAAAGATTCGCGTTGACAGAACTTCCTAGATATTCTCTTGAAAGTTCTGAAAATTATACATCTCTATCACTGTTGCAATCGATGTTCTATTAATATTTGTAACGGTTGTGGATACCGAAACATAAATTAAATTTTTCCACATTTTATGCAAATAAAATATGGTAGTGACTGAGTTTGCAAGGAGGTTTTTCCAAGTAAAAATTTCATTTTATAGATTCAGTTTAATCAAATAGGTATGATTTACGATACAAACATTTCCCGAAATGTCTTAAAATGTAATTATAGCAGCTTGTTACTGTCCCACTGCAGGGCAAAGACATTAATAATGATGCATTCATGAACTCTTAAAATAATAAAGAATATTGTAAAAACAAACAATAAAAGGTGTGTCCCACTGACTTACTTAGTGTTGCCATGCACAAAAAGCAATTTAACAATATTAGAGTTTGTGTGCAATCGCCCGCTAGAGTATTCGTGCCTAAGCGACACGTGCCATATTTTACATACTTCAACTGGCAACTTTTCCCCAATTCCCACATCTAATCAGCAATTAGCGTACGTATTCACTGTAACTCGTAAAGAACTCGAGAGGTGCTCGTATTAATATGTAATTACGTATTTATTAGTGTTGCTACATTATGACGGCTTTGCACTCGAAATTGGAGATTTAGATATACGTTCCAAAACGTAATTTGGTATTTTGTTTGGTAGCTTTTGCGGACGTCAAAAATTATCCCACGGGAACGTACCACCGGGTTAAAACGTATTCTATGCAGTAATAAAACATGACAAGACAAACCGAGTTACTCTCGCATTTATAATATTAGTTTGGAGTTATGGATTCGGAATATGAGGATAACAAACATGCCATAACATCACGGCTGTATTTCACGAAGGGTTAAACAGAAGTGTACCTATGGTACACCAAGATTTCGCCAGTTATGTAAGTCCCATGTACCGGAATTGCCATCAACAAGAAGAGGAGTACGCATGAGCATTATGTTTGGTAAAATCTGGGAAAGATCTTTTGATAACTTAAAAATAAATTACATACAAACAAACAAACATACAAGTGAAACTAATAAAAGCGTGTTAAAAACTTTACTGTCGTCCATATCCAACAAACTATGTTAACTTACCTATCGAGACCCACAGTCGTGAGTCGTGATGGTTCCCATTGTTATTGTAACTCTTTTGCTATTTCAGCTGTCCATTCGCAGCGGGAAATCTCCCGGTGGGCCGATGACTGTATTGTTAGTTGAACAAAAATATTGGTGATAACTGCGGATTTTACTCTATTTTTTATTTTAGTAGGTGAGTAAAAACTGTGTTGACTGACACTGTAACAAGTTAGATTACACATACAAATATCATCATCTGCCTAACCTTTTCCCAACTATGTTGGGATCGGCTTCCAGTCTAATCGGATGCAGCTGAATACCAGTATTTTATATGGAGCGACTGCCTATCTGACCTCCACAACCCAGTTACTGGGTAATACGATACCCCTAGGTAAGACTGGTTGTCAGAATTGCGGGCTTCTGACTACCCGTAACGACTGTCAAAGATCTACGAATGACAGCCGGGACCAACGACTTAACGTGCTTTCCGAGGCACGGAGGGGTCTCGGTATGTAAAGATAGTGATTCTGTGGACGGGTGCTTCCCATCCACAGACTAACCGCGGCAAGCGTACATACAACAATAAAAATATACTCAGTCTATAATGCTCTCACTGCCGGGACACAGGTCTCCTCATTCTGTGAGATCCCAGTAGGCCATAATCCATTACGCGGGTCCAATGCAGGATGTCACATGTTTCCGAATTTTTAGTTCTAGGACAAGCCGGTTTCCTCACGATGTTTTCTTTCACCGTTTTGAGAGCAGTAGTGATGAAATAATTTATATAAAGTAAAGTGCCTACTTGTGTTTGAACCCACGACCTACAACTCGGTAAGTCGCTGTCAGTGCCACTGGGCCACCACTGCTCCCACAAGTCAGATTATTCATTCCAATGTTGCTTCATCGGGTCGTTTGTCTTAATTACGTATTCATTCAGGGAATTAAGTCTATAGGAAATGAGAGACTCAAGAAATAATCCATTTACCTTTTGCAATTAATTTGCAAACATCTTTATGGCTATTTTAATATTTTCGATTTTGGTAACATTGCTATAATTTATGAATGCGTAACTGACGAGTAGCACCAGTTTTCAAATATTTAAATAAATAGAAGATTCTATTTATTTCAATATTCAGGCGCTGCACAAACATTTTTAGCGTTAAGTGTTCGTGAAATATTGAATACGTAAGTACTACATAAATAGTTGTGGTAGTGTTATAAAAAGCACATCAGTAAATTTTCAAAATTATCACGTTAAAACGTCCATAGTAAAAAAACATTAAAAAAAAAAATCAATTAAGAAATAAAAATAAGTGTTTGTGTGTGATCGCCGAAGGTTCATCAACATGACTAAAAAAACGTTGGATTAAGTAAGTTAGATGTGCGAGTAATGAAAAATAAATGTGTGCATGAACGTGTGCTTTAATAGATGAAACTTTTTATATCGGATTGCGCGATGTCGTCTGAAAATATTTTCAAGTCTCTTATTTACACAGTGAACGTTAAGAGCGCCATCACAGTAACCACAGAATAGAGCGTATTCTGAACAATTTTTTTTCGTATTCTTAACTGCTACGATTGAAGACAAAAAACGAAAAGTCGCAATTAGGGTTAACCAAGGTAGGGCACAAAATTATTTTTTTCTTGTGTGATTTTTGACGTCTAATTTAGTGCACCTTTAGATCAATCAACAATCAAAAATTGTGACTCTAGTTTCTGGGCCCCTGAACTCCGGGAGTCTAGCCCACAAAAGACTTCATCAGTCAGGAAGTTCCTGCGTTATTTTTCATATCTTTATACAAACTTTTTTAATACAAATTATGAATAAGAAATAAGCTTTTTGATGAACGGCGCCCTTGATTGTTTTGAAGCAATTAACCTTCAGCTATTCTGTCTCGTTTCCTTGCAAATCCATCTAAGAAGTTTTTGATTATAAATAAAAGCGAGTTTCTGCAAAATACTAAACATTAACTGCCACTAAAGTGGGATAATTTCTAAGTATTATTTACACGTAGCTGAGAAACGACACATAAATATTTACCTAATGCTAAAACTTGTGTAAGTACTTTTTGACTAACTATCATTAAACAGGGAGGGCCATAAGTTAGCTCTCAAACTTTCTTTGAAAGTACATTATTTATAGTACTTCGGTGTAATACCAGAGGAGATTCAGGTCAATAAGACGGCCAAGCATAATATTTCAGACCTCTAACTACGACATTTATTATCACGTCCTACGTGTAACACGCTACACGTTACAGGACGCTAGTGATGTCGCCAAACACGTAGCCAAATTCTGGGCTGAGTCCATTTAGATTGTCATCGACTTGCCAAGAAGAAGATGGCAGTATTTTTTGTTACCTTATCGATTTTGGTCGTCCGTCCAGAGGGCCGAGAGAAGTGGCAATCGCTTTCAAAGCGTTTTGAATTTCCACAGCGCTTTTCAACAAGATTCAGATGAGCTTTTCTGTAGCTTATGTCAGTACCATCCATTTAATTAGAGGGGCCCGTGGCTAAATAGTAACAGCCGCACAGGTGGATCGATCAGGTTAAGCTACGCTTGCCGCGGTTGGCCTGAGGATGGGTGACTATCTTTACATACCAAGACCCCCCGTGGCTCGGAAAGCACGTTAAGCCGTTGGTCCCGGCTGTTATTCGTCGATCTTTGACAGTCGTTACGGGTAGCCCGAAAGTCTGACAACCAGTCTTACCAAGGGCTATCGTATTACCCAGTAACTGGGTTGTGGAAGTCAGATAGGCAATCGCTTCATGTAAAATACTGGTATTCAGCTACATCCGGTTAGACTGGAAGACGAACCCAACATAGTTGGGAAAAGGCTAGGCAGATGATGATGATGTCATTACCATACATTTTTAGTTATCGCTGATTAAATGTTACTTTGTCTAGGCCCTTAAGGAACACCTTAATGGCCTAGACAATAGTACATTATGATATAAGTGCGGTAAGTTGAAAATTACAGCTGAGGCGATGCTAGCCCGAGCCGTAGGTGAGGGCTATAAGAAAGCAGAGGCTGTAATTATCACACCGCACGTATTTCATACGACGTTTTATAACACATTTGTGAGGAAATAAATAAAACTCGGACTTTCTTAAACGAATAAATCTTTAATTATTTTATAATACTTTATAATAATTTTTACTTTTTCACAAAATATTAGCGATGCGCGCGCATCAGCGTCTTTTGTTTATGGCAAAGGCACAAAAAACAGCCAGTTTTACTAATAAAGTAAATTAATACTTTTGTGTTTTTGTTACAGATAAATTTTTGTAATTAATCGTCAAAATTAATTAAATTAAAGAATTAAATGATTATTTATTATATTTTATCTCCCAAAGTTAATTTTATTCATAAAATGTTGACCACTTTTCTGACATAAAAACTCTTTGCTAAGATTTAAAAAAGTACCGTTCGTTTTAGACGGAGCATCTTGATAAACCGTGCGCTTTACATTACAATTACGCACAAGTACGTAATGAGATACATTACGATATTGAAATTGGTGCAGTAAGAGACCTTTTACGAGCAAATGTGTTATAAAGTAACATTACAATACAAAGAACATAGAAGCTGTCCATATGAGTACCTACAAAACAGGGTAGGTACTCATATGGCCAGCTTCTATGTTCTTAACCTAACCATGACTTTATTTACGAGCTACTAAATGATGGACTTGTGGATAACTTCACAGAAGTTTGGTCATTAAACGACGGACAGCTTCGTTTCATTCCTTGCTGACTCGAGTGAATGTACCAACGTCTCCTTCCTTTTGTGGTATGTATGCGTTTCTTGACCCTGTTTAACACTCTCTGTTACTCTCTGTTTATAACTGACAGTGCGGCACGCGTGTCAAAAATTGATTCATTTTCACAAGCGCTATTTTAAAACTAGTCAAATTGTCGGATTATCAGCTGTGAACTGTCGGTTTATTATATACAACATTAGTTTTAGTATAATGCGAAACCCGAAACACGTGTCTAGTATTTTTATGTAAAGAATCTATGTGCAAAATTTCAAAACTGTATCGTGAAAAATCACAAAGTTATAAGCTTGTAATGTTACCTGCTTGTCCGTATAAAAATATGGTTACCACTACCACTTACCACGCGGTGCCCCCGCGCCGCCACCGGCCGACCGGCTGTGACCTGTTTTGTGCGCATATGATTGCGGATAATATGTAATTTGTGAGCGACCCTTTTTTAAATATTTTTGGGGCAAAATATAACTTGGTGTAAAAATTATTGCAATCGATTCAGTCACTTATTCTGAACAAACTATATTCAGGTTTGCAATATACTAAAAATAATGTTGTATAAGTCGCCTGTCAACAGGCCCCTGGTCAAAGTCATTCGCTTTGTTAGGTTTAATGCTAGATCGAAGAGATTTAGGATAAAACTAAGGTTCTGTTAACACTTCCTCCAGCTAATATTTGTTACACGTCATTGATTTCGATTAATCCGTCTATTGATGCCGCCTTATCAATGTTACCCCATGCTACCTTGTAATAACTTACTCAATTTAGCTAGTAAACTATCTTAGTCCCAGCTGACGTGGGAACTAAAGCAATAACACATAACACTAAATCAATATCCCATATATTTATTACAAACACCTGTCCCTAGGATGGCAGCATATTTTTAGGGCTGAGTAATAACAGGTACGCATGCGGAGGTCGGTACGAGGATGGGTAACCATTGGTGACCATCCATTTAGATCTTTGACAGTCGCCACTGCTTGTCAGAAGCCCGAAAGTCTGACAACCAGTCTTGCTAAGTGGTATCGTGTTACTCAGTAACTGGGTTGTTGAGGTCAGATTGGATGTCATTTCATCTAAAAAAAATGGTACTCTACTGCATCCAGTTAAACTAGAAGCCTACCTCAAAATAAAGAAGGACTAGACAGACTACAAAGACCTAGCTTGAACTTAGCTTTGTGAACTAATAGTACAGACGCCAGCTCATCAAGCTACTCGATACTGTCAAATTTTCCCAATCAAATATTAACCTTATGCTTCAGCGATAAAGTTGAAAATCTATTAAAGAAATTTGACAGATTGTAGTAGCTTGATTTGCTGGCGTCTGTACATTACGATACGTGTGACTCAAGTAGTCCATTCATTACTGCACTGCGCGCAAGGGTGCTAAATGCCGTGCATTAATAATTATATTAATACTTATTAGACCTATCTTATTTTTTGTAGTAGGGTAGTAGGTATTCCTCCTACTTCCTACAATATTATAATCTACTGCATCCATACATACTAATATTACTTTTCACACCTTAACGGCTGAGGGTATTTAAATTTAATATGACCATGACCTGGGCTAGGACATCGGTTACTTTTATACCGGTAGTTTGTGTCCGTGGGATAATTTCCGACCTCGCGGGCAAAAGTTAGATACCTTTATAATATCTTTCTTTCTAAATCAAAAAACGTGATCCATGGTTTGAAAAATAGTGTAGTACTTTAATCCAACTGCACACGTAAACAATAATTATAACTTGATTTTCTAGTACTCGTATTATACTATTTTAAGTATAATAATTCGGGAGATGTTACTCGCACTGGATCCAACGACCAACTGCCGATCACTCTTTCCAATATTCGTATCGTATAGCAAGTGTCGCCCCACCAATGCTCCGGAAGTTCGTAACGGAACAATAATGAAGCGAAACCAGTGTTGTCAATCTGAATATTCATTTTAAATAGGTAAACATATTTAATTTCGATTAGCCCCAAAAAGGTGATGATTTAAACATGATTTTAACAAATAAATCAATTAACAATTAAATCATCAATCAAAACAACTTATTTTATATGTAAATATGGATATCTGCCGGTCGATTCTGTTAGAATCTCACCGTGAGACGTTAGGTGAAGTGAGCTGTCATTCCATCGGATGCTAGAGATTGACACTAATGACTGCTCACTTTAAGCTCACTTCACCCGAATTATCACGGTGAGATTTTTACAGAATAGCACTACTGTTTTCGAAGCGACAGCAATAGTATGCATTCATTGTGTAAACCATCAAAAAATGAATTTCAACAAATGTATTGTTTACTTTGCAATTGTTTGTTTGAGCTCCAAACAACACATTGGTCAAAATTTAATATTTTTATGAAATAGAAAAATACATTGCTTATGTGACGTGTTTATAAAAGCGTATTGGATTTCTATTTATTTGGTGAATTAAATCTATAGTGGAACTAGAAATATAGGATAGACTAAGTTTAAAGCTGCAAATCGATCACATAATTTATACTAAATTATAAAACTTAGTAAATCTCTATGTGGATGGAAAAAATTAAAATATACGTACGTGTAAGGTAGAATCTAATATTTAATTCATAATAGCGCCACTTTTTCAATTGAAGATGAGTTGTCTCGAGAGCCGCTATAAGACTTCGTAATATGAACATGACCAGTAGATAAGTATGTACAGTTCAACCACAGAAGGTATGCGCTTCGATAATCTGCATGTTTCCGAATAAGTAAGAAAGTCACGCGTCGGAGTAACCCCCCTAAAGAGTTTTGTACCGCCTCGTTTTGTAGTAGTGCACCCATAATTGCATATCGGCAAGCATAGTACGAGTCCAGCTAGATGGACAGACGACCTCAAAAAGGTGGCTGGGGCAGACTGGATGCGGAAGGCGGAGGACAGGGTGCTGTGGTGCAGCATGAGAGCGGCCTATGTCTAGCAGTGGACTGCGATAGGCTGAGTTAAATGACCCATAATTGCACATTTGCATGAAGCTTTCTGTCCGTTAAGTAACTCTATGATTGTAGCATGTCTCTAATAGATTATGATAATTATTTCATCACAACTGCTCTCCAAACGGTGAAGAAAAACATCATTAAGAAACCGGCATGTCATAGAACCAAAAATACGAAGACAAGTGACAACACCAACCCTGGGCTCACGTGGTGAATTACGGCCCACTCCCTCTCACCGAGAGGAGACCTGTCTCTCAGAAGTGATTATGCTATAATAGATCTCATCGCCGCGCATTCGCATTCTGAAGACAGACGATGGCTTCCGAAGCTCAAACTTTTTCTGGGAATTCTGTACGTATTACCACGGTAGTTATAACGAGTTTCCTGTCAAACTTATCAGGGTTTGACAAGAAAATTGTTCAACCTTGATAGATATAAAGCGGTTATTGCTAAACCAATTAAAAATGCCACAGAGGAAGCAGGTATTAACAAAGTTTCACATACTAATATCATCATATCTAACCGAGTTGCTAATTGCAGAAACAGTTATTAAAGCACAGCTGTTTATTACTGAACAATTTCCCCGTATAATCCTATATTCAGCTCAAATGTACCCAAGGGAGAACGGGGACTAGCAACTAATTGTGAACCACATTGTACACTAGCTGAGTAATTAAAACTTTTGTACTTTAGATACACATTTTTTAAGTAAATATAGGATTGTATGAGATTTTGTCGTCTTCATTAAAGTTTTTTTTTTTTGTTTTTGTTTTTGGGGGAACCCTGTAAAAGGCGCCAGGGCTTTGGGTATAAGACCAGGTACTGTGAAAATTTTCCTCACTAGAACCACCACGGTAGTCACCATCTTCACATGGAAAACTCTCAAAAAACTCGTCCGAAACTCCCTCCGTGCAACGTCTATTAGGGCAAATCTCTGAGAAGACTGTAATGGGGTATCCCTGAAACCTTACTATGAAAGTGTGCAAGGCAGCACGTGACCACTCTGCACCGTCTTGCCTTGTTCATCACTAAGTAAACGAAGGCTTCTAAAAATAAAAGCAATAAACCTAGAAGTAACTTTACAGACCATTCAGCGTTGTTTTACCTCTGATTTCGCATCACTGTCAAATTAATGTGATCTTTATAGTCATTGCAATAAGGTTGATTTAGGTTGGCTGCAATCGACAAGTCTGTTAAAAGAAAAATTATCCTAATTTTCTTTCTTCTCTTCCTTAGTTTAAGGTAGCTATTGGAATGGTCAAAGGTAAAATAACTGTGAAAGGACTGTAATAGGTCTGTCTACTTCTTAGCGTACCGAAGGCAATAAGTTCATAACATCATAAACATAACATTACGCCTTGTTTCCACGAGAGGTTGGGCAGAGGTGTACCTACGGTACACCCAAAATTCGCCAGTTATGTATGTTTAAGTTCCACGTAATAGGAGGCGAGCCTAGTGGCATTAACCAGGCAGAAATTCAGACTCCGGACTGCTACTGAGTAATTCCAGATGGCAAAATCCATAAAACACCAATAATCGTATAAAATGGTTGGCCCAAAATTCAGCTACGCGAACTGCACACGCTGTAGCAATCATAAGGTCATCAAGTGCACAGGTTACGGGGAATGCGGCACAAGATAGAAGGTACCCAGGTAAAAATGATTTTCGGTGTGATTTCGGCCTCATTTCTGCGTGTTTTTGGAGTGTGTCGGCGTATTTTCGGCCTATTTTCGGCCTACTTTCGGCGTGTGTCGTCGTGTTTTCGGCCTGTTTTCGGGGTGTCCGCGTGTGTCGGCGTGATTTCCATGTTTTGTTCACTACCTCGGCCTGTTTTCTCCATATTTTCGGCCCATATTTTTTACCAGGGTAGGCAACTGTTTGAACGAGTAGGTAAGCTACAGTCAGCGACAAAAGTCGAGTAACCTCTCAAACGTCGAATGTACACCATGTGTACAGATAACAATATTTCCATTGTGTCTGCTAATTGGCGCGCGACGGGATTCAGTTTTTTTTAATCTCAATTATTGAGTTAAATATTTAATTAAAATTGTGACGGAAGTAAAATTAAACAAATATTGACTCTTAGCTATTATATGTGAAATACGAATATACAATGTTTTTTTATTATTGCTGAATATACCTGCTCTTGACCTTAAAACCGCGTCATGGAAAGCGATGGATGAGGTCTATGCTAAAACGAGCGCTGTATACAGCATGCTTTCTTTTTACCGTCTCCAAATTTTTACAGGGTGTTCCCATGAATATGAATAACTTTCACTATGGAACTAACTCTGAGATTACGAAAAAAACAATCAGCTCATTCATACATTTTGATCAAGTTGGTATTGAACTTTTGTATTAAACAGCTAATTTTGTTTTCGTGATTTCAGAGTTGGTCTCATAGTGAAAGTTGTTCATATTCATGAGTAGAACAGCCTGTAAAGATTTGGAGCCTGAAAAAAAAATACATCCAGTATGTAATAATATATGGAATAATTTTTACCTCTTGAAATGATGTGTAAAAGTAGCAGTTTTAATCGACTTTTGTCGCTAACCGTACAATGTCATTTCAACAATAAATGCACTTTTCTGTGTTGATATTTCAGAATCGATGCTACAGTGGATGTTATAATTTATAATGGCCGGCAATAATTACTAATTAGTGTCCCAAAGCAGGGTTAATGCCCATCATAATAATTTAGATAAAGAATAAACCTTGATAACCCTTCTTGCTCCCCTACGTCTGGGGCGATTATTTATGTATATACTAAGTACCTACTTACAATGGTGTAGGAAAACACCATGAGGAAACTGGCATATACTGGAGCCGACATTTCGGAGGCGTGTGATATCCGCTAATGCGCACTGTGCTAGCGGGGTGGATTACAGTCCATTCCCTATCTCAGAGAGGCCTGTGTCCCAGAAGTGAGAACATTATGGGTATATTATGCTTTATAATATACAACGTGTTGTAACGTTAAATGCGCAAAACCTGAAAATAGTTTGATCAGAATAACGAGTAGAATTAATTGAACCACTTTTTAATATAGGTCACATTTTTCAAAAAATCGTCATTAAAAACGTTGCCGTGTCTATTTATTAATAGGTCAAGCAAGCCAATGTCAGCGCGGCGCAGCGGCCCGGTGACGACTCCTCCCTCGGTAAAGTGTCGTCGCAGACGCAAGAAACGATCAGAATGGCCAGTAAAATTAAAACAGCACATAAAACCTTTACATTTTTTTAATGACTTATTTTCTTTCTGAAATAGGTCAATTGAATTAAAAGTCAGTTGGGGTGTCTGAGGTTTTGCGCATTTAACGTTACATGTTGTATATACTTAGTCGATTTAGATTGGAAGCCGTTCCCAACATAGTTGGGACAAGGCTAGGCAGATTTATTGCCGTCTCCAGGCTATTCTGAGCTCTGTGATATTACCGTACACCAAAATATCTCAATACTATTTATGACGTTTATCAGTCGCAAAGGTCAAAGCAATTCATTTAGGAAACCAGTCTGACTTGTATTCGTCGATTAGATAATCATTTTAGCGTCAAATACTTCACTGGCTGTCTCTGATAAAACGAGCTACGCTTCGAAGGAACAACGGTCGACGATGAATATTGATTCTTTGTTAACATTGTTATTCATCGATTCATTGCATATTTTTATAGTAATTTACATTTGGGTCGAGCTGGGTTAAGTTTTGTATGAGACAGTTGAATTTTTTTTTGTGATTACGATGTTGGTCCCATGGAGAAAGTTGTTCAGTTTGATGGTCTGTACTACACTCTTAAATATGACCACACATTTCTGATACATGCTGTATAAAGTCACGGAAATAAATTGTTAAGAAAATTGACTACCAATTCAAATAACAACTTTCGTAATAACACGGCAAATTGACGCAGGGTATCAATGTGCTTAACATTTTTCCCTGGCTACTAACGTAGAGTTTTGCAACCCAATGTTTTTTTTTTCTTATCCATTATGCAAAATCTTTTCAAGAATGAAAATAATGCAAAGAAACTTTTAGTGCTTATAATACCTTGGTTTTTGAATACTATAATGGTTTTGTGATCTAGCTAACCACTGCTGAATATAAGGTCACTCATTGACTTGCGAATGACCATTGACCCATTATGAGGCCTTAACCCTTAATTGCATGATTTTTACTTTTTAAGCAAATTAAATTTATTTGGACATAGCATTAGCTCTATAGGTAGTGAGAAAAAAATATATTCATAAAAACACTTTTTTTTTTTTTTTCTATATGGCCTGGTGGAAATTTACATCTTTATGTAATCAGAACGAATCTACTGGGAACAAAATGAATTGAATATCTCTAACAATTGGGGAATCCCCGTCCTCTGTGGAAACGAAAATGTGGCATTGGATTGGTTGATCGAAATTTCCATCACGATGCAGTTAAGGGTTAAACGTAAATCTAAACCAATAATACGAGTAATTAAAGCTGAAGAGTTTGTTTGTTTGAAAGCGCTAATAATCTCCGGAACTGGCAGTCAGATTTGAAAAACTGTGTTTGCATTTGATAGCCCACGCTATAAAATCTTGGCTGTTGTTTGGCTACTTAACATCATGCTAGGACCCTTAGGAACCGAGAAAATACCAAAAAAACCAGAAAGAACTTAAGAGTTCTTTCTGGTTTTTTTGGTATTTTTTCGGTTCGGCCGGCTCGAGCGAGCGTTCGGGGCGTGGGTAGGCGATGCGAAACGACGTGGCTCAAGAAACACCCGAACGAAGTCCCAGACAGAAGCTAGTCGAACATAAACAGAAAACAACTAGTTATCAATAGATCAATGAAAACTAAACGAAACCACTTGATGGCCCTACAAGATTTTAATGACCCATGTACCTGCAAAACACCCAATATATCTTGACACCTAACCACACCGCTACTTGCAAAAACAAATTTCAAATTCAATACAAGTTCTACAATAGTTCCCTATTTAGGCGAAGGCCATGATACGCTGATGATTTCGTGTTGATTCATTTGAGTGTTCGTACAATGATTGGCAAGCAAGGTCGCATTGTGTTGGATACAAAGCGGCTCTTTCAAATTACCGATGTCTGCTAAACATTAAACGCTGATCAAATGCCTCGTAACTGTAGTTCTTTATACAGTATGACCTTCTAAAGGTTCCGTATGTTTCTTGGTACTGGTTGATACAAAGTGGCATCATGTGTGTAGCTTCGGTTGATTGATTATGACGGTAGCTCTGATTTCTGGTTAATTTTATAGTTGTTTTCCTTGTCTTTTTTAGGGTTTCGTACCCAAATTGTGCCAACGGGACCCTATTACTAAGCCTCCGCTGTCTGTTCGTTCGTCCGTCCGTCTGTCTCCGAGCGGGCTGTATCTCATGAAAAGTAATTGGAAGACAGTTGCAATTTTCAGGGTGTATTTCTATTGTTGCTATAACAACAATTAATAATAAAAATAAAATAAAGTTAAAAACTAAAGGGGAAACGTGTTTTTTAAGACCAGCAGATATTCTAATTCAAAATATTTTTAGGTCTTCAATATCAAAACGATAAAAATATTCCAGTGCACTTATAGGCAGGATCCAAAACCATAACTTCCCTCAGCCAACAGTTTCAATCCATTCACTTCCAAAGTTCCAACTTTGGAAGTGAATGGATTGAAACTGTTGGTGTGGTTAGAACCAATTGACCCAAAACGGCACTAAAACTACCAAAAGTACCGAAACGCATCGAAATCCGATAAGTGTAATGAGCTGTAACGAAGGACATGTGGATTTAATGTGTCTTTATGTCGGCCATCACACGTTAACGCGGTCAGGCGCCGATAAATGATTAAATGGGTTCCTGTTGAAACGTGCCGGCGGACAAGAGAATGCAATTAATACTTTCAATATGCTGATTACTATGCAAAGCGTGTTTTTTATTGGTGTTGCTGTCAAAAGCTTTTGTTTTCAAAATACATAGTTGCTTTTATAGTCTTCGGGAATTTATAGAACATAGACAGAGTTGTTAAACAAGATCATTCACTAGCTTCTGCCCGCGGCTCCGCCAGCGTGAAAAAGTTGAACTATTATCCCACGGGAACACATTACCGGGATAATAAGTATCCTGTGTGTTAATCCAGGAAATGGTTTATTAATGTGCCAATTTTCATCCAAATCAGTTTAAAGGCTTACACGTGATTGAGTAACAAACATCCAAGCATCTTCACAAACTTTCACATTTGAATGGGATGAGTAATTGGACAGATATTACCTGCACCCTAATTGGGTAACACACTATTATTTTCAATTTGAATCATTTTGAAGCATATTGCTAATCCATTGCTCCGTATGTACGAAAAATGTGTCTGCTCAACAACGTAAATAACGCAATGAATGTTGTTGAACTGTCAAAATGAAACCCATTGCTACTGATAGTGTGTTACGCAATTAGCCTGCCGGTCTGCAATGGGAAAGTATTCGAAATAATTTTAACTAATTTCTACTTATCTATCCAGGCTAAATACTTACAAGTTGATAAGTAAAAGTAATTTATTAGTTCAAGTTTTTGCAATACTTGTCATTTTCCTAATTTAATGATTCTACTCTCATTGAACTTGATAATGTTGACAGATATTTACTTAGTTGGCATCGAATGTTAAAAATAATGTGTTTTAGTGCTCTGTTCTTTATTATTAAGTGATTAAAGGTGTTAAAAGTGAAAAAAATATTATATTTTATAGCAAAATGTCTCGAAAATGTTTGAATAATCCCGACAATTTTTGTTACATGTGTGGTGAAGTGCTATTTATTGCTGGACTGTTTTTCGAGATGTTACAGAAGTAGAATACAAGAGGGCCGCGAAAAAACCACGTCGCAATTCTACTGATGATTGAAAAAACATAATAATTTTTGTTACTTTTTGTAAAATACTTTTTTTTTTCTAAAAAAGGAAAACTAATTTTAATATATTATATTAATTATTTTTGTATTCAGTACGTGAAAATAAATAAAAGAGCTACTTTACATAAGGAATACTTTTTTAAAGTCAAAATTTGTAGACCAGTGTAATTTTAATAGTAATTTTCATTTAATAGTAATCGTTTTTTTTTTTATTTTATTGTTTCCCTTCGTAGCTCGTAAAATCACATTAAGCTGTTGGTTCCGGCTGTCAATCGTTGATCTTTGACAGTCGCTACGGGTAGTCAAAAGTAGCGTTGAAAAAAGCAGGGAAAATTCCCGTTTCTTTCCAATTCCGTTTGTTTATTTTTTTTCAATGTTTCATTCTATAGTTTCAAGAAAATTTGCCAGTATTATATTTCATGTTTTTTTTTTTTAAATATTACCGAAAAATATGAATGAATCGGGAAACTTTTTTTTTTTCAATCCGTAAATTTAAGTTAGGATTTTCTATGCTTTAACTCCGCTCCCCTGTTGTGCATCTAGTATTGTAGCTGTCAGTTGTATAAATAGTTTTATCAATTTAAGTGCTAGTTCCGGGAATGAAACATTGAAAAAAACAACAGAATTGGATAAAAACGGGAATTTTCCCTGCTTTTTTCAACGACTGGTTGTCAGACTTTCGGGCTTTTGACTAGCAAAAGCCCGAAAGTCTTACAACCAGTCTGAGCAAGGATTATCGTGTTACCAAGTAACTGGGTTGTGGAAAAGGCTAGGCTTACGACAAAATACCTCAAAAAACGGAAAAGATTTATTAAAGACAGTCACATCAGGCCTCAGATCCCATAAGCAACACGAAATTTTTAAGGTCTTTAGATATCTTGAAACTCAAAATGCTTACGCATTCCACAAATTTCCTTGAAAAATCCTTTACTGTCCAGAAAGGTCGTTTGTGGAATGCATTGCCAGTTGAAATAAAACGCGTGAAGTCGTTACATGTATTCAAAAGACTCGTAAAGGAACAGTACGAGTACTTGTTGCTGTGATCTTGTTGTCCTAACTGCAGTCATCTAGTCTTCTTTTATTTTCGTTGCTTATATATAGGATGACTGGTAATTAGTGACCGATACTTAAACATATGATTCTACTCATGACAACAAACAACTTTTACTATCGGACCAAATCCGAAATCGCGAAAAAAAAATCAGCTGTTCCCTACATATATGTTCGTACGAGTCGTCAAAATGTAGGGAACAGTTAATTTTTTTTTTCGCGATTTCGGATTTGGTCCGATAGTAAAAGTTGTTTGTTGTCATGAGTAGAATCATGTGTTTAAGTATCGGTCACTAATTAGCAGTCACCCTATATATTTAGTCAGTATGTATTTATGTATCTATAAGTTTGGATATGCATACATATTATGTGTAAGTATCTATTTTAGTGTATTTTATGCATAATATTTTCACCAACGACAGCCCCATTTTATGTCCAGGAAAATCACTGTCCATACCAAGGTTGCCTGGAAGAGATCGCAGAAAGCGATAAGGCCGCCCATTGTTTATTTTGCAGTGTTTAATGTATTTTTATGTTGTGTATTTTTATAGTGTATAATAAAGTATATAAAACATTATTTTTAGTATACTGCAAACCTCAACATAGTTTGTTCAGAATAAGTAACTGAATCGATTCCAATTGTTTTTAACCGACTTCAAAAAAAGGAGGAGGTTATCAATACGACTGTATTTTTTTTTTTTTTTTTTTTTATATTTGTTACCTCATAATAACCGACTGGGTGAACCGATTTTCATGATTCTTTTTTTATTTGAAAGCTGGTGCTTCCCGTGTGGTCCCATTGTCACCATTTCAATATCTGATGATGGGATCTTGTAGAAATCGGGGGAACTCTTCAATAAATAACAGCAGATTAACCGCGATTGTTGCTATAGCATATCTAAGCATTGTTTACACCATCACACAACATAATATCACGCCTGTACTCACTACAAAGGTTATAATTTTTTTTTATTATAATAATAATTAATACCAGTAAAACAACCGCGATTGCTGCTATCGCATATGTATGCATTGTTTACGCAATCGCACAACATAACATCACGTCTGTACCCTATAAACGCAGATGCAGCTTCCTGTCACTGATATTTACATAGCAAGTAGTGTTTATATGAATTTGATTGGGGTAGATATAACTAAAAAGTGAAAAATAAAAATTTTTTTTTTCTATTTGTGGCTCTTTGATTTATATGAAGTGTGGGCGATATGTTATCAGGATATCGGTTTTAATGGGCTTTGTAGTCATTAGATGTGATAATATGATCCGATTTCAGGGGTGTCAGTCCCTTGGAGTTTGAAAGAAAGGGCTTTGAAGGTCCGTGGCATACAGCCCTGTTGGTCTAGTGGTCAGTGGCCCTGACTGCTATGCCCAAGGTCGTGGGTTCGATGCCCACCTAAGACAAATGTTTGTGTGATGAGCACGATCATTTGTTCTTTGTCTGGGTGTCTATAATATGTATCTATAATATGTATTTAGAAATATATATGTATGTTTATAAGTTGTCTAGTACTCATAGCAAAAGCTCTGCTTAGTTTGGGACTAGATGGCGTTGTCTGACAGTTGTTTGAATATTATTATTACTGTGGCGCCATTTTGATTTTTTTTTTCAAAATGGCGGCCTAGAGAGACTTCTATAAATCGATGACGGGCATTAATGCAAACAGAAAACAAAAACGATCAAACCCCGTAAAGCGTCACGTTTCCGATATATTAACATTCGAAGTCGATCATCATCATCTGCCTAGCCTTTTCCCAACTGTGTTGGGGTCGGCTTCCAGTCTAACCGGATGCAGCTGAATACCAGTATTTTACATGGAGCGACTGCCTATCTGACCTCCACAACCCAGTTACTGGGTAATACGATACCCCTAGGTAAGACTGGTTGTCAGACTTTCGGGCTTCTGACTACCCGTAACGACTGTCAAAGATCTACGAATGACAGCCGGGACCAACGGCTTAGCGTGCTTTCCGAGGCACGGAGGGGTCTCGGTATGTAAAGATGGTCACCCATCCACAGACCAACCGCGGTAAGCGTAGCTTAACCTGATCGATCGACCTGTGCGGCTGTTATTATTTAGCCACGGGCCCCTCATTCGAAGTCGATCACGTGACATCTATATTTTTGAACTTGCGTACATCTTGTCACATAGAAGTTTGCTTACCTTAAACATTCAGACTCATAATCAACCTACATTGCTCCCACTGCTGGGACAAAGGCCTCTTTTCTTCGAGAGGTAGTGGACTATAATCTACCACGCGGGCCCAGTGCGGGTTGTTAGATGTCACATGTCTTCGAATTTTTGGTTCGAGGACATGCCGGTTTCGTCACGACATTTTCCTTCACCGTTTTGAGAGCAGCGGTGATGAGGTCATTTACAAAAAGTAAAGCGCCTGCCTGGGTTCGAACCTACGACCTACAACTCGTAAGTCGCGGCCGTTACCACTGGGCCACCGCTGCTCTCAAAAAAAAAAACATTCAGAGTGATTATTTCAAACATTGCCATTTTGAGAAAGAAAACCAAAATGGCGCGACAGTAGGTACGAGTATGCCAGGCTTCATATAAAAATCTTCAATCCCCTTCCGTGGGAGTCTGAAAGCTTATGATAATAAAGCACATGTTTAGAACCAGATAAGTACTAAAACCGATATCAGACACTTCACTCTAGTGAAGGTTCGTTTTTGTTAACCGACTTCAAAAAATAAGGAGGTTATTTTGTTTTAATTTTTTTTTATGTATGTTCGGGCATAACTCCGTCATAATATGGACGGATTTGAAAAATTCTTTTTTTGTTCGACGAAATTTAAATGGGACGATTTTGGAATAAACCTCTATGGTTTATTCCAAAATCGTCCCATTTAAATTTCGTAAAGATCTGGTGATGAGTTTCGGAGACAGACAACGGAACTCTTCAATAAATACCAGTAAAACAACCGCGATTGCTGCTATCGCATATGTATGCGTTGTTTATGATATTTACATAGCAAGTAGTATAATATGATTTTTTTTTGCGTAGGTATAACTAAAAAGAGAAAAATAAAAACTTTTATAATAAAAAAAATACAACCGACTTCCAAAAAAAAAAAACACTACAATGTGAAAAATAACTTTAATTTCGGAAGTCGGTGTCAAAAAACGAAAAAGCGCAACCAACGACACCGACTTCCAAAATTAAAGTTATTTTTCACTTTGTAGTGTTTTTTGGAAGTCGTTTATTTCTTTTATAAAAAAAAATTCTTTCATTCCACTTTCACACGATACTGACATAATAATGAAAGAAATTTTATCTGCTCCTTCCAGTTTTGGATCATTCCGTGCCGAGTGATGCGGTAGCCGCTACTCTTCAAAACAATTAAGGAAAACATCGCGAGGAATCCGGCATGTTTTAGAACTAAAAATTCGAAGACATGTGACGTTTACCAACACGCACTGGGCCCGCGTGGTAGATTATAGCCCATTCCCTCACGAAGAGAGGAGGCCTGTGTCCCATAAGTGGGAACTTTATAGACTGATTATGGTGCCGAGTGCCGATATCCAACATCGTTGGATCAGTTCACTATATGAATACATTTTCCAGCTTTGATTAAATTTGTGTTCAGACGAGTGGAAGATGCCGAATGAAAAGCAAAAATGAAAAAAGTAATGCGCCTGATATCGGCTTAAAAACGGAACTCTGAAAACCATATGCACTGACATTTTAACATTACATTAATACTTTGAAATTATTGGCCTGAAATTGCTAACAGCCGGTCGATTCTGTAAAAATCTCGCCGTGAAATCATAAGTGAAGTGAGCACTTAATAGTGTTAATCCCTAGCGAATGACAGCTCACTCCACGCTCACTTCATGCAAGCTTTCACGGTGAGATGGTTACAGAATCGCACGGCAGAGTGCAAACGTACCTATCCAACACTGTGTCTATTAATTTGAAAAC
Organism: Eremobia ochroleuca; assembly: GCA_949629135.1. Lineage (NCBI taxonomy): Eukaryota > Metazoa > Arthropoda > Insecta > Lepidoptera > Noctuidae > Eremobia > Eremobia ochroleuca. The sequence continues at coordinate 15,704,224 of OX451395.1, read as the reverse complement.
TTTTTTGAGTTATACTGTCGCAAAAATATAACAGGCTCGTGGCTAAGTAATAACAGCCACATGAGTCGTTTGATCACGTTAAGCTGCGCTTGCCGCGGCCGGTCCGTGGATGGGTGACCCTTTACATACCGAGACCCCCCGTGCCTCGGAAAGCACGTTATACCGTCGGTCCCAGATGTCGTTCTTGGGTCTTTGACAGTCGTTACAGCTCGTCAGAAGCCCGAGAGTCCGACAACCAGTCTTACCAAGGAGTATCGTATTACTCAGTAACTGGGTTGTAGAGGTCAGATAGGCCATCGCTCTATGTAAAATACTAATATCCAGCTGCATATGGTTGGACGGGAAGCCGACCCCAACATAATTGGGAAAAGCTAGGCAGATGATCATAATGATTGTCGCAAAAATAGAACAAACAAAGCTTTTGGAATAATTTTATTTCTAAAACCCTATAAGCAGCAAAGGTTGAAGTTTCCATTAGGTCGTTTCACTTGCTTAGTACCTAAATTCACAGACAATTAAAAGGTCAGATAAGCACTAAATAACATAAAATATTATTCCATTTAAATCATAAAGACGTTTAATTGAATAGACTGGCCCTAAGTCTGGTAATATTATTCCACCCACGTTGTACCTATCCATTGAATACGGGTACTTAGGAATGCATAATGCCGAAGTTATGTACAGTCACGAGCATAAATACCTCTTAAACTTAGGAAAAATTCCAAAGTGATTTTCTCTTGAAATGACGATTACAAGGAAAAATTCTATTCTTAATACCTAAAATGTTCGGCTTTGTACAGTACTTTTTTTTATTTGTGCAAGTTTTAATAAATAAATGTCATGTCGTTTAATTTAATGTCGTGATGACTCAGCGGTTAAGGCTCGCCTCTCATGTACGAGGTTAGAATTCGGGCAAGTACTAATGTGACATTTTCAATTCATTTTTATTTTCCGAGTTTATCCTCGACATTACTGACATCGATGAAGGAAAACATCGTGAAGAAACTTGGACTTTTATAGGGGTTTATTTTTAAATGTTGCGTAAATTTAAGAGACGCTTAGTCATCAAAAATTCTATGGTTAAACAGTCGAAGAAGCGACAAAGTTTTCAGCCAAAAAAATTTGAATAACTGTTATGCCAGCGACACGAAGAATAAGAAGAATACTTTAGGAGAAAATTTCATTTGAATCTTGTGTACGTGTAATGTACCGTATGCAAAATGCGCGCTTGGACGTGGAGTTACGGACACCAGCTCGTTATACTATACTGTACTAAGTTGTGACCATATTGGTGACGTTCTTCATAAAACTACGGTGCGTAGTACTCGCAACCGGCGTACGTGTATGACCAGATATATACGTAAACGAAACAAAGTAGCAGGTGGCGAGGTGGCGTTCTGTACACGGAGAGAAAAATCTTAGAAAAATTACTGTGCTGTCTCATAATCTGAGTGCATTTGCGTGGTATTAGAAAAATTACCATGCTAGCACAGTAAAAATTCTTATGCTGTACAGTTAAATTTATTGGACAAATAGTGAATTTTTCCCAATCTCACTCAGAAAATTTTGTGTACATGTCACTTGCACTCGCTTTACAGTGCCGAGCACAGTAATTTTTCTAAGAATTTTCTCTGCGTGTAGTTTCTGTCGACCACAATGGGTAGAAAGCGTGATACATAAATATGTTTGTATACTAAGTGTAAGGTACTTAAGCTCGTGACTGTACAGGCAATTTCAAAGTCTAAAGTTGGTGAATTTTTCCCAATCTCACTCAGAAAATTTTGTGTACATGTCACTTGCACTCGGTTTACAGTGCCGAGCACAGTAATTTTTCTAAGAATTTTCTCTCCGTGTAGTTTCTGTCGACCCCAATGGGTAGAAAGCGTGATACATAAATATTTTTGTATACTAAGTGTAAGGTACTTAAGCTCGTGACTGTACAGGCAATTTCAAAGTCTAAAGTTGCGAAGGTTTAAATCAAACTATTCATAGTTCATGAATTTTGAACTAAGTTGTAATTAAATAATCATCTCACGATGATGTTGAGTTGTAGACAGTATACGCCATCTTAGAAATCTGATGGTCCATTCTCGTAATTTAAAACGTTAAAAATCTAGTATCAGTGTCATTTAAGCGACAAAAAAATGTCAAAAACTTTTAAAAATGTAGAGATATTAGAGATATTTTTGACAGATTGAGACTGAGATCTGACTGAATTTTTGTATGAACTAACAAGTGTCTACTTTAAATAATGTATTTTGGTTCTCTTTCTTCGTGTCTTTAGTTTTAATATGAACCCTTCGATGTAAAGTCAGGAATACTTACTGTTAAGCAAATATACACCATATAAATCACAGACAATTTAAACTAAGTACTAAATTAAAAAAACTAAAAGACACTTCACGTGACCAGACGGCTGGATCGTTCTTTGGCCAAAGAATTAGCATTGCCATTCAACGTGGCAATGCTGCCAGTCTTCTGGGCACGTTTCCGGATGACAGCGATGCGGACGAGTACTTCGACGCCTAAATCCTTTTGTTTTTGTATTTATTTATATAGTTAGTCAGGTTTTTTTTTTTAATTAAGCTAATTGATTACTGACTTAGATTGTCCGTAAATTCAAGCTTCAAGCGTCCATATGATTTCTGTAGTTCAATAAACTAATAAGTACTTTAAGGGCTGATTTTTCAATCGTCACATAACTTTTATCTGACGAATAGAAAATCTGGTTTGATAGCTTTTTGAAATGATGTCACACCGCCATATTATTTTTCAGACAAAAAGTAACTGACGAATGAAAAATCGGCCTAAATGACTGTATTCTTCTCCTTAGCCTTTCGGTTCAGAATTCGGCTATGAGTTTGACGCTTTCAGTAGCGTCCATCAGTGCTTGTAACGTCCAGACATCAAGGCAAGCAGGATACGATGTTAAGTGTCCCATCGTTTATGGATAACCATTACTATTGCACTTCCGGGCGGAGTCATCTAAAAAATTAATCATCATCATCATCTGCCTAGCCTTTTCCCAACTTCGTTGGGGTCGGCTTCCAGTCTAACCGAATGCAGCTGAATACCATTATTTTACATGGAGCGACTGCCTATCTCACCTCCACAACCCAGTTACTGGGTAATACGATACCCCTTGGTAAGACTGGTTGTCAGACTTTCGGGTTTTTGACGACTCGTAACAACTGTCAAAGATCTACGAATGACAGCCGGAGCCAGAGCCGGGACGGAGGGTCTTGGTATGTGAAGATGGTCACCCATCCACTGACCAACCGCGGCAAGCATAGCTTAACCTGATCGATCGACCCGTGCGGCTGTTATTACTTAGCCACGAAAATTAATACTTAAACGAAGTTTGGTTACCTACCTTTGGATTTTTTTATGCCAACATATGGTTTCCATGTTGCAACTGAGATTGCAACAAAGATACCTGCAAAACTAACGTTACCAGTTGAATAAATTAACAGAAGAGGAATGCAGGGACAAGATCATGACTAGTTATAATAAATGGAGACATATTGATTAACGTGTGATTCTCTGTAAATAATCTTTGTTTATACATAATTTAATTACATATTGCGTTTCCAACACGTGATCCGTATGCAATCTTTGATCGAGCTGAGATTAAGAATAAACACAGGGCCTTGACAAACGCTTTCAAAGCGTTTCGTATTTTTACAACGACTTTCGACAGGATTGAAATAAGAGAGGCAATTCTTGTAAATTTAAGAACGCTTACAGTATGATCTCAGTCTGAAGTTGTCAAAAATAGCTCTAGTTTCCCTATATTTTTGACAAGTTTTAGAGGGGCCCGTGGCTAAATAATAACAGCCGCACAGGTCGATCGATCAGGTTAAGCTACGCTTGCCGCGGTTGGTCTGTGGATGGGTGACCATCTTTACATACCGAGGCCCCTCCGTGCCTCGAAAAGCACGTTAAGCCGTTGGTCCCGGCTGTCATTAGTAGATCTTTGACAGTCGTTACGGGTAGTCAGAAGCCCGAAAGTCTGACAACCAGTCTTACCTAGGGGTATCGTATTACCCAGTAACTGGGTTGTGGAGGTCAGACAGGCAGTCGCTCCATGTAAAATACTGGTATTCAGCTGCATCCGGTTAGACTGGAAGCCGACCCCAACATAGTTGTGAAAAGGCTAGGCAGATGATTTATGCTGAGCTGAGACTGCGACAAGATTTTGAACGTTTTAATTACAAGAATTGGTCTTAAGCTCTTCGGTGGCTTTTAGCAATCCTATACATTTTCGACTTTTCCATTATCGTTATTGCTGATAGAAAGTCACTTTTTCTAGGCCCTCTGCCGTGTCTCACACAGGAAAGGAAGACAAGAAATAGAGTCACTATTATTATGTCAGTACATATCCCTACCTGCGTCAACTGTTTAAATATATGATTCGGCTTCGGCGTCTAGAAATAGTGTATCCAGTAATCCAGGCTTTGTGAGCAAGTAATCTATACTAATATTATAAAGCTGAAGACTTTGTTTGTTTTTTTGTTTGTTTGTTTGATTGAACGCGCTAATCTCATGAATTACTCGTTCGAATTGAAAAAATATTTTTGTTTTGATTAGTCCATTTATCGAGGAAGGCTATAGGCTATATAACATCACGCTACAGCCAATAGGAGCGGAGCATCAATGAAAAATGTTGCAAAAGCGGGAAAAAATATTCTTTTTTTTTTTTTTTTTTTTTTTTTTTTTTTATTTATTATGAAACTTACATACACTATCTTTACAGGATGACCCCAATACAATAGTGGTTTGCAAACACAACTTTTTGAGAGCTTCCGTTGCGTGCGCTGCGTAAATGGTTAAAGTTACGCAAAAATCATGTATCACGGAATTGTTCCTACTTAAAAGTTCTAAAAAAAAGTCCGCGACAGCATATGTCTATCTTTTATGGTTGACTCGCTATAACCTTTTTTATGGTAATCAAATTTGTTCTTAAATAATACATTACTTGTGAAGGTGGTTCCATAAACATGATATTAACCCTTATCCAAATAAATACGTTATTCATGACAAGTATTTAATTTTGAACAAAATTGCCCTTTACATCATTCGATTCCAATGAATATCTTAGGAGATATCATAGTTTTAAAATAAATCCGCACGGCCGCCGGTAGCTCTGCGAAGTTCACTATACTTAATTCCACTCTGAGGCCTCATTTACGGAGACGCGGGGCGTCGCGCGTTGCGTTGAGCGGCGCGGCCCGCACTGAATTCAAATATATGGCGTTGTATGAGTGCGTTTACGGAGAAGCGATTTTAGACGCGTTTGTTTGAATTAGGGCGTTTTTTGCGGCCGAGCCCGCGGATGGCACCGACGCGTCCCACGCGTCGTTTATCGCGGCGGCGCACGCAGCGGCAATTCTCGATGAAGCTATGTCCGAGGCGGAATCTTCTGTCAGTCTTATTTAGAAATCGCGCAACAAAAAACTAGGTAGTCGATTTGATCGAGGCGAGCGTGCGCCGCCGCGATGCCCGCCGCGTGCTTCGCTACACGCTAGAGGATTCGCCGCGGGCGCCGCGGCGGGCACCGCCACGCTTCCCGTCTCGCTTCTCTATGAACATGGTCGTATATTGCTATAAGTTTGTGTTTACGCGTGCGATGATGCGTGCCGCTTCACGCGCCGCCCCACCGTAAACAGAAAAAACGCCGCGAGACGCCACGCCACACGCGACGCGAGACGCCCCGCGTCTCCGTAAATGAGGCCTTACTGATCATAATAGCGTGACGTTCCTAAAATAGCTTCTTACAGTAAGTATTAATGTACTAAGTAATAATCATAAGTAATGGAATATATTTTAATAGGTATTTGCCTGAAATAAACGCGGGTGAAACCGCGGGGCACTGCTAGTAATGATATAAAGTCACATAAATTTATGTAGTATTTATTATTAAGAATATAATGGTATAAAATGGAATTATTAAGAATAGAATGGAAAAACCTTTATTATGTACAGACGCCACCACATCAAGCTACTACAATCTGTCAAATTCAAATTCAAATTCATTTATTAAAACTTACACACAAACATAGTATGAGCATGCACCTCTAACCAAGAGAAAGCTTAGACAGATCAGCAGTGGGTCCCGAACTTGGCACAGCCTGTATCTTGGTCAGCCGGGGGTTGCGGAAGTATCGTTCGTTCCCGCGACCCCCGGCGTAGGTGAGAGAGGGAACACCGGGGTGGTTTTTAGTCAGTAAGAGTCTGACAGACCCCGCTGCCCGCCCCAGGGCGGCGGACATCCATGAGGATTTTCCACACCGAAACAAAAAAAAAAAAAAATACCCGTTTTCTCGTAGGAATGAAGCATTTTCCCGCGGTAAAAAATAGCCTATTTTCATCAGGGATAATGTCGGCTTCTAATGATAAAACAATTTTTCAAATCGGTCCTGTAGTTTCGGTGCCTATCCAATACAAACAAACGATAAAATATTTCCTCTTTATAATATTAGTGTAGATAATTAGCTATAAAAAGTAGGTAAGTAAAAAAAAAGCTAGAATGAAATAAAATACATTTTATACCTTTTTTCTACATAGAATAAACATGCAAAAACAGTTGAGGTGTGTAAATGTGGGGTGTAGTGTGTGTGTAGTTGTGTATGTTATCAGAGTGTGGTGGGTGTGAACTTAAGCAGCTGAGTAAACTTTCTGTTTCTTTATAAGTCCGGCCCAGCAACCATTCTTTAAGTTAAATTTCTTTAATAGATTTTCAACTTTATCGCTAAAGCATTAGGTTCAAAGTTGATTGGGAAAAATTGTCAGTTTCAGGTAGCTTGATGTGCTGGCGTCTGTCCTGTCGGCGAAGAGTCCCGAAGAAGAAGTCCTCGAATAACTAGCTTCTCTTCCATTTTATTTATTTATGTGTCTTCATGTCGTACTAGCGTGATGTCGATCTTCAGTGTGTCGCACAAGCGTGCATTCGAACTATGGTGAGTCGCAGTACAGTTTTGTGGCATAAGCGTTAATCGCACATCCATTTGTCGAACTCACGTAGTAGGTACACTCGGACCATACAGTAGGTATTACGTCAAGTTTCCGTCCGATGTCGAGAAATCTCCTAAAGTTCGTTAGCAATAGAAAAAGTAATTGTGTCCCATTAGTGACAGTTCAGCTGCTATACTGTAAATGACTTAATTGTTTGTTTAAGCGCTCGTTGGTAAAAAAGTTTTCGTCCAAACCACTGAATGTGTACCAAAATGAATAATGCACAGCATTGCACAGCTCTTACTGCACTGGTTTTTCATATTCCTCTTCAACTTTTTACAATAACTTGAACCGAGTCACAAAGTTCTTTTCAACTAAAACTACATCATTCAACTTTTAGTGAACGCTTGCAACCATAAAGGTATGCGTAATGAAAATTTTGCATGAGAATGAATCACCTTTTCATGTTTAAATTCAAGGAAAATTTACTCTTTTCATGTCGTCAGGTTTTCGGAAACATTTAATTGGGATGAAAAATATAAAAAAAAGAAGTTACCCACTATAATAAAGAGTATTCTATTTTATTCTCTATTTTGCCCAACAGTAAAAAATATTATCAATCAATCAATCAACTCAGCCTATCGCAGTCCACTGCTGGACATAGGCCTCTCCCAGACTGTGCCACAACAATATTATAGGCTAAGTGAAAAACAAAATACAATAAGGTATGATGTTATCAACAACTTGCTGCGCCCCGTAGTTTCACCAGCATAAGTCTCGATCCCGTGGGAATAAAAAGCACCTTCTAACACCGTTTAATCGAGAAAGCGTAACAAACAAACATGCAAAAAAACATATATTTTCTCTTTATAATGCATGTAACAGAAGAAGATTAAGGAAGGGCGCACACGAGCAACTTTTGTCTCAGCAACTAATTTGTCTCTCACATCAGCAGGGTAATAGCGTAACACACTATCAGTAGCAATGGGTTTCATTTTGACAGTTCAAAAACATTCATTGCGTTATTTATGTTGTTGAGCAGATATTTTGTCGAACATATGTAGCAATGGATTAGCAATCTGCTTCAAAATGATTCAAATTGAGAGTAATAGTGTGTTACGCAATTAGGGTGCTAGTCTACGGGTTTGTACAGACGCCAGCACATCAAGCTACTACTATCTGTCAGATTTCTTTAATAGATTTTCAACTTTATCGCTAAAGCGTAAGGTTCAAAGTTGATTGGGAAAATCTGACAGTTTCGGGTAGCTTGATGTGCTGACGTCTGTACATTATGTAAGGGCGCGCATGTAGCGACGCGACAAAGACAGAACTTTCATACTTTTGATGTGAGAGACAAGTTCGTTCCAGAGACAAAAGTTGTCCGGTAGCGCCTTCCCTAAAAGTGGATGATGCACCGATTTGAGAAAAATTAAGGAGTTATTGGTTTTTATTCATTGAAACATTAGGAAATCCCAAAAAGGGCGGCACGCAAGGGAGAAAGCCTATACTTGCAGCAGAGGGTGCCAATGATGATGGATGATAATGATGAAAACTGTCTGCTTTTGGGATTTCACCAGCAATTAGCAACTTACTCATACAACGTGTAACGTTAAATGCGCAAAACCTGAAAATAGTTTGATCAGAATAACGAGCAGAATTAATTTAAACACTTTTTAATATAGGTCACATTTTTCAAAAAATCTTCATCAAAAACGTTCCCGTGTCTAATTATTAATATGTCAAACAAGCCAATCTCAGCGCGGCGCAGCGGCCCGGTGACGACTCCTCCCTCGGTAAAGCGTCGTCGCAGACGCAAGACACGATCAGAATGGCCAGTAAAACTAAAACAGCACATAAAACCTTTACAACTTTTTAATGACTTATTTTCTCTCTGAAATAGGTCAATTGAATTAAAAATCAGTTGGGGTGTCTGAGGTTTTGCGTATTTAACGTTACACGTTGTATAATAAGAATACGACTTGTACTCAATACATAAATATGTTGTACCTGTATCTGTTTTACTGTGTGTACATAAATCACCATCATCTGCCTAGCCTTTTCCCAACTATATTGTGGTCGGCTTTCAGTCTAACCGGATGCAGCTGAATCATGGAGCGACTGCTAATCTGACCTCCATAACCCCGGTACTGGGTAATATGATACCCCTTGGTAAGACTGGTTATCAGAATTTCTGGCTTCTGACCACCCGTACCGATGTCAATGTGTGTGTAATCCACGAATGACAGCCGGGACCAACGACTTAACGTGCTTTTCGAGGCATAGAGGTCTCGGTACTCTCGGTATGTAAAGATGGTCACCCATCCACAGAGCAACAGCGGCAAGCGTAGCTTAACCTAATCGATCGACCTATGCGGCTGTTATTATTTAGCCACAGGCCCCTCTATGTACATAAATAATAAAATAAATAAGAATAATAGGTGAGGAAAGAGAAGGAATAATGAGTAGGGAATAATTCCGTAGAAAATCCTTAAAAAAATTGATATCTTCTATTACGTTAGGAACAATGAGTTTTAACAGTTAACAGTTTTACACGTGGATAATCCACGTGTAAAACTGTTTACTTTACGTCTAGGGCTTCATAAATGAAATTAGTGAAAGCAAAGTTTAAATTGGTAAGCCCGGCTTTTGTCAGTTGCCATCGTCGGTACATGGGGCTTTGTTAAGCCAAGCTCACATTACAGCCGCAACGGGCCGCAACGCAACGCTTTTTCATAGAAAAAAGTGCGGTGCGGCCCGCCTGGTGAGCGTTGGTCGTAGATAATGTATGAAAGCGATGAAGGAGCGTTTTTACAATGCGTTGCGTTGCGATGCGGCTCGACCTGTCTCCTGTATAATGCCGTGTTCCAGTAACGAAGATAGTCTTATTGCATTAAACACAGCAATTCATCACCACTGCTTTGAAAACGGTGAAGGAAAACATCGCGAGGAAACCAGCATGTCCTATTAGAACCAAAAAAATCGAAGACGTGACATCTACTAACTAACCCGTACTGGGCCCGCGTTGTGGATTATGGCCCACTCCCTCTCACAGAGAGGAGGCCTGTGTCCCAGTAGTGGGAACAACATTGGCTGATTCTGCTAAACACAACAAGACACAGTAAGAATGACAGATTTATTACTTACGAGGAAAAAAACATTTTTAAACACAGATAAAAATAAGAACACAGTCATAACGGTTAGGGACTCATCAAAGAACAAAAATAAAGTTCCAAAACTCAGAACAAACTTCTCAAAAACAGACAAAAGGTACGAAAATATTAACTAGGAAAACATGAACTAATCAATGTTAGAAAAGTTATGAGAACTAATTTAAAAAGTTTGTAGGAATATTAATTTTCCTTGTAAATCGCGTATAATTAAGGTCGTCAGTCCATTCTTCAAAATGAAGTGATGAAAATGTTGAGAAAATCTATCTCATCAAACCGAATTTCTGAGCAGTGAAGTAGGTATAGGTATATATACTAGAAAGGCCTACAATGCTCTGCGCGTCCAGTATAACAACGCGTTCAGGAGTTTGTTGAGGCTTCCGTGGCGGTGCAGTGCCTCCGGCATGTTCGCCGACCTCGGCACGGACGGCTTTCAGACAGTGCTTCGCAAAAGATCGGCTTCCCTCTGGTTTCGAGTAAAGCGTAGCACGGAGCACCAACACGCTTCTGAACGTGTTGTCGGATGGAGTGGACGGCCAAATCCTGAGGCATTGGTCGTCCATTCATGTCCAGAATAATAATAATAATCCGCGAGTTGACTAATTTTTTTTTTATTATTTAAATTGAAGCTTTTTTACCTCACTAATAGCTTGGTATAAATAGTTTTTTAATATTTTTAAAAATTGAAAAGATATAAGCGTTCAAAACTCTCAATTAGACTCACAATTAGTATCGCCATATAAATTACATGCAAAACTTCGTTTTGCGAGAAAGAGATAGACAAAAAGTTTCTATAAGTTATGTTTTTTTATTTTTCGACCGATTTCAAATTTGATTTCGAATTCTATTATTGTATTACATGTGTGGATATATTATCTACTAGAATATACAGCGTGTAACAAAAGGGGGGTATCAACCCTGAAGGAGGTGAACTCAACAACTTTCCCCAAAGAACATAGGTCGAAATATGAAAAAAAAATTTGGCCCTCCCTTACAAAACAGACTACCAGCTGATTGATTTACTATGGGAGGGCCAAATTTTTTTTTCATATTTCGACCTATGTTCTTTGGGGAAAGTTGTTGAGTTTCATGAGCACATTCACCTCCTTCAGAGTTGATACCCCGCTTCTGTTACACGCTGTATAGTATTCAATATCATGCAACTACCCAATTTTAAATTTTACTAACATATCTTCAAGTATCCATCTACTAACAACATATGGACTTGTAATTCCAAATTATTTTAGTCTGAAATAAATATTTTCATTTAATTTCATATATCTCAGGGTGCCCTGGCTTGGATACTGCGACCAATTCGCCTCACACCAATGCGGTCACAGTTTCTACCTAACCTATTAACACTAGGGCCTTGGGGTCCGAGTGCTCATCGAATATTTCGGGACATCGCCAAGCGGTTGGTTAACTCTTCACGTGACCAGAGGGCTGGCCTATTTTTAGCCCAAAGAATCAGCATTGCCATCCAACGTGGTAATGCTGCCAGCCTTTTGGGCACTTATCCCCTTGACAGCGATGCGGACGAATTTTTTCATGTCCAGTGAGCTCCTGTCTTTTTTCTTTAATTTTTTTTTGTTAAAAACTTGTATATAGTATTATTAAACGGTTTTATTTAGCTCACCCCGTTTGTTTTATTTATTTATTATTCTTGGGTGATATTTAGTAATTCAAATTTCACCCTCTTCCTGTCAACCGATTAATCTGAAATTTTGTATACACTTTGGATTTTGGTGACAATACAATTATGTTTATTCATTATCATTATAAATTCAAGATGGCCGCCGCTACAAAATGGCGGATAATTTATGTTTTATTAATCCCATCAATATGGGTATCAAATGAAAGGGCTCAACAAGCAGAATACAATATACTATAAAAAATTGAAATCCAAGATGGCGGCCGCTACAAAATGGCGGATAACGTAGGTTTTATCAATCCCATCAATATGGGTATCAAATGAAAGGTCTCAACAAGTAGAATACAATTTACTATGCAAAATTGAAATCTAAGATGGCCGCTGCTACCAAATGGCTGATAACAATTTTTTATTAATCCCATCAATATGGGTATCAAATGAAAGGGCTCAACAAGCAGAATACAATATACTATAAAAATTGAAATCCAAGATGGCGGCCGCTACAAAATGGCGGATAACGTAGGTTTTATCAATCCCATCAATATCGGTATCAAATGAAAGGTCTCAACAAGTAGAATACAATTTACTATGCAAAATTGAAATCTAAGATGGCTGCCGCTACCAAATGGCTGATAACAATTTTTAATTAATCCCATCAATATGGGTATCAAATGAAAGGGCTCAACAAGCAGAATACAATATACTATAAAAAATTTAAATCCAAGATGGCGGCCGGTAAAAAATGGCGGATAACGTAGGTTTTATCAATCCCATCAATATGGGTATCAAATGAAAGGTTTCAACAAGTAGAATACAATTTACTATGCAAAATTGAAATCTAAGATGGCCGCCGCTACCAAATGGCTGATAACAATTTTTTATCAATCCCACCAATATGGGTATCAAATAAAAGGGCTTGACAAGAAGAATACAGTGCACTATACAACCTCAATATTTAAGATGGGCGCAGCCACCAATGGCGTATAATAATAAGATTTAAATTTAGAAATTGAATCTGTAATTTAGGTATCTGATTAATCCAGCCTGAATCCACCACCCAAGTCAAGATTTTGTATCGTGTTGAGGACTGTGTGGCGTTAGGGTGGCTAAAAATGATACGTCGTTAGCGGTACACCACCCAAGTTAAGGTGAAAGGTTAAAACGCGCCGAGAACTGTATGGCATTAGGGTGGATAAAAATGATATGTCGTTAGCGTTTTCCCCTCAAGACTCAGGCGGATCTTGTTGTACATAGCCTTGCCCCTTTGGAAATAAAAACTAAAAACTAGAAAATAAAAATAGGTAAAAAAACTTTTTAAGTTAAACGGTTTTATGTTAAACATACATTGCAATGTTTAAGATAAATGTACTAAAAACCAAAAAATAATAAAATAGATACAGTCGTGGGAATTATAAACATATGCATAGACTAGACTAAAATAAAACCGTGGGGCACGTCAATTGTCTACAAATTATCGACTTAATGTGCGATAGAAGAATCGTTTAATTCGTCGTTAAAATAGGCAGTTGGCCCGCAGACGGTGAGGAAATTACTTACTATTTTCTTGCTCATGGAAATTCCGATAGTTATACACTCCATGTAAATAAAAGAGATGTTTCAACTAGTTTATCGTTGGACATTCACACTGCTGGCTGGCGAGGTATCGTTTCACTGCTCGTAGTTTGTCTTTAATCGACAAAACATATGATAAAAGTACTACTCGCTCACCACTATGAAACCCTAAAACTCGCTTATAATCGAGCTTGCTAGCTTGTTTCCACATTCTAGCCCTACTTATCACACGTCCATCGTTGTCGGTTGAACAACTAACTGCCTAATTATAGTGTAACATTACAAAACAAACATTTTAATCAACGATTGTAGACAATTGACGTGCCCCACGGTTTTATTTTAGTCTAGTCTATGCATATGTTTATAATTCCCACGACTGTATCTATTTTATTATTTTTTGGTTTTTAGTACATTTATCTTAAACATTGCAATGTATGTTTAACATAAAACCGTTTAACTTAAAAAGTTTTTTTACCTATTTTTTTAATGTTAGCTTGTATATTGTAATTGTTAGGTCTTTGTGAGTAAATATGATTTTATTTTATAGTTAAAATATGTTCAGGATGTTAAATTCAATTAAAAGTTGATTTTTACCTATTAACTGCAGAACTATTAACCTAATTGTTTTTAAAACATGGACGTCTGTTATTGCAACACTGATTTACGGCAGGCTTACAACTATATTTTTGGAATCCCTGGACAACGAAAGGCGCCATTCTTGCTATTCAGATTGTCCCTCAAAGAAATTGGAGTTTCTGAAATTTCTATAGTCCATGGCAGTCCTTTCGGAACTAAATTTAAATATCTGGGCAAGTTGATAACCGTTATCGATTCAAGCCATTTGCCTAGCTGTTTGATTGAATAGCTGAACATCGTTCAGGCGGCTAGTTTATATGTGCCGTTTAGTTAAAAGGCTAGGCTGTTAACTAAAAGGCTAGCTGAAGGAAAACACCGTGAGGAAACTGACATGGCCTAGAACCAAAAATTCGAAGACATGTGACCTCTACCAATCCGCACCGGGCACACGTGGTGGATTACGGCCCACTCCCTCTCACAGACAGGAGGCCTGTGTCCCTGCAGTGGGAACGTTATAGCTGATTATGTATGTTAGGTATTTAGGTACATATCCACGACAAGCCTTCAAATAAAAAAAAATACAATATAGTGCTAATACATAGTTAGGGAATGCAATCTCGTTCTCGCGAGATCTCGGCCTTTTTTTAGCGAGATTGATCTCGGACGAAAAAAGGGCGAGATCTCGCGTCATCAGCGTTCATTTGTTTTGTTTACTAATAGTTGTTGCTAGCTAACTAATTCTATTATTTTTTCCTAATTTATTCAAATACTAGCGACCCGCCCCGGCTTCGCACGGGTGCAATGGAGAAACACTGATAATTTTAGAGCCATTATTTCCCGTAAAAAGTATACGATAAAAATGGTTATTCTGGGTTATCCCTAAGAGATAGACATATACCTACGCGGACTTTTTTGTAGAACTTTTTAAGATGTACAATACTGTAGTACATTATTTTGATCTATCTCAACGGGTTCAGCCAGCGTTTACAATGTAAGCGCAAAAAAATGTGTTTATTTACGACATGACATTAGAAACCTCTAAAATTATCAGTGTTCCTCTACTATATTATGCATGTATTATACATATAAACCTTCCTCTTCAATTACTCTATCTATTAAAAAAACCGCATCAAAATCCGTTGCGGAGTTTTAAAGATCTAAGCATATATAGGGACAGACAGACAGGGAAGCGACTTCGTTTTATACTATGTAGTGATAGTGATAAACCTTCCTCTTGAATTACTCTAGGTATCTATTAAAAAAAACCGCATCAAAATCCGTTGCGGAGTTTTAAAGATCTAAGCATATATAGGGACAGACAGACAGGGAAGCGACTTCGTTTTATACTATGTAGTGATTGTGATTATTTGCAAAAAAAAAAACACACAAAACTGCCAATCTCGCGAGACCTCGAAATTGGCGAGATCTCGCAGTATTGTTATTCATAAACTCGCGGGATCTTGCTTGAGCCCCAATCTCGCGAGATTGGCATTCATTGAGTTAAACTCCCGAGATTTCGTTCGAGATCAATCTCGCTAAAAAAGGCCGAGATCTCGCGAGAACGAGATTGCATTCCCTACTAATAGTTTATTTAGAAGTCACCTAACTGACCTACAGCATAACCTGAGTCGCGTAAACGTAGGTTTTAACGAGCTAAACGCCCATGTGAAAAATAAGTAACTCTTTGAACTTTGACCTTCACATTGTAAGCCTAAAAACTTTGACATTTATGCTGACATTCTGTGCAGAAATACAGATTTACGGATCAATGCAGCAAGCCAATGCAGCAATTGGCAGGCCTGTTGGTCTAGTGGTCAGTGGCCCTGACTACTATACGCAAGGTCGTGGGTTCGATTCCCACCCAGGACAAATGTTTGTGTGATGAGCACGATCATTTGTTCTGTGTCTGGGTGTAATTTATCTATAATATGTATGTATTTAGAAATATATATGTATGTTTATCAGTTGTCTAGTACTCATAGCACAAGCTCTGCTTAGTTTGGGACTAGATGGCGTTGTGTGAAAGTTGTGAAATATTATTATTATTATTATTAATGCTGAAAAATTTGATCCGTGACGTCATTTACTTAGTAATAGGGAAAGCTACGACCTGCTTGGCAGAACATAACAATTTGTATTTATAAATTATTTTTCTGAGAAGAAAAGTTATAAAATTATCAAGAATTAATAACTGATTATTTTTTATTTAAATGTTTTTTCAGCGATGTACAGACGCCAGCACATCAAGTTACTACAATCTGTCAGATTTATTTAATAGATTTTCAACTTTATCGCTAAAACATAAGGTTCAAAGTTGATTGGGAAAATCTGACAGTTTCGGGTAGCTTGATGTGCTGGCGTCTGTACTATAAAATCTAGGAAAATGCACACATTCACAAAGAGATTGCAAGTGAGAGCGATAAGATACTAAGAATTGGTTTAACAAAACCCAGATAAAACCTTCATGTAAATGGGTCATATTTGCTCATAAGCGAGCTCGTCCATTATTACTTATTCATTTGTAATTTTAAGCTTTAAGCATAACAAATGAGGTCACACACTCGGGCAAAAGGTCTTTAACATTCAGTCATATATAGACATAAATAAAAAAAAAACCGCAAGTCGGATTCGCGCACGAAGGGTTCCGCACCATTATCTATAAAAACGTGTGTACAAAATTTCAGATCAATTGGATATCGGGAAGTGGGTCATATGAAGCTAATAGTAGCGTGTTAAAAATGACGTTTTGTGGTATGGGAGCCCTCTTGAATATTTATTTTATTCTGTTTTTTAGTATTTTTTGTTATAGCGGCAACAGAAATACATCATCTGTGAAAATTTCAACTTTTTTTTGTTTTTTTTAAGAAAAACGTTGCCCCACACTAGGAATTTCTCCTGTATTGTGGGTGCGTTTACAAACATTTAAACTCACATACACAAACAGCATGGTGACAGACGGACGGACGGACGGAGGGGCGGACAGCGGAGCCTTAGTAATAGGGTCCCGTTTGACCCTTTGGGTACGGAACCCTAAAAATAACAAAATGAAGGTTATATTTATAGGACTTTATTGTACACCAGAAAATACATAACAAAAAAAAAATACAATTGTTGCTACCAAACATACAATGGGTGGCCTTATCGCTTTCTGCGATCTCTTCCAGGCAACCTTGGAATGGACAGTGTTTGCGGGGATATAAAAAAATGTTTCCATAGTATTATTACTAGAATTACTAGAAATTACTCTTGATTCGATTGTTTTTTTTTTTGCGTAACTCTGTAACAGTATCAGTGGCTTTCATTTTGATAGTTCACAACATTCATTGCGTTATTTAGATTGTTGAGCAGACAATTTTTTCGAACATATGAAGCAATGGATTAGCAATATCTTTCTGAATTATTCAAATTGTGAATGATGGTGTCTTACGCAATAAGATTGCTAATTTCACACACCTGGCAAAGTGAATTCTAGCAGACACCCAGGTCAAAATATTAGGTAGTTTCCCTTTTGATCGAGAACCATTTCAGCGATGGACGTTTACGACATCACCCGTGCGATTCTGTAACCATCTCACCGTGAAAACTTGGGTGGAATGAGCGTGGAGTGAGCTGTCATTAGGGATTAACACGATTGACACTGCTCACTTCAAGCTCACTTATATATGATTTCACGGTGAGATTTTTACAGAATCGACCGGCTGTTTGTGAAAACATAATGTTTTTAACTCTGCTTACACAATTACCCTTTGAACTGCCAAGGCCTCTTTAAACAGAAATGATAAGAAGGATAAAGGGCCGGCCATATTTCACGCTTAAAACTTTGCCTTTGAAACATTGCAACAACCCAACCAACCACGGTTTTAATTGGATAACACATAATAGAGTGAACAATAATGAGTAAACGGATTCTGTAAAAATCTCACAGTGAAATCATAAGTGAAGTGAGCACTTAATAGTGTTAATCCCTAGCGAATGACAGCTCACTCCACGCTTACTTCACCCAAGCTTTCACGGTGAGATGGTTACAGAATTGCACGGTTGGTGTTAGTGCAAGCATCCCGTTTGCAGCAACCGCCGACAAACAGGATGCTTGTGTGTTTATGTATATTTATACACGTACACCACAAAACGGGATTCTGCAAAAACCCGTACCTGCAAAAAACGGGATCTTGCCGTGGGAAAGAGCCCTAACATGTTGCATAGACCTTACAATAATGTTATGTGGCTAGAGCGAACAGACAATCATCATCATCATCTGCCTAGCCTTTTCCCGACTATGTTGTGGTCAGCTTTTGGTCTAACCGGACGCAGCTGGATACCAGTATTTTACATGGAACGACTGCCTATCTGACCTCCACAACTCAGTTACTGGGTAATACGATATCCCTTGGTAAGACTGATTGTCAGACTTGGGCTTCTGACTACCCGTAACGACTGTCAAAGATCTACGAATGACAGCCGGGACCAACGGTTTAACGTGCTTTCCGAAGCACGGAGGGGTCTTGGTATGTGAAGATGGTCACCCATCCACGGACCAACCGTGGCAAGCGTAGCTTAACCTGATCGATCGACCTGTGCGGTTTTTATTACTTAGCCACAAGCCCCTCTAGAGAGAACAGACAAGAGATGACTAAAGGCTTCCGCACACAGGTGCGATGCAACAGCACGACGGACGCGACTCTACCAATCCGCAACCCAATTGCGTAACACTTAATCAATCACAATCTGAATCATTTGGAAGGATATTGCTAATCCATTGCTTCATATATTCGAAAAATGTGTCCGTTGTTGAACTGTCAAAATGAATCCCATTGTTACTGATAGTGTGTTACGCAATTACCTCGCAGAATCGCGTCGCACCGTCGTCGTCGGGTCGCGCCTGTCTGCGGGAGCCTTAAAGAATCACGTAATTTTCTTTGGTAAGTAGTAATTGTCTGGGTATGTAGTGTAGTTCTGATACTGTCGTTTTATGAGAGACTGCAATAAAAAATGTTGCCAAAATTGCAGAAAAATCTGAAAGTCTCATTGAAGTAACATGACATGACATGACACATGGCATATTCGTGCATAGCACGTAATACTCGCACAACAAAAATACACTACAATACAAAAAAAAGACTGCACTATTCACATAAAATAAAAACTTTTTAACTAAAAGAAAACCGACTTCCAATAAATACACTACAAAGTGAAAAATAACTTTAATTTCGGAAGTCAGTGTCTTCGGATCTGTATTTTAGTTTTTTGCCACTGACTTCCGCGTGTTTTTTTGGAAGTCGGTTTTCTTTTTGTTAAAAAGTTTTTATTTCTCGCTTTTTGGTGGGTCTATTTATAATTTATCTAAGTTACAATAGCCTAATGTCAACTTGCTCATCGCCTTTTACAAAATATTGCTTTTCCCGATGCCGGGACGTTAATTGTTAAGGACTTTTCCTGGTATTTCACCATCAGCTCCATTTCACCATTCGCATTGTGACGAGCATAAATTGCTTGGCAACCATATTGAAGTAATCGCATCACAAAGGACATCATTCATTTCGTACCCAAATAATTAAAGTGCCGGCCAGAAAAAAAAAGTACTGCTGTCTTATGGGAAATGACCTCTTGAGCATTTTTTACTATTACAACGAAAGTCTACCATTGAACCCTCGGCTGCTATTTGAGATTGAAAATGCCAAAAATCATATTTTAATAACAAATGTACAGTTAAAACATGTTCAGGGTGTTAAATTCAATTAAAAGTTGGTATTTCTTTAACGTCATGCATATAAAACTTGTTACAAAAATATGATTTTTGACATTTTCAATCTCAAATAGCAGCCGGAGGGTTAATTTAAGGCTTTGGCTGTAATAGTAAAAAATGCTCAAGATGTTATTTCGCATAAGAAAATAGTACTTTTTTTTCTGGCCGGCACTTTAATTTTTGGGTATATATTGTTCGACACTTGAATGATGTCCTTTGCAACCCG
Source organism: Eremobia ochroleuca (assembly GCA_949629135.1). NCBI lineage: Eukaryota > Metazoa > Arthropoda > Insecta > Lepidoptera > Noctuidae > Eremobia > Eremobia ochroleuca. The sequence goes on along the minus strand of OX451395.1, from coordinate 15,684,335 downwards.
TGGAATATTTATTATTGAGTACCGGAACTACTCAATAATAAGTATTCCACGGGTTGCGAATCCCATCTGTGGCACCAGATGGTGCTTTCCGAGAGCAAATACACGAGTTACTATAAAAAATACCCAAATCGCTATTGGTGTGCCTATAACATTTGAAGAGTTGCTTCGATTTATCCAGGATTCCATCATCAGATCCTGACCTGATGACAGTGGGACCAACTGGAAAGTACTTATACCCTTTTTCAAATCGGTCTAGCCATCTACGAGTAATCGAGGAACCAACATTAAAAAAATAAAAAGTTTCTGACGAACTGAGAACGTCGTCCTTTTTTTGGAGTCGGTTAAATATATGTGTAGTACAGAATATGTAGGCAGTATCTATTTATCGTCAAAAAAGGCTAGTAAAACTGTATTAGAACCAGTTCGTAAATATACTACGTGACCGTTATAACTCGATACAAAATTGTAGAAGATAATAATAAAATAGAATTTTCTCATAATCCCAAAAAAAAGCGTGAAGGGTGGTCCGATGCTCTGATCCGGTTCGTCACGCATTTACGCGCTTTCTGTATCGAGTTTACACGCGAGTCGGTCTCGTCTCGATCTCGACATTCGATTCGATTCATTCATTCAGTTTGCGAGCGATCGCCGCGTGGTGCAGACGTGTTGCGTGCGTCACTTTCCCGCGACTTTACCGCCATTCCGTTTTCGTAGTCTTGAGAAAACTTAAAAACAGTGATTTTTTGTGCAACAATGACGTCGTTCAGTGTTAACTATTTGTGATATTCGTGACTGGAATAGAAGTGTCAATAAAAGTGTTTGGGAAGTTGTGAAGTTATTTTACGTCACGGATTTTGTGTTGAGTTGACCGGCGTTTTGTGTAAGTACGAAGTACTTACCTACCAACTTATTCGTATTTTAACGAAGTTTTGTATTAGTTGTAGTAGCATAAGAATTTGTTAAATGCATTGGGTCGTTGATTTATTTCATCGTTAAGTTATCTGAATATTGGAAGTACGAAGTTATCACAGTCTTTTCGGATGACTAACGCCATGTTTTATCATGGATTCTAGACTCTAGTAGGTGTCGGACGTCGAAGACTAAAGTACACAGTCGTGCAGTTTCGTGCTCACGATAACTACCTAAGTGCTATTATGAATAAGGAATCATATGTTATCATTACGCGATAAGATTGCGTGCTGGTAACAGTTTATAGGTCAATATTGCATTTTCTTGTGATTGAATAAAAAGGTAAGTGGGTAGCTTATCTTCGTCCTATGACATTACCTACATCAATGACATACGAGTACTAGATATTTAATAGGTAGGTACGATACTTAAATTGTGATTTATAGCTTTCGATAGTTAAAATAATATACTTGTGAGGAATTTACAAACGAAATAAAAACAATGTCAAGCTTTGACCTCGGACATAATACGTAAACCGTCAAACTCGTAATTACATATGTAAACACTATTACTGGCGGTCGATTCTGTAAAAATCTCACCGTGAAATGATAAGTGAAGTGAGCACTTAATAGTGTTAATCCCTAGCGAATGACAGTTCGCTTCCCGTTACTTCACCTAAGTTCTCACGGTGAGATTTTTACAGAATAGTACTGCAGAACAGTATAACTTAACTCATATTGAAGAAAAAAAAAAGTGATGGTAATTATAACATTGCCATTCCCGTTTCAAAATTTCAAGTTAGACTGCGTGAACCCGTGAAGGATGTCTTGTTATTCCTACCGTGTTTTTATTTCTACTTTATTTTATTTGTTTTTCTTTCTTCTTATGTAGCTATGTGGGTTTTCCGACCATTTACATCCTCGAATTATCTGCTAAGTTTGTAAGAAAAAATAAAAATGTCATTTTTTTCGTCTTGATTACGTAATTAAACACTAATAAGTACACAACCGTTTTATTTTTCTAATTTTGAAAAAATAAAAGTCAATAATTACTGCAATGCGATTCCCGCTTAACAAGTTCAAATTAGTCTGCGTACTTTTATATAAATATGTTTTCATTCATTTCTTGAATAGCTAAGTAGCTATGTGGGCCTACCACTGACATCCTTGAATTATGTCCTAAGTGAATAAGAAAAAAGATACCTAGACAGGTAGCCATTTTTTTCCCATGTTGCCGTACTGGTGGGCAAAGGTCACCTGTAGCCCTCCACAGAACGCAAGTGAGTTCATTCTTTTCTTCGTCGTATCGATGATTCCAAAAATTATATTTATGAGATCATTTATTTTATCTGTTTAGGTAAACGTCAACCATTGCTGATTCACACCTCAACACAATTCGAATTCCAAAGTTCCCTGCTGAATACCTATATCATGTACTAGTCTGCCTATCAGACCTACGATTGGTAGCCTAGATCTAGGTCTATCACAAACACCATTTACAGCTTGATTAGTGATCCTCATTAGTAACAATACATTGTGCACTAATGAAGCGAGGGCATATTTATAAGTAACTGTGGTAAACTCCTGCAGATCAATGCACTTTAAATAAGGTATCGACCGAGCTACTAATTATCTATTTAAATCTAAACAAAAAAACGAGAAAAAGGATCTTGTGTCTGACCGACAGACGGACAACAAAATGATCCTATAAGGGGTCCATTTTTTTCCTTTTGAGATAGGTACGAAACCCTAAAAATTTTCACTTTTCTTGTCACTCAAATTCAAAACTTTATCATTCTAAGAGACGGTTGAACTGTCATGAGTTAGTCAGACAGTAGAAAATAGTTGTTAAAAAAAAATGCAACCTACATTGCATTTTTTTTTTAACAACTAATTTCTACTGTCTGAACAACACTTATATTTTTAATGTATTTTTTGCCTACTTGCAAATATATATATAAGTAAAAAACGTAAAATTAAATTTAGGCATAAATTGCACCAATTTTATTAATTTAGTGATTTCGTTACCTTAACATGAACGTATAAGGAATACCACAAAATACACCTAGGCGAGTAATCTTACCATTTCGTCACGTAGGCAATTCCACATTATTCTTAAGCCCAATACAAACTAAAAACATTTGATCAACAATCTTCAATCAGATCCTAAACACGCATTTTACTCTTCGACGGTTTTATGACGTAGTAAAAAGCAAAAACCTGTAGAGGAGAAATGTACCATAGACTCCGTTATTGTTGATTGTACGCCGAGATTCTGAGGGCTGACCCGAAAACCCGAGGTTTTGTCATACTTTCTCAATAGCCCAGCACTTCAATGATTCAAGCAAAAAAAGGGATGAGTGAAACTGCCAGAATGCTCCACCCTTTCGAAGTTTTGATGCTCAAAAATATGGCGAGGGCAATTTTCCATTCGAACATGTGGGTTTGCGGTGAACGCCAATTTCGTGACAGGCTTTTGTGTAAGACCATCTAACATTTTTAGTGTCAGTTAGTCTAGAAACCTCAGGATATACAACGTGTAACGTTAACCCTTAAATGCATGATTTATTTTATCGTATTGCAAAAAATGCCATTGTATAGGTATTTATCTATTGAATTTAGATAATAAATATGTAATAATTATACAATAATATTAATATTCATAGAGTATATATATTGTTTTGACAAAAAGAGGTGCGTTCAGAAACTCACAGCTATCACATTCTTAAAAAAATTAAATGACGTACTTTGTTGCCATATGGCAACATTATGCATTTAAGGGTTAAATGCGCAAAACCTGAAAATAGTTTGATCAGAATAACGAGCAGAATTAATTGAACCACTTTTTAATATAGGTCACATTTTTCAAAAAAATCATCTTTAAAACGTTGCCGTGTCTGTTTATTAATAGGTCAAGCAAGTCAATGTCAGCGCGGCGCAGCGGCCAGGTGACGACTCCTCATTCGGTAAAGCGTCGTCGCAGACGCAAGAAAAGATCAGAATGGCCAGTAAAACTAAAACTGCACATAAAACCTTTACAATTTTTTTAATGACTTATGTTCTCTCTGAAATAGGTCAATTAAATTAAAAATCAGTTAGGGTGTCTGAGGTTTTGCGCATTTAACGTTACACGTTGTATAACGGTAGATATTTAATATTTCACATTATACCATCAGGATTCTGCCTACCCCTATGGGACTAAAGCGTGAGTTTATGTATGTATGTTTAATTCGAACTTTTAAGTATCCAATTTTGTTAAAAATAAGTAAGTTGATTAAATAATTAGTTGATTAAATAGGTAGTAGCTTGATGTGCTGGCGTCTGTGCCAGCACAACAAGCTACTACAATCAGATTTCTTTAATAGATTTTCAACTTTAATAATAATAATAATAATAACCATTATTGAGTGTGCAAGTCACCCCCTGCCATTTTTATCCGTGTGTATTTAAAACATTGATCAGGCAGGGGCCATAGTTCTTCCATAGTTCTTGGTAACCAACCCACTTTAGCCAGCCAAACCCATAGTCGAACTTTTTAATTTTCCATATTCTGCAATAGTTCTGCACCAACCGGGGGTTGTCCTTGGGTAGACTTGCATAGTACATACAGGGATAATCGTCGGATGGTGCCGCATTTCATTACAATCTCCTAAGGGGCCTCTGCGAGTTGGCTTCGGCCCCTCGTACGCCTTTCAAAGGACCGGGACCTCATGGTCCCGAGATATGTAAAAATAACAATAATAATATTCCACAATTTTCACACATCGCCATCTAGTCCCAAACTAAGCAGAGCTTGTGCTATGAGTACTAGACAACTGATAAACATAAATATATATTTCTAAATACATACGTAGGTATATTATAGATAAATTACATCCAGACACAGAACAAAAGCAAAAGGATAAGGCTAAAGTATAAGGTCATAAGGTTCAAAGTTGATTGGGAAAATCTGACAGTTTCGGGTAGCTTGATGTGCTGGCGTCTGTACCTAGGTACTTATAAACAACGTTTATTGCTTGGTGATAACTTTTCCTGTAGTGTCGAATAATCACGGCAAAACCGCGATATCTGACACAGCTCAATGTCTAGCTACTAATTATACGGGCGAAGATACATGGAGAAAATTGATTATTCTCATTTGTTAGGTACACCACTATGCACTAAGCTTGCGTGCCACAGCCATAAAGGAAGGAAGGTCAACAAAAAACAAATTGTCGAGATCTTTTATTGAACAAAAAAGATGACGGTCTCAAGTAAAATTAAGTCTAGAATATTCCTTCCAGTTTTGAATTCCTTGCAAAATATTAGCAAAAAATTCTTTGTAATTGAAATAGCAATCGCATTTTCAAGAGACGTTGAACTTAAATTCTCTGCAAGAAAAGACAGGCCGTCTTTAACAACGTTACCTAAATAAAACAGTAATTTTGTAGAAGATAAATTGAGGAAACAGATGGAAGAAGGAACAGATGGAGAAACGAGATTATTTAGGATTAGTAGACAGACGTTTTTAAAAACAACCTGAAAAAAGAAAAAGTATGGGTGAGGTAAGGTGTCGTCGAGGAAAATAAATAACAACTTGGAATAACAGATGCTTACGCGACGCATAAAAAGATATGATACTTATATCATTGGCATACTTGTATTATCCACAGCTGTGCCCGCGACTTCGTTCGCATGCGTGTCGGAAAATGTACTGGATTTTATAGTTTTGTTATAAGTATCGTATTTTAGTGAAAGGCTATTATTTTGACATTACAAACTTCAATTTTATTTATTTGCGTATAGATTAATAGTATTGAACTGTTTTTCTACCAGCAGGGTAATTGAGTAACACACTATCAGTAGCAATGGGTTTCATTTTGACAGTTCAACAACATTCATTTAGTTATTTACGTTGTTGAGCAGACAAATTTTCCAACATATGGAGCAATGGATTAGCAATATGCTTCAAAATGATTCAAATTGAGAGTAATAGTGTGTTACGCAATTATTTTTGTTTAGCGTGATGATTGCAGACTGATAAGATAATGCTTAGTAATAGTTTAGGTACATATCAGATTAAACATGGTAATGCACCATGCATTACCATGTTTAATCTGATATGTACCATATGTACTGATAGTGTGTTACTCAATTACTTACCCTGCTGGTAGAAAAACAGTTCAATACTATTAATTCCAATCAAATCGGTGTAATAATGGCATTCCTTCTTTTGTTTTAATTTTTTTAGTATCTTCAATTATTTTGGTAACTGTACTAGGATATTCCATGCATAGATATCAATCAACAATCAATCAACTCAGCCTATCGCAGTCCACTGCTGGACATAGGTCTCTCCCAGACTGCGCCACAACACCCTGTCCTCCGCCTTCCGCATCCAGTCTACCCCAGCCACCTTCTTTAGGTCGTCCGTCCATCTAGCTGGGGGGCGTCCCACACTACGCTTGCCGATACGCGGTCTCCACTCCAGGACTCGTCTGCTCCACCGGCCATCGGCCCTTCGACAGACATGGCCAGCCCACTGCCACTTCAGTTTGCTTATTCTGCAAGCTATGTCGGTTACTCCGGTTCTTTTCCGGTTATAGATATGACTACATTCAATCCATACATGAAGGTTGGTTATGAATTTTACCATATTGCATTGCCATATTATATCAAACAGAACAGTGAACAGTGGTACCGGCCCCTATTTACGTGTTGTAGGACTAATCATCATCTGCCTAGCCTTTCCAAACTATGCTGGGGTCGGCTTCCAGTCTAACCGGATGCAGCTGAATATTAGTATTTTACATGGAGCGACTGCCTATCTGACCTCCACAATCCAGTTATTGGGTAATACGATACCTCTTGGTAAGACTGGTTGTCAGACTTTCGGTCTTCCGACTACCCGTAACGACTGTCAAAGATCCACGAATGATAGCTGGGACCAACGGCTTAACGTGCTTTCCGAGGCACGGAGGGGTCTCGGTAAGTAAAGATGGTCACCCATCCACAGACCAACCGCGGCAAGCGTAGCTCAACCTGATCGATCGACCTGTGCGGCTGTTATTATTTAGCCACGGGCCTCTCGTGTTGTAGGACTAATGAAATGTAAAAACTTATATCTATGGTTCGAACCCAGGCATGCGCTTTAGGTACTATGTGTAATTTATTTCATCACGACTGGTCTCAAAAACGGTGAAGGCAAACATCGTCAGGAAACCGGCATGTCCTAGAACCAAAAATTTTAAGACTGGGCCCGCGTGGCCCTCTCACTGAGAGAAGGCCTGTGTCCCAGTAGTGGGAACGTTATACGCTGATTGGTGTATTATATCATAATACCATGCTCAAGATATAAATTATTTCCTTTAATAATGACTGGCATTGCCGAGGTGTAAATTGTGAGGTAACATAACAAGGTCAATGTCGTTAGGCAGCCAATCGGAACGATTCGTCTCCATTTATAAAAGCACGTGTTTATGAACAGGTTTAATGTTTTAAATGACGTTGGCTTATGAAGTCTGTGATGGACGAGGATGAATAAATAATTCCAAGATGATTAAGGGCTCATTTTTAGGGTTCCGTAGTCAACAAGGAACCCTTACAGTTTCGCCATGTCCGTCCGTCCGTCCGTCCGTCCGCAGAATAGCTCAGATACTCTTAGTATTAGAAAGCTATAATTTGACTTGTAAATATACAACGTGTAACGTTAAATGCGCAAAACCTCACACACCCCAACTGATATTTAATTAAATTGTCCTATTTCAAAGAGAAAATAAGTCATTAAAAAAAATTATAAAGGTGTTATGTGCTGTTTTAGTTTTACTGGCCATTCTGATCGTTTCTTGCGTCTGCGACAACGCTTTATCGAGGGAGGAGTCGTCACCGGGCCGCTGCGCCGCGTTGACATTGGCTTGCTTGACCTATTAATAAATAGACACGGCAACGTTTTTAATGAAGATTTTTTGAAAAATGTGACCTACATTAAAAAGTGGTTCAATTAATTCGGCTCGTTATTCTGATCAAACTATTTTCAGGTTTTGCGCATTTAACGTTACACGTTGTATACATTATAATCACGCCGACAAAGTGGTAAAATAAAATCATAAAGATCGAGATCACAAAAAAAAAATCTGCTGTTTGATACATTTTGGTCAATTAAACAGCTGATTTTGTTTTCGTAATTTCAGAGTTGGTTCCGTAGTGAAAGTTGTTCATATTCATGAGTAGAACAGCCTGTAAAAATTTGGAGCCTGTAAAAAAGCATCCAGTATTTAAGTATAATACATAATATATTGTACCTACACATAAACCTTCCTCAATAAACTCTCTAAATGATGGTGAAAATAACATCACAATCCGTTGCGTAGTTTATTTAGATGAACAACGCGGTCACTCGGACGAGACACGAAAAGTGACCATAATTTATTTTAATATGTACTTATATAAATATAGAAAAATTGTGTAAAACCCAAACAAAAATAGCACCAGTAACTAAATATGACATTATAGGCCTCGCTTTGATCTCAAGATGTGTTTGTCCTACATTTTAAATGCTTTTAAAAGACGTCATTATTACGGGATGGGCACGTCTTCAACATTAATAAAGTCGACAGCACTATCTGATCTTTATTTATATATAATTAGATATATTACAACAGGTAGGCAGAGGGGCGGGTTTGTGGAGGTCAGATAGGCAGTCGCTCCATGTAAAATACTGGTATTCAGCTGCATCCGGAGCTGCCGACCCCAACATAGTTGGGAAAAGGCTAGGCAGATGATGACAGAAGGAAGGCAGAGCAGTGATTGCTCAGAGTATTTAATTTCATAACTACTACCCTCAAAACGGTGAAGGAAAACATCGTGAGGAAACGGCAGACCTATAACTATACATTCAAAGACGTGACATCCACCAAGTCGCACTAGTCCCGCGTCGTGGATTATGGCTCACTCTCTCTCACAAAGAGGAGGTCTGTGTCCTAGCAGTGGGAACAGAATAGGCTGATTATGCTATGTTGCAGCCATCTCGTCTCAAAACTTACAGCGATAACGATCAGAATCAAAAGTCTTTCATTCAATCTAGGCTGGGAATCAGCGATTTTTGAACGTCAGAATTACATAAAACATTCCCACAAAACGCCCGCTCTGGGAAGAAATGGCACAAGAAAATCCCCAGCAGCACAGCTGTCTGTAGAAGAACTTGATGATGGAAAAGTCAAAAATGTATTGGATTTAAGTTACATAAAAGCTTATGTCAATCCTGTTGAAGTCGTTTGGGAAATACGAAACGCTTTGAAAGCGATTGTCACTTGTCTAGATATTATATCTTCAAAAGTAATACCTATCTCAACGCCGCCCGGCTGTAGCTGAAAACCAGCGCTGGTGCTCTGTATCGCATAGAGTCGTAGCGTTTTGCGTGGATGTGACGCATACATATTTTCCTCCTACTTGTTCTTTTTTGTGTTTGTGTTCTTTTTCTGCGTCATATTTACCTCAATAATGTTTACCGTAAAATACAACGTCTAACGTTGAATGTGCAAAACCTCAGACACCCCAACTGATTTTTAATTCAATTGGCCTATTTCAGAGAGAAAATAATTCATTAAACAAATTGTAAAGGTTTTATGTGCTGTTTTAGTTTTACTGGCGATTCTGATCGTTTCTTGCGTCTGCGACGACGCTTTATCGAGGGAGGAGTCGTCACCGGGACGCTGTGCCGCGCTGACCTTGACTTGCTTGACCTATTAATAAATAGAGACGGCAACGTTTTTAATGAAGATTTTTTTAAAAATGTGACCTACCTAGATTAAAAAGTGAATCAATTAATTCTGCTCGTTATTCTGATCAAACTATTTTCAGGTTTTGCGCATTTAACGTTACACGTTGTATATATCTTTTCTTCTTTCTTCTGGGGCAGTTGGGTAAAAATCCCGACGTACTGGGCCTGCTAAATACTCGAAGGTTACGAAAACTGTATTCAAAGCACATTTAAATTAAGATATTCCTTACTCAGTATTCTTGTTTGAAGTCTGTTAAGTAATGTCAAATTATCTTCAATTATCATTGGGTTTTGTAAAAATCAGAGAGTAATGGGTATTAACATTAATTATTTACTTATCTGTAGTTATTTCGGTTAATATTTGTCTTCACAATACGCTATGTCTTAACTGTATTGTGGACTTTCCTAGTTACCTACAAAATATACAGCATATTGATTCTGTAAAAATCTCACCGTGAAAACTTGCGTGGAGTGAGCTGTCGGTCATCCCACTGATGCTAGGTATTGACTAAGTAAACATTTACAATCATAATCGAGATTTTAATAATATGTTTTATACTAATGCACTTCACCTAAGTTTTCACGGTGAGATGGTTACTAAATCGCACTGCAGGAATTGAATCAAGGTCTCCCCGTGAATATTATTTTTTTACCCATTCTTTCGCATGTAAAAAAATTATATTGTGCCTCTTTTACTTTCATGTTTACGAATAGGTAATTGAATTGCACACAACATCATCAAATCATTATCGTGATGTAGCTTCCCATTTAAATATAATAATAGCTGATGTGAAATAACATGTAATATCGTAGAGATTGAGGAAAATATGCTGCTTGGTTCTTCTTAAGTGAGCCAGCACCATTCGTTTGGAAGTCACTCAGATACTTTTAAAAAGATAAAACTTTAATAATTAGTAACATTCTTTCTCTTGGTCTTTTATCTGCGTTTATTCTCGATTTTACTTCCGTGTTCCGAATCATTAGCATCAGGCAATTTTCACGTTCTGTCTTCAGTATTTTTCGTTAGTGTCTTTCTAACTAATGGTGTTAAGCACCATTGGCATGGTGAAAGTTTATTGCCCATAGCATACCATCAAATATACCAACAATTAACTGGCACCGTCCAAACGACCCGTCAATCGTATTCAGTTCCGGCATGAAAATTTTCTATAATTCAAACATGACACGTTCACTAAGATTTAAAGAAATATTTGGTAGCACGAATACAGGCTACTTGAATCAATTGTATAAAGACGTGCAACCATGAGTTTAGACGAGGCAAAACTTGCATGCAATAATTGCGTTGGGGTCAACAGAAATCGCATGCAATTATTGAATGGCAAAACCTGCATTCAATTGTTGTTTGCTGTTTTATGGAAATCGCACGCGTGTAAACACTTGCATGAAATTCTTGAAAGACAATAATTGAACGTGCTTTATGGCATGCGATTATTGCTCTTGAACATTCCAGGAAATTGCACAATGTAAATGGGGCTTTAGTATGACTTTGTCAGAGGTTTTTGCTGAACACCAAAATGTTTTTACTAAAACCTCATCTTGTTTGTTACACGTCGTGTTGCTTCAAGACTAGATATCAGGCCTGCTGTTTCAGGTTTACAGGCGTAACAGTATATTACGTCATAAAAAGAAAAAGCTATGTACTTACCCAATCTCATGTTTAGTTCTGATGAAAGTTGTACCATCCAGTTTAATATTCTCGAGGCGTCTAGTACATCAGCGCTTGGTATTTTCGTTCTTTTATGGTCTCTAAACAAAATGAAAATATATATCGCCCAAAACCAGCACTTTATCTAGCTTGAAATTATCTATTGTGGAGCTGAGGGCGAATATCACCAATGATACTACGCGATCAGCACATATAAACCACGTTCAAGAGCTGTCACTGTCAAAATTCCTCAACAATGTCATCATTGTTTTTCCTTAACGTGGTTTAGATGTGTTGATCGCGTTCAGTATCATTGGTGAAATTCGCCCTTAGAGAGTACCAAAACTGTTGCCGGAGCGTTTTCTCTCAGTTCGTCTAGAAAAATAATTAGGTAGACAAAGAATAAAAAAGTAAGTGTTCATTACAACGTGATCCCGCATAAAGGGAAGTGAAATGTTACTACTGGGTCCGTTTTCCTTATGGCAAATAAGTTTTAGGGACGATGGATATAAAACCATGTATGTGGCCGTTGTCTTGCATTAGTTTGCGTTTAAACAAAGAAACATAAAAATAAAATAGTAATATTCCTCATACATTTTTGTAAGCTGTCTTCAACATTGGATGAGAAAAGCTGATGGTGATGATGATATTGGCGCCGATTCCCTTGTTTGCAAACTAAACTAAGTTTAAGTTTACTGCATCTTTTTCTTTCTATTTCATTAAGAAAAGGACAGAAGATAAATATTAATTTATTACTGTCAAGTTAAGGTGCTCCATAGACAAGTTAAGACGTGATTAAAAAATTGGCTATTAAAAATACGTCAATTTACGTCAGGCGGTGACTAATTTGACAGGACTAAACTAATATTTATCTTCTGTCCTTTTCGTAATGAAATAGAATGAAAAAGATGCACTGATCTTAAATTTAGTTTAGTTTATGTTTTAGTATAAGAGCGAGATAGCCACAACACAAGTATTATCTGTTACTTACTGGGGTTGTCTCATTTGTAATCCATGTTACTGTTGTGAGACAAATAAACATTTTTTTTTTGTCGTTTTCATTTTTTTGTGAACAATGTCTAGATATAACTGACGTTGATACGTTCCGATGTTCACTTACATCATTAGAAAACTTAATGGTCAGATGAAAAAGGGTGGCTATCTGACATATGGCAGATAATTTAATTGAATGTTCTGTGTCTCGTAATGATAATTATTTATTTATTTTATTTATTTGGCTCACCAACAATTGAGTACACTCAAACAATTCTGTGTTACACTGAATCAAATCGGGTCTAGTGTATCAATCTCTTACAGGTAAGCACATCATGCACTAAATATTGATTAAATTTGTATTATTATTAATATAATTACTTTGCACACCTACTATTTTATAGAATCATGACGTTTTTCTAACTAACCAGACAGATGTGCTGTTGGGGAGTTTGTTGCACCACTTGTTCCCAGCGAAAGCGCTAGGATTTGGTGAAGGGCGGGCGTTTTGGCGGACTGTCTTGTGTAATTTTGACGTTCGAAAAGTGCCGATTCCCAGCCTAATTTGAATAAATGAATTTTGATTTTGAATATTTGCCATTGGCCACCTCTGAATTCAGGGAAATGATGGACTTCCCTCATACCAGACGAACCATCGTGTTTAGGTATTTTACGATAGACATGTTCTAAACAATAGCAGCCTTGTAGCTTTGTAACTGCTGTCCCCAAGACTTTCTTTGTCACAGGTTTTAGTTTCTCCTGTAATATCTCCCAAATCCGCCCAATATCCTAAAGTTGGACAGTCTGACTTTTCCCCTGTCAAGTCGACTCTATGTTCTTCATGCAAATTACTTAGCCAATTAGAAAAGTGACGTAATTAAACAACTGCATCTCTGTTTACTGTTCTAGGTCAAAGTATCATGCGTTAATGGCATCACGTCGAAATTAGAACAAAACAATTAAACTCGTGCACCACAAACAATTTAGATTAAGATGAAGTTTGACACCAAACTAATGAGGTCTTGACATATAGTTCTGATTACACTATGGCACTAATAGATAATTAAAATGGTAGCATAATTTCACAGCATAGACGATAAGTAAAACTAGATTATGTAATTTATTTATATCATTGTTTCGTGCATCGTTCTCACATGCATAATTTCTAAGATGAATGACGGAACCAATATTTTGTAACCATATTATTTTTATTTGAAAGTGTCCGTGAAGTTTCTTGCCCGTTCTTCTCAACAGGTACCTACTACGCTTTGGAATGGGCAACTAGCTTCATCTTTCTGTCTAACCGACCCCTTGACAATTCAAAATTGCCTGTAATTGGTTTATTTGAAATAAATGCATTGAGTTTGAGTTTATATTATATTGTTTACTAGCTGTGCCCGCGACTTCGTTCGCATGATTGGATTTCGTGGGTTTCATTTTTTTTTGCATAGAACCCTAATTCTTTTTCTAAAACAAAAGTAAACTAAGTTACTCCTTATAACATTAGCTATCTGCAAGTTCCGTCGAAATCGCTCCAGCCGTTTCGTAGATTAGCCGGAACAGGCAGACATACAGATAAATATTTAAACTAGGCCTTTGGTGTGGGATGCAACGTGTGTCGACACCCTTGCGCCTTCCTATCTTCCAAGCACGGTGGGCTGTGCCAAACTCAACAACCTCAAACGGCGCAAATACTCCAACCTCTTTGGAACTTATATGTTTCCGTTCGGGGTTGAAACACTAGGGCCATGGGGTCCGAGTGCCCACCTAGTAATTCGAGACATCGACAACCGGTTGGTCGCCGCTTCACGTGACTACAGGGTTAACCTATTTTTTGGCCAAAGAATCAGAATCACGCTGCCATACAACTTTGCAATGTTGCCAGCCTTTTGGGCACGTTTCCTATTGACAGCGATACGGACGATTTTTTTGATGCCCTTTGATTATTTGCCCTCCTTTTTATACATTTGTACATATTATTATTATTTTAATATTGCTTTTAAATTTAAACTATGTAAATATTAAATTTAAAATAGTGTAATATTTAATAATAATATTTCAAATCCATTTTGTAAAAAGCTGTTATTTTGATATAACAAATACGAGTATGCACTTAATGTTTTTAATTTGAATAAGCTTCATTCGGAACAGAGTTTTTATTCGATAACCTTCCTTTGTATGTTCTGGCACACTGGATTTGTATATTTTATGCGTATGAACTCTGGAGCTTTTTATGAAGTCGTTTGCCGACCGGCATTCTAGTTTAAAATATTCAACACCCGAAACAACAAAGCCAGACCTTACAAAAAGTATTTCAAAACACTCCTATCGAGATTCATGAAAATTTCGGGGCGAATATATAAATATTTGAAGAAGTTGTTAACTGTAAAAATCGGTGTCAACAATCTTACAAATGGAGATTTGGAGATTTCCCTTCGGCTAACATTCGTTGAATAAAACAATGTTTTATAACGGGAGAACTAAGGAAAATTCAATACAGTTTTTCTTGTACTTATTCATAAAATTTTACTTCCTTTTGGGGCTATTTGTGATTCGGAATGACCAAAAGCGATTGAGGCGAATTCTTTGTTACATAAAACGTTGACTGAAGATGGAAAAAATATAGATTGTTCAGGTAAATTGGTATAATTTTGGTTATTTTTAGAAGAAAACGTACTACGAAGAAAACTGCGTACAGCAACGTCGAATATTCCTGATAACTCGTCCAAATGAGGTTATTTTGTTAGAACTAGTGAAGTGAATTCTCCTCAATACGTCAACTCTATCGTAGTATTTGATCTCTTGACCTCATTTTAACCAGAGGGCCAGTGCTTCGTTTGTCGCATCGAAGTCAAATTGGAACTTTAATTCTGGAACTTGTATTTTCGGGACATCGTTCCCAGTCTCGTCAATCGCTCGCTGGTTTTTACTTTTAGTTTAGAATTTCCAACATTTAAATCCTCTCACATTTTAGGTTCCGGATGAATTCTCCCAGTTGGTTAAACGAATCCACCGGCAACCGCCAGCTACACACATTCTTTTTTAAAAACAAATTCCACGCGTACTTTCTTTAAAATATTTGTATGTAGTACATCGATTGTGTAATACCACTATTTTTAAATGTCCCATTTGAAGTCTGGCGGCGTTCCAAACTGACCAAAAATTTGTGTTTTGTGGACATAAAAAGGTTCAGAGTTCTGGACAAGCCGTCACAAGTGTTGATAACTGACACAGTTTGTTTAGGTGTGAACCCCAAAGGGCTAAACTCTATTATGAAGTTACCAAGTTAGTATTGTTTCGTTACTTTTGTTTAATCAACGAGTTCATTTGTTTTGAGAGCTTTTGTGTTTCGTGCTCTGATGATAATAAAGATGACGATTGTTGTTTGAAGTTTCTGATGAGTTTAGTGTCTGTTTAAAAGTAACTCTAATTAGCATAAATATGTGATCTAGGTATAACATAAAATCACACATATACCCCGAAGGACAATTATTTTTAAAAGAGTAACCGTGGAATTTTTTCCCGGCTCTTCTCTCAATAGGAAACGACCAATTGGAACCCTGCAACTAGCTTCTGACGTTTCATAAGTGCCCATGTAGGTTTATGTGAAATAGAAAAAAAAAAGTTAGGCAGAAGTGTCCCTCATTATAGTACATCCACATTTCACCAGTAATGTTTGAGTTGTGTTTGTTTGTTTAAAGTTACATCATAAATACATATTAGGTGTCAATAGTCCTTGGTTTTTATCATACTATTGTACCGACTACGTCAAAATATTTGATGTAAGCCTGCCAACTGAAAACTGAAGCAAACAAAGTGCCAATAAAAGTCTCGAAAAATCCTGAAAAACAGGTCTCAGTATGTACGTGCTAAGGGAGAAAATGGCGTAACTTGCTCAGTTTTCCTTATTATGAATGAACACTCAAACAGTAAATCACGAATCAAAATAAATACATTTGTCAGGTCTAGTTGTTCATGTAAGCAGAAATTGACGCCATCCAGATAGCGGTCCATGCAAATAAAAACATGTTTATTTGTGGGTAGTTCGAAAATATGACTTACTTACTACACGGTCTAACGGGAATTCGTATCACGGATTTATTTATGGCAGCTTGTGACGTCAGTTCATTCATTACAATATACCCATATATACCTACTTAAATTCTAGTACTGCCGTGCGATTCTGTAACCATCTCACCGTGAAAACTTGGGTGAAGTGAGCGTGGAGTGAGCTGTAATTAGGGATGTTGATGATTAGACATGTTAATTTTTGTTGTTTGCATAAGCAAATAAAAAATATAATTCTGGTTGAATATGAACAGGGGTTACTAATGGATTAGCTGGAATAGGGTCTCCTAATAAATATGGATTTGTTAGTGTTAAAATAATTAGTAAAAATAATAATATAATAAATCCAATTAAATTTTTAAATGTAAAAAATGGATGGAATGGAATTTTATCTAAATTTCTATTTATTCCTAAAGGATTATTAGAACCTGTTTGATGTAAAAATAATAAATGAATTATTGTTATTATAAGAATAATAAATGGTAGTAAAAAATGAAATGTATAAAATCGTGTTAATGTAGCATTATCTACGGCAAATCCCCCTCAAATTCAATTTACTACCTTTACACCTAAAGATGGGATAGCAGATAAAAGATTTGTGATAACAGTAGCTCCTCAAAATGATATTTGCCCTCAAGGTAAAACATATCCTATAAATGCTCACTTTAAGCTCACTTCACTTATGATTTCACGGTAAGAATTTTACAGAATCGACCGGCTGAAAGCATTGTTTTTCCTTGTAGAGTTACGTAGTTGTGGTTTTAAAAGGTCAATGTCATGCAAGTATAGAATTAGCGTTTTTGCTCACTATTCATATGTGATTCACTTAAAAAGCCTTTAGTCATGATTATATTTTTGAAGATAGGTACTTATACAGTATTTTAGTGTTTAATCGAAACGAGGAAAATTAGAACCTATTTTAATTATCGCTAGCTGTGCCCGCGACTTCGTTCGCGTGTGTCGGAAAACGAATTGTATTTCATAGGTTTTCATGTTTTTGCACGGAACCACAATTCTCTTTTTTTTAATAAACGTATTACCTCAGCTATATGCCAGTTAAAAACCCCTTCAAAATCCGTCCAGTCGGAGATTAGCCGGAACACATAGACAGACAGACAAAAATTCTAAAATTTGTTTTTTTTTTGTATGTATCGTATATACTTTCATATTATGCATTAACTAAGCAACTGTTATTTTGACATTACAGACTCTTCAATTTTATTTATTTGTATAAATGTAGGTATAGATGAACCAGAAGATCCTGGCAGCTAGATGAACATAAACTGTGAAGTTGTAGGTACAGACGCCAGCACATCAAGCTACTGCAATCTGTCAGATTTCTTTAATAGATTTTCAACTTTAGTGCTAAAGCATAAGGTTCAAAGTTGATTGGGAAAATCTGACAGTTTCGGGTAGCTTGATGTGCTGGCGTCTGTACATACAGATATCATTAGAGTATTTGCAGTTCCACCATTTACAGAATCCAAATCAAGATGTCTGTTACATATCAACCAAATGAGAATTCAAATGCATCGATATGCCGGGACGTTTGTCCATTTTATACCCTAATTAATAGCTTAACAGATTAAGGGTCACCCTAACCTGTGCACTTAATTACACTCCCCACCAAAAACTTATTAAAGCCCGTTCACACGACCGTCGTCCGTTACATGATATTTTCTGAACCGTTAAATTTGGGCCGTTCGGGCAATTTTGGTAACGTTGTTTTACTGGATCCGATACCGCCGACTCGTGTGAGAGCGCTCGTACAAATATGTACATACGCCATCAGCCATCACCGCAGAAAAAACGTATCGTGAAATTAACGTACCGTAAAAATAACGAACTGTTTTCATGGGTACGGGCTGTTAAGTTTCAGTGGTGAGAAATATGTTACGATCATCGTGGAGGGTAGACTTGAAACTTTTTACGTAACTTTTTATGTCAGAGGGTTTGGTTTTCGCACTGAGTCCTTCAGGTAGATCACTGTACAGACGCCAGCACATCAAGCTACTACAATCTGTCAAATTTCTTTAATAGATTTCCAACTTTATCGCTTAAGCATTAGGTTCAAAGTTGATTGGGAAAATTTTACAGTTTCAGGTAGCTTGATGTGCTGGCGTCTGTACGTGGGACATAGCGGATGTCGGTGTTTATTCTAACCAGCCCACCTCCCTCCAGAAGTTGATTAGGTCTGGGAAATCAACAGGATTATTGCGTAACACAAAGTAACAATAGCTTTTATTTTGACAGTTCAACAATATTGATTGCGTTATTTACGTTGTAAATCAGACAAATTTTTCGAACATATGAAGCAATGGATTAGCAATATCCTTCAAAATGTGATATTATTATTAGATTGTGATAGAAAGTGTGTTACGCAATTAGGGTGCTGGTGTGTTTAGAACTGCAACTACACATATTAATATAGGTTAAGCTACGCTTGCCGCGGTTGGTCCGTGGATGGATGACCATCTTCACATACCAAGACCCCTCCGTGCCTCGTAAAGCACGTTAAGCCGTTGGTTGCGGCTGTCATTCGTGGATCTTTGACAGTCGTTACGGGTCGTCAGTAGCCCGAAAATCTGACAACCAGTCTTACGAAGGGGTATCGTATTACCCAGTAACTGGGTTGTGGAGGTCAGATAGGCAGTCGCTTCACACAAAATACTGGTATTCAGTTGCATCCGGTTAGACTGGAAGCCGACCCCAACATAGTTGGGAAAAGGCTAGGCAGATGATGAATATACTAGATATTCTACTTGTACACAAACCACGTTTGTACGAGTAATGTTAATGAAGCGACGTGTTATTTTGCACTATTTACTCCAGACTTCTTAGTGAGTCATGGGAGAATGTAGCCAAGTGTTGGCACAATGTACTGAAACATCCACTGCATTTTCGATACCGTTTATTAGCTCTTCGTGTGTGTATCATCCACGGAGATTAGCTGCGGCCACGCTAAACCATACAAAGGTTTTCATCCTTATTTTGCCCACCGCACATTAAGAAAAAATTTTTTTCTAGAGCCCCCAATTTTTTTAACTTACCATCTGTCGCGAATCTGAAACAACTATTGCCACGATTATATTGAAACGTGTAATATTGAATATTTTTGTATTTTGTAAATATTAATAAGAACAATGATTTTGTTTCTGGCAATTTAGAAAACGCAAAAGTATGGTATGTGGTATTCATCATGAGATTTTTGCTTCCTTAGGTCAAGCGGTGTAGACAAATTGAAAACAATTGATGCATCGAATTCTCTTGGTATTAATACTTGGTAACAAAATCCATTGCGTTCATATCCGTGTCAGTTATGCAGTCCTATTAAACTTTCCTGTTTTTGACATCCTCTGGTGCTCTTCCGTTTTAATTATCGAATGTACTTTTGTTGGGAGTTGATTTTTTGAACAGCTGATTTTTTTTTCGCGATTTCAGGTTTGGTCCCATAGTAAAAGTTGTTCATAATGATGAGTACAATGACCCCTTAAGAGGTTGTGCGTTATTTAAGTTACACCTTGTATAGTCGTAAGATAGGATATAATTATAACATTTTGTGGGTCTTCTACTGCCCTCTGAAAATCTCAAACGCCCTCTATTGGGCGTTATCGCCCACGTTGATAACCTATGCGCTAAACCGTCTGTAAACGCCTTGTGGGGTTCGAGCCTCTTTCACTATTTTCGTTAAAGGTCCCTCTTAAAAACTTTGCACATAATGTACATACAACTTCTGTTTCATTTTTTTAATAATTGCTGAGTACTGAGCTTATTCAGACACTGTGAAAAATATCGTCAACCTTACCATACCCAGCTTGATTACACGTAAACTCTTTGGTATAATTACACCTACACACAAATCACATAGTTACCCGTTCTGAATTATGAACATAGAAACCATTGTTATCGAGCAAAGGAATACTAATTCCTATACGAAAATCTACCAACGACCCTGAACCCAGAGAGGCAGAAGATGCCAATGTATCATTGAGGTCGAGAAACGGGCGTGAACTCATAAATAATTCTTGTCTCTGTTGTGCGTGAGAATTGACTGACAGAAATAGTTCAGGAATATACTTAGCTGGACTGTTTTGTAGGACAATCTGTCCTAGTAAAAAATACGGGCCGAAAATACGCCGACAACGGGCCGAGGTAGTGAACAAAACGCCGAAAACACCGAAAATACATAATTTTTACCCCCCCCTCCCCCGGGTAAAAATGATTTTCGGTGGGATTTCGCCCTCATTTCGGCGTATTTTTGGAGTGTGTCGGCGTATTTTCGGCATGTGTCGGCGTGTGTCGGCGTGTTTTCGGCCTGTTTTCGGCGTGTCGGCGTGTTTTCGGCGTTTTGTTCACTACCTCGGCCTGTTTTGCGGCGTATTTTCGGCCCGTATTTTTTACCAGAGCCAGGTGTATTATCTAGGTTCAGAACTAGGTTACAGCGATCCTTAATTGCCTTATTTTGTATCTAGTTTCCATCGTTAAGCGCCCTGCTATCTTGTACGACCGGTGTACTAAGTAATTTGTATTTATTTTATTTTTTATTGTGTTATTTAATACCGCACCGGTTGACGTCATTACGTCAACGCCGGCTGCCGCTGAAAACCAACGCTGAGGCTCTGTCTCGCATAGGATCTTAGCATTATGCTGAGCGATGACCGTTTTGCGGGGATGTGACGCATATTTCCCCCAAGTTGTTATTTTTTGTGTTTCTGTTCTTTCTCTGCGTCATGTTTACCGCAAATAAACGTATTTTCTTTCTTTTTTATATCTTCTCGTACAATTAGTATCATATGACGAGTTTTTTTATTATTGTAGGCTACTTACCTGTTAACATAAAGAGTGCTTAGAGAAACTTGAAAATTATGCCAGAGTGGATTGTCTGTGGGGATTAATTGAAACCCGCAGCTTCAGTTAACTGCCCAAAAAGTTAGTTCGCAAGTGAATTTATTTGAATCAACACTAAAATGTTTGAAGTTCCAGGTCATTAATTTTATGCGAGCGTTGCATATATTCAACCCCAAAATGGAGTTCAAAAGTGTCACTTAACACTGCCAAACTTGCAAATTGTTCACGTCATTTTACTAAATGTAAATCGTAAATTCTCGTCAGGCTTGAATAATAAACGCGGCACCATGAGGGTTGAGTTCCAAATGTGCAATTGTACTGCGTCTTTTGATGAATAAATTCTATTAATGGGTAGATGTGAACATGGGCAGCGGGGTGTGGGTTGAGTCGTGTGTGTGATGTTGGGCTTTTAATGTGATGTTTGCAAGGAATGAGATCTTGACTTTATGTAATTACTATTTTTGCCCGAGTCGGAAAATATCCCACGGGAACGTACTAACAGGATTAAAAGTACCCCATTTGTTAATTCAAGTTATAAACTATCTGTCTGCCGGATTTCATCTAAATCGGTTCAGCCGTTTTTGCATCTATCCGGAACATACATCCAGATAAACAAACAAAATCTTCGTTACTATCACATTATATGAGTAGATTATTTTTATAAAATTAATAAAAATAATTTATGTCGGATACAATAAATATAATGTAAAAAAACAGCATCATGCCGAGTGGAAGCCATTTTGACACAATCAAGACGTGCAGCTGTCGACTATGTTTTAGTTTGTGCTCGTGATTATAGATCTATTTTGTTTATATTTTTCTTTATTATTAGAGTTGATTATGTTTTTGTATGCACTTGTTTTTGTTACAAAGAAACCTATTTTTATATCTTTCTCGAAATGTTATTCGAACATTACATTTCGAACTCGCCTGTAGACACTTAATCAAAATGCAGTCATAAGTCTGTTGCATACTATGACACACATTCCGTTTACATTATAATTCCAAGTCAGATTTCAAAACAAAAGGCGACTAACAGAAGGTATTTAAGAGGCAGATGTGAATGAAAACGCTGGGTGTCCTCCCACCCTGGGAGGACAGACCGCAGGTCCCATGGGACGAAGGTGTGAGTTTTGTTTAGGTATATACATGTATCAAATTGCACAAAAATGGTATCGTTAACTAATTGTTGAAAAACGTAAGATAGTCTGGAAATATTAATAAATCAATCGTAGCTACAGAATTGTTTCGTAAGTATCAGGTTGGCACAAAAGTAATAAGACACTTGGTTTACGTTTTATGTTTTTTATGATTATTACAATACAAAAAGCTTAGTCAATGATGTAATAACTATTAGCATCTAAGACTTCTTGCCAACGATCCGGCAAAGTTTAGATGCCTTTCGCCCAGAAATCTGATGGCGGTGCCTCAAAAGAAAAAAAAAAACCAATTAACTTGAAAGAGTTTTGTAGTGTCTCATTATTTTTGTGCCAACCCAATCTTTTACACAGGTAAAATCGATATACTTCATAGCTAATTACCCACCCACAATACAGGAGAAATTCCTAGAGTATGGCAACGTTTTATTAAAGAAGAAAAAAAAAAAAGAAAAGAATTACCCACCTGCTAATTTTATCTGCGATCGTAACCCAATTATGGACATGTATTTCCGCGTTATCCAGACCACTACTTTTCTGCTCGAGTTCTGCATAATTGATATCCCGATAATTGTTAACAACAGCAATGTCTAAATTCATAACGATTGATTATCGTTTCATACAATTAAAGGCTTCTGCAGATACGCGCGGCGCAATAGCGCGACGCGACTCCAGTAGAACAAATTCAATTAACAATTTAATTTCCTGGCGATGATCGCCAAGAGACTGGATTGTCCTTATATCCGGCAATGCTGCAGCAGACATATTGTTACCTCGTGAGTGTTAGTTTTTTTCCTGTGCTTGTATCCTTTTTATGTTGCTGTTTGTATATGAGTGTCGTTACTTGAATTAAACTTTCTTTTTTTCTTTTCTATCAGAACTTCATGGAAAGCTGTTTACATTACATCGCAGTTACGTTCTTAAGTTATTACGGAAACATCTGAATGTAACTTAACATATTATAGGTACAAGATTATTTTTGGTATATGGCAAACCCGAAACACGTGTCTAGTATTTTTATGTAAAGAATTTTCATGATAAAGTTTTGTAATTTTGTACATAAAATTACAAAACTGTATCATGAAAAATCACGAAGTTATAAGCTTGTTATGTTACCTGATTGTCCGTACAAAAAGTTGGTTACCACTTAACACGCGCCATCGGCGGCCGACCGGCTGTGACCTGTGTAGTGCGCATATGATTTCGGATATGTACTTAGTGTCGCTCGGTGTCCAACTTGTTACCATTTTTAAATATATTTGGGAGAAAATATAACATGGTGAAAAATTATTGGGATCGATTCAGTTACTTATTCTGAACAAACTATACATTCAGGTTTGCAGTATACTAAAAATAATGTTGTATAAACGCAAGTTACGACCTGCCTTCCCATTAGCATGCCTAGAGGCTAGAATACAGCCATAATTTTAATTTACTACATGTTACGTACTTTGTTCAAGAATTTAAAGCAGTAATGAAGATTCAGGTAATAATTAAAATAATTTCGGTAGATAAGCTTTTATCTAACGAAATTATCTCGATTTTACCCGAATCCCTGGATCTATGAAAGTAACCTTATTTTCATAGGCTCGGAGTGAGATAGGCCTAGTTAGTCATAAAGATAAGATCTGGAATGTGCTAAGGGTCTTATTTAATTTTCTTACCGTGGAAGTGAAGTTTATTTTTCGTTTTTATCTGACTGCTGCTGCAGTCCGTTCAGTTTTTTTTTACCGCTGATTTTGCGTCACTGTCCAAATCACAGTACTCTTTATTATTATACTAGCTGCGTCCCGCGGTTTCACCCTCATAATTGTCGATCCCGTGGGAATATCGGGATAAAAAGTATCCCATGTGTTGATCCCGGTTATAAACTATCTGTGTACCAAATTTCATCCAAATCCGTTCAGCCGTTTGAGCTTGAAAAAGTAATAAACATACAATTACACACACTCACAAACTTTCGCCTTTATAATAGTGTGATTAATCCGTCAGCAGACACAATAGAAATTTTATTGTTATCTGTACACATGGTGTACATTCGACAGGTTAATACGGTTGCTGCCATTGAGAGGTCTGTCAAATTCATTGTGATCTTTATTCTCGTCACTATAAGGTTGCTGTTAGGTTGCTACCAGTGACAAGTCTGTCACAATCATTGTGATCTTTATTGTCGTTACTATAAGGTTGGTGTTAGGTTGCTGCTATCAGAGGTAAAATAACTCTGAACAGACTGTAGGTATGTTTTCCGGTATATTGACAGTTTTTTTGTTTGTAAAAATTAAGGCAGACCCGTATTAAGCTAATATTTTTATAGAGAAGACAATTGAAGTTTTCTTATTGTAGTCACAAAAACTCGACCAGAATATCTATTATTACTTTTCATGAGGATAGAGCATGTCCTAGTACCATAACTTCGAAGACATGTGACATCCATCAACCCGCTGATTTCGGCTCCTCTCACAGAGAAGAGGCCTGTGTCAGCAGAGGGAATATTACAGACAGACGACAGGAATGACTCTTGAATGATGATGCCCCTGGAGTGATGTCTGAATGAAACCTTCCTACATTCGCTAGTAGATATAGTTTTTAACTTATGTTTTATTTTACATAAGTACCATATTTACACAACCCAGTAACTGGGTACACAACCCAGTAACTGGGTAATACGATACCCCTTCGTAAGACTGGTTGTCAGACTTTCGGGCTTCTGACTACCCGTAACGACTGTCAAAGATCCACAAATGACAGCCGGGACCGACAGCTTAACGTGCTTTCCGAGGCAAGGAGGGGTCTCGGTATGTAGGTAAAGATGGTCACCCATCCACAGGCTAACCGCGGAAAGCGTAGCTTAATCTGATCGATCGACCTGTGCGGCTGTTATTATTTAGCCACAGTCCCCTCACCTTTAAGAAATTATCAAGCCTTGAAAAACTGAATACAATTAGCACTGGATCATACCCTCATAACGTAAAATACCTACGAAACTTATAGTCTTATGTTCACACACTAAACAAGACCCATGTAATATTATCTCAAATGACGAACTAAAAGCCAGCAACTAACACATTGAGGCATAGGAAACGAGCGCTAATGATACATCGCATCAGATTCCACTTAGCTAAGCCATTCTTTAGACATTCGACTTTAGACCAAGCGTTCACGTTATTGCACGGAGAGAAAATTCTTAGAAGAATTACTGTGCTCGTCACTGTAAAGTGAGTGCAAGTGACATCTACAGAAAATTTTCTGAGTGAGATTGGGAAAAATTCACTATTTGTCCAATAAATTTTACTGTACAGCATAAGAATTTTTACTGTGCATAAGAATTTTTACTGTGAATTTTTAATGTGTTACATTGTAATTTTTCCCTTACCACTCAAATGCACTCAGATTATGAGACAGCACAGTAATTTTTCTAAGATTTTTCTCTCCGTGTAGGATACAGATAGTCTGTTGAAGTGAAGGCCAATTAAAAGTTTTCACAGGCAATATAACTATGACAATATTAACTATGTATTCTAGTAAAGTTTTCATGGTTTTCGTTTCGTTTATATGCATACTAGCTTCTGCCCGCGGCTTCGCCCGCGTAAAAAGTAACTTACAACTATTATCCCAAGGGAACACATTAGCGGGATAAAAAAGTATTCTATGTGTTAACCCAGGAAATGGTCTATCTATGTGCAAATTTCATCCAAATCAGTTCAACGGCTTACACGTGATTGAGTAACAAACATCTAAACATCTTCACAAACTTTCACATTTATAATATTACTAGCGACCCGCCCCGGCTTCGCACGGCTGCAATGCTGATCACTACATAGTATAAAGTAAAGTCGCTTCCCGCTGTCTGTCTGTCTCTATGTATGCTTAGATCTTGAAAACTACACTACGGATTTTTATGCGGTTCTTTTTTATAGATAAGAGTGGCTGATTCAAGAGGAAGGTTTACATGTATAATACATGCATAATATAGTAGAGAAACACTGATAATTTTAGAGCCATTATTTCTCGTAAAAAGTAAAGGATAAAAAATCGTTATTGTGGGTTATCCCTAAGAGATAAACACATACCATTGTGGATTTTTTTGTAGACCTTTTTAAGGTGTACAATACTGTGGTACATTATTTTGGTCTATCTCGTAGGATTCAGCCAGCGTTTGCAATGTAAGCGCAAAAAATATGTTTATTTACGACATCACATTAGAAACCTCTAAAATTATCAGTGTTTCTCTACTATATTATGCATGTATTATACATATAAACCTTTCTCTTGAATCACTCTATCTTCTAAAAAAATCCGCATCAAAATCCGTTGCGGAGTTTTAAAGATCTAAGCATTATAGGGACAGACAGACAGGGAAGCGACTTTGTTTTATACTACGTAGTGAAGTAGGATTAGGTATGTACCTACTGGTAAAAAGGATTTCTGAATCATCATCAGTCAAGGCAGATATATTTCGATAGGCTTAAATATTAAGCACTAGCTTTGCCCGCGGGTTCCCTGGACCACACCCTCACATTACATCACATGTCCGTGCTATCACTGTTTGTGCGTTCATTCTGATATTTTTTTTCATTTTACTCGGGTCCTTAGTGTCATAGCGTGATGTTATGTAGCCTATAGCCTTCCTCAAGAATTGAGCTATCAAATGCCAAAATGAACTATGACGGCACGGTTGGCGCAGTGGTTTAGCGATTGACTGCTGCGCTGCCTGTCGCGGGTTCGATTCGCGCATGGAACTAATATTTGTATGACCTACAAGTAGTTGTTCCAGGTCTGGCTGTTTGTGTATGTGAGTTTAAATGTTTGTAAACGCACCCACAATACAGGAGAAATTCCTAGTGTGGGGCAACGAAAAAAAAATTTTTTTTCAAATCCGACTGGTAGTTTTTTCAGAGTTACCCCTACATAGTAGAAATACCGAAGCCTATCTCGTGGTTAAGCAATAAGAGCCGCACGTGTCTATCGAAGATTAAGCTACGCCTGCCGAGGTCAGTCTGTGGATGGGTGACCATACATTGTATACCGAGACCCTTCCGCGTCTCGTGGCCCTGGCTGTCCCTCTTAGATATTTGGCAGTCGTTACGGGTAGTCGGAAGACTCACAACCAGTTTTACCAAGGGGTATCGTGTTACCCAGTAGAGTACTTAGTGGGTTGTGAAGGTCATATAAGCAGTTTCATTAAAACACTGGTATTAATTTATTTATTTAAACTTTTCGCACACAAAAAGGTACAAAGGCGGACTTCACCTGCACCCAACTCTAAACTGAACTAGATCAAAAAAAAAACAAAAAAAAAAATCTAAAAAATTTATTCTCGTATAAATATTTTTTCCTTGACGGTGTACAAGGTACCTGTGAGTAAACTCTTACCATAATTATTTATGTGCCCTGATTAGCCTATAAAAAAGTGCTTTTCTATAGACGAAACTTATCTGTATTAACCCGCATTTTGTCCACACAAAAAGGCGTGTTTTGTATGGAAACCCGTTCGCCGTGCTATCTTTTAGACGTGCTTACGTTCCCGTTGAATAGCCGGCCATATCCTTTTAACACCGCGTATAAAGACTTGTTAGCATTTGCTTTAGTGATTAATAAAATAACGAACAAAAGAAGCTAAGTACTGCATCTACACCTGCACCAATGTTGCCAACCCTACCAAACTTAAAAAACAAACAAATCAACCATAAAAAAAAAAAAACGGTAAATAGTAATTTAACATTAATTCTACTGTCTAGCAGAAGATAAAAATAAAAAAGTTTGAAAACTCGAAAATGTGTACCTTCAGCGAAAACACCACAATCAGGAGATAGTCGACCTTGTTTATGCCCACACGAAAAGCAAGAAACAAGCATTTTGGATGTTTTGCTTCAGATGGTGCCTAAAGTACAATAAACAGTAGATATATTGGCTAAAACCGAAAATAGGGATGCCATTGAAAAAAAAAAGCACGATTGTAATCCAGTCGGGGCCCGAACTAAGAATGAATGATTATCGATTTGACAGTTGGTCCTAATACCGATGTGTTTTTGCCCGTCCGAAAAATTGAATTTGTCACTTGTTCTGAGGGGTCAACTAATCCATACTTCGTTGACGGGCTAAGAGAGTAGAGCCGATTTCAAAAATTCTTTCACGTGCAAAATGCTACCCTATTACCGAGTGACATAGGGAATGTTTTATAGTATGGAAGACAACAACGCGGGTGATTTCGCGAGCAGAAGCTAGTCATTAGGCTAGGAATTAGAGGTGGGTCATGTACGGTTTTTTTTTAATGTAATTTAACTGTTAATCATCAATGGTGAACACGTTAAAAAAGGTGTTAAATTATTAACAGGTTTTGAATGTTCAATCGGTAGCGTTTAGCGTCGATTTATGTCAACTTTTTCAATCACTGACAATTTTTTTTGTTTACATTACACTAAATAAAAAAATCATAACATTACCTACTAACACAATTGTTTCTTGTCTCGCTCACACGTACGAGTGAGGTCCACCACGTTTACAGTCCGATGCGACGACGACGATGTTCGTTATGGTTCGGAAGTATTCGTTTCGCATACTAGTTGATTCTCAGAAATTAATAAAATTATAGTGAAATAATCCGTTGGGCTGTTGAAGTAAACCAAACAGCATTAGCAGCATTTTATTTTCAACTGTTTTTTTTTTTTTTGGAACTGAATAAAATAATGACTTGAACTAATGCGTCTTGTGTGTTGACGTAAATTAACAGCTAATATTTTCATCCTGTTTTTTCCTTGATGATCAACAGTTATCTCGTTGACGAATGAAAAAGCCGTTAAAAAAAACATTATACGAGTATTGATTCAACGACCACCTCTATTCGGAACGGTCGGTAGTGAATTAGTGATTGCATCGTGCTTTGTTTTAAAAAAAGCTTGTAACGACGGACTATGCAAGCTAATACGTTAATTAGGTAGCTGCTATGTTAAGTGTAATAAGGCCAGACTAATGTATGTAGAGGGGAGCAACCTTTTGTAAAAAATAAAACATTTACAAAAAAAAGAAGAAACAACCGACTTCCAAAAAACACAACTAAGTGAAAAATAACTTTAAATTTCGGAAGTCGGCGACGTTGGTACGGCATTTTTTTTACACCGACTTCCGAAATTAAAGTTATTTTTAATTTTGTTGTTTTTTTTTTGTAAAAAAGTTTTTATTTTTGACTTATTAGTTGTACAGACGCTAGCACATCAAGCTACCCGAAACTGTCAGATTTTCCCAGTCAACTTTGAACCTTATGCTTTAGCGATAAAGTTGAAAATCTATTAAAGAAATCTGACAGATTGTAGTAGCTTGATGTGCTGGCGTCTGTACCTACCCCACACAAATCAAATAACATTTGAACACACAAACAGGAGGTTCTGTATGCGACCAGAACCTCCTTTTTTGAAGTCGGTTAAAAAAGCACTTATTTTCATAAAAGAAACTATTGTTGACTCTGTGCCAAAAGGCTTTATGTGTAACCAAATATCTTTCCTTCCGAAAATGCCAATTTACCATCATATTATATAACTATGTAAAGTCAGGGTTATGTTATCGTTAAGCAAACTGACTCATCATTATTTTATTTTTTTATTTTTCATTATTATTTTGTTTTTTATTTGTAACGTGCGTTTTGTTTGTGCAGAATAAACGTTTTTTCTTTCTTTCTTTATCATCATTATAATCATTCACAGCCCGACTGCACCCCATGCTGATCATAGGCCTCTATCTAGGTATTTGTCTCTCCTTCCCTTTCCAATCCACCCAAACGTTGTCTTTAAAAGATCGCTCTTAGCAATAAGACCGCCCATTGTATCACCCTTTGTAAAATTTCTATATTTATGTCTGAAATTTCGACTGCTGCAACAAACACTATCGAAACTGCAAATCACGTACTTCAAAGGAGAGCAATTCAAAGTTGTAATTCGATGCAAAATATTTTGTATTACTTCAGTAAAATTATATAATATATAATTTTACTGAAGTATATTATATTCTATTTCTATCTATTTTTATCTGATATTTTGTATCGAATTACAACTTTGAATTGCTCTCCTTTGAAGTACGTGATTTGCAGTTTCGATAGTGTTTGTTGCGGCAATCGATTTATATGGTGTACATAATAAAGAGTATTCTATTCTATTCTATTCTCTCTTTCATTGCATTTTCATGAGCCAGTCTCCACGCTCCTGCGCCAGCCTTATCCAGATTCTATCCGCAATGGTAACAATTTCGTCCGCCCATTTCGCCGCCGGACGACCGACACTTCGTCTCCCAGAAATATTAGCCTAAGTGTTCCATCTGCAGGCACGTAGAATCTAGAACATAATTGTCTTAGTTAGGACTGCCCCTAGCATGTCGTCAAGTTAAGATAGTTAGGAGCACTTCAATTCCGAATTGTCACATGCATAGTTGTTTGCGGATCTGAGCAAGCAGGCTAGAACCTAGCTAGCTAGCTTTTAGCTGTATTGTAAATCTGTCGCTAGTCGATGCAGTGAATTTATTTATTTTATTTATTTATTTATTTTATTTATTTATTTGTTAATTTATTTACTCAAAACAAAGGATTGTGGTAGGTACACGTTAAAAAAAAAAAATTTACAAAATCAGTACTATTTCTACAAACGTATGGGCGTGGTATGGGTGTGAGCACTGCTCTCCTAGCTAGGTTATGGAAACCTGTGTTAAGGAGAAGCAGTCCGGTCCCCTAGGGTACAATGACCCAAAGGTACATAGTGCTTCTGATGTTACTGCTACAATTTCGAAGAATTGAGTTAGATCCTTAAAAGTTCAAGATTCGTTTTGTTATCATTATAAATAAAAAATTAAGATATAAAATAAGTACTTACTAAGAATTCATTTTAACATCGAAGGGTCGTTTCTCCAAGTTGTGAAGGATTATGTCTACCTGGGGCAAGTCATCCAGCTCGGTAGACACAACTTTGAGAAAGAGGCCGACAGAAAGATCCAGTTGGGTAGGGCAGCATTTGGAAAACTTTGTCAAGTCTTCTCGTCTCCTATAAAAAAAAAACGACGATTATTTATTTATTTATTAAAACTTTATGCACAAGTAAAAAGAGTACTGTACAAAGGCGGACTTAATGCCTGAGGCATTTTCTACCAGTCAACCTTAGGGTGATGCAGAGACAAAATATGGTAGGTGCAAAATACGGGATAGATAGCTAGGAAATTACTATACAATACAAGAATTAATAACAATACATAGATAGATACATATATACATACATATAAACAAAATTAACTGTCTGGAGAAAAATTATCGGTAGAGGGGAAAACGAATCCAGCATATCAGCGGATTATCAATCGGTAAACGAGTTTCGCCTCTTCATGAAATTAATGTAAATCGAATGTAAATGACTGAAAATACGACGGGCTTTTCTTAAATCGTATTAATATCATTGGAATAATTAAACGGATTATTTAAACGAAACATTTCATTTACTTATCTAGAGCGGCTTGTGGTTAAGTAATAACAGCCGCACGGGTCGATCGATCTGGTCAAACTACGCTTGCCGCGGTTGGTCCGTGGATGGGTGACCATCTTTGCATCCCAGCTGTCATTCGTGGATCTTGGACAGTCGTTACGGGTCGTCAGAAGCCCAAAAAAATCTGAAAACCAGTCTTACCAAGAGGTATAGTATTACCCAGTAACTGGTTTGTGGAGGTCAGATAGGCAGTCGCTCCATGTCAAATGCTGGTATTCAGCTGCATCCGGTTAGACATGAAGCCGACCACAACATAGTTGGGAAAAGACTAGGCAGTTGATGATTTCATTTACTTATCTCCCTGCAAGCTGAAATACTTTTCAGAGGAGGTCAGATGGGCAGTCGCTCCATGTAAAATAGAAAATATTTTATTGACCAGCGGGGTGATTGCGTAAAACACTATCAGTAGCAATAGCTTTCATTTTGACAGTCCAACAGCATTCATTGCGTTATTTACGTTGTTGAGTAAAGACATTTTCGGAACATATGTAGCAAGGGATTAGCAATATCCTTCAGAATGATTTAGATTGAAATACATATATACAACGTGTAACCTTAAATGCGCAAAACCTGAAAATAGTTTGATCAGAATAATGAGCAGAATTAATTGAACCACTTTTTAATATAGGCCACATTTTTCAAAAAACCTTCATTAAAAACGTTGCCGTGTCTATTTATTAATAGGTCAAGCAAGCCAATATCAGCGCGGCGCAGCGGCCCCGTGACGACTCCTCCCGAGGGAGGAGTCGTCACGGGGCCGCTGCCGACGCTGTATCGAGATACAGCGTCGTCGCAGATGCAAGAAACGATCAGAATGTCCAGTAAAACTAATACAGCACATAAAAACTTTACAATTTTTTTAATGACTTATTTTCTCTATGAAATAGGTCAATTGAATTAAAAATCAGTTGGGGTGTCTGAGGTTTTGCGCATTTAACGTTACACGTTGTAGTGAGTTACGCAATTAGCATACTGCTGGTAATACAGTAAGCAGGTTGACAGGTTAATAACAAGTTGACACGACATGAGTAACTTGTATTACCTACAGTTTGTTTACAATTATTAATTACCGCTTACCTAGACAGTTAAGTCTGTCTAGAGTCTGTCTGGTCTGTATGTGTGTGTCCAGAGTGGAGACTGAGGAGGTGATTTCAGGTATTAAATGGTTCGTATGTGTAATATTCGTGTGGTGTGTGTGTGGTATTCAACTGCATCCGTCCAATGAAAAGCTGAAATACTTGTTTTATTTTGGATTTTGTAAGCTGTTTAATGTCGGCCTCGGATAATATTTTTGCAGATATCCTAAAAGGCACTGAAAAGAGATATTCTCCGTTGAATTTTCACAGCTTATTGGAGTGATGCTTGATGACCTTTCTATGTTTCAATTTTCGAGTAGATATAATTTTATCTAACACAAAAATCGACGGAGGGTTTACGACAATAGGATTATGGCATAGACTTTTCTAGAGAAATATTAAAATATTCCATTGACATCGCGCAGTCAACAAACTAACTATAAGGGCTCCCGCAGATTAGCGCGACGCGACGGTGCGACACGATTCTGGTAGAACAAATTCCACGAAGTTTTCATAGAAATTGTTCTACTAGGTTCGCGTCGCGCTGTCGCGTCGCGTTTGTCTGCTGGAGGCTTAAAGCCAAGCGCACTTAACTTCCGCAACGGGCCCCAGCACAAAGCTTTTTCATAGCCCTTTGCAACCGGGAGCAAAAATTTCGCATAGATAAGTAAAAACTTATTAATCTTTTGGAAAGTGTTCCGAGGCCCTGGGAAGAATACTGGAGAAAATCTCATGCAACCTGGTCTTCAGCAGTCAGATCCTCACATACGTGAGGTTCAGGAATAATTTGCTAGTCGCTCGATCGTGCTCAGAATTTTGTAAAGTCGAAACTCACGATCACTTCAACTCGGTTGGAAAGGGATAGACAAAAGTGCGGTTCGGAGCGCCTGTAATGTGCGATGGTTCATAGAAAATGTATGAAAGTGATGTATTAAGATTTTTGCAATGTGGTGCGGCCCACCCAAATCTGCGTCAGTCTTTAGTCCTCGTACCGAGGTCAATTTTTTAACACTGCGATTTATTATCGCGCACTGAATTTTTAACGCCAAACTTAGCGCCAAGATTTGAAAATCCATCAGTGTATATTTTTACGCGCTGGGATGCACTCTGTTGCATTCTCATTTGACATTTCAAAATCCAGTGCTCTATAAGAAATCAACGGATAAAAAAGACGCCCGTACGAATCTGAGCTTAATTGGCAACATTGGCATACAAGTTGACCTTTTTCAGTAATTTTTAAATTATTCCGTTCAAGGGAAAAAAAGATAGGTCACTATAACTTCGCACAAAAGTGACAAAGAAATTCACTCCAGTGGTATTCTGGTATGCAATACATTTACCAGCGCTCAAAGTGCAAACCTTGTGCCAGATTCATTTAAGCATTCTCTTTATTGCACTTATTATTGTCAATAGTCTAATGTAATTTGTCTGGGAGCGAAGGTCTCCTTAAAAGTGCCACCAGTTTGAACACATCTATTAAGTTTAATATCTGCGTTGTCTTTTGTTTTATGTTGAAGTTGCTCCAATTTCTTCTGTTGTTTTGTTTAGATCTGCGGGTTGAGAATTCGTGGAAATGTTTGTGGGAAATTATAAATTTTGAAGAATTATGTACCTACTTCTTGTGAGTGCTGAAATAAACCAGAATTAGATTGTGCATAATGATTTTGGCTTGGTTCGTAGTCATCGTAATGCATCCATTTAACCACAGAATGATAGATAGATCTGCAGGGTAATTGCGCAACACACTATCAGTAGCTGATTTTGACGGTTCAACAACATTCATTGAGTTATTTAAGTAGTTGAGCAGATACATTTTTCGAACATATAGATCAATGGATTAGCAATATGCTTCAAAATGATTCAAATTCAGAGTAATAGTTTGTTACGCAATTAGGGTGTTGGTCGATCTGGATAGATTTAGGTTTTATTGTACACCAAATATTTATTTGCTTCAAAATCATTATAGTTAATATCATATCATAGATAGAAAATATTTTATTTTACACCTATATTAAATTTAACCCTTCTTATTCGGAACGTGGATACATGCGAGATACAATGGCTTTTTAATTGTTTCTGTAATTACGACATTCAACCGTTTAAAAGCTATGAAAGTGGATGTTGGGCGATTTCATAAACATTGAAACACGAGTCCTTATCACTCAAATGAATAGCTTAATTGACGTTAAAATTAGTGACAATAATGAGACATACGGTTGACTATTGTATGCAGTAACAGAGCGTTGGATCATGCGGCTAATTGGTCAGCTGAGCGCAATACGACTGCCAGTGCGAATTGCTCCGTAGTTCGGTGCAATGATTCTCGTTGCGATCGAGTTTGGCCATTAAGTTTGGGTGGAGATGTGACGTCATTGACACGAATTTTGTGAAGTTTGAGTGATACATCTTAAGTTTAGGCCAGAGTATGACCTGCTCTCAAAGCGGTAAAAGAATACATCGTGAGGAAACCGGCATGTCCTAGAACCAAAAATTCAAAGACATGTGATATTACAGCCTCCTTCCTCTCACCAAGAGGAGGCCTGTATAATCAGACTATAATGTTCCTAGCGGTAGAACATTATAACCTGGTTAGGTACGTTAGGTACTACAGAAAACATTTTGAAAACGACGTTTTTTTTCGCTGAGCAAAGCTCCTTTTATAATTGTATTTGAACGAGAAACACTCGCAGAAAGCTGTTACAAAAGTCCTCATACAAAGTAATTGCACAACCTATTCTTTCAAGAAACAAGAACATTTAAATAATTTTCACATGTCAAACATCGACTTTGTTCTACAAACAAGCTCTTTCAAAGTTCCAACAATCTCGAACGACGTCAAAACACACCTATTCCGTTTAAGTACCGTTAAGTAAGGTCCATTGTTACAAATTATTTCGTAACTTTTAACAGCTGATTACACAAGGGTTTAAGTCGTATATTGCCGAGAAATTAGATCAGCATAGATATTCACAACCACTCGATACACTTCCGTACCGTATCGAACATTAATCAGTGTTATCATCTACTAAACACTGTTGACAAGTCCAAAACCCGAATTTTTATCAGTTCAGATCAACCGCTGTTCTTCTTTCTTGTTTGCTGTCGGAAGCAAGGCAAATCAGGTTATCGAAATGTGTCATTTTCGATACGATATCGGATGGTTGTGAATAGCTATGCAGGTCCTTTTCAGACAAAATACAACGTGTAACGTTAAATACGCAAAACCTCAGACACCCCAACTGATTTTTAATTCAATTGACCTATTTCAGAGAGAAAATAAGTCATTAAAAAAATCGTAAAGGTTTTGTGTGCTGTTTTAGTTTTACTGGCCATTCTGATCGTTTCTTGCGTCTGCGACGACGCTTTATCGAGGGAGGAGCCGCTACCGGGCCGCTGCGCCGCGTTAACATTGGCTTGCTTGACCTGTTAATAAATAGACACGGCAACGTTTTTAATGAAGATTTTTTGAAAAATGTGACCTATATTCTATATTAAAAACTGGTTCAATTAATTCTGCTCGTTATTCTGATCAAACTATTTTCAGGTTTTGCGCATTTAACGTTACACGTTGTATAATAAGGATTATAATGTATGTGGGTAAAATTGTATTAAAAGCGGTACGACTTAGGACTAAGGTACAAGACGTAGGACTACGGGTATCGGCCCTGAAATGGAGGTGGGCAGGACACTTGGCTATACGTGGTGATGGCAGGTCAAGCAGAGGTCGTTACGGGTAGTTAGAAGCCCGAAAGTCTGACAACCAGTCTTACCTAGGGGTATCGTATTATCCAGTAACTGGGTTGTGGAGGTCAGATAGGCAGTCGCTCCATGTAAAATACTGGTATTCAGCTGCATCCGGTTAGACTGGAAACCGGCCCCAACATAGTTGGGAAAAGACTAGGCAGATGATGAGGTTCTTAGTACATTTGCCTCCTGCAATTTTCAGATCGCATGAATATTAAAACTATATAATATGAGTTTATTTTTCCGAGAATTCTGTTGCGGTTAAAAAACATAACATCTATGTAATTTTAGGACTGACATGACTTAGTTATAACCCACGTTACTAAGTCATCATTCCAAGTTTTTCATAATTTTTTTCCTAGTAACGCTTTGGTAAATATAATATGAATAAAGTTACAAATGAGATTATTTTTCTGAGAATTCTCAATATTGCGGTTTGATAAAGCAACTTCCATTTTTAGGGCTGCCAGGGTTACGTTACTTGCTACATGATAGTGAGTCTTATGAGTACAAATATAACTCTTTCTTATTCTTATATTTTTAATAAAGATATATATTTCATATATTTCAACAAAACACGTTCAAATTGCAGAGTGGAAATATATAGGTAATACGGGCTGGTGTCCGCAACTCCACGTCAATGCGCGTATTTTGCGTACGAGCGGAAATATATTCACAACGTCAAACAATGTTAAGCAAATTATTTAGTTATATCTTTTTCCTTTTGTTAATTAATATAATTAATAGTGCTTCAGGTTCATACTTTTTACTTTAACTTTAATTTTAATGTGAGTAATGTGTCAACAATCGCATTTTACTTATTACTGATAGCCAAACTTGTTTAAGTTTTTTCTTTTGTTTTCACTCGCTACTTTCTGGTTAACCTAGCGCTTTTTCAATGCCGTGAATCTCTGTTATTGGCTTAAGTGATAATGCTCATCATTTCGCTATCAATGAGCAGTGTATGCAAACTGTAAGGTGCTGTAACTTTGACGAAACTGCGTAGTGGGGTGAACATTCATAACTCATGCAAGTTAATTATAATTTTTTTTTATTATATAATATGGTAATCTGTGGAAAATGTGGTGTGTAGTAGGTATATTTGTTAAGTTTAATGTTAAGACAAATATGTTCACGCCTAATATACTACTGTTTGTTTTCCCAAATATAATAAATAAGTAAATAAATAAATAAGCTGTTGAGTTTCTTAATAAATAAATAAATAAAATATTTTTTTATAAATATGTAATCGTGGCCTAGTGGTTAAGGCTTCGCCTCTGATGCCATGCTTCACCAATATTACTTTTTAACTCAAAATCTCTGGGCACGCTCGTTTCATAATAGACCTCATCCGTCGGTTTCCATCAGGCGTAATCTGGGTCATGAGAAGGACCATCCAAAAAAAAAAAAATCTTTCTGAGTTTATATTGGACTTTACTGACATCGTGAGGAAACCGCCTTGACTTATAGTTAATACAAGTTTGAAATTGCCAAAGAAGCGTGGCGAACAGTGGCTGGTAGTATTATATTTATTTAAATATTTCCCGAAACTCCGACTTTACGAATGGCACAATGACACCGTTAACGGTCTCATGGGATTCACACGTTATTCGAGATTCTCAGGGATTTCTTCGCAATCGGGCAAATATTCGGCACCTTTTCCTAAGAATTCATCAATTCATTCCTGTTAGCGAACGTGTCGTCATTCCCTTTAAATGAGTGTCTTAAAATATCCCTATTTGAAAGTTTTGTTGGTCTCCCACATTTTGTCAAAATATTTCTGTTCCAGTCCAGTTTATAATTGGTTGTGACGTCATTTGTCAGTACGGAGTAAAATTTATGTTTGTTTGTTTCTGGCGTGGTGATGTGGGAATGAAAATAAACGATTACTGCATTGTTTTGTACAACTTAAATGCTTCTTTGTGAGAAAGAACATAAATAATGTATATTAATTAGCTTTGTTCATTGGTTAACTATTCGTCTTTACTATACCAGGTGGCTGAATGCACAAACCGTGCGAAGCCAAAAGAAAAAAAAATAAAAAAATATACCAGGTGGGATTCTATTTACTTACGAGTAAATCTTAAAATGAGCTAAAGAAGCTTAAATATCATCCTAGTTTTCGTCATTTCTTGATTTTTTTTTTTAATGTATTCTTCTAATACCGAATTATAATATCCACTGTGGCAACACTGTCAAAGTACAAACTAATATTGTAACAAACTTTTACATAAATGTATTTTAATAATGGCAACTCAATGTTTTTTTTTACGTTGGCAACACTTACAAATAAATACATATTCTCGTTATTTATGGGTCGTGAAAAAGTCACTTTATTTTAAATGGTAAAATGTAATGCGTGTTAGTAGGTGTTGGATTGTGAAAGACTATAGTTTTGCGATTAAAAAGTTTTAGCAAGAAAAGAGTTTTTTCTTAATATTTTGTCCTTTATTTGGGATCGGCGTAGCTTGTCTTTTTCTTCCACATCGTCTCTATGAGTAGTATCAGTCGACATATCAGTACTTAATCAAATCTATTCATTGATTCTTTGGTATTCCTTTCCTTGAGTATTCTTATAGCGTTTCTATAAAGCTTTTATTATCGTATTACTGTTATCTATCATTTCGTGTACTGAAATTTATAGGCAATAACTCTATCACTCATATCATTATCAATATTTCCGTGTACAGGATGAATTGTAGTTCAACGTTGAACGTATCCATAAATCTTTCTACCGCAAGAAAAAATCCTTGCTTCCAAAATCAAAAACGAATTCACTCGCTGTCACGTTCCTAATTACGCGTGACGTCACATCTTGTCAGTTGACAGTAATTATATTTGTTTGTTTGTTTCGAGGTGACTGAATACTTCGTTAGCTACGCATTTTATTTCTGTACATATTTGACTTTCTTAATTAATCAACAATGAACATTTTCGACGGGTCTATGGTAATCTAGTTTGAGTATGCTTCGTCTTGTTTAATGGTGGTTATTTGTTTCTGTCTTTTGACTTTTCCTTCAGTCATCTGTCTCTACTTTCTTTTTTATGTTTGATTGATTGTACTATTGTAAGAGGTACTATCACGGGTGGGTATCATGGGTGTAGGTACTATAGTTATTGCGTCTTAACATGGCAATGTCGGTAACTGACCCATCTCCATTTTCTAGTTTTTTTTTTATTTAAAAAACTATAATAAAGTCCGTTAACGTCCAGAATCAATATCTATCGTGATCTCTTACATGTTCCAATAACGAAATCGTTTATTGTTATTTTTTCTATTTTAAGTTTATTTTTTTTCTGTTTTTGTGTGAATATTGTGTAAAGTACTTAACCTGGGTCAAATAAAGTTATTTTC
The DNA here is from genome assembly GCA_949629135.1 of Eremobia ochroleuca. NCBI lineage: Eukaryota > Metazoa > Arthropoda > Insecta > Lepidoptera > Noctuidae > Eremobia > Eremobia ochroleuca. The sequence continues at coordinate 15,644,253 of OX451395.1, read as the reverse complement.
TTTCTTTCTTACAATTTTCATATGTATTTATGCAGTGTCTTATCTTCCTGTTCCGTCCATTACATAGATACGGGTCACTTAATATTTTCAAAAGAGTCTGCTTGATACGAAAAAAAATTACACAGAATTTTCAAATTATTTTCCAAAAGCCATTATTCCCCCAAGAAACACTTCTCAAGCCGTTATTCCCAGAAAACGCTGACACGAACATCTTAATAGAGTGAAACTTAACTTTAAAAACATTAGTGACGTCATAAAAACTTTTGTTTTACTGAAGAAAATTGTCTAAGGAAGTTATCTCGGTAGATTCTCCAGTCTGAATTACCCACTTTGGTGAAACATTCAACGGGAGTTTAAAGGAATTTGGTATACCTACTGAGATGCGGTAAACTGCATAACTAATTGTAAGTTGGTTGCGTTTAATATCAGCAATATTTAAAGAGTGCTTCGAAACTTTGAAGTCTTTTGCTGGATGGTTTGTTAGCTATTTGGTGTTAAGCTGGATTATTTGTCCTACTGGAGGTTTATAGATGAATCTTTTTGCCTTCAGTTTTCTAATCATTAAATCACTGTACTACCACTACTACAGAACGCCACCTACTACGAGCCTAACCGGCTCGTTTTGCTTCGTTTACGTTCATTGTTAAGAGCGTTAACGCCAAATCCGCGGCACCAAGTTTAGGTAATTGCAGTGCTCTTTGCACTCACACAGATGCGCGCGTGTCTGTGTGCGTAGAGTTGGTATGCTCTCTGTCATTATAGTCAAACTAACCCATGTTGATCCGTTGAGTAATGATACTTATTTAACCGTTAGTTGATTTTGATTTACTATTGTTATTTTTATTACAACCTTGTGAAATAAATAGGCAGTTTTGGATACTTTATAAAGTTTATATATACTAATCAAGGGTGAAAAGTTAGAAATGTAGTACAAATGTAAAGTCCTACAACGATTAATATTATATTAGGTCATCCCACTTCCAGTGTCATATTTTTTTATTATTATTATTTAAAAAAAACTGACTACTATACTATATAACCTTGTGACACTAATCAATAATCTCGACCACTATTAATCACTCGCTCCCAGACTGCTGGCAAATCTTGAACACCATTTAAAGTACCACTTTCATTTAATTCATCAATAATGCTCTTTAGTTTAATATCTAACTCCTTTTTGCTATTGTATCGAGTACCCGACAATTTCCTCTTCGCATGGCCAAAACAATTGAAATCACAAGGATTCATATCCGGGGAATATGGCGGCTGAATAATTTCAATCCATCCTTTTCTTCAATTAAATTCTGAACTATTTTTGATTTGTGCGGTCTGGCGTTATCATGTAAAATTATAGGACTCGTTATATGATGTTCGTCTGCCCAAATAGGAATATTTTCTTCTAAAAATGACTTATATCGCTCTCCAGTCATAGTTGTATTTTCATCATAAGTTCTCCAAAAAGCAATGCCTCTGACATCCATAGGTACTATTAGTAGTATTTTTCGTTCATGTAGCTCTGCACGTGGTAAATGTTCAGCTGAAGTGCCCGGTTCCACCCAACATCGTGACTGATGTCTTTGACGAGGAGTATAAAATTCGACCCAAGTTTCATCAAGGCATATGAATCTATTAAGTATATTTTTCTTACGGCGATACCACGATAAATGGCTACGCGCAGTTTCATAACGAAACTCCTTCTGATCCGTGTTCAGAGTGTGGGGCACCCACACTGCACTTTTATTGACCAGACATAAATCCTCCGTGAGTACTCTATGTATAGTGGAATGAAGCCGTTTCTAATGCTTGCGAGTTTTCCTGAATTTTCAGTGTTATTTCACTGAGTTTTTCTTTTTGTTGAGTCTGAAAATAACATGTAGGTATAACATAGTGACACAAACCGTAAGCATCGTGTCCGGCGGTCGATTGTCGGCTTGAGACACAACAATGTTTTATTTGTGCTAAAATATGTATATAACGACCAAGTAATTCTTACAAGATTCCCTGCGTCAGGATCTTGAGATGAAGCCGTTTCTAATGCTAGCGAGTTTTCTTGAATTTTCAGCGTTATTTCACTGAGTTTTTCTTTTTGTTGAGTCTGAAAATAACATGTTGGTCGGTTTGTGTCGGTTAGTGACAAAATTTTATATAAAAAAAAACAACCGACTTCCAAAAAAACACTACAAAGTGAAAAATAATTTTAATTTCGGAAGTCGGTGTCGTTGGTTCCGCATTTTGGTTTTTTGACACCGACTTCCGAAATTAAAATTATTTTTCACTTTGTAGTGTTTTTTTGGAAGTCGGTTGTTTTTTTTTATATAAAATTTTTTATTTTTCACTTTTTAGTTATATCTACCCCAATCAAATTCATATAAACACTACTTGCTATGTAAATATCAGTGACAGGAAGCTGCATCTGCGTTTATAGGGTACAGACGTGATGTTATGTTGTGCGATTGCGTAATTATTATTATCATAAAAAAAAAAATTATAACCTTTGTAGTGAGTACAGGCGTGATATTATGTTGTGTGGTGGTGTAAACAATGCTTAGATATGCTATAGCAACAATCGCGGTTAATCTGCTGTTATTTATTGAAGAGTTCCCCCGATTTCTACAAGATCCCATCATCAGATATTGAAATGGTGACAATGGGACCACACGGGAAGCACCAGCTTTCAAATAAAAAAAGAATCATGAAAATCGGTTCACCCAGTCGGTTATTATGAGGTAACAAACATAAAAAAAAAAAAAAAAAAAAAAAAAAAATACAGTCGAATTGATAACCTCCTCCTTTTTTTGAAGTCGGTTAACAAACCGTAAGCATCGTGTCCGGCGGCCGATTGTCGGCTTGAGACACAACAATGTTTTATTTGTGCTAAAATATGTTTACAAATGTCCAAGTCATTCTTACAAGATTTCCTGCGTCAGGATCTTGAGTTGGAACCGTTTCTAACGCCTGCAAGTTTTCCTGAATTTCCAGTGTTTTTTCAGTGACTTTTTCTTTTTGTTGAGTCTGAAAATAATATGCAGAGTATAATATGAAGTGACACAAACCATAAGAAGCACCACGACAGGCGATCGATTGTCGGCTTGAGATAAATAAATAACGAAGAAATGTCTTATTTAGTTTTGGTTTAATAGGTGCTAATTCAAAATAAAGGAAACACGTGTCTGTTTAGATATAAAATCTCAAAAATTGCCATAAAATATGAAGAAGTAAAAAAATAAAATAAAACTTACAACAGCATTTTGAAATATTTGAACTTCTCTTTTCTGCCTATAACAACGAATCGGATATTAATTTTATCTTATTACTACTGTGTTTCATAAAAATACCTAGACAAACAGTAATTTTAAAAAAATATATTGACTTCAGAAAGTAGTACCTAAGTATAATATTGTTTCTTATGGTTTACTAATTACACCTAATATAGATATTTTTTTTATAAGTAGAGAACCCACCTCGTTTCAGTGGTATATTCTCAACTATCCAAAACTGACAACCCCAGAATGGTCAATTCAGTTTATGAGATTATAAGACAGTATAAACGCAAATTATTACGAATTCTATCCCCGTGTAAGAAAAATATGAATTGGCTATAACCTGTTACATAGTTAAAAAGTGGCTCCTCGGTAACTTACCTTTTAGCTTCATTAGCCTTGGCCAAATTTTCATATTTTTTTCTTTTTATTCCCGTATAGCGCCTTTTGTTAGCCATATCTAAAAAAAAGTAAAATCGAAACATACATAAAGAAGTCTAATTTAATCTTCTTAAGTTAATTGAATACCATTACATTAAAATATGTACTCACCAAAGTTCTGTAATATAATAAAAATATAATATAATAAAAAGTATCAATGTGTCCCAGTCGCGCTAAAAACTCGCGAAAGTACGATAATATTTTACGCGACACGCAGCGATGGGAGCGACACACGTCCTGTCTCTGAAAGGCCTCAGCCGGCAATGAGCGGTGGCGTGAATCCGCGCCGATTATATAGCAATACTAAATAATTCATAGTAAAATAAACATATAAGTTATTAAAAAAATATTTGAACCATGTTTTAGAACATAAATGTCTTAATTTACTAGGTCTAAAAAAAAATATAAATATTTCAGATTTCATCCTAAACTAACACGTTTAATATCTCGAAAAGTGGCTACAATTGACACTTTTGAATATACTTTTCTTGAATGAAAACTTACAGTAATCGTGTTTTTTTTTCAGCCATGCACTAAAAAATGTTCTTATTTTTTATAAAGTAATGTTGTAATAAGTTTGTCATATATGGTTTTACTAATATCTAGCATCTGCTTAGACCGTCGATCGCTAGTTTTAAAAAAGGCTTGAATAAAAACGGTTCTGATGAGAAAACTAAACAAAAAATTGAAAATGTTTTTCAGCCATGCACTAGATTATAAAATTCCCAATAATATGACCTCAATATCTCATCTATAAATTAAACACATTATGGTTTTATTGTCCGTCGGAAATCATCAATTTTGACTCCAGCATGGCTCTAACGCATGAACCCTCTTAATCCATTGCTCCATATGTTCGAAAAATGTGTCTGCTCAATAACGTAAATAACGCAACGAATGTTGTTGAACTGTCAAAATGAATCCCATTGCTAATGATAGTGTGTTACGCAATTACCCTGCTGGTCATACACGTGACCTTTTTAAAAATATCACCAATAAGGCGTCCCCCTTCCGGCGGCGTTTCAAATCACTGTTATGTTTTGTTTGCGACAAGTCGCTGCGATTAACGACTATTCGTCATTGGTTTGACCAGTTAGCGATCAACTATTAATATACATAATATGTACTCTTTTACTTACACGCGACCTACAAGTCTTTTGCACGTTTCTAGAGCGCAAAAATCACGGATAAGTAATAATAATAATAATAATCATAATCATATACAGGATGAAATTGAAAACATGCGACAAATCGAAATGGGAGATTGTAGTCATCATTATGAACAACTTTTACCATGGGCTCAAACCTGAAATTGCGAAAAAAAAATCAGCTATTCCCTACATTTTGACGAGTTATGTGATCATAAATGTAGGGACCAGCTGATTTTTTTTTTCGCGATTTCAGGTTTTATCTCATAGTAAAAGTTGTTCACAATGATGAGTACAATCTCTCATTTCGATTTGTCGCATGTTTTCAATTTCAACCTGTGTAGTCGCTTTCTCGGCGGTAAAACAGGTGCCGAAATAAGACCGAGTGACAAATTGGAAAAAAAAGGTAGAAATGAATCTGTACAGCGTGTAACGGAAGGGGGGTATCAACCCTGAAGGAGGTGAATGTGCTCATGAAACTCAACAACTTTCCCCAAAGAACATAGGTCGAAATATGAAAAAAAAAATTTGGCCCTCCCATAGTAAATCAATCAGCTGGTAGTCAGTTTTGTAAGGGAGGGCTAAATTTTTTTTTCATATTTCGACCTATGTTCTTTGGGGAAAGTTGTTGAGTTTCATGAGCACATTCACCTCCTTCAGGGTTGATACCCCCCTTCCGTTACACGCTGTATAAGCTTCCCCTACCAATATTTTTAAGTAATGGCAAAAATAAAATATCTTCTTATATAAAAACGTGGTGTATTAAAATAGATCAACAGTTAAAGAAGCCAATTTTACTGAGGAATACTTAAAAGGCACTGATATTTATCTCCGTTGAAATTAGAAATATTTCCATGAAAATATATATATTTTTAACATCTTTCTTCGGAATTTCGGAATTTTTTCAGCCTTTGTCAGCGAGTTTATTTGTGATATCTGCGTGGGATTTATTTGTTAACAAGCGAACCGCCCCTGCTTTGCACGAGAGTAATCTATTGCTGGGTGACATGTAAAAGCATGCTCTATCCGGAATACATGCTCTATTTAAATTATGGTGAAATCCGGATCAAAATTCATTGTTCAGTTTACAAGATCTGAGCGGTCACACACAGACATGAAAAATGGCATTGTTTTATAATTACTACTAGCATCCGCCCGCAACTTTGTTTGCGTAGTATTCGGAATTCCCGCCGTTTAAATCCTATTACCCGTTTTCCCGTAGGAATGAAGCATTTTCCCGCGATAAAAAGTAGCCTATGTTCATCAGGGATAATGTCGGCTTCTAATGGTAAAACAATTTTTCAAATCGGTCCAGTACTTTCGGAGCCTATTCAATACAAACAAACAATCAAATCTTTCCTCTTTATAATATCAGTGTAGATGTATCGATATGCAACCACGAGACCATCGGGACAGTCAGATACTGCCCGTTGATCTCGTGGATGCAAGTTTGACAACTGAGCCTGGGGTCCTGGGTTCGATTCCCGCGTTGGACAAAGCGTTATTGGGTTTTCCATTACGAATTTCTTATTGTTAGTAACACTCCGGAGTTTGGAACTTGGCGGTATAATACTTACCCCCGTGCGTTGTTCCTGCGTCTGATCTCTCCCCGGTCATGTCGGATTGCCGTCTCATCGGACTATGAGAGTAAAGGAACAGAGAGTGCATCTGTGTTTGTGCACACACTTGTGAACTATAATATTATCTCCTTCGTACACGTACATGGTGACCGAAATCAGTCGGGAGGCTATTATTACCGATTTATCTCTCTTTGCTTGTATAGCTACAATCAAGTTTTGTGTATCAGTTTGTAGTCTATTGTCTACTTTCCTTGGGATCTGTAACCTGGGGGGTCTACTCTCTATGTCCGTCAACGAAAGTACGAGTACAGGCCCGACCGAACGTAGTGATTGTCGACACAATTGCCGAATTCTATTTTTCGATCGGTTAAAACACATCGGGAGTAGGGACAGATGTCAAATCGTGTTACGAGTATCATTCATTATTAGTTCGTGTCCCGAACTAATCTTGTCTCCGTAAGTGTACAGAGTATGAAACGCCCGTAACTTCGTCTAAAACTAAGGATTTCGAAGAGTAGACCTCCAGGGACGGAAGGGTATAGTGGGCCATCATCTTCCTAGCTTTTTCCCAACTATTTTGGGGCCGGCTTCCAGTCTAATTGGATGCAGCTGAATACCAGTATTTTACATGGATCGACTGCCTATCTGACTTCCACAACCCAGTTGCTGTGTAATACAATACAATACCCCTTGGTAAGACTGGTTGTCAGACTTTCGGGCTTCTGACGACCCGTAACGACTGTCAAAGATCCACGGACCAACGGCTTAACGTGCGTTCCGAGGCACGAAGGGGTCTTGGTATGTAAGAATGGCCACCCATCCATGGACCAACCGTGGTAAGGGTAGCTTAACCTGATCGATCGATACGTGCAGCTGTTTTAATTTGGCCACAAGCCCCCCAAGAAGAAGAAAGGTGAAGGGTAGGGTACAGTATAGGGTACTAGGGTTAATTTTTGCAGAATTCACTTATTAGAAATATAGTTACCTACACACTAAAAATAGCTATTTCAAGTTTCTAAAAAAACCAAGACAACTTTACTCAATTCCTCAGTGTTACCAAACTACAGTGTGAGTCTTTATAAAGTGCACATATTAAAAAGGGTGAAAATATAAACAGTTTTATCGACGGAAAAAATGTCAAAAAAAAATCTAAAAAAAATTTAAATTTTTAATTTTTTTTACTCTTGTCTGGGTACCCCATGCAAACAAACTGTTACTACTTTTAAACTAAATGTCATATTAAAACAAAACAAAATTAATAATGATCTCTAATAATAGGCCAAGCTAATAAAGCCATAATTTTTTGAAAAAGAAACCTCATAAATTAGTTATTCATGATTTTTGAAGAAAATTCACCATTTTTTACCATTTTAAAAAATATTTTTTTTGACATTTTTTCCGTCGATAAAATTGTTTGTATTTTCACCCTTTTTAATATGTGAACTTTATAAAGACTCACACTGTATAACTATATATTAACTTTATTCAACAAATAATTTCGTTGAATAAACTCTTTTTCCAGTTTGATAACACTGAGTGTGTTACCAAACTCGAAAAAGAGTTTATGCAACGAACTTATTTCAGAAGTTATAATAAACAAAGGTTTTATTTCTAAGCAGATAAGAATGTTGATAAAGTTCTGAGATGAATATGAAATAAGGTTTATTTCGTATTCTTATGCCTTTGACTAGGTATGTTACAAAGTACTGTAGATTTATACACTTTGTATTCAATGTATTCTGAATTCTCTTTCCTAGCACAGTGTATGGAGAGTGGTTTTATACTATGTGTTAATCCTAGTTATAAACCATCTGTGTGCCAAATTTCATCAAAATTGGTCCAACCGTTTGAGCGTGAAGAAGTAACAAACACAGACACACACTCACAAACTTTCGTCTTTATAATATTAGTGTGATTATGCTCGCTCACTTAAGCTCATTAAGATCTGATTCATAGTTAATTACAGTAGCCTAAGGTTTTTAGCTTCTTCCTTTGATAATGCACTATTGTTCGTGCACTCACTAAAACATTTTACAATAAAGTTCAAAGTAATTTGAATTCGAAAAGCCGCGGTCTCGCAGCCGCAATTAAAGCGCGGATTCATGGCTTAATTTGAAGTTTTAGTGAGAAATTGTAGCGTTAACTACTATCGCGCTCTGGACCGCTGGAGACTCACTATGATTAAATAGAGTTGGGTAGCAGTTGCGTTGCTGTTGCATGAAAGAAAGAAAGAAAAGAAATACGTTTATTCTGCACAAACAAAACGCACGTTACAAATAAAAAACCAAATAATAATAAAAAATAAAAAAGACATAAAATATATAACGTAGCCAAAAGCCTCGTACTCAAGCGCTTGATGTCAGGGCCAGGGACCCTAGACAACACATACATTAATCAGGATGCGCCCGCGCGGCACCGGCAGATGACAACTAAACAATAACAATCAAAACAAACTGAAAAAAACTACTTTTGTAACAAACAATAATAATAAAAAAAACAAAAACATACAAAATAAAAAAAACATACAAAATAATACATGATTTAAGTAAACACTATGTTGTTATACTCATAGATATAAAAAATAAGTTTTTTACATTTCTAATGTTAACAGGCTATGTTTGTATGATTAAGGCCTTTGGATTTTATGACTACAAACGTTTAAAAAAAGTTACTCAGTATGTTGTCTGTCCAACAATAGCAGTGGCGTTGCGTTAATAAAACCGTGAGTCGGATTCGCGCACGAAAGGTTCCGTGGCATTATCTGTAAAAACGGCAAAAAAATCACGTTTGTTCTATGGGAGCCCCCCTAAATATTTATTTTATTTTGTTTTTTTAGTATTTGTTGTTATACCGGCAACAGAAATACATCATCTGTGAAAATTTCAACTATCTAACTATCACCGTTCATGAGACAGATGGAAATACGTACGGACGGACAGCGGAGTCTTAGTAATAGGGTCCCGTTTTACCCTTTGGGTACGGAACCCTAAAAAAGCTACTAAGTATGTCTGAATAAACGTTTTTTATTTCTTTTCTTTCTTTCTTTCTGTGCAGCAATAACTGGGAATTACCATTATGATTAAATGGAGTGTTGCAGTTGTGTTGCTGTTGCATGTTTTAGGAGCAACACTTATACGGGTTTTGTTCGTATGATTAGTAGGTTGTGCGTTATTGAAGTTACAGCTTGTATAAGTTCAACAAATTTTAACAAAAAATAAAAGTCATTTCAGTTATTTGAACGGTTTCTCGCTTTCCAATCCTTTAGTTAAGTTATATCGCTAACATTTTTCTACACATATTGTATTCTTACTGCTAGAACTATTTTCAACTCCTTTTACTTTAAAACCATTACAAAACTAAATACATAACTCTTACCAGTCATAGCACTAAAGTTCCACGTTCTACTTAGTGATAAGAAAACTGGGCTTCACTAAACATATTTACTCAGTTTTCACATAGTATGTATTTACTTAACTTATGTGGTAACGCAGCAAGATAGTATTCTGACATCTTTTGTGAAGCCCATCGTCCACAACGCTACTCAAAAATAACTTGTTACGATCTCAAATCACCAATTAGTTGTCAGAATGTCACGTTTCTTAGACTGTCATGTCATGTTACTTAAGCCGCGTATCGACTTTGCGCTCCAAGAGGACGAACATTGGCGCGCGTTCCGGCCGCGCGAAATGGTTACCATTTTGGAACGCGTGCCAATGTGTTTGTTGGAACGCTCGAACTTAGAGCGGCCCGTTCCATCTAGAGTCGGTTTTTTACCGCGCATCAAAGGAAGCAACACAAGGAAGGAACACTGGAACAGTTGCCACGCGCGCCATGCGCGCTTAGTTGATATCATTTAAATATTCGGAGCGCGTTCCGCGGAACGCACTCTCGGCGCGGGTGTTCATGCCACGCGCGTCAGGAGCGCATAATGGATACGCAGCTTTAGACTTCTTTCGACGGCCTCGTTGGTCGAGTGATTTTAAGTGCTACGGGGAGCCGTAACACACTATCAATATTAATCTGAAGAATTTTGAGGGATATTGCTTATCCATTGCTTCATATGTTAGAAACATTTGTCTGCTTAACAACGTAAATAACGCAATGAATGTAGTTGAACTGTCAAAATAAAAGCCATTGCTACTGATAGTGTAACGCAATTACCCCGCTGGATTCTTGAACCCAATTATTTAAACATTTAACATGAGACTTACTTATGATGTTTTTCTTTGATTCATTGTTCGCCAAACAGCGGCGAACAGTGAATCAAAGAAAAACATCATAAGTGAACTTGAAATTATAGGTAGAATGCTCTGAAATCGCCTGAACACTATGGAAAAGAGTGCAGATCATTGCTTTTTCTTTCTCTGTAACACTTTTCCATCATATAATTTTCAACAAAGGCTGGAATTTCTCCAACCAACGTCAGTATTGCACTACCGTGTTGTATAAATATTGCTACGCACATCCGTACGGCGAACCATTGACGTCACTATGGAAGAATGATTAAAGTCGTCCGCTTAACTGTTACGTGAATGTGCAAATTGCTCACGATGTTTCCTACTGATTCGTATGAAAATCGTTCTACGAATCCATTCAAGAACAGTTACAACACGAGCGTTATCATACTGACGATTTCTCAGCGTGTTTCTAACGAAGTACTCTGTGTACGTGCTCTCCGTGGACGTGCTCTCTGCGGGAGTGAAGCGAGCTAGCTGCGACTACGCATGTGACGTGTTCTCCGCGTTTTCACTATTTTGCCTCTTGTCTCGCTCTCTCTTGTACACTCCCGTCAATCGCTCTCGTTACGCAAACGCGGCGATCACGTTGCGAACCAGTGGCGTGCTCGCTACGAACACGCAGCGAGTGCGTTAAACAATCACCTCGCTAGAAACGCGTTCGCAAATCGCTATTGTGATAAGACTTTTAGAGGTAGGTACTGTTTCTGATACTTATTTCATTTTGGTTTACACTGGACAAACTTCTAATTGTAAATAAACTTACAGTTCATCCTTTCTCAGTAACCTCTTGTCCCTCAGTACTCCTTTTCCTACCTCAATACTTTCTTTACTTTGTACAAATAGCTTTCCTGTATACAATGTGATAGGGGTGAGACTTCTAACCCGTTAAGGCTGAGTACTACATCTAATTTTATCGACAAAAAAAATAATATGGGGGGTTGAACCCCCTCCCCCTAAAAATTATGGCTATTTTAATATTATTTTTAATGTACTACGGCGCGCTTGATACTTTATGTGATATCAAAGGTTGTATGCGTCGTAGAAACAAAAAAAAAACGACAAATGGTTGCTAATAACCTTGGCTAACTAATTCATTACTTTTTTCATATGTTTGATAATGTTTTGGCGAGAAAAAAAATCATTTCTGAATTATTTTGACCGAAAAAATCGCTATTTTTCAATATTTTCACGAATTACTCAAAACTATGTCCCATAAAATTATTAATAATTTGCGCTCACTTAAAAGTATTTGAGTTATTCTTTCTAACGATACCAAAAACATCACCATAACATTACAAATTCAAGTATTAAGAACCATTAACCATTAACCATATCATAACAAAAGCAGGTAACAAAACGAGGTATGCGAGCGGGTAAGAAAACTTACAACGTAATGTAACAGACAAGGATAGAAGATGACACCACATGCTGTGAGGTGTGCGAGAGGGTAAAAAAACGTACAATGTAATGTAACAGACAAGGAAAAAAGATAAATACACCACGTGCGGTAAAGCGGTTCTTGTCACCATTGTCGGGTATTATTAGTCGTTACAAATCTGTGACTGATAACACACCTTGTTAAATTTCTTCTCGCGCTTTTCGTGGACAAGTTTCGCTATGGCTAATCGTCGTAATTATGACGAATGTGTTGCGGATATTCATTTCGTATATGGTTTTTGCAATGGCAATGCCAGTGCAGCAGTGCGCGAGTACCGTAGAAGGTTTCCAAACCGACCCACACCGAGTTATCATACGTTTATTGATATTCACGCAAGATTGGCAAATTATGGTATAAGAAGACCAGCTCCAGAACGTGTTCGCGATCTACCAGTGGCAGCGGAAGAGGACGTGTTAGATCTCATACACAGAGATCCTAGATTAAGTTTGAGACGCCTTTCAAGGATGACGGGCCTGGGGTACTGGACTATTTCAAAAATATTACACCGAGAAGGATTACATCCTTTCCACTTCCGGAGAGCACAGGAAATAACAGGCCAAGATAATTACGCGCGGTGTGTTTTTTCCTCTTGGATAAATCGCAGAGTGCGTCGCAATTCCGATTTCCTTGCTAAGATTATGTGGACAGACGAAGCAAAATTCACAAGGCGAGGAATTACAAATTTTAGAAACCAACATTTATGGATGGCTGAAAATCCTCATGCTGTACGAACATCGACATTCCAACACGAGTTTTCAATAAATGTATGGGCTGCCATGATTGACGATATTTTAATAGGGCCCATTGAATTGCCAGAGAGATTAAATGGGCCTAGATTTCTGCATTTTCTGCAAAATGAATTTAACGAAGAACTCATGAGTTTGCCACTAAGCTATCGGCGCCACATGTGGCTACAATTAGACGGTGCTCCTGCTCATTTTGCCTTGAGTGTTCGCCAATATCTAAACGAAGTCTTCCCGAGATGGATTGGACGCGGCGGAACAGTTGCTTGGCCTCCGCGTTCGCCCGATTTGACGCCTTGTGACTATCATCTTTGGGGATGGTTGAAGCAAAAAGTTTATTTCGTCGAGGTAAACACGAGAGAAGAGCTCCGGGAAAGAATTAGGCTCGCCGCCGACGAACTTCGATCTGATCCCGCGGTATTAAGACGTACCACGCGACAAATGGCTATAAGAGCCACTGCCTGTTTACAAAACAGAGGAGAACACTTCGAACAGTTAATCAATTAATTTTAAGCATTAAAATGTTTTGTTTGATTGTATTTTTCAGTAGGTTTGATTTTAAATAAATGTAAAGTACATATGAGTATTACTGGTTTCATTTACAAATAATGTCAAGTATGAGTATTGAGCTTACACAGGGGAAACTACTTAGAATTGATGATGTTATGGTGATGTTTTTGGTATCGTTAGAAAGAATAACTCAAATACTTTTAAGTGAGCGCAAATTATTAATAATTTTATGGGACATAGTTTTGAGTAATTCGTGAAAATATTGAAAAATAGCGATTTTTTCGGTCAAAATAATTCAGAAATGATTTTTTTTTCTCACCAAAACATTATCAAACATATGAAAAAAGTAATGAATTAGTTAGCCAAGGTTATTAGCTACCGTTTGTCGTTTTTTTTTTGTTTCTACGACGCATACAACCTTTGATATCACATAAAGTATCAAGCGCGCCGTAGTACATTAAAAAAAATATTAAAATAGCCATAATTTTTAGGGGGAGGGGGTTCAACCCCCCATATTATTTTTTTTGTCGATAAAATTAGACGTAGTACTCAGCCTTAACGGGTTAGAAGTCCCACCCCTATCACATTGTATAAATATATAGTCTCATTCATTACTTTTAATAATATTAAGTTATAACTTTTCGTCATTGTATATATTTAGCTCATTGTAAATACTGCTCCTATTCGTTGTAAATACTGCTCCTATAGATACTATCACTAAATACCGGTATAATTAATTCCGTTATCCTTTTTCGTTTCCCTACCTTTTTTCCCTTTGTAATATAAGATGAAAACGTGACACTGGCTGAATGCACAAACCTTGCGAAGCCAAAAGAAAAAAAAAAAAAAAAAAAAACTTACAAACTATTTAAATTAAAATACATACGACGTGTAACGTTAAATGCGCAAAACCTCAGACACCCCAACTGATTTTTAATTCAATTGACCTATTTCAGAGAGAAAATAAGTCATTAAAAATATTGTAAAGGTTTTATGTGCTGTTTTAGTTTTACTGCCCATTCTGATCGTTTCTTGCGTCTGCGACGACGCTTTACCGAGGGAGGAGTCGTCACCGGGCCGCTGCGCCGCGCTGACATTGGCTTGCTTGACCTATTAATAAATAGACACCGCAACGTTTATAATGAAGATTATTTGAAAATGTGACCTATTTTAAAAAGTGGTTCAATTAATTCTGCTCGTTATTCTGATCAAACTATTTTCAGGTTTTGCGCATTTAACGTTACACGTTGTATAATGTCATACCTTGACTAAAACTATTAACAAACTAAAATATGGCGTCGAAAAATTTCTCCGCAAAGCTTTTTTGTTTTGTTGGTTTTCCCTAATCACGACCTCGCTGAGCGTTAGATTATTCTTCACTTCGTGTCGGCGGTACTTTGATTTGACTTCTTACGCAATGAATGTTGTTGACTATATGTATATTGTTTGAGCCCATTAGATACCCACGTTGGTTGCGGTGTTTAGCTAAAGACTCATAATTCTGCTAAAAAAAATCTGGATCTTGACATAAAATGTCAAACTTGGGTAAGTTTGACATTTTCTGTCTAAATCCAGAATTTATTCATTTTCAATTTGAGTAGGTACTAACTCAAATTAAAATATCTGTAATGAAAAACTGCTATGAAAATTGGATTAGGAGCCCAGTTCAGACAAGTGGAGGTTAATTTGTTTAGTAACTTCACTGAATATAACTACATGACATAATTGACGTTATTAAATATAACGTCATTTTTTCAAAGTCGACGTTATCTTCGTAGGTATTTAATAAAATTACCCAAGAAAATGCGTAGATTTATTAACACATCTGCAGTAATAATTCCGTCTAAAGTTAGTTCTCAAATGACCTCAATACCGCTTCGAGTCTTATCGGTGTGAATTAAATACTAATCTGACGATTATCGCTATCTAGTGTAGTAGGTACTTATAATAAAATAGTGATGAAGTCAAAACTACATTAAATAAATATTAAAAAATTATAATTTAAATATTTTTGAAAAAAAAAACAGTGATTGCTGCGAGGTGTAGGAACGAGTCTGCCGAAAGTATAGTTTTTAGAATTTTTGTCTGTTTGTCTGAGTGTATGTTCCGGATTGTCACAAAAACGGCTGAACGGATTTGGATGAAATTTAGGACAATTGGTTTATAGCCTGGATTAACACATCATCATCTGCCTAGCATTTTCCCAACTATGTTAATACCCGTATTTTACATGGAGCGATTGCCCATCTGACCTCCACAACCCAGTTACTGGGTAATACGATACCCCTGGTAAGACTGGTTGACAGACTTTCGCGCTACTGACGACCCGTGACGACTGTCAAAGATCCACGAATGACTAACACATAGAGATAACACATTAACACATACGGTACTTTTAATCCTGGTATAACGTTCCCGTGGGATATTTTCCGATATCACGCAGGCGTAGCCGTGGACAAAAGCTAATACAGACGCCAGCACATCAAATTTCCCCAATCAACTTCGAACCTTATGTTTTAGCGATAAAGTTGAATATCCATTAAAGAAATTTGATAGATTGTAGTAGCTTGATGTGCTGGCGTCTGTACTTTGATTTATGTAGTGGGTCAGAGTGATTACAAAAGCTTGATTTCGGCCAGGTACTTGTCCCAACCGCTCGGGGTTTTAAAGTAGAGACCCTCAGTTTAATCCCCAGAGTGTTTCGGCCAATCAAGGGACTGAAATCAACAGACAATAAAAGTCGGCGTTTTATAATACAAAGAGAAGGGTATGGTATTATAAAACGCCGGAGGTTTTTATTGAAGGAAAACAAAAAAATAGTGGTTATCACGCAGATATAACCACTATCCAGCTGTACCTATTGATGGGTTGATGGTCAAACATGGTCGTGGTTATACTCTGTTAAGTGATTTGCAGCTTACATCGATAAATATATGATGTCTCAAAACGGTGATGGAAAACATCGTGAGGGAACCGGTACGTCTTAGAACCAAAAATTCGAAGACACGTGACATCTACCAATCCGCACTGGGCCTGCGTGGTGGATTATGGCCCATTCCCTCTCATAGAGAGGAGGCTTGTGACCCAGCAGTGCGAACATAAGTTGAATAAGGTTACACATCGATAGTATTATTCTCTGTCTTCTTTCAAGTTCATGAAATGTGGTGTGGTTTTTTGTTTTCTATATGGCATCTCGCAGGTTAACCTAGGAGGTTGTCGGGCACTTTTAACCGGGTATCCTGTGAATGCTTTAAGAAATAAGGCCTCCAGCCAGGGCATGTGAATGTGTTGTTCAAAACGGTCGTGTAATATTAACACAATCACTATGACCGTGACGGCAGGGAAATAGTTCTATTACCTTCGAGTTCTCCAAACAATTTGCGATCGCAAATAAGGCATAATGAGCCCATAGAAGGATGCTTCTGGCCCTAATCTTTTTACCAGATTGCGCGACAGCAAAGAGAAGGTTATATTTTACGTAACCCTTTATTTATTTATTCATACACACTTTATTGTACACCACAAAAATACATAACAAATAAAAAAATAGATCGAACACTACACAATATAGGCTAATATAATATATAGGCAAAAAAAAAATCAGCTGTTCCCTACATTTATGTTCGTACGAGTCGTCAAAATTTAGGGAACAGCTGATTTTTTTTTCGCGATTTCGGATTTGGTCCGATAGTAAAAGTTGTTTGTAATGATGAGTTGAATCATGTGTTTAAGTATCGATCACTAATTACCAGTCACCCTATATAACGGACGGCCTTATCGCTTTCTGCGATCTCTTCCAGGCAACCTTGGATTGGACCGTGACAATAACCCTCATTTACTTTTTATCAAAAAGTGTTCAAGTCAACCCAAGTTCTTATCCAGTTTTAGGCTGTTGTTCAAATTACAAGGCGTACTTAATTCGGCCTCGTAAATGCTTCCCGCTTGAGGTATTACGTTACCCTAAATACTTACTCGACAATTAACTTAACTTTTTACCGTTAAAGGGAATCCCACACGCGCGTAGAATTAATTACTTTATCGTACTCGTGTGGGATTCCTGCATGCTCACCGAGATAAAAGGACGAACGAAGAATAAATCATAAAATATAGTGCTATCTTTTGGTCGTGCTTGGATTGACAAAAGATGGGTTATTTTGATCATTCAAATGCTAAGCTATAAAGGACGTTATCGCCCACACGGAATTCAACGCAAAAACAGGATAATTACTGGCTGATCATCATAATTTTAGCAATGTCCACTGCCGGACATAACCTACACGAAGAGAAAATTCTTAGAAAAATTACTGTGCTCGTCACTGTAAAGTGAGTGCAAGTGACATCTACAGAAATATTTCTGAGTGAGATTGGGAAAAATTCATTATTTGTCCAATAAATTTTATTGCAGCATAGGAATTTTTACCTTGCTAACATGGTAATTTTTCCATCATCACTCAAATGCACTCAGGTTATGAAACAGCACAGTCATTTTTCTAAGATTTTTCTCTCTGTGTAGGATTGCTACAACGAAGCAATAATCCAGCTGGCTGATACGGAAAAACTAATTATTTGTGAAATGTATGACATGGGGGACATATCTGAGTACAGACGCCAGCACATCGACGTGCCTCTAAATAGCAATCAACTACGCGACGCGTATCGTCTGCCCGGAAAACCAGGCTCTGTGAGACCAATAATTGCGGAATTCACTAATGTCCCGATTAAGAACAAACTCATCACAAGCGTCCGAGACTTCAATAAAACCCACCCCAATGACGGCCGTCTGAACACACAGTGCATAGGTTTACCCGGGGATCGCCGTCCAGTATATGTTGCGGAATACCTCCCCGCTAGCTCCAGAAAACTCTTCTATGTAACAAGAGAATTTGCAAAACAAAAAGAGTACAAGTTCTGTTGGACAGCAAATGGAAACATTTTCTTACGGAAAATCGAAGGAGCTAAACCAATTCTCGTCAGATCGGAACAAACTCTACGCAATCTACTATTCGATACGAACCAATGACTGTTTATGATATTAATCTGCTTATCTGCTGTACATCTATGTCATACAAATCCGAATGTAACCAATAATCAAAACTCAAAACGTAAGTTCTCAAACTTTTACATATGTTTTCAATTTAATTACCTTTTTGTAACTTTTTCATGCATAGTACTTATCACTCACATATTTGTTATACCTATAAATATAATATACCCTACAATTACGAGTAATAATAAGGTGCCCCATACATTTTACTCGCAGTTGTACATGCTTTATAAACCTCAGTACGTAATACACATTATTATTACAATTTGCTTACACATCTTGCTCTCAACCTATACCATGATTAATACACCACATCAATACCGCTACCGCATACGAGTGCAATTAGCTTCTTTGTGTCCTGGCCTACATAACTCATCGAGACATATATTGACACACCAACTAATGTATTCTAATGGCTAATTTAGCACAAGTTATCGACGAAATTGACAAATCGGCCTTTACAACCAGCCTAAAACTATGTTCAATAGATGAATGTAGGTTGCACCTAGGCAATACAGGATGTCAGTACTCGGTTGTAGTTCAAAATATACGCAGTATCAATAAGAATTTTAATGATTTCGCTGTTCTCATGAGCCGGCTGGTTTTTATGCCAGACATAATAATTTTAACAGAGTGTTGGCTTAACGACGGGCACGCCTGTTTCGAAATTAATAACTACGACTATCACTGTTCCAAAACTTACCTTAACCAAAACGATGGAATCGTTATTTATACAAAATCAGCTCTCCAGGCTTCTGTCGTAGAACCATCCTGCAAAGACTCGAATTGTCTGGTTGTCAATGTCAGTAACGAACTATCTCTGATAGCCATATACAGGTCACCATCATTTCATAATATAAATAACTTCTGTGAATCCTTAAAAGAACTGATGGAAACATGCACGGCAAATACCTGTGCTATTGTAGGAGATTTGAACATTGATATAAAACCGGGTTGCATTGACAGACACGCCTCCGACTACTTAGACTTAACTGGTCACTATGGGTTTTTTCCAGGACATACTTTTCCGACGCGAGGTGGCAACTGTTTGGATCATGTCATGATCAAAACTCAGAAGCCTGCTACGGTAATTGTATGTGATACTGGCATAACAGATCACGAGACGGTTATTTTTGGCATTCACCGAGATTTAGCTAGGACTGGAGTTGAGAAGCGACATACGCGAATTGACTACAAAAATTTAAAAAAAAGATATTGAAAATGTAAACTGGTATTGGCTTCTTGAATCTACAGATGCTACTAACGCATTCTAAAAATTTGTCGAAACACTTACTAGCAAAATTAATCAGCACACCACTACTCGTGTATGTCGCAGCTCAAACGTCATTATGAAGCCATGGATTACTAAAAACCTTCTGAAGTG
Source organism: Eremobia ochroleuca (assembly GCA_949629135.1). NCBI lineage: Eukaryota > Metazoa > Arthropoda > Insecta > Lepidoptera > Noctuidae > Eremobia > Eremobia ochroleuca. The sequence goes on along the minus strand of OX451395.1, from coordinate 15,624,467 downwards.
CATAAGACGACGTGACTTAATGCACACGAATGCGAAGAAAGAGGAAAATCGCGATAATCCGGTCATTCAGCAAGAGTATAGGAAATATCGAAACTATTGCAACAATATACTAACCAATCTGAAACGAGATCATGACCGCAAACTACTAATGGAAACTAAGGGCGACTGCAAAAAACTATGGTATGAAATTAAGAAAATTTGCAATATCAAAAATAAAAAAACTGGAAAGTCTGAGCTAGTAACTGATTGTGACAACCCAGTCTCCACACTAAATAACATTAATGATTACTTCTCAACCGTTGGCGAAAACCTTGCAGCCAAAACTCTTAGACAACTTGACATGACTGAAACTGAATTGGCCTCTAACAATGAGCAATATAGTACGCTACACAATAGTTCAAACTCTTTCTTTCTTGCTCCAACTGACGAAAAAGAAATATCTATAATTATTACTCATCTTAAAACTACATCAGCATCGGGTTATGATAAGATTAATAACGCATTCCTCAAGCAGTGCGCACATGTATTGGCGGGGCCGATTGCCTCCCTATGCAATCTAAGCTTAAGTACAGGTGTAGTACCCGACTGCATAAAAATAGCAAATATTTGTCCAATATTTAAAAGTGGAGATCCAAAAACTCCTGCAAATTATCGCCCAATTTCTCTGCTGACAGCTCTCTCAAAAATCCTTGAGAAAGTTGTCAACAAGAGACTACTAGCATACCTAGAAAAAAATAAGTTACTATCGGACAATCAGTTTGGCTTTAGGGTTGGCAGGTCCACGGAAGATGCAGTAACGAACTTAGCCGACTATATAACTTTGAACCTAGATAAAGGACAGGCATGTACGGGGATCTTCCTGGACCTTGCAAAGGCCTTCGATACGATATCCAGAAAAATCCTTATCAAGAAAATTTCACTTCTAGGAATTCGTGGAGTTGCTTTGGACTGGTTTGCCTCATATCTCTGTGATAGAACGCAAAGGGTTGTGCTGGGGGAACATTGTAGTGACTCAACCACCGTACATTTTGGTGTTCCCCAGGGAAGCGTGTTGGGTCCCACTCTATTCATTATTTACATAAATGGATTATGCAGCATGAACCTTCCTCAAGCTAAAATTTTTACTTATGCTGATGATACAGCCATAGTTTTTCATGGGAAAACATGGGATGAAGTGCAACGCGTGGTTGAAAGCGGAGTAAAGGCTGTTGCGAACTGGCTGCAATATAATCTTTTGACGCTAAACATTGAAAAAACCAAGGCAATCAACTTTGCTATTTCCAAACGTTCATCCCCTAATTTGGTTTCTTGTTTACGGCTACACTCTTGTGTTAGTCCCGACCAGTGCTCTTGTGCTTATATTGAACAAACTGACTCTATTAAATACCTAGGAGTCATTGTGGATAACAGACTGACTTGGTCCGCTCACCTGAGCACTTTAAAGGGTAGGATTAGAACGATGCTGCGTATATTTAAACAACTGGGCAAGATTGCTGATGATTCTGTCCTGAAGATGATTTACTTCTCCCTTTGTCAATCCATTCTCAGTTACTGTATAGTAGCGTGGGGTGGTGCGGGCAAGACCTCGCTAATTAAAGTAGAAAGAGCTCAACGTGCTCTACTAAAAGTTGCCTATAGACGACCGTACCGGTACCCCACAAATAAACTATATACTGAAGTGGGAGTACTAAGGGTCAGACAGCTTTACATACTGTCTGTCACCTTACGATTCCATAAAACTGCCATGAACACTTGTGTCATTTCAAGTCGAAGGGTATACTGGGATAAGATCCGATGCTGGAAAAACATCGGCAGAAGGTCTTTCGGTTTTGTGGGACCTCACATTTATACAAAACTAAATGGTCTACATAAAATATTAAAGCTAACACAAAAAAAATGCAGAGCGACGGTAACAAAGTGGCTTTTTACACTGGACTACGATATGACAGAGAGTTTCGTAGCATAAGTAAAACCTCATACAGATGCATAAGTGCACTCGCGTACATATCTACGTACCTATAGCATATAATATAATATTCCACAACTTTCACATAGCGCCATCTAATCTCTAGCTAGGCGGAGCTTGTGCTATGAGTACTAGACAACTGATAAACATACATATATTTATATTTATAAATTACACCCAGACAAAGAACAAATTATCGTGCTCATCACAAAAACATTTCAGCATACAGACACTTTAACACAATACCAACACAACTGACACAACTTACACCACCATGTATACATACTTCAATTAATCGATTCAATTAATGTTTTTGTGCCTATTTTAAGTTTTAATTTTAAATTGTAGCAAATATTACATAAAATTGTAAACGGAACGAAGGACCCTGGATCTCACAACACAGGGAATCCTAGTGTGAGGTCTAGGTATTCAATCCACACGATTGTAATCTTAGAAAAATAAAATTATTATTATTATTATTATTACATCAAGCTACTGTGTACCGGTACAATCTGTCAAATTTCTTTACTAGATTTCAACTTTATCGCTAAAGCATAAGGCTCAAAGTTGATTGGGAAAATTTGACAGTTTCGGGTAGCTTGATGTGCTGGCGTCTGTACATAATACACATCTTAAATTTTGTTTTTCACTGACGGACAACGTATAGCCTAAATCGCTAGGTTCGTCATCATCATATCCTAGCGTCACTATATCGGTGGCGCCGGGACGCGCTGGAGCGGGGTGAGCATCTGATGCCTCGTCATGTCGAGGCGTACAGGGCTGAGTGCCGCCAGACCCTATTGGTAGAGTGGGAGCAACGACTGGCGCAACCCAGCGCAAGGCCCGCCACGATAGCGGCGGTAAGACCCTTTGTGAGGCAGTGGCTGGAGAGACGGCATGGCGCCCTTACTTTCCGGCTAACACAGGTATTGTCCGGACCTGGGTGCTTCGGAGCCACTAAGGGTAACGGGGTCCGCATGGATTAATGCGGGCCAACACCTGGCCGGGGGAGCGTGACGGAATGCGCAAGCACTCCAGCACCCCGGCTTAAGGTAGCAGTAGAACACCGTGTGGTTTTAGTCAGTACGAGTCTGACAGACCCCTCCATCCACCCCAGGGTGATGGTCATCCATGAGGATTTCCACACGGTAAAAAAAAAAGCTTCATCATCATCCACGTCGGCCCGACTTCACCCACTGCTAAGCATAGGCCACATTCATGCCAATCTTCACGCTCCATCCAGGCCAGCCATCGGCGCTGGCTTCATCCAGGTTATACCCGCGGCGGCAACAATATTGTCCGCCCAACTCACCACCGGACGATCGACACTACGTGTTCCAGTCCTTTTTTTTTTATAACCCGTGTTCCTCATGTACCCGTGTGTCGGAGGGGCGGGTATCGCCGAAGCATTCGTCGCTCCTCCCGACGGGTATTGGCCCGCCCGATGTTCAGGCGGGCCCCGTCACCCACTGCGGCCGCCACCCCGGCCGCAGGACTCCACTATGAGGCGCGCGCGGAACACGACGCCGCCGCCTCGAGACGTGTTCCAGTCCTTGGACGCCCTAGGTCAGCCTTACCCCACCTGCTATCACTGTACCTTGGAAGTTTCATGAATCGCTGGGTAGAAGCATGAAATTTTTCAGAAGATTTCCTTTTATAACAAAGTTGAGCAGTAAGGAAGGATTCTTGAAAATTCTTCCCGTAAATAGTTTGTATGGAAGTCCATTATTTTTGCCGATGAGGAATCTCATCGGTCCAAAGCTTGTAATAAGATAAATTCCTAGTGTCTTCCTTAAAATTAAATATTGTAAATTTCAGCCTACTGAAATGTTTAATATGTCCAAGATCTTGCGCAAAGCGATGTTTGTTTATTTTTTTCTCCGCTATGTCTCGGATTTCGACCTTTATTAAATTAGGAAATATTTATTTATCATTCCTTCAAAGGAACTTTTATTGTAGGTAGGCGGGCGTTCTTTCACAATCTTACCAATTCAGTGAGACCAGTTTTTCGAAAAGCAATTGAGGAGTTACTCTGTTAATTGGCCGTATTTATGTCGTAATTGGAAGTCATTAAAGAGAATAAACTTCTTTCCCTTGTCATTGGGTCATTGTCAATGTTCATGAGGGCTTTTTAGTCGATTCGCACGAATTTACTCGCTCGAAAAGTGCGAATCGTCACTTTTAAATAATATTCGATTTTTACATGCGACTCGCACGAATGGGCACATTTTGAATCTCATGCAATAAAGTACAAAAAAAGGGACCTTAGTGCGTAGAAGTGATAAGAGTTAAACATAATAAATAATAATAAATGTTTTATTCAGTATTAAAATTGGTAAAATTATTAGATAAAGTCTTAGAAATTATTTACAAAGGTATAATGATGTTAGATGCCTGTACTAGGATAAACCTGTGTCACAGGCGGCATGAGCATACTTTATGGTAATTGTACGACACTAAAATTCTTAACAATATTTAACGTTAAGAGTCTTGAAATAATGTTAAAATTTTATTAATTCATTATCTTATACCTAGTTTACTTAACTACTATTTACCTTAAATATCAAAGTAACATAAAATAGTTTCTTGCACTTTGAAACTTAGCTAAACACATGATATAATAAAACAAAAATAATAGTAATATTATAAAAGTGTACTTTTTTATAAAATTCTAAATGTGCCAATTCGTGCGAGTCGCCTATAGAAAAAATAATATAATTTAAAAGTGACGATTCGTACTTTTCGAGCGAGTAAATTCGTTCGAATCGACTAATAAACATTCTTGAGACACGCATACTAGTATACCTACCGACCTTCAATGTATGGGACAGGAACGTCATCTCCAAACACATTAACGTTACGCGGTGTGTTTGACGTGCCAACAGAATTAGTATTCAGGTCAACGGTGTTCCACGTAATTTCTAACTGTGTATGTAATATGCGTAATCTTGAAGAAGTTCTCGCTTGTGTAGCCTTGGGGGGTTCCTTAATCGGACATTGTTCTTTACACTTGTTGTTTTCGTTATTGTTACACGTACAACTTGATACTCGTAATTACCATTGTTACTAAGTGGGTATATTTTCTTCCGTATTTAAGCAACGTTTATGAATAAAGGTTTGACTGTTGTCGTCATTTAGGATTAGGACTTTGCAAGGTTTTTTTAGCATAATCAGCAGATAATGTTCCCACTGCTGGGACACAGGCCTCCTCTCTAAGAGAGGGAGGGGACCACACGGGCCCATTGCGGGTTGGTAGATCTCACATGTCTTCGAATATCTAGTTTTAGGACATGCCGTTTTCTTCACCGTTTTGAGAGCAGCAGTAATGAAATAATTTACACAATCTAAAGGCTCTCACTGCTGATTTTATCCGCCACGTAGGCCATAATCAGGTACCCAATGAATACACGCTCAATTTTGTGGAAATTTAAGTAAAATACCTAATCGATGTAGTCGGAAGTGCCAACCAAACGTAATGTGTATCCTAGAAATTTCTCTTCGGCAGCCTTCTGCAAATACATGGGATGCTGTTATAAATAAACCAGGACGTAACATAACCTGAATATATTCTTCACTCTGCCATTCCGCCCGTTCATTACTGCGGCAACTGCAAATTGCTTATCGTGTGCGATACGTAAATGTTGTATGTACATATTAATTTTACGGCTCCTCTGATTAAATTGTATCGGAAACACGTAGTTAACGTTGTTTGTTTCTGATACGAACTTTGATAGAAAGGTTTGTTTTATACTGTGTGAGAGGTTTTTTGTGTTGATGGCCAAGTAGTCTTACCAAGGGGTATCGTGTTATACAGTAACTGAGTTTTGGAGACCAGATTAAGAGCAAGTGCAGTCTCTCAAAGTAAAATATGATTAGACTGGACCAACATAATTCGGAAAGAAAGAAGAAGAAAGAAAGAAAAAAACGTTTATTCTGCACAAACAAAACGCACGTTACAAATAAAATACAAAACAATAATTTAAAAAAAGACATAAAATATACAACGTAGCTAAAAGCCTCGTACTCAAGCGCTTGATGTCAGGCCAAGGAACAAAGACAACACATACATTAATCAAGATGCGCCCGCGACACCGGCAGATGACAACTAAACAATAACAATCAAAACAAACTGAAAAAAAAACTACTTTTCTAACAAACAAAAATAATAATAAGTATAATAAGCCGTGCGTCTTACATATGTGCCATACGTGCTTCGCATCTGTGCAAGAACAGGTCGTTGCTCAGCAAAATGCTGTGACTTCGGCCGAACCTATCGTCAACAGCTCTGATTTTCAGCAACTACCTCTAGAATGACGTAATGATGTCCCACTGTGTGACATAATAAATCGGGTAAGTCTAGTTTTTCGCAGAAATAAGTGTGATCTAGCTGAACATAGTGTGTACTTATAAATAAAATAAAGAAAAGCTAGTCAGATGGTGATGAAAGGTAAGTAATCTTCTAATATGATGGCGATAAGTGTGATAAGATAGGGAAACAAATGATATCCAGTTAAATAACGTGACATGCAATAAAATACAATGATGAGCCTAGGCGGGCGCTTTACTTTGTATAAAGATTTGTTTATTTATAATTTACTAGCGACCCGCCCCGGCTTCGCACGGGTGCAATGGAGAAACACTGATAATTTTAGAGCCATTATTTCTCGTAAAAAGTATAGGATAAAAAATGGTTATTGTGGGTTATCCCTAAGAGATAGACATATACCATCGCGGACTTTTTGTAGACCTTTTTAAGGTGTACAATACTGTAGTACATTAGTTTGATCTATCTCGAAGGGTTCAGCCAGCGTTTACAATGTAAGCGCAAAAAAAACGTGTTTATTTACGACATTACATTAGAAACCTCTAAAATTATCAGTGTTTCCCTACTATATTATGCATGTATTATACATATAAACCTTCTTCTTAAATCACTCTATCTATTAAAAAAACCGCATCAAAATCCGTGGCGTAGTTTTAAAGATCTAAGCATATATAGGGACAGACAGACAGAGAAGCGACTTTGTTTTATACTATGTAGTGACTAGCATCCGCCCGCAACTTCGTTTGCGTAGAATTCGGAATTCCTGCCGTTTAAATCCTATTACCCGTTTTCCTGTAGGAATGAAGTATTCCGCGGTAAAAAATAGCCTATGTTCATCAGGGATAATGTCGGCTTCTAATGGTAAAACAATTTTTCAAATCGGTTCAGTAGTTTCGGAGCCTATTCAATACAAACAAACAATCAAATCTGTCCTCTTTATAATATTAGTATAGACAAATTGCATCCTACTTATCTTAAATAGAAGTTTATTATTATTATTATAACTTATATTTTACATTCATATAAGCCTGAAAATCTTACACAGAAAACCTAACTCCAGCAGGTCATTTCACAGTAGTCTTAACACCGCATGCAAACATATTTTACGCTAGCTTTGTCCCACTCTAAAGGGGCATACACATATCCGGAACTTGGTACAGCATTCTCAGTTTCGTTATCGTCGAACCACAGTTAGGTCTTGTGGCAAAGCCTTTGAAACTAATATCTACACCCTGTCTACGGTTTCCTTTAATACTGGTTTGACTCGTTGTTCGCTTCGTCTTATTTTAACCTTATTTTGACATATTTTATACCGGTTTTGTTGATACGATGCTGTGTTCTATTAATTTTGAGGTTTTGTTGTAGATTTAATTTTAGACTTGAGTCGGGATGAGTTGTAATTTGATGATGTAATGTAATTCTTTACTGTCTGTAAAGGTCTTTATAATACAAATCTTTTTATGATATGGTGAAAATGTGATATAAGTAGGTACTCGTAATAATCACAAAATATTTAGTCACTGTAATATTTCGAAGTTTAATATACCTGTTGTTCAAAACCATAATGCGTGAAACAAGTTTTTATTAGAACAACTATAGGTTTTTTTACTTAAGTTCACGGGAGTTGAATAAACCCGCGATCACGCGTCTATTTTATAATGCAAGACAACGAAACCGGCGATTTCACACGCGATTTTGATACAAGTTTAACGCCGTACGACTTTAAATGGCGGATTTCCGTTTCCTAAGTAATAAAACTATATTGTACGTACACATGCTGTTCACGAATATGTAAATTAGCAATTGTGTCAAGTTCACTTTGTGTCTTTATAGTTTTAGCACTATTTGACGTCTAATGCCGTGCGGAGATGGGCGATTTAAAAACGTGGGTTTAAAGGTGCTCATCCGGACGTAGGAATAAAGGTGCTCTTCCGAAACCGACCGCAACTGCAAACCGCAAATTTCAACGATGCCCAATCGCAATGACAGACCGCAGTGACACGACTGGTTTATGAACAAATCTATGAAAATTATGACCGGTCGACCAATGGCGCCCTCTATGGAACAATTACTACTGAAATCGCTTAAAACGATAAAATAAAAATATTTTTATTTCTAAAATAACATTATGTAGGTAACCACATAATTAACATTTTAGTCTGAATAAGATAATAATAATTAAATTTTTAATTCTTTTATGATTCATCCGCGTCTCCTTTTTAAAGAAATTTCTCGCCGGCTGATCGATACTTTTCGTGACCAGAGGGTTTTGTCGTTCTTTGGCCAAAGAATTAGCATTGCTATTCAACGTGGCAATGCTGCCAGTCTTCTGGGCACGTTTCCGGATGACTACTTAAATATCCTTTTGTTTTTGTATTAATTTATATAGTTAGTTAGTCTTTTAATTTAGTATGTAGTGTAAATATTTAGTTAAGAGATTATGAAAATAAAATACACTTACAGAAATAAAATAATTTATATTATTTTAGAAATAAAACAAATCTTCTACCGACCTATTACCTACTTAATTGCTTTAGAAAATATTAGCTCATTATTTTTATGAAGGCAATGTACACATAAATTTTTAATAGATTTTTTTTTACAAAAAAAATATTTCTGTCCTACTACGAGTACTCCTACGTAATAAAATCGCTATGTGCCACCAGCACGAATAACTGAATTATTAACATAAGGCATTCCGGCAAAAATTGCAGCAAAAAATATCCGCCAAGTTATGTGGAATAAATATTGTTTTTCTGACTAACGTGCAGGTGGATAATTAAATCAAAGCCAGTCTGTATATCTGCTTTAAATAGACATAAATAAATGTTATGTAAGATTAATTAAAACCTTGCCTTTATAAACAAGACAGCATTTATAATACACACTTTAAGTAGGTAACCATGTCGGTGCGTGCCAACAGTACATACCTAGAATTTGAAAAAAAAAAAAAAAATACCACAAAGGTCTCCTTATAGCAAAAACTATTTCTATCAGGTGCCTATTGGTTTTTGATTACCTACTCTGTTTATTCCAACAGCAAACATTACTCTACTCACTCAAGGCTCACGTAAACAGGCGCGACGCGACGGTGCGACACGATTCTGGTAGAACAATTTCCATGAAGTTTTTATAAAAATCGGTCTACCAGAGTCGCTTCGCGCTGTCGCGTCGTGTCTGTCTGCGGGAGCCTTAAATAAAACCACAGCTTAATCGACTAGTAAAAATTCTGTTTAATAAAACTGCACTGCACATATAAACTCTCATTTACTGAGCTCTATTCATTATTTTCCAATTAAAAAGAAAACAACGAAATAAACACGTCCGTTTAACACACGGAAATGAAATACAATCCGCAAAAAAAAAACGGTTCATTCGAACCGGTCGGTCTGAAGCCGATATAATATTCATTTCGCTTCACCGCCGCCGCCGCCGCTTTTTCGCTTTTTCCGTTCTCAATGGACGCATTAGCATACAATGCTACGTCTGTCCGGCAAGCCGGTTCCGGTCGTGTCAGGCCCCTGTCTCACCGCCGACGAGGAAGCGACTAAGCTATCCCCGATTTTTTCGCTCAATAAACGTAGTAAAGATTGTAGTAGGTCCCGTATAATAAATACACTGAAACTACTAAATGTACTGTGTGTACATAAATAATAAAATAAATAACAGAGATACATATACTATTAGGTGATTGCTCTCACAACGGTGAAGGAAAACATTGTGAGGAAACGTAATAAAACTAAAAATTCGAATGTGACGTCTACCAACGCGTGGTAGATAACAGATACACTCCCTCTCGAAGAGAGACCGGTGTCCCAGCAGTGGGAACATTATAGTCTAATTATGGGTCGCTGCGCTGTCTGTTTACATCGTCGGCGAGTACTCTTTAGTCGCAGCGACAAGAGCTATCGAAGAGAGTACTTACTCAGCGATGCTCGCTTGGCAAGCAGAAAACTCGCTGATAGACTCACGCTTGGTATGTACAGACGCCAGCAATTCAAGCTACCCGAAACTGTCAGTTTTTCCCAATCAACTTTGAACCTTATGCTTTAGCGATAAAGTTGAAAATCTATTAAAGAAATCTGACAGATTGTAGTAGCTTGATGTGCTGGCGTCTGTACCAGCGAGTAATCGCTCATCGCCCTCGCACACTCGTTGCTCGTCGCTCGCCAACTCGTTTTTAGATGCTAGCTACTCGCTTCGACGTTGGGACAGGTGCCTTAACTGCCATCAATTTTCATCAATGGAATCGTGAGATGTGGACATATTGGGTTCCTTAAGATGTAATGAATTCACGTGTGTCCGCTGTCAATAGGTTTTTACAAGCTTTTATTTAACTTGCAATGTTTGTATGTATGTATGTTAGGGTCAAATCTTGCAAGCTGAATTAAATCCACTTCCTCTTATCCTACAGAGTTGAAATTTTACATGTTGATTCTGTTTCGAAGACAATGCATTTTTATGATGCATGACCCGATTCTATACCCAGGATTGGCTTCAGACTAAGGAACTCCTTAACGGTCAACGGTACGGACACGGAATTTAATACACGCATTAAACTCAGTCCTAAACGTCCTTCTTACACTTTAAGATAAGCCTAAAGCTTTTAAGAAAATATTAAAGTTCAGTGTTGTCGCAAGTTTTATTTTGTACTTTTTAGGTAAGTAAATGCTTGTTTAAAAAAAAAAAAAAACTTAATTTTTTTAAAAAACAAGGCTTTGTATTGATGGTTTGGCATATCGAGTGTTAACTGAATAATTGAGTTTTTATTAACTGTCGGGTCGCATCTGCCTGTGACTTATTTGCGTAAAATTTCTTGTTCCCCCGACCCACACCATCGCATTGCACAAGCTCTTACTTCTTTTTCGCTTAGCGTTATTTCTGACTTTTTGCTCGGCTCTTAAGGGTTTTAGCGTGATGTTAAATAGCCTATAGCCTTCCTCAAGAATTGGGCTATCAAATGCTGTTCCAGAGATCAGCGCGTTCAAACAAACTAATTCTTCAGCTTTATTATTAGCATACATTTAAATGGTGTTAAGTTAATATTCCTTCCTTTGGTTTTACTATACAATGCTGCGTCTGTCCCGGCAGGCCGGTTCCGGTCGTGTTAACTGCTATCAATTTTCTCAATGGAATCGTGACACGCGACGATATCGGGTTTCTTATGATATGAATTCACATGTGTCCGCTGTCAATGGGGTTTTAAATAAAGAAGGCATTGTATTGATGGTAATAGGAGTTGTCATATCAAGTGTTGACTGAATATTATGTTGAGGTTTCTTTTTGTTATTCTTAATTGAAATGGTGTTACGTCGAATTTTTTTTTTTCTTCTGGTCTTAGCAGTTTTAAGAATATTTAGAGGATAAGTCGTTAATAAAATAAAAATAGCCATTATTCTACCATATTCTGACAAATAAATATTTTTGATTTGATTTGATTTGGACGACGTGCCTTTAAAACTAAAATTCTATTATTACTAATTAATAATTTCCTGTGTCCCATTCATTACATATAGAGACCCAAGCAGTTGGTCCCGGCTGTGATTCATAGATCTTTGACAGCCGTTACGGGTAGTCAGAAAGAATGTCTGACAACCAGTCTTTCCAAGTGGTATCGCGATACCCAATACCTATTCGCTCCTTGTAAAATAAATAAAGTACAGGTAATTATTCAGCTGCATCCGGTTAGACTGGAAGCCGACGTTATACAAGGTTACTTTTAATTCGAAGTAAAGGAGCTGATGAAGTGTCAGCAAAAATATTGTCATTTTTTAATGGTACCCATTCAATATGAAGTTTTTTTTTTAAATAAGTGTCAAAGGAGTATGGCGAGGTTGCATGTACAATGGGACCCACTATTAGGAGTATCGTGCAGTACGGAAACTTATAACTAGTTGTAGAACTATATAAAACTAGCAAAAAAGCAAATGGGCAGTAAGTCGTAGAGGCTGGGAGAAAAAAGATATGCAATGTAAAAGATTATAACCTAAAACGAATCTAATAGTGCTTATTTAATAATATAATACAATATCTTGTTTATGTATTATGTAGTTTCAAAAAGGTGATCAAACAGAATAGAAATATTTACCAACACTACCATCGTGTTTCTGTATCAGTCTCTCTGGCAATATATAGGTACAAGCATAGCTACTCAAAATAAAAAATACGTCTGGAAGCTAGGAACTAGAAAATAGTGACATGGTCAAAACGAGATATGAAATTAATACTGCATAGACTAGATTGATACAGGATGAAACTATAATTACCGACTTCTACTCCTAATACGAAACACGGTGCGTTTAATTACTGCATGATGACTTATTTTTATGTAAATAAAAATCTTTTCTAACTTTGAATTCCCATCATCTAGTGACTCAATATTTTTTATATACCTAATCCTCTTACAAACTCTTAATTATAGTAAATATGAATTTGCAAGTGAATGTCACTTGGTTAATTTATAAATAATGTGGGTCCAAACTCGCCATCCTCCTTTTGGGTGAATATCGAAAAAAGCCCTTAAAATATCTGGAAAACTATTGAATTCCGGCCATACATAATATTATGGGGGTTCAATTTGTTGCATTTTGGCCCCCCTATCCGCTCCTGACGGATATACGTCGAATTTCAAGTAACCATGTATTAATCGTGATTCTGTTTAAAATTAAAACTTAAAATGTTCAATCTGTTAGTTTGTTCTTTTACAATCCCACATTTAAGTGAAACATTTATTCACCAGAACTTTCCTAACCCGGAACGAATGACATTTACTACACCCATTACAAAGGACCATTGTTTTTTTCCACTGAATAAATCGCTTAATTCCCGTTAACAGCGACACTTTAATTAATTAAAACAATCCCTAAGTCACGTAAGTACCGTGATTTATGTTGGTCTAAATTAATTTAGATTACCTATTTAAGATTTGAGACAATTTCGTTGGTAAAATATACAGGGTTGCAGGGAAATCGCCGCGCAAACTGAAACCATAAATTTAACACATGATTCTAGAGGCAGTAGCGTAGATATTTTTCGTCGGTTTTCAATCTGCCTAGACTTTTCCCAACTATGTTGGCGTCTTTTTCCAGTCTAACCGAATGCAGCTGATTACTAGTATTTTAAATGGAGCGACTGCCTATCTGAACTCCACAACCCAGCTACTGACGAAGACGATACCTCTTGGTAAGACTGGTTGTCAGACTTACTTACTTCTGAAGAGCTGCAATTACTGTCAAAGATCCAAGAATGACAGCCGGAACCAACGACTTAAAGTGATTTCCGTGGCACGGAGGGGTCTCGGAAGATGGTCCCCCGATCCACGGATCGCAGTGGCAAGCGTGGCTTAACCTGATAGATCGTCCCGTGCGGCTGTTATTACTTAGCCACGAACTCAACCACGCACATTCTGTTACCATAGAATCAATAAATGATTCTGATTCGTCAGTTATCAAAACTAAAAACAGCTGTTTCTTAGACAAGTGCAATACTTACGCGGTCATAAATGGAACAGCAATTTTTTTTTGATAACCAGCGAATCAGAATTATTTGCTGATTCCATGATAACATAGGTTGTGCGTCGAGGTTCCTGCCACCCTGTATTTTTATAAATTATGAACTACTAAAGAAACTACAGTAGTGTGTAGTTTTATTTTAATTTTATCAAACAGACCTTGATAAAATATAGTTTCTAATTTATTTTAACATTCGAATACCTTCTTTTTTTCCTTCATCACCGAACTTACTACGGATTTAATTGTAAACTATGTTTTTGTCCCTTTATGGTTTTGTGCTCGTGACCCTTGTTATGTATGGTATCCATATTAGAAAATATATAATTAAGCTTCTCCCGTTCTAGTAAACCAAAGTTGTTGTATGTCTATTGCATAATGTCTCATTATAGACATTAGGTCCCTCTCACTAAACGCAATGGTTAATGATTGCATAGACTGTGTTTGCTCGGCAAAATGTTCGGACATAGTGATACCTGAACCACTAGAATACGCCCCGCTAATTAATTTATATCTTACAGCTTCTTGAATCTGTTCCGTCCAATAATTACGTCGGAAATCAGCCTCAAAGTCAGTATACGTCGCCCATCCCTTCGAATACACCTCCATAACCTTTCGGATAGAATCGTACAATTCCCTAGTAATTCCGCTAATTTCACTCATATAAAAAAAAATGTTTTCAAACCACTATTAGCATAACATTTCGCCTGCATTCCCGTAGGGTAAGGTAGAGGTGTACCCACAGTACCCAATGAGCCAAAACTTTTCAATACCCAAGCTCATGCAGATAGTTTTCCACGGTCATTCATTGCGGGTGGCCGTCCTGAGCGTGGCTGACTTTCTTTTCTTTTCTTTCTTCTGATTAAAAACGGTCAAACCATCGGGAAACTGTCGCATGTCTTGTACTTCCAACGCCCAATGCAGTGTTCATAATTATCAGCAGCAGACCGCGCACTGTGGCCTAATAAGTACTCGTATAAGGGACTGTTCATTTATTACGTAAGACGATTACAGGATTTGTTTCTTTGCAATTACGGCAGATATCAGTATCTACCATAATTGCAAAGGAAAAAATGTCAAAAACGACTTTTTGCTTACTTTTGAGATCTTACGTAAGAACAATCTAGACCCCTCCCACTCCCACGTGAGAAAAAATAAGACTAGTTTGAACGCCCTCCCCCTCAAATCGTCTTACGTAATAAATGAACAGCCCCTAAGTATAGTGTTCGAACTTGTCGCTCGTCCATTTTTCTTCAAACTGTCTAAACCGATCGCGAGGGCGGCTTTATATACCTCCACATCACAAGTACCTAGAATGTTCTACAACATTCTAGAATATCATCGAAAGCAATTAACTTGAAAAAGGAAATGTATGGAGTTTTTTAGTGTCTCATTACTTTTGTGCCAACCCAATATAATTAAGTTATAGATAGATGAACCCTTCTGCATTTAAATACATATCTATTTTCTGCTTGAATATTATCCCTAACACGTAAGGAACACGTACGATAAGCTCAGAAAAGACGTAACCAACTCCCCGGAGACAATTTTAATATCACAGTATTCAAGACACCCGTTGGATCTAACATTGAGAGTTGTTTTATTCTTTTCTTTTTTGTACGCAGCGTAAAGATTCTTCGGTAGGTATTGGGTATCGTACTGTAGATAATAATAATATGACGTAATAGTATATGGGCAGTGACCTGAGCCACGTGTATTGGCATTTCATGTTAGTAGCAAAATAAAATATAATGTTACATAAATATTTTTATTGTGATTCCAAGAAGAAGAGACCCCAGCAGTACTATTCTGTAAAAATCTCACCGTGAGAACTTATGTGAAGTGAACGGGAAGTGAGTTCTGTCATTTCCTAATGGTAGGGATTGACACTATTAAGTGCTCACTTCACTTATGATTTCACGGTGAGATTATTACAGAATCGACCGGCTGTTTATGGAACTTTAATAGATTTTCAACTTTATCACTAAAGCACTAGGTTCAAGGTTGATTGGGAAAATTTGACAGTTTCGGGTAGCTTCATATGCTGTACACTACCTTATCATCATCATCCACAGCCCGACTTCACCCACTGCTATCTATATGGTGTACATAATAAAGAGTATTCTATTCTATTCTAAGCATAGGTCACTCTTTCGATGTGCCAATCTGAGGCTGGCATAGGCGCATAGGGCTCCAATGCCTAACGCATACCACGCCGTCCGGGGAGACGACGTGGTTTCTTTCGGGCTCGCACCCACTAAAAACTCCGCCTGTGTACATACTTTCGCCTTGATGGATGGGCCACGACAACTACTACTTATGACATTCGCGAACCATCCAGCGTGGCCCACGTCTGGGCTACCTCTTCTTGGCCCGCCTTCGGGCTCCATCCTCCTTCGGCGATGTCCGGGTGCACTGGGACATCACCACAACTCCAGGGACCGTGCAGCGTGGACGATAAGAGTCCCCGATAGGAGCGTGGGGCTCCTGTCCTATGCACGCCTCATCTAGGTTGTACTCGCGATTATAACTACACGAACCATTTAGAGTCAATCCTGCAATGTAGGTACTAAAATTAAAGCATAATTTAAACGTTTCCCGCTGGTTTCATTCTATTGTAACTTAAATGTATGCGCATATTTACATCGGAGAATGACTCCGTAATTCGTATAATAATTCTGACGTTTTGACGATTTCCGTTGGTTTATTATAGTATTATTACCTAGGTAGGCACAGATGCCAGCACATCAAGCTCCTACTATCTGTCAAATTTCTTTAATAGATTTTCAACTTTATCGTTAAAGAATAAAGCTCAAGGTTGATTCGGAACATTTGACAGTTTCGGGTAGCTTGATGTGCTGGCCTGTGTAATTAATTGGTTATACTCTTACGAACTGTTTAACAGTTCGATCAGTTTTATAACTTTAATGCATCTTTTTAAACCTATGCTGTGCAATCATGTAAGACTTTGTTAAACTTAACATAAATGTGTCTCGAGATTCTCAGAACATATTTTTACTTTTCTTTCTAACTACTTTCAAACGAATATTAAACGTATTGCCGTGCAAAACAAGCGATTCATACGATTATAGACTGTATTCTGATAATATAAGAATAAAAATAATACGAGTACTCATATTAGAATTAAATTCGTATTTTAACTAGCTCTAAAAATCCATAAAATGTACTCAGAAAACTAACATTTCATTCCATAAAATACCCCCACGAATGCGAGACGGAATAAAACCAACATTTTCAACAACTCACAAAAATAATCTACAAAATGACAAACCGGACCGACCTCCCTTAAGTACTTCATATTCAACCCTAAAAAGACACCGTAACTCAACCTGACTTCCGCACAAACCGGGAAACCTATGTAAACTCCTTTAATATGTATGCAGTGACACGACCCACTAAATTCATTCTTCGTGTATGTTTACAGGGTTAATTAATCAAGTAAAAGTCTGGAGTTCTGGACGAACGTTGCACATGTTGGTGTAATTTGTGTGTTGAAATTAACTGTTAGCAAGTTCATGGGGGAGTTAGATAGTTGTTCGAAGATTTGAAAACGATGGATCGACTGTGTGAAAGCTGCCATATAGAAAGGGATGACGATGATTCTTTGGTCTCTTCCACGATGATTCTTTGGCCAAAAAATAGGCCAGCCCTCTGGTCACGTGAAGAGTCGACCATCCGCTTGGCGATGTCCCGAAATAATAGGTGGGCACTCGGATCCCATGGCCCTAGTGTTTCAACCCCAAACGGTTGAAAGGTGATGAAAGGTCAAAGAAAAAATAATCACCCTGGAGAGATAGATTGATGATAACAGTTTGTTGAAACTACCGAATAACAAAATAACAACAACAAGGATGAGTAAAAGCTTTGGGAAATGGATGACACTTCGAGGAGGCCAAAGACAGGAAGCTCCCGAAAGTAAGGCCACTCACACATGGAAATGCGGGTTAGTGAATACTAACCTATATTTATCAACACCGGGTCTAGTGGTAAAATACATACATCAATCTACATGGTCTTCACATGATCTGACCAAGATTATGTCTGGACTTTAAAAGAGACTGTGACCTCTGAGTTTGTTTCGGCCTTTCTTTTCAGAGTAGTCACATAGGAAACGCCGACCTCATCTAGTTTTTAAAATATGATTGACGTGCAAAAGTAGTTTGTACAAACCTACTTACAGAAATAAAATCATTTATCAAGAGGTCGTGTTGGCCTAGTGGTTACAGCGGTGCTTCTCACGCACGAAGAGGTCGTGGCTTCAAATCTGGGCAAGTACCAATTTGACTTCTTCAATTCAAATGTATTTTCTGAGTTTATCGTGGGCATTACTGACATCGGTGCAGGAAAATTATCGCGAGGAAACCTGGACTTACAGTTAAAATGAGTCTGATATCGCCCTCTTGTCTCGAACAAGCGTAGTGATCGTGCCTTCTCTGTATGAGAAGTTCAACGACCATACAGGAGAAGGCTCTTTGCGGTGGGACAGTGTGAGGCTGGTACTGTTATATTATTTAGGCAGTCCTGTTGGTCTGGTGGCCAGTGGCCCTGACTACTATACGCGAGGTCGTGGGTTCGATTCCCACCCAGGACAAATGTTTGTGTGATGAGCAAGATCATTTGTTCTTTGTCTGGGTGTAATTTATCTATAATATGTATGTATTTAGAATTATACATATATGCATGTTTATCAGTTGTCTAGTACTCATAGCACAAGCTCTGCTTAGTTTGGGACTAGATGGCGTTGTGCGAAAGTTGTGGAATATTATTATTATTTAGGTCTGTTTGGAGTGGAAACCGACTTCAAAATACAGAAAGGTGCAGCTAATGATGATTTCCCCACAAAAGTAAACAGAGTACCCCATACGTGAATGTAAATCGATACAAACAAACCGCGTACCTATTTCGTTACGTGTGAAAAGCTAATTACCCTGCATTTCTAACCATATTAGTGTTTGTTAAATACATTTTTATTACACGTGTTGCCAAACAATAGTTAATAACATAGTTCGATTGGCCTGTTTAGGTATTCAGTTTCATGGATTGGAAATTTGCGGGAATGTTTGGATATTGGAGACTAATGTTTGGAAATAATGTGTTAATGCAAAGGAAGAACGCGTTAAACAAACGAATTTTCTGCTAAACGATGAAGTTCTAAAGCCACGGTTTTGTAGGAGAGCGGTGGCCGCCACATAGCGTTTGCATTTTAACGCTGAATGTCGTTACTGAAACGCGTTATTTACTAAAGTAATTTGGTGTGTTTTCTTAGAGAGAGTTTTTTGACACCGTAAAATTAAACCCTGCTACCACATTTTCATGAGAGCTGTCACTGCGGCCGTTATGCGGTCACCGCTCTTCTGAAAACCGTAGGTTAACCGATGAAGTTTTCTTCAATGCTTCTGGATCGAAATACCTACTGAAGACAGATCCATTAGGCATTAAATCCGCCTCTGTACATTTATGTGCTTGAATATTAAATAAATAAATAATAAATAAACTAATTTTCTGTCAAACGATGAACCTTTCACTGGATGCCCTAAATACTTCAGGATCTAAATAATTCTAAAGGACCTAATCAGTCAATCAACCAATTTGCTTAATTGTTTGAATGTGGTCACCATAAAGTCTAAAATAAAATTATATAAAGGGTTACTGGTAAAACATTCACAACTTCTTGGGGTTATATCATTACTAACCTCATAAACAACAACTTTTTTTCAATGACTTTTATTGATCCATCAGATTTTAATTCATCAGACTTTCATATAAAAATAAAAATATTTCAGTTCAACGAATTGAAATATTCGAGTTTCTGTTACAAACTTTACGCGAAGCAAAAGAAAGCGCTACAAACTGCCGTGTCTAGTAAAAAAATCAGCGGAGTGGAGCGGGGTTTTGATAGAGCAACGAAATCTTAAAGGTTTGGTTTTGGTAAATATATTCATCATCTGCCTAGCCTTTTCCCAACTATGTTGGGGTCGGCTTTTTTTGGTAAATGTATTATGTTTTGTAAATAGTTATGGAACAAAAGTGGTTGATTATGATGTTAGTAATCCAGTCCTGCTAGGTTGTTAGTGTTGTAGCAGCAACACTGCAATAACACTGTATTATTGGTAATAACATTGAATTAGCATTACATACTACCAAAAACGTATCATAAAACAATCTACTGCTAATTGATGCAGCTGTAACTCTCTAAATACTTTAGGATATTACAGAACAAAACAGTCAGACGCCTCGATTAGTACAAGCTGAGCTATTGGCTTCTGCCGTACCAATATTTGTTCGGCCTACAGATAGTTGTTCCGGTATTGAGTGTTTGAACATATGAGATTTGTGTCTGTAAACGAAACAATAAACATGATTTATCGTCAGGTGGGGCAACGATTTAATTTGCAAGAAACGGGTGTTAGAATGCAATAGATGATATTTTAGGTGAATACGAAAATATATGTAAAAGAAAGTCAGTGCGTACATCGTCTGAGTAGTTTGATTAGCCGAGTTCGGCCAACGACGTACGAGCATAGTTCGGCAGATGACAGATTAGGTGTACGCCTTTCGTTACACACAAAGCAAGCAAGCTTGAGAAATTATTCGTAAAATAATTAGAAGTCAACATAATAAAGAACAACGTTGCATGTATGTAGGAGCTTAACACAAAAAAGGCCAATCCAATTAGCGAGAAACTTTCTTCTGCCCAAATATAGAATGAGTCGTGAGAAGGCACGAATTACAAACATCATATTAAGAAATTCAACTCTATCGTACGTAGGTGCGTCCACAAACACAAATCTCGTATGCACAAACATTGCAATGCAATCGAAGTGCTGCCGCATAAATGATGATCCTACTTGAAATTCTGTCTGCCGAGCAAAAGCCAAAGAAGCGAAGTCATTCGAATTATTACCGTGTTCCATTTTTCTTGTTTTATACGTACAATGAGACGTACCATTAAATTTATTTCCGTAGTATGGCGCTCGTAGGAATAATCTTAGTTCAAATATTTGAACTTATCGGCGCAGTCTGTTGGCGCAGTTGCATAAACAGACAAACGGATGGTTTTCTATGAAATACGGGCGTGCTATGTTCGCTTTGTGGGCGGATAAGTGTCTCGTTAAATAGACGCTTGGTTAAGAATGGTTTGGTAAAGAATAGAAAAGGATAACAAAGGAAGAAACGTATTACGGTTGGAATCTTGAGTCGACTCGTGACACTCCGCTTACACTTTTTTAGTTCTGAGTTGATAGGAACATGACGTCACCGCCTCACGGCAGTCGTACTCCATTGTGTATCCTGCCTGATAAACAAAGTATCTGACCAAGATTATGTCTGGACTTTAAAAGAGACTGTGACCTCTCGAGTTTGTTTCGTTCGCTCTTTTTTCTCAGAGTAGTCAAATAGGAAACACAGAACTCATCTAGTTTTAAAAACATCATTTATTTTTGACGTGTAAAATGTTTGTACAAACCTACTTATAGAAATTAGATCATTTATCACTTATAATACTGTCTCGCCAAAGAAATGAAACATAGAACCACATTGTTAGCAGCTTGTCACTGGAGGCGTTCAAACAAAAAGCAAAACTCAACGTTTGAAATAAACAACTGAACTAAGTAACTGGGTGTCGAAGTAGTCTCCCTACTTTGAAACCCAATCATAAACGAAACAACATTTGCATTCATACACCCACAATCCCGAACAACCCTACGCAGACCACTTTTTAATTTCACCAGCCAAAAATATTCGCATCATGCTGTGAAAAATTCCAGCTCAAATCAGATTTTATCTTGGATTTCATTGAAAGTTGGATGAAGTATGTAAGGTTGATATGGGGTGAAACATTCATTCCGTAATCGGAACGCCAACTTCGGACAGGCCCATCCGGAGTGCTGAAATAGGTGGAACGGATGTGTTATCATTATTAATGGTTTCCATACTACTCTAAAGTAGATAAGATGTGTGGATATTTTTCGCACAGGTATTCCGAAGTTATTATGCGGAACTTTTTGAGTATCCCCGTGTAACAAAGGATTTATGTTTGTTGTGTTCTGTTTTGTGAAGTTGAGGTGGTTTAGAATACAATTATGGTAATTCTTTGCTGTGGTTTATGAAAGTAGAATATATGGAAACTTTTCCTCATTACAGAGTTAAAAGCGTGACGTTGACGTTATTTTACCAAAAATTATGTTAAAACCACATAATTCAAAATTATGTGGTTTTATAATGTTACACAACGGGGCAATGCTGCCAGCCTTTTGGGCACATTTCCTGTTGACAGCGATGCGCATTTTTTTACCCTATGATTCTTTCTTTTTTTTATGTACACCAGCACATCAAGCTACTACAATCTGTCAAATGTCTTTAATAGATTTTCAACTTTATCGCCAAAGTATTACTTAGGTTCAAAGTTTATTGGAAAAATTTGACATTTTCGGGTAACTTGATGTGCTGGCGTCTGTACTTGTTTGTATTAGGTTGTCTCATAAATGATTGCCAGTTAAAAGACAAATTATTATTAATATTTTTTTATTAATAAAAATACATTTAATCAATTATATAGTCTCCCTCGTTATCAACAACAGTCAGCCATCTACTGGGCAAAATTTGAATACCCTTCTCCCAAAATGAGGCAGGCTGGGACTCGAAAACATTTTCAAGTTCAATTTTAATACTTCCAGAATTTTCGATTTTTTTTCCTAGTACCTAAATGAAATTTAAGAGCTCGAAATATAATATTATCTTGTTTCAAATTAAAAAATGTAGAATTCATATGACATCAAAAGACATTTAAAATTGAAATGAAGGAAGTTAGTAACCCGTGTAACCCAGTCATATCTACATAATTATATTGCGCGTAAAATTGCACAGCAACGATCAATCTCGTGATACGAATGTGATTTAGACAAGGTTAATACTTTGCTAATGTCCGGAGTCCAAATTAATGTTTTATCAGATAATCGACAGTGAATCATTTGCTTGGATTCCCCGTACCAGCAATAATTTGGGTAGAAAATATTTGGCAGACCAGTGGTTATGAGAGAGCGAGCGAGAGACAGGTGATTCTCGAGAAAGTCACAGAGCTGTCCATGATAATGATCTTTCAAACAATCGTCCAATCCCATTTGACTATGCCTCTTTGTGTCCACGGCTCCTTCGTCTTTGGCATCCAATTCCATCAGGTTGACATCATTCAGAACTACAGATGAATCAGATGTCTAGAGGGTGTCATCTGCTGCGTTTGTTGATTGAATTGTATTGAATGTATTCCGACTTTACAAGATAAACTCAAGTTTTTGTGATAGGTACGACGCGTTGTAAGATGTAACGTAAGAACGATAATTGTAACTATCAGTTGTTACCGTGTTAATTTATAGAACACCGCGTTCCAACTACTGTATTAGAATTTCTTATCTCATTACGGAATCCGATCACGATGTTGATGATACGGATAATTCATAACCAGGTTATACAAGGTCAGAGGGGTAAACACATGTTGACGACTTACGTGATAAAATTAGCAAAATAATATTGATAAAATATCTGCATCCGGCAGATAAGGGATTAAATATTTATAGAGTATTAAGAGCATTATGACATTTATTGCTAACAAGGAATGCGATGACGATACTGTCTTGTATGAAGTGACTCGATGTTTTGGGAGCGATGATAGATTAACTAATGTTTGGCAAACAAATGACGTCACGGAGATATCAGGGGCCAAGGCAAAGGCTTGTTATAGGTATTTTGATTTATAGTGTAAGATCCATACGAACAGCATGTGTAGACATATACAATGGGTTTACAGATATTATAATACTCAAGGTCGCTCAGCGCGCTATGGAGCGGAATATGCTCGGAGTTTCTTTGATGGATAAAATAAGAAACGAAGTTTTCGGGATAAGAACCAGAGTAACCGACATAGCTTACAGATTAAGAAAACTGTAGTGGCAGTGGGTCGGCCCTGTTTGTCGAAGGACCGATGGCCGGTGGAGCAGACGAGTCCTAAGAGTGGAGAGCGCGTATCGGCAAGCGTAGTGTGGGACGCTGCCCAGCTAGATGGACCGACGACCTTAAGAAGTAGGCTGGGACCGACTGGATGTGGAAGCCGGAGGACAGGTTGTTGTGGCGCAGGCTGGGAGAAGCATATGTCCACCAGTGGACTTCTATAGGCTGAGTTGATAATATTCTATTTTGATATTCCTACGACATTTGAGATGCTTTTGGAAGATGTTAGCGATGAAATTGCAGTCGCTAATATCAAAACTAATCAAGTCACTGGGTTATTAGGTTATCAACCTACTCGTGTTCTAATGACAAATAACGATATAATATCAAATCTTTCTAGGTAATCAATAGTATAAATTCACAGATGAATTAATTTACCACGAAACGGCATTAATCATCAAACGGGTTTCTCATCAGTCATCTACATAACGTTCTTAGGAATGTTAATGGTAAATAAACTAGTGTAATTAAGTAAAGAAAATATAGAGGACATTAAAGTTCATCAAATTGAGATAAATATCTGCTTGAAGAGGGACCATGTAATGATGGCAATCAGCGTAAAGAAACAGATAACAAGGCATCAGAATAAAGTAATTTTGTGAAGGTCAAACTAATGTTACTAATTAGGGAGATATATTTTGAAGAGATAAAACATTTTGGATGTGTAATATATTATTATTAATAGGGAAGAGAAGGGGCTATATAATAACAGACGCACGGGTCGATCTTCAAGATTAAGCAACGCTTGCCGAGGTTGGTCCGTGGATGGGTGACCATCTTTACATATCAAGACCCTCCGTGCCTCGGAAATCACGGTAAGCAACGGCTTACCGTGATTTCCGAGGCACGGAGGGTCTTGATATGGCCCGTAACGACTGCCAAAGATCCACAAATGACCGCCGGGACCAACGGGTCCCGGCGGTCATTTGTGGATCTTTAGCAGTCGTTACGGGTCGTCAGAAGCCCGAAAGACTGACAACTAGTCTTGCCAATGGGTATTGTGTTACCCAGAAACTGAGTTATGCAATCAGATAGGCAGCCGCTCCCAAAAAAAAACTGAAAAATACTGGACCGCCCCCAGCTAGTTGGGAAAAAGCTAGGCAGATTGATTATATTATTACTAAACATTTTTCAAGCCTGGTTGTAAGCTTTTGTTTGCAACAGGATCCGTTTCGTAAAATTTCAGTTATTACGATATTATCAATGTGCTTATTGCAAGTAAAACTAAGCGAAGCAGATTAACTGTTGAATTACGATTCGAATGTTTCTGAGAACTTTACAATGCGTTAATTGTTTGCTAGGTAATCGATCAGGTTAAATTATACATGTTCTATCATGTTACCTGTTCAAAACAAGGCAACACAATTGTGTCCACTTGAGTAAGCAATTCCGTGCCTGATTAGAGACGATAAACTTCCTATTGAGTTTTTTATAAGTTAACCTCGAAAACCAGTTCACTTAACATTGTCATTGGGGTGTGAAATATCATACAGTCATAATAAAAATGTGTTTCAATATCAGTTCCGAGTGGCAATGTTTGTATCATCTTCCAGCTTAACAGAGATTTCTTCTTCACCTTCTGGTGTCACTCCAGCCATCAACTCCGAATATTATTATGTCCCCTTGACCTTTGCATGGTGGAGCTCCGATATACGTGTCCTAGGTTAAAAGAGTAGCCGTGGAGTTTCTTGCCGGCTCTTCTCAATAGGGAACGACCTATTGGAACCTAGCTAGCGTTTCATAAGTGCCCATGTTGGTTGATGTGAAATAAAATATTTTGATTGATTTGATTGAATCCACACAGGCACATTACTTTGTATAATTTTTTTCATCACCACTGTTCTGATCCAAGGAAAACATCGCATCGTGAGGATACCGGATATGTCCTAGAATCAAAAAATCGAAGACATGTGACATCCACTAACTCGCACCGGACCCGCATGGTAGATTATGGCCTACTCTCTCTCACAGACGCCAGATTACGGCCTGTGTGACCTGTGTGGCCTGTATGAGATTAGGGCCTGTGTCCCAGTAGTGGGAACGTTATAGGTGGTGGTGAGTTTGGGTGGTGATTTGCTTATCTGCTGTTTATATAACAATGACAATTTCCGTATTTATTCCTCTATGCATCTCAATAACAAATATCAGAAGAGAACAATTTAAAACCAATAAAACTATGCTTTTCGACATCTGGTATTCAAATTTTTGTTCTACCTTATATTGACAATAGAATTTTCGGAACGATGATGTCCTCCTCTGAGAGAAAAGTATGCTCATTCAATTTGATATCGCTCTCCCGTCTAAAGATGTAATCTCGACTTTTATTCGATTTAAGGCTTTGGTGGAGTGACAGTTAGATATTGGTGTCTATTATATTTTTGGGTCTTGTGGTGTCAATGTCTGCAGGTGTATTGACTTGATTCTAATTAGCTAGCAGATAATTATCAACAGCCAATTACAACTATTTACTTGCGCGTAATTTTGACGTCGATAACGTTCGTTCCAGAAACCGGGCGTTTTAAGCTAGGGTTTCCTAAGACTGCGATGGCAGCGTCCGCAATTTACCGATGAATGACGTCAGTGAAACGTTATTTATGAAAGTAAGTTGGTGTGCTATCCTAGACAGCGTTTTTTGATACCGTTAAGTGAAATCCCGGTGCCATTATTTTCATGACAGTCGTCTACGGCTGTTATGTGGCGGCCACTGCTCTTCTGGGAAACCGGAGCTAAATCTTAATTTTACTTTTTGTACAGACTCCAGCACATCAAACTACCCGAAACGGTCAAATTTTTCCAATCAACTTTGAACCTTATGCTTTAGCTATAAAGTTGAAAATATATTAAAGAAAGACAGATTATAGCAACTTGATGTACTGGTGTACCTTAGGATTAATGCAGTAGGTTTTAGGTACTGCAGTTTGCCTGCTCAACAAATGGTGCTAAGTAGTAGCTTCTACATTAGTAATAGAGCCACAAAATATATTCTCAACAGCGTCCATGCATACCTTCACATTCACCTTTTAAATTCCCAGCAGTATTCTGTAATGTTTCGATATCTACGCAAGCCGCACGGTAATATGTCAATCGGCAACGATCAATCACCTGAGTGTCATCTTTATGAACGTCACTGCTTCGTGTTTTATAGTCTCGCACGAGATAGGCAACCGATAGGCAACCGTATCTCAGAATATTCCTGTTTAACACCTTTTGCTAGTGTATGTCTTTATCGAAAATCGATTAACAAATGTATGAAGAAGGCATTGACAAAGTTTGGGCTATTGTGAATAATTTACAATCACTAAAATTGTGTTTTTAACTCGCTCAGCATTTATTTTGGTCGACTCTTCACGTGATCTTGTCACATTTTTAACTCAAAGAATCAGCATTGCCATCCAACGTGGTAATGCTGCCAGCCATTTGGACACTTATCCCATTGTGAGCGATGCGGACGAATGTTTTTTTATGCCCAGTGAGCTCCTACCTGTACATAATAATTATAGATATTTTACTGTTAGCTTGTATATTGTAATTATGGCTTTATGTTTGTATTAAATAAAAATAAATTTTGTCCAAATGGTTGCCGATTGATTTGAAGGCCTTCTTCGTTTTCAAGTAGCTGAGCTTGAGCTGCACGGTTACTGACGAATGCGTGCACTGACTGCACAGGTCCACTCAGTGTGGTTCTTTCCTCAAAAGACCACTTCAGACACCAATCTACATGGTCCTCAAAGATCAAAGATTATATCCGGATTTTTATATACACGTTGACATTGATGAATTTTATATAAACAATGACATGGATATTTACTTTGTAAAGTATCTTATTTTTTATTATTATTACTGTGAGTGTGAAGACTATGTGGGTCATTTCTTTTTTCAGTTTTCTTTCTTAGTTAGTTTTAATCATGATCTGGCAGTTTGAGTAATTTATGCGGCCTACCCAAATGTCCTTTCATTGGTATTGTTCGTTGAATCGTAAGGCTCCTCAAGTTCTGAGTTGAGCTGCACGATTTTTGACAAATGCGTGCACTGACTGGACAGGTCCGCTCAATCTGTGTTGTTCTTTACTCAAAAGACCATTTCAGACACCAATCTACATGGTCTTCACATTATCTGACCAAGATTATGTCTGGACTTTAAAAGAGATTGTGACCTCTGAGTTTGTTTCGGCCTTTCTTCTCAGAGTAGTCAGATAGGAAACGCCGACCTCATCGTGTCACTGACTCTGGCAGGGCCACCTATAAACCCTTATATCTTTTGAACCAGTGACCGACTAATTCTGATATTTGGCGACTAATTTCGACTAATTAGCGACTAATTTTTTGCGTTTTCAAAATTAAAATCCCTGATGGTGGCCCTGCCAGAGTCAGTGACACGACCTCATCTAGTTTAAAAAAATATGATTGACATGTAAAAGTATTTGTACAAACCTACTTACAGAAAATAAATCATTTATCATTAGTAACTAAATGAATACTCAAAAAAACAAGAAGAATATTCAAAAATATAATCAAAACAAAATTACCAGCTGCTTTTTACATCAGAAAAAAATAAACCGATAAGTTACCGAACTGCTACTAAGGAAAAAAAAATATTACTATGCGTCAAACGGAACCACGTTACTTTTCGTTCTTACAAATTATGCCACTAACTTGTAATTTAGCTATTTCTGGTCCCGTGCCAAGAACATTAGCTGAGATACAGAATACGCATGTAGCTGGACAATAAATATGATTTAGATTTCTCAATAGCGGTTAAATAAATCGCTACCGCAGTGGATTACCCTGTCTTATGTCGAATAGAACTGAGTACGATAAAAGAATGAGAATTGCCTGACGTCAGATTTTAACATAACGTCCGGACTTTATAGCCTTATAAAATCTTGAATGTTTCTTTATTTTTTTATTGCGTATGTGCTTTAAGGGTTTCAAGGCTAGAAATTGACGGACATAAACAATTTACTTTGTTGAGGATTTCCGAAATGATAGGTACTAAATTGCCAAGAAATAATTCGAAAAATGTAACCTAATTTTCCAAATCATCAAGCTGTAAATATACAGCACGGACAACGGTTCTGTGCAACCGATTCTCTCTTCAATATAACTAAGATTACAAGCCATGAGATTAAATGGGAGGTATCTACAACTAACGAAGAGAATAGTTCATAAGGTGTAATATATGAGGGTTCCTAAATGGTGGCGGCGAGAGATTCGGGTTAATTCGTTGGGTCTGTCCCTGCAATTATGAAAAAAATCGCTGTCGATATTGCACATCTGGCCTTGGTTTCTATCCCAATTAACGAAATGACGTGCGTTAGCCATTTTGGTTTTGCTCACGTTCGGTACGCCAAGAGCTTTGCAGAAAATTAAACGGACATTGAATTGACTCAGTTCGGTTTCGTTTAAAAGGATTGGTTATATTCACGTGTGGTTTTTGATTTTGTAGATTTTGTTTTTTATGTAAACATTTAATTGATTTGTGGGTTTCATCCCTGAATATTAGATGGATGTACGGCTACTTCTTGCTTTTATTATTATAAAAGCATTCGAATTGTACAGACGCCAGCACATCGAGCTGCTACAATCTGTCAAATATCTTTAACAGATTTTCAACTTTATCGCTAAAACATAAGGTTCAAAGTCGACTGGGAAAATTTGACAGTTTCGGGTAGCTTGATGTGCTGGCGTCTGCACACTCTGGTTTTTGAATTTGACTACGAAATCATATTTTTTTTATACAATTCTGACATTTTTATAATTTGTTTGACAATTTTCATTAATATTTATTATTATTTATTAATGACTGTTGAATATTTAAAGTTAATTAATCACAATTTATTATATCTGAGTAGAATTTAAAATAGTTTATAATAATTTAAATGTACCAATGAGTGTAAAACTATGGACTAGATTTATCTGAAATAAAATAAATGAATGAACGAATGAATATTTTAATATCATACTAACAAAAATTGCTGCCGCAAAAACAAGCTTAACATTTTACCAAGAAAATCTGATGCAGATTCAAATTGGCTGCGGGATTTCTAGAAAAAAAATCTCGTAAAAGATTTCGAGAATAATATTTGGTGGCTTTCGTACCCAACTCCCGTACCACGTTCGTTAGCGTTTGGATCACGTCGAATCGTAAGAGTTGCTAACAGAGGAAGGATCCTACATTTTGCAGTCTTGTTTAATTGGTTGTCATCATTCAATTGTATGGTAACTTAGTGCTGCTCGTGGCTAAATGATAACAGCTACACGGTTCGATCGAAGGTTAAGCTAAGCTTGCTGCGGTCATTGCGTGGATGGGGGACCATCCATTACATATCGACACCCTTACGTGCCTGGAAAGGACGTTATTCCCAGCTGTCATTCGTAGATTTTTGACAGTCGTCACGGATAGTCAGAAGCCCAAAAGTCTAACAATCAGTCTTACCAAGGGGTATCGTGTTAGCCAATAACTGGGTTGTGGAGGTCAGACAGGAAGTCGCTCCATGTATGCTGGTATTCAGCTGCATCCGGTTGGACTGGAAGCCGGCCCCAACATAGTTAGGGAAAAACTAGGCAGATTAATTCGTCAGTATTATGTACGTAATTATACCCAATATTAAATAAATGTATTTTGTGGTTAATACATTCAACACCCGTTAATTGGGCTGCAAACGTAGTTGGAAGTATTTATGTTCCTATTGAAAACACTGTTGAATTATACTATGTAATTTTAGGATAGGTTTAAAATGTATTTATACTGAGGCAGTGAATAGTGCAGTTTGCATGTATGCATACAATTTAAGAACACACAAAAGGCGTTGCTGGACTAGAATGAAATACGTATGATGTCTCTTCAGTGACTTTTTTGAACATTGGGTGTAGATTATTATTATTCTTAGCGCATCGTCTGATGCCTGACGAAAATGAGATGGAGTAGCACTTCCACAGTTATTTTTATATCTGATTAGCTAACCCGAAAAACTTCGTACCGCCTCAGATTATTCTTTTTTCCGCATGTTTTAATAGTAATTCTGCTATTCGGGGCGGAGACAAATCCAACAAATCAAAGATTAAAAAAATCGGTGCAGACATTCTTGAGTTTTAAATGGTGTAACTGACCCGACGTTGTCTTAAGGCTCCCGCAGACAAGCGCGACGCGACAGCGAGACGCGACACTAGTAGAACAATTTCTATGAAAACTTCGTGTAATTTGTTCTACCAGAATCGTGTCGCACCGTCGCGTCGCGCTTATCTGCGGGAGCCCTTATTTATAGAGATTTAACCGCAGTGTCAAAATAAAAGTGACATTTACTCTCGTTTCTATAAGGTTGCTGGTAGTGGTGGCCCACCAGTAACCGTATAATGAATAACCTTATTATGCAGCGACCCACGAGTGGTGGGTTCCTGCTTGGGTTGCTGTCATTCAATCACTTTGAAAGGACTGACCCTAGTAATATTTAAATTTGTCTTTATATCCCTGCTGAATTTATTGTGTCAGTAACAAAAAGGAGAAAGTGTGTGTCTGTGAAAGTCTATACCTACTATCGCGCATGCGAATAATGTGCTAATCAGGATGTATAATGTTGGAAGAGTCGTTCGTGGCTAAATAATAACAGCCGAACGGGTCGAGCTTGAAGATGCCTCGAAAAGCACATTAAGCCCGGCTGTCATTCGTCGAGTTTTGACAGTCGTTAGTGGTAGTCAGAAGCCTGAAAGTCTGACAACCAATCTTACCAAGGGGTATCGTATTACCCAGTGACTGGGTTATGAAGGTCAGATAGGCAGCCGCTCCAATTAAAATACTGGTATTCAGCTGCATCCGGTTTGACTGGAAGTTGGCTCCAAAATAGTTGGCAAAAGGCTAGGCAAATGAGGAGTTACAATGTTGTTAGGGTGTTTTACCTAGACCTCTTTTGGGTAGGTACAGTCGAACGCACGTCGGTGGTAACACTCTGACCTTGAGCAGGCCTAGCGTAGTACGGAGTTTCAAGAGAATAAGAGGCCAGGTTATACTGGGTTAGTTAAAACTGACGAGCCGCCTTTTGTACAACATTTTATGAACATCGTGCAAAGAACATTTTTCAATCCAGTCCAAGATCAAAACAATTTATTTTATTTATTTATTGGTTTACCAACGATTGTTTACACTAGTTAAGGGTATAAAAAACAAGCAAAAACGGATAAACAATAGTGTACAATCACTTACAGGTAAACTCTGCATGCAAAACGAAAGTTGTACATACGATAGAGAAAAACATGAAAAAAAGAAATCTACTCATATCTACCTACTAAAAAAAAAAAAGAATCATGATACAATATGATAACATATTCCGTTCCTGGTATCTGATTACAAGACAGACATATGATTCGTAGTTTACAAAACATCTGTCGAGTCAGTAATAATATCAGACATTTTTAGGGTTTCGCACCCAAACGGTGCCAACTCGATCCTATTTCTAATTTCTAAGGCTCCGCTGTCCGTCCTTCTATCGCAGAGCTGTATCTTTTGAAGCGTAAGTAAAGAAATATGTTGTAGGTATTCAATATTGTACGGTGATACGGAACACTCCTTCAAGTGCGCGTCCGACTCGCACTTGGTTCTTACCAATTAATCAACAGACGCGTCGAGTGTCAAAAAATATCGCCACGTTAACTCTAATAAGATGTCAACTAAACACACATGTGTTAATTATTTTTAAATTATTTTTAACAACAACGCCATATATAAAACTGTCTAGACGAGCGATTTGTCACCAAAAAAACTTCTTAGTCTGAGCTATTTTGATGACAATGCGACGGTACAATATTATCGTTCTTACAAAACTTCTGACTGTGGTGTTATATTTATAATTCATAGTGACACATAAAGACTTTTGTTTTATTGTACTTTGAGTATTACTTGGTTGATCTTTGTGAAGACAGAACGAGCGTTAATTAGTAAAAGAAGAAAGCAATGAGTAATCAGTTTTGTAAATCTTAGTTTACAAAACTGATTAGTCATTACTTTCTCTAACTGCAAATACTTATGTCTGCAGTCAACTATAGTTTCTTCGTAATGATGAGCGGTTATTCAGAATTCATTGACAACTTGGCAAAAGTTTTCTTCATTAGTTCTTCACCAGCTTTCTTCACTAGTTTTCGTTCCCAGGGAACGATATTTGGACGCTTCCATTGGCCCTTTTGTATTTAAAGGCTTCGTAATACAGGCGCGACGCGTCTTCGCGATGCGACTCTCGTGAAACAATTTCTATGAAAAGTTCATGGGAATTGTTTTACCGGAGTCGCGTCGCGCCTGTCTGCGGGCCCCTTAACAGAGGTCCTAAACACGAACGAGCGCCGTAAATAAAAAATACAATAGCATTTTGGTAAAACTTCTTGCAACAAGCTCAATTAGTATCACCTAAAGAAATGAATAAAGTCTTAAAACTAAGTTAATACGCGTATGCGTTACGAGTATTTTCATTTTTAAAACCGTTCGAAAGCACGTTACTTACATTTATTCCACACTTTCGTGCCAGGCCCACAGGTCGTTTATCCATCAAATATCAATCGAGTAGCCTAAGTATAATCAGCCTATGATGTTCCCACTGCTGGGAAACAGGCCTCCTCTCGGCGAGAGGGTGTGGGCTGTAATCCACTACGCGGGCCCAGCGCGGGTTGGTTGATGTCACATGTCGAGTGTACCGAGTAAAACCATGAAAAAGCCACGTTAGCCGATGCAATAAATAAAATAAAAAAATTAATTCAGGTAAAGTCCCATATTCAATACAAAAAAAAAGAACATAAATTATCAAATATGTTATCTTACTCGTAATTTTTAAATATGGAATTAAATTTATTACAATTACGGTAGATACCTAGATTTTCTATTGGACCGTTTTCGACATGCATTATTTGTTTATCTACACATCCGATATGTGCTTTTATATTTTTATCGTGACGATATTATCTTCGTCGTCCATGTCCACGTCACGGCATCACGATAACAGAGGGAATAGAATAGAATACTCTTTATTATGTACACCATATAGATTACAGACATAAATATAGAAATTTTGCAACGGGTGACACAATGGGCGGTCTTATCGCTAAGAGCGATCTTTTAAAGACAACCTTTGGATGGATTGAAAAGGGAAGGAGAGACAAATATTGTAGGTAGTCTGTGGTGTACTATTTACACGATAAAATAAATACATACATAAAGTATATTATACCAATCTAAATAAATATATACATATAACAATAGACATGATTCAGGAGTAAAGAAAGTATAATGGTGCTGTTTAAGGAGAGAGGAAGTGATTTTTTATCATAATTTTAAAAGTGGACAAAGATTGAGCACGCCTTACCGACACGGGTAAGTCATTCCATAAGCGTACTGCTTGAACAGTAAAAGATTTATCATAGAAACTTGTGGAATGCATCGGCATCTCTAGTCTCAGGTTTTCCGATGACCTCAGATATCTGAAAACCTGAGGGAAGCAAAATGTATGGAAATATATGAAGACGCTTTTAAATTTCCGTCCACGATCACGTTATAACGTGCACGTATTTCCATACATTTTATGGACGTGGACGATAAAGGCTCGTACAGACAGGCGCGACGCGGCGATTCTGCGATATATATCCGTAGAACAATTTGTATGGAAATGCGCGCGACAATTCACACAGAGGCGACCTGTCGCGCTGGAACATGGTTGCGCCGTGACTCCAATAGGAACATTTTCTATGGCGACGCGGTGATATTCGCGCAGCGGCCGCGACGTCATACAAAATGTTTCTTTTGTATGGCGACGCGGTGATGTTGCGGTAGCGGCCGCGATTCGCGTCGCTCTAGTGTGAAAGTTGTTGCGGCGCGATAATATCGCAGATTCGCCCCGCGCCACGTCGCGCAACAAGTCGCGCCAGTCTGCACGAGCCTTAATATCGTCACGTTAGAAATTATAAACGCGCACTATAGGCATTTGTCTTTATTTCACAGATACCAAATTCAAATGAAACAATAAGTGTCATCAATCAGAATTGCAATAGAAACTTCATATTTTTCTTTGACAAAATCTAGATTTCATCACATTTAGACGCAAGTATTCGGTTCACGATTTTATTTTTGTTAGAACTTCAAATAATGTCGGGATTCCAGGATGCCTATATTTGCAGAAAAATGTGTCTGTAGAAACTTCAGTACAAAAAATCACAGGTTGGCATTTCCAGTGAAGTCAACGTGAAAATGTGACAGGAATAACAAACGAGAAAATCTATATGTCTAACTGTACAATAATAAAGCTGAAGAGTTTGTTTTTTTGTTTGAACGCGCTAATCTTTGAAGTACTGGTCGGATTTAAAAATTGCATTTCGTAGCCCATTTCTTGAGGACGGCTATATGTAGGCTATACAGTGGTTACTCGATTAACCGGACTAATTGTTGTCCTTAGGGATTCGAATAATCGAAAATCCGGATAATTGAATGTATGAAGAAAAGCGGGTTTTGTGCATATGACGTAGGTAGTACAGTCGCCAGCACATCAAGCTACCCGAAATTGTAAAATTTTCCCAATCAATCTTGAACCTAATGCTAATAGCGATAGTGTTGAAAATCCATTAAAGAAATTTGACAGATTGTAGTAGCTTGATGTGCTGGCGTCTGTACATACATACTGCTATGTGTTTATTAAAAACAACAAATACATATCAGCGAAAATTTATGTTTATTAAGAAATTAATGTTTATAAAAGAACCGTATTTTATGATTTGTCCATATTAATGTATATTAATGATTTGTACATATTCCTGGCATCCTATTAGGAAATAAAAAAACCTAATTAATAAATCAAAGTAAAAAAAGTATCAGAATAACTGTTACTAAAGTAAATTAAATACCTAATTACTGCTATTGCCGTTCGTTAATATTTTCATACCTCTTAAGATTAAATACTTTCAGAAAAATTACAGCGAAATACCAAACAGGAGTGTTCGAGAAAAATCTTTCTCATTCCATTTCTCCAGTATTTATTAGACTATATTTTTCCCACGTCTTCGTTTCTCGTATTTATCTTACACAACACTCGGCAAGTCCGTTTGAACTTAACGATTTTCATCGAGCACTGTCATAACTATATATTCCATTAAGAATAGCGTAGTGACATTGGAATCTCAATAAATATTGCTCGAAGTACGCGGGAGGAAACGCTGGTATGCGCCTAAGTGAGACCTACATTCCCGAGAGCTCTCGCCAGTAATCAGTTCCACCTTGAACTTGCTTGAGTAGTAGGCTGTGTAAACGCTCCTTCAGAAAAAGAAATCGTCTGCAGTATTCCCGGGTGTGATTGGCAGGTTTCCAAGAGAAACTTAATTCTTGAGTGGGAGTGCGAACAGTAGGCGCCTTATAGAATTGAGGCCTTATCGTTATTCTGTGGGTGACCTAATTGAAATCCTAACTCGATTGTTTTTTTCAACCCCAATAGATTCCGATGTTTTGAATGGAATATTCAGGAAATCATTTTATTTGTCAACTACAGAGCTAGAGAAAGAAAACACTGGTAGATACGATATTTCTTATTATCTAAACTCATAATAATATTGGTATAAAAAGAAACGATTTGATTTTTTTTATGTTTGTTACGTTTTTACGCTAAAACGGTTAAACGGATTTAAATGAAGTTGTCATAGACAAAAAAGTATATAAATAAAAAGTACCCTATCGCGATACGAGTATTACCACGAGACCGAGACTTATGCCAATGAAATCAAGGGACGCAAACAGTTTCTTAAAAAAAAAAGTAACACTGTCTGTACTAGCGTGCTAGGTGGTGACGGTATCAGGACAGATGTACCCACATCTGAATTGGGTCATAATTTTGAATTAGTACCTACCCAACACTGGCTGGTATGGAATTTAATCTCTAAAATAATAATAATACCCTAAAAATAACGTGACAATGTCCTAAAATTTCGGTACACCATCGAAATAAATAAATACCGTCAACTAATTGATGAAATCAGGAAGTATCAACAAAATTACAAAGTCCTTGAAGACGAATTGCTTCAGCTACGCTAGTTGGGTTTAATGCCGTCTTCACACTAAATAATCGGCGTCTTTGAGTTTTAATCGGGTTTGACACAGCGCTAATGGTTATGGATTAAGCAATGTTTTCGAGCGAGTACCTACCTTATAAAAACGTTGATCACCATTGGACTTTGTCTCACTAAACTCGTTACTGGTCAATTGGAGTTGCAGCGGCCTTTTAGCTGTGACCAAATTGGGGTGAATCCCGCGCGGGATACGGGCCGAAATTCACTCGCGATGATTTTGTCAACTGACGTGAATATGAGTGTTCAAACCGGTGCGAATAGCTG
This sequence comes from Eremobia ochroleuca, assembly GCA_949629135.1. Lineage (NCBI taxonomy): Eukaryota > Metazoa > Arthropoda > Insecta > Lepidoptera > Noctuidae > Eremobia > Eremobia ochroleuca. The sequence continues at coordinate 15,587,303 of OX451395.1, read as the reverse complement.
CGTGACTTCTTTATCATTAGAAAAGTCGCGTCCAGCATCCCGCGCAGAATTTCCGTTATGGCCGATTCTTATAATTTAAGGACCGTTATTGGTTAAAATTAAGACTCTAGTATCTTTACCAAAAATGATGCAAATACGTCATAGCTTTGCATAGTACACGGAGAGAAAAATCTTAGAAAAATAACTGTGCTTTCTCATAATCTGAGTGCATTTGAGTGGTAATGGAAAAATGACCATGCTAGCACAGTAAAAGTTCTTGTGCTATACAGTAAAATTTATTGGACAAATAATGAATTTTTCCCAATCTCACTCAGAAAATTTTCTGTAGATGTCACTTGCACTCACTTTACAGTGACGAGCACAGTAATTATTATGCTGTACAGTAAAATTTATTGGACAAATAGTGAATTTTTCCCAATCTCACTCAGAAAATCTTCTGTAGATGTCACTTGCACTCACTTTACAGTGACGAGCACAGTAATTTTTCTAAGAATTTTCTCTCCGTGTAGACCCTCCCATATGCAAGTAGCTATCACAAGTAAAATGAGATTACGAAACTATTTATATGCCCAGTTTGGATATAGAACATGCTACCACTTGTAATCAAAACGATTCGATTTTGTTTATAGGAACCGAGCATTAGTGTGGACAGAACTTAAATATTGTACAAGCGTCATTCTTGATGACGCCAATTGCTTCGAATAGTATATGGCCACAGAAGACGGAAGAAGATATGCAAGAGGAAAGGAAAAACAAAAACCTTGCAGTGGGACAACACAGGCTCATAATAATAATAAAATAAATATGGCCGTGGTTTTCACAAGCCGAATATGCAGGCTTTACCTAGTAATTCCTTTGTTTCTTCATGCGTCGGTTATTCGGAATGGATTTTTCACCTCATTCGTTTCGGTAATGAGAATCGACAGCCTTTTCCATTGCAGCCGACTAATGGCCGGACCTTGATCATTAGCTAGGTTTCGTAATCGGATTAACAAATGGTTACACATAGCTGTTAATTAGGAGCTCTATTTGTACAGTATTGCTCTGTTGCGGTTGGAGAGATGCCTGTTCAGTTACGAGCGAATATTCCTTACCAGAACCCCTTACTTATTGTAAGCGGATATACCTATGTAGACCATAGTACCACATTCCATCAGATTGGCTGTCGCTTACATTTTCCAAAATCTTTTTTTATAAGCTTGCATTCATTGTAGTGTAGAGGCTTTACTCTCCTTGCGTCTCTTTCTGTCCAGTATTGCCAAACTCTACTCTTTTTAAAGTCCAGCTCATAACGACAAGATCTTCATAAAAAAAGTTTCTCATTTCTATCTTAAAACTGCCTTCAATTTGGCCATTATATATCTCCAGTCAAGAAGAACCTGTAAGTCGATAAAAAATCGATCTTCACGACAACAATAAAAGGACGCGAAACAATAATATGAATGACAATGAACAAGAGACATGTGACTTATAACATAACCATGAACTGGATTGAATCAATCTCAATCAGGAACCCGTGACGCGGGGTACGCGTCGTGTGGTCACGCGCCGATTCTTTGTGTTTCTGACACCCTGGTACCTACAGTTGTAGAAGGTCTTTAGACCTTAACCTTTTTTTTTATAGGGCAGAAGATCCTGGCTTGTATGTTAAAAATAAAACACTGGGATATTTAAACTAATATTTATTGAAATTTTTATGATACTTTGCATTTGACACACTATTTTGCTCTTTTCCCAAGAGCATAACTGCTGCATTTGTCTAACGTTTAGTTTAGCCGCGAAGATTCAAAATGTATGGTGTCCAATATATTATGGACAGAGCCCCATAAAGGGTTAAGTTATTTTGGTCTTTGATAGACATAGGCTATGCCTTACAAAAGACGTTATGCGTAGTATTTGTACTCAAGTTTTACTCTGCAATGAAATTATGACTTACGCATCGTTATGTTGACTCTTTTATGCCTCTGAAATCCTGGTAGTCAGCAGAAAGGCTACCAGAAAAACGACTTGACGTTTGATAACATAGGATTAACTTTTCCCAATTGACGCGTATCCAGAATTTCATGATTTTTATATTAACAATCTTCGTTTGATCCTCTGATTTCATGTTTTATTATTTTTACTGACTCATTCAAAAATTAATATAACTTTTCTTTTTCTTTCCAGGGTGAGTAAATCTCCAAGTTGTTCCAAGACTGGATCCAGGCAAATTAGGAACTCTTCCATCTGGTCTGTATATACTTGTAATAAAATCGATAAAGATTTATGGCCGATTGCTATAATTTACGGAGTTAAAATTAAGACTTGTATCGTTACCATTTTTGAAGTAAAGATCTCTTAGCTTTGCATAGTAGACCCTCCCATATGGAAGTAGATATCACAGGTAAAATTAGCTTACGAATCTGTTCTGTACCATTGGTAAGAAAAACGATTCGTTTTTGTTTATAGGAACAAAGAATAAATAGATCTCTCACAACTGAATTAGTCAATGGTGTTGCTAAACCCGGGACACGTAAAAAGAAAAACGAAATCACCGGTAATTATTCAACCCTTTAAAGCCAAATAGTTTGAAAGGGATTTGAATTCACAGTTCGCTAACAATGCGACTGGACCAAAAGAATTCCGGGCAAAATCAGGTTTGTTTGGACGACTGTTTACAAAGGCGGATACTGGGAAAATGGATAGTTGGGTTTCAAAGTGGGCCAATAGGATATTCCACAACCATGGTTCGAATAATATAGAACAAGATGATGTATTTTTTTTTTTGTTTGAAAACGTAAATATTGTGGAAATGGGGACTTGGTAAATTTTTCGTAAATGTAGATGGGGCTGTGACTATAGAAATGTTTGAGCTTTTGGATAAGGGCGATATAGAACAATTAGGACAGTATCACTAGACCCCATGACACAGGGAATCCTAGTGTCAGTTTCAGGGGTATTTGTAAAAACCTAGCAACAGAGGCTCTTTGTAATCTGCTACTCGTCCTTTTTTATACTGTACCGTGTTTTTCTGAACTGAATAAAGTTTTTATTTATTTATAAAATGCAATCTAAACATAAGGATGCAGAGAGACATATCTTTACTAAGCCGGATGAAGATCCGGATATTGCATACCCACAAAAGTATTAAGGGCGAACCAAAAAAATTGTGAAAGCTCAAAGGTAGGTTTCCTAGCAAAAATAAATATAAAAGCGTATCCTGAATACTTTGAATGTCAGACATACGTCAGTTTGATTGACACACTGCTTAATATTCACGCGAGACCTTTAGAGGAACGTAGGTTTTAACCACATTTTCGTGACTTATGTATTTCACAGCTTCTACTAACTTTCTTCAGACTATCTCTGAATCAAAAATCACTTCATTAATGACCACCAATCGCTCTCTTTCGACTTTAATTTATAACAATTCAGTCGACATCTTCACAAATCCATTTATTTACACTAAGCTCTAGTGATATTTTATTCTGAACATCGTTTCTGCTAAAGATAGGAACGCTTCAGAAATAATAAGTGTTCTTGAGATCAATAAATTACGTCGAAATGTGTAAGACTTATAAGATAGTGATGGATTGAAGTTTATTGAGCAGTAAGCAATTGGAGTGCTAACGAGGCGTATTTAAAATCCATTCATCAGTTTGATGATTGTGTCGAAATAAATGAGTTGGCAAATAATTAAGCTATAACTACTGTCGAGCATCACAGACTCACATCCTAAGGGGTAAAGTCCTCTTGCAGCACGTCTCCGGAGGTCTAACAAACTTAACACCCTTAGCGCCAAGCTCATGAGGCAATACTTTCGATTTTCGAAAAAAAAAAATTTTTGGGTATTTTGATTATTTTGATTACCAAATGATGTCGTAAAATATTTCAACCCTATCCCCACTCCCAAACCACCGGATAAACCGCCTGGGCCAGAGCTAAATTTTGGCCATATAAAATGTATAGAAATCGTGCGCCTAAATGATACACACTCTGAAAACTAAGGTAGGGTCGTGTGTGCAAAAATGATACACAAGTGTTTTGGCGTTGTGTATCATTTTTGATACACTGGCTATGCTACATTAATTCACAGGGATACGCTTTAGATCAGCCTTAAAGTCAAAGCATTTCCAGATAACGTCCTTTTAGCCTTAGTTAACCGATAGTATTTTAAACTGCACTGTCAGCTTTACTGATGTCAAGGTAGTGGGCTTACTTCAAACTAGTGGCTCCGTTTAAACAGATATCTATCAAACCGTTTACTGACACGTTACCTCTCCATTGGTAATCTACTCCGTGTTGAAGCCGGACATTTACGTGTCGAAATTGAGATTGATTGAAGTTGACTCTAGAGACAGTAGGGAGTCGAAAATGTGTTGCTCTTCTGTGGTTAACTTTGTGATTTATTTAGGCTTAGGCAAGATATCAATCATTGTAAGGTTTATAGCGGAAGAAATAAGACAGATTCTTTTTTTATCTTTTTCTCGAGTGTTGCAATATTATTGTGCATCTTTCGCATCGAAAACTGTAACATAATAGATTTCAGTACATTATTTATTTATTAAAACTTTATGCACAAGTAAAAAATGTACTGTACAAAGGCGGACTACATGATTCTGAACTAAAAAAATCAACGCGGGGGCGTTGAAATTTTTCGTCAAAAAAAAATGCTGTTCCATGCATTTTGAACGCGTAGGTTTTGCACGTTAATGAAACAGCATTTTTTTTTATTTTTTTTTGATAACTGACGAATCATTTCTTCACCACTTGGGGTTCGAGAATCAATTACTGCTGAGTTCATGATAACAGGTTGCGCATTGGTCTCCCTGCCACCTTGTATGCTACAGATGACACCAAAGTAGCCAACATTGTAGGCTTATCTATTGGGTAGCATGGGAATATTTTACAGACAATAGCCACAATATTTTCCGTAAATTGCCCCAGAAACGATAACATAAGTTAGGAGGTAATTCTATGTTAGCGACTTTATCCTCGCCCAGAATCTGCGTCAGCAATCTCAATTGCTACTCTCAAGTATCCATCACTTGAAGCCAACGACCACTCGGAAATTATACTGGTTTAAGTTATAAGAGGCTACTTTTTTTGACACGTCACTTGCGTTTTGGGACTCATCTTTCTATCTGTCAATTCACGTTGACGGAAACATTTGAATTTTATAAAATGGCTACTCTGCATTTGCTTAATTTTCTTTTATTGAAGTTGATCGATGTTTTCTTTCATTTAACGTTCTCGTCTTTGGCTGTCCGGTCTGGCTATGGTATCTATTGAGTCTTTTGTTTTAACAGCCTGTGCATTTTTATTATCATAATTTTTCTAGGAATCTATAGTCTAGTTTCCTAGAAAAATTATGTGTTTCATTGAAAGCATTTTACAAAGCACAAGTTCTATGTTTTCCGAACAGATCTAGTAGTCGCGTCCGGCGGTCGCTGCTAGAAGCAGCAAGTCTACACTTTACAAACAAACAAATCGTGCCACCGTTAACTCGCACTACAGCTACGGTGTCCTAGAAGAGCGTCTCCGTCAAATTTACTACAGACGTCATGAAAATCTGTCATTTTCACCAACATTTGACATTAAGGTGTCAAAAAACGCTTTGGACATAAACGGCCGCATGTGCCGGTCACCGCTCTTCTAGGAAACCGTGGCTTAAGACACAAATGCCATATAGAAACTGATTTTAAATAGCGGTCCGTGACTGAAATAAGCGCTCAACGCGCTTTCATCGCCTAGAATTTTATTAGTACTACCGTCTCTAGATCTCTGGTTTTCTGAGCTCTGTGGTTCCCGCTATATCTTATACAGTGAACCCGTTCCTCATCTACGCATGCATGTCACGTGGTATTATTTATATCCTCTGCATATGTGGTGACAATTTCGGTCAATGAATTATTGATAGTTATGCTCCGTGGATATTATTCATTCATATTACTGAGATTGGTTCGGGTCTTGTCTATTTTTGAGATGTTTTGTGACGCTATTTTTATAAACTTTTACGTGTGTGAACTTTTTTTGTATACAAAGTGAATCTGTGGCAGCAGATTGTGCGTCGATGTCATTGCCTGTAAAGTATTATTCTAATGTCAATGTTGACTTGTACAGCAAATAATCAGAACATATGGAAATGGTTATTACTATTTCTATAAAAATCGATAGGTTAGATAAAAGCGGGTTCGCGGGTTCGATTCCCGCACGTAACAAATATTGGTATGACCTACAAGTAGTTGTTCCGGGTCTGGCTGTTTGTGTATGTGAGTTTAAATGTTTGTAAAGGCACCCTCAATACAGGAGAAATTCCTAGTGTGGGGCAACGTTTTTTTAAAAAAAGGAAAAAAAAAACCACAAAATCTTAATTAAATCGTAATAGGTACGTACATTAGGAAAACTCTGTTTTTTTTTATTACATCGAAAAGAGTTTTAACGTAAAGACCTCCACAACCCAGTAACTGGGTAATACGATACCCTTGGTAGGACTGACTGTAGACTTTTGGGCTACTGACGACCCGTAAAGATGGTCAAAGATCCACGAATGACAGGCGGGGCCAACGGCTTTACGTGCTTTCTGAGGCACGGAGGAGTTTAGGTATGTAAAGATGGTCACCCGTCCAAAGACCAACCGCGGCAAGCGTAGCTTAACCTAATCGAACGACCTGTGCGGCTGTTATTATTTAGCCACGGGCCTTTCTGAAATGGTAACTATAGCAACCTAAATCAAATCGCGTGTCCCAACAAGTATGTTGTAGCTTTCCACTATATAAAAGCGTTTCCCTTACCTATATCTCCATACAAAACATGTCAATGATCAAGGGCAATATACCTATAAATTACAAGAATACGTCAAGCCAAGATCCGTACCCCACAGGTGTTGGGCGGATTTGGATTGGATTGGGCGAATTTTCCACTCCGAGAACAAAGAAAAAAAAAGGGTGCCGTTAGCGTGTAGACGCGTAGTTTTTAAGTTTTATGCCGTGGCTTAAGGCCTTAATTTTTTAAGGCATCCACAGGATAGTCGGTTAAGCAGCCGACCATCTCACCGCAGGTTGATCAGCGAGATTACATAAAAAAAGGTACTACTGAACTAAAGTTATCCATGACTGAAGAAGGCATTATGTTTAACATTCTATGCAAAGCTAATCGTGTCAGTAATGCCATCTGATTGCCAGCTCATCAGCTAGAACAGTTATGCTTTCTCTCAGACTTTACGACAGTCTTGTCAAGCAGCTAATACATTCCATGGTTTTATTTTAGATCCAGATAGCAATTGACGATTTGCATAGCAATAAGATTGATCTTAAACAACGTCATCTATCTCCGGGATGACAACCTTTGGGAACTCTTAAAAGCCTAATCACAGCTTTGTCATCGTAAAAATCGAACGTTCAATGTTCGACAGTTGGTCGAACGATTTTAAAATGTGATTCTGTTAATTGCTAATGTAGTTGACTTGTATTTGATGTGCATAGTGGGAAAATACATGATGATGTCAATAAGTTAATAGCAATTCTTTCTTAGAAAGTGATAACAAATAAAAACAACTACATAGAAAATACCTACTCACTTGTAGAATAGAAAATAAGGATGGATTGTGTGAAGAATGATATGAAAGAGAATGGATGAAGGAAACGTCGGCCCTAAGTAACATAGGACAAGTGATGATGATGACTCGCTAGAACTAGGTATTGTGTAATTATTATTTTTTTTATTGCTATTGAGATATTTATATCTCTTCGTATTCTGCACTAGTTGACGTCATCACGTCAAAGCCGGCTATCACTGTAAACCAGCCATAGATATAAGTTTTTTTATATTTCTATGGTCATAGCATTATGCGGAGCGATGGCCGTTTTGCGTGGATGTGACGCATATTTTTTCCCAGCTTGTTCTTGTTTGTATTGGTGTTCTTTCTCTGCGTCAAGATTGCTAAAAATAAACATTTTTCTTTTTTGTTGAATATTAGCAAAGTATCAGTCCTAAAATTATAAAAGAACATAACGATCAATTCGTTTTAGAAATCCAGGAATAAGGAACAAGAAATGCTCTACAAATTCTCAAACTTGCACTGTGGTGTGAAACAATTGCCGGTTAACAGGAAGCGTTTACAGTGAGTGGTGGACGGTTATAGCAAGTCAAATAGCTTGGCTCGTTATGACAAATTGAGGGGGGTTTAGTGGAATAGCTCGCTGTGACTTTGTTCCGACGGGTAAGGATTTTCGGACCATTCCGTTGACATGAACGTGTATTTTGTAAGGCGATTTGGAGTTGCGTGTACCTATATTGTTGAGAAACGAAAATGATTTTTTTTACTTAGTATTATTATTATTAATAATTGTGGCTATTTAATAACAGCCGCGCGGGTTGATCAATCAGATTAAGCTATGCTTGCCGCTGTTGGTCCGTGGATGGGTGACCATCTTCACATACCAAGACCCCTCCGTGCCTCGGAAAGCACGTTAAGCCGTTAGTCCCGGCGGTCATTCGTGGATCTTTGACAGTTGTTACGAGTCGTCAGTAGCCCAAAAGTCAGTCTTACAAAGGGGTATCGTGTTACCCAGTAACTGGGCTGTGGAGGCCAGATAAGCAGTCGCTCCATATAAAATACTGGTATTCAGCTGCATCCGGTTAGACTGGAAGCCGACACCAACATAGTTGGGAAAAGGCTAGGCAGATGATGATTATTTTTATTATTAATAATCTCTTAGGCTCGTTTCCAGCATTATTTAATCAACAGACTACTTAAAGAGTTGGCTAGAAAGGGGATGGCTACCGAGATGACTACTAATATATAGAGAAGTATGGAAGAAAAATACATACTGCTCCGACCCCAAATGAATTAGAATAAGGGCAGGAGAATGATGAATAAAATAGAATAGAATACTCTTTATTGTGTCCACCATATAGGGAGGGGGTTGTGGCTAAGTAATAACAGCGGGTCGATCGATAAGGTTAAGCTCCGCTTGCCGCGGTCGGTCCGTGGATGGGTGACCATCTTCATATACCAAGACCTCTCCATGCCTCGGAAAGCACGTTAAGCCGTTAAAAGTTTTACCCCGCCTAAAAAATCGGTCCCAAGTGTACGAAAAAATCTTAAGGACGTTCTAAATATGGAATTGTTTTAACCTTTTGAATGTCTTAAGTTACACAGTTCGACATAAGCATTTCTATTGTGTGTCTAATTACGGCATTCGATGAGTTAATTAGGGGCCTTGTATATCTTAGCTACAATAATAGAAAGATAGACCTACATTTTCAAGGTTTCTTCACATCTTTTATCTTCATCTGCTAACTTCTCAATAAAACTTCCAAGTTTACATGGATCTAAATAAATACAATGCAATAGACACGTAAGGGGTTATTATTGGTTGGTTAAAAGTTGGTAAGCCCATAGTCAGTCAACTTTTAACAAAACAATGACATTTAAAATTAGACTCCAAACGAAAATTCTAAGGTTCAATTTAAACGAATTCTAGAATGTTCATCAACTTTTAACCAACCGATGACACTTAAAATCTGATGCATTATAGGCCTCATATTTAGCCGTAAGCTTATTACGATAATACTGTAGTAGGCAGCGTGGCAGAAGGTAACTAATACGGTTTTTTGGAAATAAGGCAATTAAACAGTAACTAAGCGATTCGCTCGGAAAAAAACGCGCGCGTTTTCGCTATGAGCGGCGTCTCGTGGCGTGCTTCAAACATTTTCATAGATTTTACCGCTCGCCGCCCCGCGTTTAGCTGCCGCTCACAGCGGCAAGGTCGTGAACGGGCCGTAAGGCAAGGAGTATATTTGGTTTTTCTTTTTTTTGTAAAAATTATAATTAGATAAGTACGAAGTTAATAAAAAAAGTCCTGTTTATATTTGATTCACCTAATAGATACTAAGATAACTTAACATATAATACACGTATATGAATCCTTTCGGGTAGAGAGAATAGAATGCAAAAACGTTCATGTAATTTATCTTGTACCATTCTTACTAAGAACATGCTTAATTCTGTTTACCCCGAAACCTTGGAAGCGTGAACACACAGACTTACAGACATACACAAAGTAAGGCTCCCAGATGGCGTTGCTTGGACCTCTGCAAACAACTTAAGAATACACAAGGCAAAGTTTTGGGGCCTGCCTTAAGCCCTTAAGTAGAATATGTGATGTATAGTTGTATATTAATAGCTGTTAAAGGGTTTTGTTATTCATTTGAATCAGTTAAGATTGTAAGTGATTTTTTTTTATTTCTGATTTGGTACACATTTGTATTGTAACAAAAAGTAAAAATATAAATAAATAAGGATAGTTCCTTGTTTCATTCTATAAAAAATAACTGGCTGTTTTTTTTCTAGCCAGTATGGGCTTTAAACTACAGGTCCTAGAGAAAAACGCTGAAACAAAACATAAGGCCAACTTTAAACAAAAAAGAGACAGAGAGAGAGAAAGTGGTCTGGAAGGGGCATAATGCTTTTTCTTAACATTACGAGTTCAACCAGTCAACTCCTACTGCTAGTCGCAATAAGAAACTTCGTTCCAAAAACGTGAGCAGTCCTCCGTCAAAAACGGGGTTCCGTAAGGATCATTTTCAAAAATTACAACTTAATTGAGGTTATACAACCGGCCGCGCAGAATGCTCGTCAACTGCTCGCATCTCGATATCCGCACGCACTCGTATACAATAGAAAGACAGAGAAAGAGAGAGAGAAAGTCGCATAGAGGGGGCATAACGCATTCCATTCCATTTTCTTTTTTTTTTTTCCTTACCTGACCATTTCTACAAATTATCTCCTACAAACAAGCAAACCCCGTTAAGTAATTTCGTTCCAAAAACACACCCTGTCATTTCAGCTGAAAGACGTAACCGCATAAATTCAACTAAATTAAGATACCATTAACTGATGGATTACATACATACATATAAAAAACCCACGCCTTCTTCCCGTGAGGATAGGTATGAGAAGGAATGGTAGGCTGAGTTGAGGCATGAGATGATGGATTAATAACATTTATTGATAATTTTGTGGAATTATGCATGAGTTCGTATCTCACAGCCCACAACGCACTAGCTAGACGTACACCCTCTCACATTATGTCTAGAATGCTTGAAAAGCAACATAATTTTTAGGATATTGCAAACCTGAATATAGTTTTTTTCAGAATAAGTAACTGAATCGATTCCAATAATTTTTACACCATGTTATATTTTGTCCCAAAAATATTTAAAAAGTTTACAAGTTGGACATCGAGCGACACTAAATACATATCCGCAATCATATTTTGCGCACAACACAGGTCTCGGCCGGCCATAGCGGCACTAGGCGCGGGCGCAAAGCGAGCTAGAGGCGCGGGCGGTGCGGGGCAGACCGCGTTGTGTGAGCATTTGTACGGACATCCAGGTAACATAACAAGCTTATAACTTTGTGATTTTTCATGATACAATTTTGAAATTGTGTACATAGATTCTTTACATAAAAATACTAGTTACATACTTAGTACAACAATTGTTTCCGGTTTCGCATATACTAAAACTATTGCTGTATAAATACTGCCCATATTGATATGCAATTTATTATTTTCGTGTTTGGGAATTTCAACAATCTAGTTTAGTAATTAAATTGTAGTAGGTAAGCATGGTCTAGCTGCTTAGATAGACCGAAATAAATTTTAAAAAAATCCTCAAAGAAAGCAACAAATCAACGTTTCTCTCCAAACACCAAGGTCCCAAGCTATTAAGCATAACACTTTACCGAGGCCGCGTTCACACCAACTATATACAAGGTGATTGGAAGATGGGATTGGTGATTGGCAAAGCTTTAAGGCGAAGATAGTACCAGACAGTTTAGAACAATTTAAGCCATGGTTGTCTTAGACGAAGTCTTACCATTTTTTTTAATCTAATTTTTAAGATTTTTTTCGAAAATTGCCAAAATTTTAACTAAACTGGTTATTTTTAGCTAAATTGAATGATAAATGAATTCATTTTTATTTTATTTAATTAAAGTAATGTGTAAGCAATCTAGCAAAACATGTTTTAGGCCTCTGTGTCGTTAGACATTTTTTTACAGACATTTAAAGTTCATATAAATTTAAAAAAAATCATAAATCATTTTTGAAAACCTTATTTAAAAAAAACGAAGTGTGCTTTTTTTGTTCAAATAGTTTTGAAAACATGCGTGATAATCGCTCTTTCCTTTGAGGTATCATTTACGAGGATATTTTACAAATTATTGAAATTAGGATCTAAACCAATTTGAGGGAGAAATTTTAAATTTTAGGCGGAGTAATTAAAACAACATTTGAATCTAAATTATTTATTGTTCATGTTCAAAATGTCTGCCATGATTCCTAATACAAGCACGGCTACGTCTTCTCACTTCTGTTGTTGTTATTTTCAACATTATCTCCAGTTACATCGTTTCAAACGCTGAATTAATTCTCTCCATCAATTCTTCTCTCGTGTTTATTTCAACATTCGTATACACCAGTTCCTTGGCCCGGCCCCACACGAAAAAGTCCAGCGGGGTCAGATCTGGTGAGCGAGCGGGCCAAGGGATGGGTCCATCTCTGCCGATCCAGCTGCCAGGGAAGCAATTATTTAAGTGTTCCCTTACATTTAACGTCCAATGCGCTGGATAGCCGTCTTGCTGAAAGACGACTGTTCGGTCTCTTTCGAATATCGGGACACCGGTTTCCTCTATCAGAACTGGTAAATCGAATTGTAGAAAGTGCAAATAATTTTCACCATTTAAATTATCCGATAAGAAGTGGGGCCCAATCAATGTCCTGCCAATTACTCCAGCCCATACATTTATGCGCTATGTAAGTTTCGGTGAATCTTCTCCAAATATGTTTTTCACGAACGTGTAGCAAACTACTTTGTTACCATTTCATATGATTTATTGTTGAAGGCCTCTGAAGAGACCTCTACTTTCAGACTCATCATCTGACCTTTTCCCAACTATGTTGGGGTCGGCTTCCAGTCTAACCGGATGCAGCTGAATACCAGTATTTCACATGGAGCGACTACCTATCTGTCCTCTACAACCCAGTTACTGGGTAATACGATACCCCTAGATAAGACTGGTTGTCAGACTTTCGGGATTCTGACTACACGTAACGACTGTCAAAGATCTACGAATGACAGCCGGGAACAACGGCTTAACGTGCTTTCCGAGACACGGAGGGGTCTCGGTATATAAAGATGGTCACCCATCCACAGGCCAACCGCGGCAAGCGTAGCTTAACCTGATCGATCGACCTGTGCGGCTGTAGGCCCCTCTACTTTCAGACTGATAGATATAATATTCTGTTTATTAAGATATTTAAAGCGCAATACACACTGAGCCCGCCGGGCCGCCGACCTATGTCGACAACTTTTGTCGTCGGGCTAGTTGACCGCTTCACTTATTGCAAGTCGGAAAATTTTGTCGGCCGCCGGGTTGTGTCGGCGGGCTGTGTCGGCGGCCCGGCGGGCTCAGTGTTTATTGCGCTTAAGATTAATCAAAGGCTGAAAATGCAAAGCAGTGGTGGCTCAGTGGTATCGGCCCCGACGAGTTGTAGGTCGTCGGTTCGAACCCAGACAGGCGCTTCACTCTGTGTAATTAATTGCATCACCACTGCTCTCCAAACGATGAAAGAAAACAGAGGAAACCGACATGTCCTGGAACCAAAAATTCGAAGACATGTGATATCTACTAACCCGCACTGGACCGCGTGGTAGATTACAGGCCACTCCCTCTCTAATAAAGGTGACCTGTATACCAGCTGTAGGAACGAAATGGCTGAAAATTCGTACTGAATTAGTGTAACAGTAACTGCTCGTCACAATCTTATCTCACTCGACGAAAACTCATTCAGGATTTCCTCACGATTCTAGAGCATATACAAATAGCTAGCAACATCTTTACATAAAAAGTCCTGAATAATTTCACCTACTCCAGTAACTTCATTATTTTGTTTACCCATAAAGCAATGCTTACAAGCGTGAGATTGGGTAATTTTATACCATCGCCCTACTGTGGGGCAGTTGCACACTTGGTATGTGCGTTCAATGTTTGATAACGTTGTAAAAACGTCGGAACATTATTGCTTCATGCCTGAAATGGGGCAGATAAGATTGTTTAAGTAGTTTGATAAGGGGTTGATGAAATTCCTAATTGCAGGTCATGTATACTTACGTAGATAGTGTGATATTTGTGTAAATATTAACAGAATTAATTTGCCTTGTAATATGCCTTGTTGTTAACTAATTAATTTGTCAAGACAAATATCCAGTCATGTAAAAAGATAATCTCTCTGAATTCTTGAAATTTTTAGAATCTATAATATTTCTGGAGCAGTGGTGCCCCAGTGCTAACGGCCCACGAATTGTACGTCGTAGGTTCTAACCCAGACAGACACTTTACTTTGTGTATTTACGAACGAAAGTTAAAAAATTACAGAGTATGCTAATTAATCTTTATTTTGGTTACGGCTTTTACATTCTGACTCGCAAGTAAACACTAAGAAAAAGACTAATCTGTACCAGGAACATGTCAGCTAAAATATAACGTCTTCATCACAAAAAAACATGCCTAACTTCAATACCAATCCCATCAGAATTATTAGACGCTTCCTTTGATATTGATCTCAAACAGCTAGAAGGATACTTCCGCAAAATGTTATATTCTGAAAGGCGTGTTCCCAACAGCCGTCAATCATGGAGAAGAGCCATAAAATAGTTTGGCCATAAAGGTAGTACGGTAGTAAAGATTTGTTCAAGGTTATGGGGCTAAAAAACAAGTGAAGTTTTGGTATCAAACTATCGAATGTGGTAACTTAGATCTTTGGTATATTGGATGCAATATATGTTAGGTTTGGGTAAATAAGAGCATTATTCTTTTCGTTGTTGGAGGGGCTTGTGGCTCAGTAATAACAGCCGCACGGTTCGATCGATCAGGTTAAGCTACGCTTGTCGCGGTTGGTCCGTGGATGGGTGACCATGTGTACATGCCTCCGTGCCTCGTAAATCACGTTAAGCTCTTGGCCCCGCCTGTCATTCGTGGATCGTTGACAGTCGTTACGGGTCGTCAGTAGCCCGAAAGTCTACAACCAGTCTTACCAAAGGGTATCGTATTACACAGTTACTGGCTTGTGAAGGTCAGATAGGCAGTCGCTCCATGTAAAATACGGGTATTCAGCTACATCCGGTTAGACCTGGAGCCGACCCCAACATAGTTTTTTCGTTGTATTCCCGACGAAAGTTGCAATTTGTTAAAAACAAACTCATACTAAGTATGAGTTTGTTTTTAACATCCTAAACACAATATGGCGGCGGGTGCATGACATGAGAGCAATGTGTGATATTAGTTGTACAAATCGTCGTCGTATCGCAATCAATGCACACCAGTGAAACTGCAGCTTAAGTCACAAATTCATACGTAAAGGCTCCCTCCCCGCCGACAGGCATGACTCGACGGTGTGACGCGATTCTGGTTGAACAAGTTGTATGAAGTTTTCATAGAAATTGTTCTACTAGAGTCGCGTCGCGCTGTCTCCTCGCGCCTGTCTGCAGGAGCGACAAGGCTATTCCCAAGTCTACCAAGTATTAAGCATCAATAAACGTTCTTTATTGTTGTGACATTTGCTGCTAAAAATGGCAGTGACTCGTGCCAACGCAATCAGTTGGTGTGACCATTTTAAGAAAGAACATATTATCAAGTTGTAAATAAAAAATCATTACACAAAGTGAGTCACAACTCGACTCTGTCAGTCTGTTTATGCCGAGGTCATGATGTTGCTAGCGATACTTCACAGGGTATCGTAAATGTGCTAAATCGTGGGAGGTTCCGTAGGTAGTAAGATTTAAAACCAGGCAGTCTTGGCCCAGTACCAGGGCTCGTAAAAACTTGAGTCCGCTTCCTACGCTCTCGTTTTTAGGATATTGAAAATAATGAATGAATTCCGTGAGCACTTTACCACCGAATTTATTCCTTTGTTCCTATTTGGGCGTTCACTTATTACGTATTTATTAATCCTGGCTTTAAGACTTCCAGCCCGTATTTGTTGAGAAGTCCTTGAGAGGAGTGTTTTCTGGCGTCATCGATTACTTCATTTTATTGCTCAAGTTCAAAGCTTTAGAGAGAAAGTTGTGGAACAAACTGTGTGGTTATAAATAGCCGGGTAACCGTGGTCACAACATATAAGCAATATTTTTACAGTCTTCAGTAATGGGACGAAATACAAATGTTTACAGAAGATTTGAATTCCATTTACACAGTTTTCGTTTACAGTAGTTAAACGAAAATAAACACAACGCGCCCAAGCTTATTGGTTACGGACAGCTTACAAACAGCCGAACAATATATAAAAGGATTGGAAAATAAAGATAAAATGATTAAAAACTCATAAACATAATACGATATTAAGCTTTACGGGCATCAAAAGATTTTTCTTCTTTTGTGAGAAAGTATTTGCTCACGTTTAATTTACTTTCAGTCTTCGTTATAATAACGATATATTTTTTCACAGACACGGTTGAGATTCATATTAAATTACAGGAAGCCCTGGTCAAAGGTAGGAAGGCCTAGAGCTTAATAAGTCTTTGACTCGAAACTACGAAACCGCGTCTTTAATTAGAGAACATTGTTGAAGATGTTTCATTATTTTTAAGATCTAAGAAAATATTTGTAGACATGATACTTTGTCTACAATGTTCTAAAGTTAGTTGTACAAATAATGAGTCTGAGTTGGTACAGGAAATAAAAATATATATTATCGAGATGTGCCTTTCTGTATGCTAGATGTGACATTATACCAATTAGGGGAGATCCGAGTAATAGACAACAATAGAATAGAAAGGAATTGAATCTCCAAATTGTAAAAACCTTCACGACAGTTGGGATTCTTTTCTTTCTGCCTGCGATTTCGTCCGTGTGAAATTTCATCCTCTCCCGACCCACTTCATCGCATCGCATCGCCTGCCCGAACTATTACTTCTTAGCATCCTGTGTGACTTTATTTATTTTTCATTGGGTCTTAAGGATCCTAGCGTGATGTTAAACCTCAAAAATTGAGCTATAAAATTCAAGAAGATTTTTTAGAATCCGATTGGATTTGCGGGTTCAAACAACCTCTTCAGCTTCTTATTAGTATAGATTCATCAAAAATCACTTACTAATACCTAAGCATCACTTTCTATGTCACGCTTACACTAATTATCATAAGCTGACCTGAGCTATGCCGATGCGCCTCCATAATACTAGATAATATAATAATAGGATTTCCAATCAGCCGTGTTAGATGCATCAACACTCAAACGTCACCAGTAATATCAAGCTGATATTGCAGCGTTATTAGGTGCCAATGGATTGTCACCTTGTCATCTACAAGTTTATTTGGTTGACATGGCATACATATGTATATAAACTCACGCCTTTGTCCCATGGGTGTAGGAAGAAACAATGAAATAGATACTCCTTCTGCTTCGCTTACGTTCATAAATCTGGTCATACACGAGTGGCGATCTGACTGACCTTACTGTAGAACATCACCATAACACCTTATTGAAACATTATGCTTAATCACCGTTTAAGTATAATGTTTAACAGTATTATGACTGATGTCTTAAATTTCAACATATCTGCGGTAGAAAACGAGACAGTTAATGGTTTTTTCAAAAGTTTTCGTGGTGTACAAATGCAATAAATCCATCACGTTTGTTCAATGAAAAGTTCCCAGCGCATTAGAAAATCTCTGATTTGACAAAGCATCAATGTAAGTGGAAGATCCTTGCCAGTTTTTAGAAGATGTTGTTCTAGTGACTGCCATAATTTAGTATTTCACTTCTCGGAATCCAGTGCGATCATCTGACATAGCCTGCAGGTATCTTAGAAGATATTGCTCAGAGGAAAACTTTTTATTTATAGTTTTCTTTTTCGTTTGTTTTCTCATCGTCCTTGTAGCTACACTTTTTTATTCTTTGGTTTTGTTATATTTAGCTGTTTTGTTATTGACTCTGTTGTCCTCCAACTTCTTGTTTGTGTATTGTCTTAATTTTATTATTGTCATCATTCAACAACTCAGCCTATCGCAGTCCACTGCTGGACATAGACCTCTCCTAGACTACGCCACAACACCCTGTCCTTCGCCTTCCGCATCCAGTCTACCCCAGTCACCTTCTCTAGGTCGCCCGTCCATCTAGCTGGGCGGCGTCCCACACTACGCTTGCCGATACGCGGTCCACTCCAGGACTCGTCTGCTCCACCGGCCATCGGTCCTTCGACAGACATGGCCAGCCCAACTGCCACTTCAGTTTGCTTATTCTGCAAGCTATGTCGGTAACACTGGTTCTTTTTATTGTCATACTGGTTGGATTTTGTTGTTTACTTTTCCTAATATCCGTCAATCAAATACTGTTTTCCTTTTGAACACAGCATAATCAGTCTATGCCTATGACTGATGTCTCTGTCTATGTCTTTGTCTTTGTTTAATGTTCCTATTGCTGAGATATAGGCCTACTCTCTGTGGGCCATAATCCATCACGCGGGTCCAGTGCGGGTTAGTGGATAATGTGGATATCACGTCTTCGAATCGGTGTTAGGACATGCCGGTTTTCTCACGATGTTTTCCTTCACCGTTTTGAGAGCAGTGATGATGAAATTAAATACACAAAGTGCCTGACTGATATCGAACTCACGATCTACGACTCGTCAGTCGGGGCCGATACCACTGCTCCCATGATTAATGAATTAATGAAAAATTATTAGAAACTTCTTGTTTCCCTTTCATATCATCAGCTTGTAATTTCCTAGTTAATGTAATCTCAAAGTCATTCATTTATTATTAATTACTTAACGATCTGCACGAGTTCTCTGTAATCAAGTATTTTGGTGAACTACGAGAGCTTAATCCAGGTTAATTATTGTTATTAATAATTGGGTAACTTTGAGTTTGCGTTAATTAGAGACGTTGATTTGAGATTCTCACTCTTCATTAATGTTATTGATAACGAAGAAATAAGACACCCACTATTTCACTTTAGAAGATAAAGTTTCCAGTAAAGATATTTCTATTCAAACGCGGATTCCTTATCTTCTTAGAAAAGGAAATTTGTAAAGGTAGTTACAACGAGGTGTAATTGAAATGACTGAGAACCAGAAAACGTACTCAATCATTATAAACAATTTTTTGGCAAGAAAATTGAACAAAATAAAAAAATCAGCTGGTCCATACATCTGTCGCCGAGTATCGACGGCTGCGGTTGCCTCTGCCGTTGACGCATGCCGCTGGCGTGTACGCACACTAAAGCCTCGAATACACTAGGGGACAAATTGAGCGACATGTTGCGGAACATGGCGCTCGGCAACTACGTGAATGTCCCGAGAGAATGTCGCGCCGTGCGCTAGCTCTCGGAGCGGGAGCAAGAAACATGTCCCGCGTCACGTAAAATGTTGCGGGTCATGTTGCGGGACACTATGCAACGTTGCAGCGTCACGTATATTTTGTGTTGCGCGTCATGTTGCGGGACAAAATGTTCCCTAGTGTATCCGGGGCTTTACTCTACATAATTTAGGGAACTGATGTTTTTTTTTGTTATGTTGGGTAAAAATTGGTCTGATAGTAAAAGTTGTTCATAATGATGAATACAATGACCCCATTGCAAGTTATAAGTTATTTAGATTAAACATACACGGAGAGAAAATTCTTAGAAAAATTATTGTGCTCGTCACTGTAAAGTGAGTGCCAGTGACATCTACGGAAATTTTCTGAGTGAGATGAGAAAAATTCAGTATTTGTCCAATAAATTTTACTGTACAGCGTAAGAATTTTTACTGTGCATAGTAATTTTTCCATTACCACTCAAATGCACTCAGATTATGAGACAGCACAGTAATTTTTCTAAGATATTTCTCACCGTGTAGTTTAAGAAACAAGTTTAAGAAACATAAATGAACGCCCAGGCACCACGCCTGCGCGTTCATTTATGTTCCTTCGTAAAGAATGAACGTACAATGGGTGACAATGATCGATTGATGTTTGATTAGGTACCGGTACACATGAATTATCACACAAAATATAACTATACTAGCTTCTGCTCGCGATTTCGTCCACATGAAATTTCTTGTTGGTAGACCCACTCCGTCGAATCGCACACCTGCCGGCGCTATTTTTTTTTTTTGTTAGGTACCTTTTTTTTATATAATTTGGTTTTTAGGGTTTCGTACCTCAAAAGGAAAAACGGAACCCTTATACACTTTGTTGTCCGTCTGTGTCTATCAAGACCCTTTATCCCGGGGACGCGTGGAGGTAGCAAGTTGAAATTAAAAACACTGCGAAATTAAAAATTACTTTATTCGGAAGTCGGTGTCGTTGGTTCCGCATTTTCGTTGTTTGACACCGACTTCCGAAATTATAGCTATTTTTCACTTTGTGTTTCTTTTTGGATGTTGCTGTTTTTTATGTATAAAAGTTTTTATTTTTCACTTTTTAGATGTACAGTAAACGCTCAGAAGTCCATAAGCACGCTAAAGTTCACATTGCCATGAACAGTACGAGCGCGATACAGTCAGTGCGTGTGCGAGTGATGTCTCAACATTCCGCAGATAACACACACTAATGAACTGTCGTCGTAATAGACGAAATAGCATGATATTTCTGTTGCATTTACAACACGCGTCTGTTCTTACCATAGCATTGCTAAAATTCGCAAGCTTCTAATATGTGCTGCTAGCCATTTGCGCTAAGCAACAGGTTCACGATCAATGAGGTCTGAGTTCGAATCTGAATTATTATTGTTAGCCGTTTTTTTGTTTCTTTGAAACCATAATAATGTTAAGTAAAAACTTATTAGGTTTATGTTTATTTATAATGCATTCATGCTTATTATCATTTTTATAAGAAGAAAATATTAGTTATTGTATTATTATTTAAGTATTTATGTGATATTTAATTTATTTTTTCGGTTTTGGAAGGTGGAACTAAAATAGTCGTGCTAAATCATAACAAAAATGTTTATTCGTTTTATTTATTTATAAAATTAACAATTTTGATGACAATAATTGTGACGTCAAATTCCTACTTAGATAAAAAGAAGTTCTCTTGTAACCGTTCATAAGACTTTTTGTTGTATACCCACTTAGTCAATTCATAATAACATAACAAGGAAAGGATGTTCTAATAACACAAATATAATTGTTGATACCCACTTATTAGAGGTATCGGTATTCAGTAAAGTTTATTGAAAAGTAATATATGATTTAGACTTTATAAACATGTTTTTTTTAATGTAACGTCACAATAAATGTATTGAGGTAATAGCTTAATTTTTCATTTTCTTGACGAAAAGAAGATTGAAACTAAACCTCAATTGTTTAAGGTCATTAAATAATACGGATATGCTAATATTACTAAATATTTAGTTACACCGTCTAATTATAAAAAACAAAACATTTAGATATTAATATTTTGTATAACTACATAAAAGCTAGTTCTCCTGGCCCTGCTGCACTCATCCATCCCCAAATATTGCCATAAATGCGCCATAAATGAAGCCTACCCTTATGGCTGGATTTAAATGTCTTTTGATCTGAAAATATGGTAGTATTCCAGTCAAAATCTAAATAATCCCGTGCGAAACGTAATCGTTCTTGTTTGTGTCGTTCTGTCAACAAGGGCTTCTTAGATGGTCTTCTGTGCAAGCCTTCAGCGTGGAGGGCACGGCGAAGAGTTTACGATGAGGTGTCGAATAGTTCAGCAAAGTGTCTCGTTGGTGTGAATCCATTAAATTCATGCTCGCCCACCATATGTCGTCGCTGTGCCTCGCTAGTAAGCGCCGGCCTTCCACTTCGGCCTTTCTCTGCCTCGTATCTTTTGATCCAGAGACTTACAATATTCCTCTAAAACAAAAAAAAAAGCTGTAACAAAATACTAAAGTGACTTCATTTTAATATAATATAATAATATTTATTTAATATAATACCTATTCAAATATTACAACTTTGCATTTATTAATCCAATAATAAACACTAATTATTTATCTTTTAGGCCTCATGATGGACTTAATAATCAATAAAAAGAATCATCCATTGTCAACAAATAATAGGTATTTTCAAATAAAAGTTTAAGTTACAATTCATTAATATTAAATACTCACATTCAGCCCGGTTTCATTAGATATTTGTGTTCTATTAAGACCACTTTTATGCAGCCCAATAATCGTCGCCCCCGCCTCAATATTAATATTTGCCTGCATTTTGAGAATAATCAATACCGCTATCTATACCACACGTCACTAACCAACAACTACAACTAAAACGACAACGGTTAAATATTCATAAAACTCATGTCTACCTCACAGAAATCTAAATTCTTTATTAAGTTTTTTACGATCTACCTTCTTAACTTTACAAAATGTGTGAACAAAGCGAACAAGATAAAGAATATTATATTTCTGTCCCATTTCTTCCAATCGAGTAAAAACTTGCAAAAAGTCTACATATTCGACGTGAGATTCGAACTCACGGCTTACTGATTCGCGCATCTATCTGCAGGCACTTAGCCGCTAGGCCACCTTAACTTGTGTGTTAACGTTGAAATTATGAAGTACAATCACTTGTTGACGACAATAATGATACATGTGTCTATTCTTGAAAATAGAAGGTCGTAAGTCAAACTAAACGTCAAGCTAATGCTTTGTGAGAATGCCTATGGACTTTTGGAGGCCACTGTACCTACCTCACACAAATTCATATAACACTATTTTCTATGTAAATATCAGTGACAGGAAGTTATTACAACATCATCAATGTAAGAATTTTGCAAATCGACTTATAAATAACGGAGGTCTGAGGTAACAAACATTAAAAAAAACATTCAACCGAACTGAGAACCTCCTCCTTTTTTTGAAGTCGGTTAGAAAGGCTAGCGCTGCGGTTTTTATTTTTTAAATATCGCAGCATTATAACGTCTTTTTGGCCTCGCACAATTCTCTTTTTTTTTCTTTTTTTAATGCAGCTTGGTTAGTTTTAAATGCTCCTTTTGTACTATTTGTATTTCCTGTGTGTGTCCCAAATAAAATACATATTTTACTTTCTTTTCTGTCATTCCTCACAAAAGTCATCCATCTTATCCAAAATGATCACAAACTGCTTAGCACAAAATGCTTGAAACGATAATGAGGTACCTAAACCACTGAAGCTCTCTTGTTACATGAAGTAAGTATATCAAGTTTAGTGCGCCGTCAATCGCGGCAATAGTTGACTTATCTTCCGCTGAAGTTGGGATTTAATAAGGCTTTACACCTTGAGACTTATCTACGTAAGAAGTTAAGAACATGGCTTTAGTTATTAATCGATGAACATCGTAGATCTGTACAAATCTTCGTAGACTTTTACATAGAACCTATAACCACAATTCTACAGCGCCCGTCTAAATCAAAATCAAAATCAAAAGTCATTTATTCAAACTAGGCTGAGAATCAGCACTTTTCGAACGTCAAAATTACAAAAGATAGTCCCCCAAAACGCCCGCCCTTCACCACTTCCTAGTGCTTTCGCTGGGAAGAAGAAGTGGCGCAACAAACTCCCCAGCAGCACAGCTGTCTGTTCAGTTAGAAAATACTTGACTGAATACAATACAAGGTATGCAAAGCAATTAACATTAGGTACAAGACACAGAACGCTAAATTAAATTATTTGCCATATATGTCAGCTAGCAACGCCAATATACCAAGAAATACAATAAAAAACTATACGTACTCAAGCAAAAATTAATAAATGGAAATTAAATAAAAGCCTCCAGGTATAAAGGGCGTGACCGCTAACATATTTATGCAATGATGGGTTCTGTTTACATAGCTGTCGCTTGAAGTCACAAATGATAAACTAGGACCATCGAAGGAAACTAAATAAACAAGTTATTACTAATGATAACAATAATAAAACCATGGTCAGTAAGACGACCAGTCACCACAAGCAGCACCCGTTCACGAGCATAACGCAAAGATCAGCCATTACCCCCCTCGCTATATTTGAGGGAAGGAGACAACCCGACCCCCGACGCTACCGCACGTCTACCTCTACAAACAAAGGTCTCAACTCACCTCTCGTTAAAATGTGTGACAACCTTAATTCATTTAATAAGTCTGTACCCGAAGCAGATATATTCAATGACTCTAAGGCGAAGTTCAAATCAAGAAGCTTGGCCTCCCTACACACCAATGAAATGTAGTTATTTATCTGTATTGTTAATTAATGGGTTACTCTGTTTTCTTAATCGATTGTACACCTAGACTTAAGAGGGTTTATGCGTTAGAGCCATGCTGGAGTCAAAATTGATGATTTCCGACGGACAATAAAACCATAATATGTTTAATTTATAGATGAGATATTGACGTCATATTATTGGGAATTTTATAATCTAGTGCATGGCTGAAAAACATTTTCAATTTTTTGTTTAGTTTTCTCATCAGAACCGTTTTTATGCAAGCCTTTTTTAAAACTAGCGATCGACGGTCTAAGCAGATGCTAGATATTAGTAAAACCATATATGACAAACTTATTACAACATTACTTTATAAAAAATAAGAACATTTTTTAGTGCATGGCTGAAAAAAAAACACGATTACTGTAAGTTTTCATTCAAGAAAAGTATATTCAAAAGTGTCAATTGTAGCCACTTTTTGAGATATTAAACGTGTTAGTTTAGGATGAAATCTGAAATATTTATATTTTCTTTTAGACCTATTAAATTAAGACATTTATGTTCTAAAACATGGTTCAAATATTTTTTTAATAACTTATATGTTTATTTTACTATGAATTATTTAGTATTGCTATATAATCGGCGCGGATTCACGCCACCGCTCATTGCCGGCTGAGGCCTTTCAGAGGCAGGACGTGTGTCGCTCCCATCGCTGCGTGTCGCGTAAAATATTATCGTACTTTCGCGAGTTTTTAGCGCGACTGGGACATATTGATACTTTTTATTATAATATATTTTTATTATATTACAGAACTTTGGTGAGTACATATTTTAATGTAATGGTATTCAATTAACTTAAGAAGATTAAATTAGACTTCTTTATGTATGTTTCGATTTTACTTTTTTTTAGATATGGCTAACAAAAGGCGCTATACGGGAATAAAACGAAAAAAATATGAAAATTTAGCCAAGGCTAATGAAGCTAAAAGGTAAGTTACCGAGGAGCCACTTTTTAACTATGTAACAGGTTATAGCCAATTCATATTTTTCTTACACGGGGATAGAATTCGTAATAATTTGCGTTTATTCTGTCTTATAATCTCATAAACTGAATTGACCATTCTGGGGTTGTCAGTTTTGGATAGTTGAGAATATACCACTGAAACGAGGTGGGTTCTCTACTTATAAAAAAAATATCTATATTAGGTGTAATTAGTAAACCATAAGAAACAATATTATACTTACTACTTTCTGAAGTCAATATAATTTTTTCAAATTACTTTTTGTCTGGGTATTTTTATGAAACACAGTAGTAATAAGATAAAATTAATATCCGATTCGTTGTTATAGGCAGAAAAGAGAAGTTCAAAAATATTTCAAAATGCTGTTGTAAGTTTTATTTTTTTTTACTTCTTTATATGTTATGGCAATTTTTGAGATTTTATATCTAAACAGACACGTGTTTCCTTTATTTTGAATTAGCACCTATTAAACCTAAACTAAATAAGACATTTCTTCGTTATTTATTTATCTCAAGCCGACAATCGATCGCCTGTCGTGGTGCTTCTTATGGTTTGTGTCACTTCATATTATACTCTGCATATTATTTTCAGACTCAACAAAGAGAAAAAGTCACTGAAAAAACACTGGAAATTCAGGAAAACTTGCAGGCGTTAGAAACGGTTCCAACTCAAGATCCTGACGCAGGAAATCTTGTAAGAATGACTTGGACATTTGTAAACATATTTTAGCACAAATAAAACATTGTTGTGTCTCAAGCCGACAATCGGCCGCCGGACACGATGCTTACGGTTTGTGTCACTAACCGACACAAACCGACCAACATGTTATTTTCAGACTCAA
This sequence comes from Eremobia ochroleuca, assembly GCA_949629135.1. Classification (NCBI taxonomy): domain Eukaryota; kingdom Metazoa; phylum Arthropoda; class Insecta; order Lepidoptera; family Noctuidae; genus Eremobia; species Eremobia ochroleuca. The sequence goes on along the minus strand of OX451395.1, from coordinate 15,561,276 downwards.
CAAAAAGAAAAACTCAGTGAAATAACACTGAAAATTCAGGAAAACTCGCAAGCATTAGAAACGGCTTCATCTCAAGATCCTGACGCAGGGAATCTTGTAAGAATTACTTGGTCGTTATATACATATTTTAGCACAAATAAAACATTGTTGTGTCTCAAGCCGACAATCGACCGCCGGTGTCACTATGTTATACCTACCTGTTATTTTCAGACTCAACAAAAAGAAAAACTCAGTGAAATAACACTGAAAATTCAGGAAAACTCGAAAGCATTAGAAACGGCTTCATTCCACTATACATAGAGTACTCACGGAGGATTTATGTCTGGTCAATAAAAGTGCAGTGTGGGTGCCTCACACTCTGAACACGGATCAGAAGGAGTTTCGTTATGAAACTGCGCGTAGCCATTTATCGTGGTATCGCCGTAAGAAAAATATACTTAATAGATTCATATGCCTTGATGAAACTTGGGTCGAATTTTATACTCCTCGTCAAAGACATCAGTCACGATGTTGGGTGGAACCGGGCACTTCAGCTGAACATTTACCACGTGCAGAGCTACATGAACGAAAAATACTACTAATAGTACCTATGGATGTCAGAGGCATTGCTTTTTGGAGAACTTATGATGAAAATACAACTATGACTGGAGAGCGATATAAGTCATTTTTAGAAGAAAATATTCCTATTTGGGCAGACGAACATCATATAACGAGTCCTATAATTTTACATGATAACACCAGACCGCACAAATCAAAAATAGTTCAGAATTTAATTGAAGGAAAGGATGGATTGAAATTATTCAGCCGCCATATTCCCCGGATATGAATCCTTGTGATTTCAATTGTTTTGGCCATGTGAAGAGGAAATTGTCGGGTACTCGATACAATAGCAAAAAGGAGTTAGATATTAAACTAAAGAGCATTATTGATGAATTAAATGAAAGTGGTACTTTAAATGGTGTTCAAGATTTGCCAGCAGTCTGGGAGCGAGTGATTAATAGTGGTGGAGATTATTGATTAGTGTCACAAGGTTATATAATATAGTAGTCAGTTTTTGTAACATAATAATAATAAAAAAATATGACACCGGAAGTGGGATGACCTAATATAATATTAATCGTTGTAGAACTTTACATTTGTACTACATTTCTAACTTTTCACCCCTGATTAGTATATATATACTTTACTAGCGACCCGCCCCGGCTTCGCACGGGTGCAATGGAGAAACTGATAATTTTAGAGCCACTATTTCTCGTAAAAAGTATAGGATAAAAAATGGTTATTATGGGTTATCCCTAAGAGATAGGCATATACAATCGCGGACTTTTTTGTAGACCTTTTTAAGGTGTACAATACTGTAGTACATTATTTTGATCTATCTCGACGGGTTCAGCCAGCGTTTACAATGTAAGCGCAAAAAAATGTGTTTAATTACAACATCACATTAGAAACCTCTAAAATTATCAGTGTTTCTCTACTATATTATGCATGTATTATAGATACAAACCTTCCTCTTGAATCACTCTATCTATTAAAAAAAACCGCATCAAAATCCGTTACGTAGTTTTATAGATCTAAGCATATATAGGGACAGACAGACAGGGAAGCGACTTTGTTTTATACTATGTAGTGATTTCTCTACTATATTATGCATGTATTATAGATATAAACCTTCCTCTTGAATCACTCTATCTATTAAAAAAAACCGCATCAAAATCCGTTACGTAGTTTTATAGATCTAAGCATATATAGGGACAGACAGACAGGGAAGCGACTTTGTTTTATACTATGTAGTGATAAAGTATCCAAAACTGCCTATTTATTTCACAAGGTTGTAATAAAAATAAGAATAGTAAATAAAAATCAACTAACGGTTAAATAAGTATCATTATACATAACTCAACGGATCAACATGGGTTAGTTTGACTATAATGACAGAGAGCACACCAACTCTACGCACACAGACACGCGCGCATCTGTGTGAGTGCAAAGAGCACTGCAATTACCTAAACTTGGTGCCGCGGATTTGGCGTTAACGCTCTTAAGTTAGCAAATAAGCGGTAAACTGGCGTCCTTGTTGTCACTGTTGTGTTTACCTGTAATTGGCATATATATAAGAATAATACCGTATGATTCTGTATATGTATGTGTATGTATGTGCTGTAGTTGAACCTTAAGTAAAGAAATAAATAAATAGAACGAAAAATACCTATTTGTTCCTGATTAAATATTGGACGTGGGTGTATGACCAGCATAGCTATTCACCATTACTCGATACGCTTCCATACCATATCAAACATTAATCAATATTATGTTATGTCAAATGGAGTTGGACAGGACACCTGGCATGGTGCAGTGATGACGTGGCGTAAGGCAATGGCTGAGTGGCGTCCAAGGACTGGAAGACGACATGTCGGTCGTCAGGCAGTGAAATGGGTGGACGACATTGTTACCTTCGCGGGTAGAACCTGGATGAGGCTGGCCTATCGGATGAATAGCCACGCTGATATAGACGTAAACGAAGCAAACGGAGTTTGTAAGGAGCGTAGCAGTCGTTCTGTAGTTTCTGCCTACCCTCATGGGAAGAAGCCGTTAGTTTATGTACCTATATATGTGTGTTAATACTAACGAACCCTTGAACGTTTTAAGCCCCAACGGTGGGCCAAAACCTTCCGCGTCATTTCCGATTGTTCATAATATCCTTTACTTGGTTTATGGTCTAGCAGAGCTAATGGCAGTGAATCCAACACTAACGCTATTTTTTGTGCGTTTCCAAAGTATCTAGCAAATAAAGTAGACTCCAGCACACCAAGCTACTCCTCTCTCCCCTCTACTACAATCTGTCAAATTTCTTTAATAGATTTTTAACTTTATCGCTAAAGCATAAGGTTCAATGTTGATTGGGAAAATTTGACAGTTTCGGGTAGCTTCATGTGATGGCGTCTGTACCTCTACACGGGCGCTCGATTGCGTTAACATGTACTTTATGGCGGTGGTTGGTGCCTAAATTCTTTTTATTAATCATAATGTTTAGAAGTTCGAATTCGATGCGATTCAATTGTATAGTATCCATCATGTCTTCCCGGGTACAGATTTTGGACACAACGGGCACAAGATACCTAATAAATGGATCATTGTTCACGTGGGTTTCGCTGTCGTACAATCTCGACTCAAATCTACTTTCAAATTGATTATTGCTTGAGCATAGTTTTAGAATACGGGCCTTATAATATACACTTTCAGTTTTTAATGCATATTATAAGTTAAAGTCGATTTTCGTATCTGTCTCTGTGTGACCGCGTTGGTTCTTCTATGCTACGCAACAGATTTTGATGCGATTTTCGCCATTATTTAAAGAATTTGTTCCAGAAGGTTTATCTGTAGGTACAATACTATATTTATTAAACTAAAAATAATAATAATAAAAAAAATAATCATCTGCCTAGCCTTTTCCCAACTATGTTGGGGTCGGCTTCCAGTCAAACCGGATGCAGCTGAATACCAGTATTTTACATGGAGCGACTGCCTATCTGACCTCCACAACCCAGTTACTCTGTAATACGATACCCCTAGATAAGACTGGTTGTCAGATTTTCGGGCTTCTGACACCCGTAACGACTGTCAAAGATTTACGAATGACAGCCGGGACCAACGGCTTAACGTGCTTTCCGAGGCACGGAGGGGTCTCGGTATGTAAAGATGGTCACCCATCCACAGACCAACCGCGGCAAGCGTAGCTTAACCTGATCGATCGACCTGTGCGGCTGTTATTCTTTAGCCACGGGCCCCTCTAATAAAAAAAAAAATAATAAAAATAAAAAAAGTCGATGTTTTATCAAGCCGTAAAAAACCATGTGAAGTAGACGTGGTTCGGTAGTAAAGTAATATTTATCAAAATACAATAGATGTTAGTAATAAAAATGCACTCTATCAAAGTAAAAGTAGAAAATAACTAACTAAACGAATCAATCAAGGCATTAGTTAAATATTTCATTCTCCATCAAAAAGCTCTAAGCCGTTGATTGGCAAATATTTTATAAAAGGTGATTGATTACTCGAGTCAGAGTGGGCGCTACTGTTTTATATTTATTTTATGTACTGTGAAACGAGACCATTTTTAGTTACGTGTTGGAATCACAGGAATCCACTTTGTTTTGTATGGATTTTATCGCGTAATAGTTGTTTTATACTGTGTCCATTTCTCCACGACTACTTTGATTAGTTTCATTCCAAGCTATGGTGGCTCCTTCAGTTCTGTGTAATAGTGAACAAGACCTTTCCGCCATGTTTTTCTGCCACGAATATTCGTTTCGTTGACGCTACTAGGCAAGTGGGAATGATATTTGGATAGGTTTAAAGAATATATGTATAACAACACTAGCTTTTGTCCGATGTTCGCTAGGGCGGAGGTCGGTTGTGTTAATCATAACTGTCTACCAAATATCCAAATCCTATTAAAAGCATAACGCTAATGACTGAAATACTATCGTGAATTCATGCAAGCCTAGTACTTTTTGTTAGAATACTGCTCAGAAAGTCGGGTCATATTTCAATCATGATTCGAAAGACACGTAGCGCCATCTAGCGTCCTAAAGCAATCGTGACCGTCTAAAGTTGTTGTTCTTTTTTTAGTACTTTTTCTGGATAAAAGATACCCTATGTCCTTTCTATACCCCTGGAAACGTATATGCAAAGTTTCATGATGATCGGTTCAGTGGATTAGGCGTGAAAAAGTAAGAAACAAACAAACTTATGTTTCAAATTAATAATATTTCAAGTTAAATATCAACTTTATTTTGATGGGAATTAAGTTGACTTCAGAGTGACTAGCACTATTGAAATATGTATAAAAAGGTTTGAAGTTGTAGTGTAAACCAAACTTTATTTTGTAGGTCGTAAACTTATTTTTCCATAAACTCATATTTGTTTACATTTTTGGCAAATATATTGCGAAAGCTGATTTACTTAGCAGGGCAGAGGAGTATCTATAATAGACGGTACACCTACATTTCGTCAGTTATATTAATTCTCGTGTAATAGGCGGGGCTATTCCACCAACCGAGAACCGATACAGATTCCGGGCTCCTAACGAGAAATTCCAGACAGAAAAATCTTTATAACCTCAAACTACGATCACCTCTGCCGATAGATTACAGGAATTATAATTCATAAATCGCAGGATTTTTGGGCCATACTATATCACTTTTATTGATACTTTGGTAAATAAGTTATTGGGGATACAATTCATAGTTCGAAGGGTAGCCGGGCCGATAATCCCAAGAAAATATTAATCCTTAATATTTATTGGTTTCTGTCTCAATAACCTGGATATTCTTGATTATTCTTTTCTCAACACAATACCTTACAGCTTTTGTAAATCGGCTACTTCTTCATGAATGTAATTCATCATGATACCTTCTTAACCTTTTCAACATAAGATATTCGATAGAAGCTTATAACAATTTTACTCTAATGAATACGACGTTCTTTGTTGATAAGGTTAATCGGATAGGTTCTGTTGGAGTTACACCGTCGATACATTGTAGGTTATTTCTTTTTACCAATTTAGAGGTTGTAATGTTTACTTCCACAGCAGACATAGCTACTACACGGAGAGAAAATTCTTAGAAAAATGACTGTGCTCGTCACTGTAAAGTGAGTGCAAGTGACATCTACAGAAAATTTTCTGAGTGAGATTGGGAAAAATTCACTATTTGTCCACTAAATTTTAGTGTACAGCATAAGATTTTTTACTCTGCTAGCATGGTAATTTTTCCATTATCCTTTAGCACTGAAATGCACTCAGATTATGAGACAGCACAGTAATTTTTCTAAGATTTTTCTCTCCTTGTACTAGTACTATCTTATTTAAAAACTGTGTCGTTTATGATGCATCCTAATAGTGCATGCATTTCTGCCTATTGTAGCGAAAATAAAGTAAAAAGTCACCACAACGTCATATGTGTTAATGTGGTGACTATAATTTTGTAGTATTAAATTCAATATAAAATGTATTAAAAAATCTAGATGTATAAAAAACAGTACGTTGCTTGACAATAGCTTTTGGTTATTTACCTACAATAAATATTAGGGAAAGAAGAAAAAAAAATAGAATAGTAGAATTCGGAATTCCCGCCGTTTAAATCCTATTACCCGTTTTCCCGTAGGAACGAAGCCTTTTCCCGCGGTAAAAAGTAGCCTATGTTCATCAAGGATAATGCCGGCTTCTAATGGTAAAACAATGTTTCAAATCGGTCCAGTAGTTTCGGAGCCTATTCAATACAAACAAACAATCAAATCTTTCCTCTTTATAATATTAGTGTAGACAACCACACATCATCGTCAAAAGCATCACATATGAAAACAAAAGAAATATTTACTCATATCCGTATTTCTTTTTCATTAACTCTCAACGAATGTTCGAGATAAATATCAAATCAATTTTGGTTATTAATAAATGCACAGCAGATCACGTTCTGTAAGTAATTGAATTTACTTGTTTAGGTTACCTGTGGGGACTCGGGTAGGTATATGGGAGACGTGCTACTTTTATTGATGAGTGTAAAAGGCTGATTTGATTTTGTTTGTATGAATAATATTTTCCTACTTTTTACACACAAATAATCTGGCATGCAGGTTTAAATAACTAATCACTTCGCACTGTAATTTCCGAATTGACAAAAAAAAAAAAAATAATAGAGATTTCTTTATTATAATATAACACGTTCAACGCCATGTCGGACATTGCTGGGCGATACTAAACTTTTTTTATAAGCCACACAAAAAATTTAAAATTGACAAAAAATCGACTTTTTGTTTTCTTAATAATATTATTAAATATGTATTGTTAAATTACAAAACATTGACATAACCGCAGAAATCTTTATAAATGTGAAAACTCATGTCGCTCAACATTGTCCCCCATGGCCTGCTGCGTATGATTATAACTTTTTAACATAATTATATATTTTTTTAGAGTGCTGATGTGATTACACTGTTCTAGGAGGTCGCGCAGGTCATACTGCGTACAATATTGCCTAGTATTCTTGACCGACGGCTCAGAAGAGACGTTTAGACATAGGTCTGACTGTCGGACAACATTGTCCCCCACGGCCCCAACGGAACATACTGGTGTCGCCCAACATTGTACGACATGGCCTGAATGGAAATTTATCATTTTATTCCGTGGCGTTGAACGTGTTAAGAGCCACCTTTTTTTTAATAAATGTTATCTCGCAGTTCAACCTATGAGGTTGTCGTCTGCTTAACCGGGCTTGCCTGTGGATGCCTCAATGAATTAAGGCCTCCAGCCAGGGCGAACGCGCATCGCTGGCGCAGTGAAATATATTGTACTTTCATTTTATTTATTAAAAAATCAAAGAATCAATATTCTTTTTTTTAAATTGATATTGTTTAAGCAATTAATTATTGGAGACTATTTGGGTATAAATACTACGTGAAATTGATGTAGAAGTTCGGAGGTATTCAGACTTATTTCCAGCTGAAAATATAACTTGGCCCAGTCTTTTTTTCTTTATTTATAAGGCACTAGCGACCCGCCCCGGCTTCGCACGGGTGCAATGGAGAAACACTGATAATTTTAGAGCCATTATTTCTCGTAAAAAGTATAGGATAAAAAATGGTTATTGTGGGTTATCCCTAAGAGATAGACATATACCATCGCGGACTTTTTTGTAGACCTTTTTAAGGTGTACAATACTGTAGTACATTATTTTGATCTATCTCGACGGGTTCAGCCAGCGTTTACAATGTAAGCGCAAAAAAATGTGTTTATTTACGACATTACATTAGAAACCTCTAAAATTATCAGTGTTTCTCTACTATATTATGCATGTATTATACATATAAACCTTCCTCTTGAATCACTCTATCTATTAAAAAAACCGCATCAAAATCCGTTGCGCGGTTTTAAAGATCTAAGCATATATAGGGACAGACAGACAGGGAAGCGACTTTGTTTTATACTATGTAGTGATATAAAAAATATTCTTTTCATATATTCTATTATAATAAAAGTATATGATATTTGTAAAATGAGAAAAAATGTTTTGATGGATTATATTCAACAGAATCTGCAAATTAGAACTCTCCAATCAGCTCTCCATGAGTTTTTGCATGAAAATGCATCAGGAGAACGACTATTGTTAAATAAATAGATGAATAATAAAAAAATCGCTGTATTATTATTATAGAAGAGAAAACGAACTATCTTTACCAATTAATTCTTATTAATACCAGCCAACGAATATTATTCAATTTCAACGAGAAATCATGCATGTACGCGAATTTTTGTAATAGATACTCCTCTTAATGTATTAAAACTATATGTACTTACTTAATATGCAGGTACGTAGGTAAAACTTTTAGAATACATGCTCTAAAGTCTAAATGATGGTGAAAACCGTATCAAAATCCGTGTCGTAGTTCAAAATAACAATGCGGTGAGACACGAAATGCCACTTCGTAGATACATCTAACATAGCCAAACGTGTGTGCATGGTCTTCCTACCCCTTCGGAAATAATAGTCCTAATTTTATGTTATACCTACATACATATACTCTGTTTGTTTAGGTAATTCAATAAAGGTAAACAAAAAAACCACGTGATTTAGTTAACCGACTAAACGTAATACAAGTCACTTCACAGTTGTACTCTTCAATTTAGCAACGTTAACAACGAATTATAACGTTGCTAAATTGAAGACTTCAACTGTGACTTAGGATGATAACTGAATAGACTGGTGTTATGTTGTACTCTTCAATTTCGCCCGTTAATTAAAAACAACGCAGTAGGTACTAAAGTCCAATTATTGTCCATATTAATCATGTTTTTTTTTTATTTCAGGTAAGTTACAGACTTTGAAAAAAACTTTTACTATTAAAGTAAAAACGGTCAAGTTTGGTGAGTTTTCTTTATTCTTTTCAATGAAAATTGTTATTTTTCTAGAAATTAATGAGATAAGTTTTTATCACTAATTGTTGTAAATAAATATTTTTATTATCTAAGTATCCATTCTCATTAGTTTGCTTGAAAATATTAAGGCTAAGCGCTTAGCACAGAATATAATCGTTGCAGAAAATAATCGCCAATCTGTGAGCAATACCAATATACCTAGTAGAGTCTGCGCACAGCGGTAAATAATCGCTTCAAAAATTACTTTAGCGTTAGCGACTTTATTTCGCATGAACATGCGATTAAAAAAAGTCGCATCGCTGTGCGCACTTAGCCTAGTAGCCGATGTATCTAAGTTTCGATTTCAACTCCCGTGTACAATACATAATGTTATATACAACGAGGAGAAGACAATACAACAATAAATGAAAATACTGAAAACAACAGAGTATTTTGGAACTATCAAAAAAATCCTAACATCGAAATTAAAAAAGTGACTTTTTAGTAGTGGCGCCGATTCGCTTGTTCACAAACTAAACTAAATTTAAGTTCAGTGCATCTTTTTCTTTCTATTTTATTCAGAAAAATACAGAAGATAAACATTAAGTTTAGTCCTGTCAAATTAAGATACTCCATAGACAAGTTTAGACCTGATTAAAAAAAATGTCTAATTAAAATACGTCAATTTACGTCAGGCGCTGACTAATAGAAAACTAATAGAAAGAACAAGATGCACTGAACTTAAATTTAGTTTAGTTTATGAACAAGAGAATCGGCGCCAATGGCTTTTGTGACTCGCTATAGTGACTAAACTAATGGATATATTTGGTTGATTTTTTGTATGTATGACTGGGAACGTCATTATACAACATTATTTTTAGTATTTATGGCAAACCCGAAACACGTGTCTAGTATTTTTATGTAAAAAATGTATGTACAAAATTTCAAAACTGTATCATGTAAAATCACGAAGTTATAAGCTTGTTATGTTTCCTGATTGTCCGTACAAAAAGTTGGTTACCACTTAACACGCGCCGCGCCGGCCGACCGGCTGTGACCTGTGTTGTGCGCATAAGATTGCGGATATGTAGAGACGGCAGCACATCAAGCTACTACAATATTCAATACTACAGATTTCTTTAATAGATTTTCAACTTTATCGCTAAAGCATGAGGTTCAAAGTTGATTGGGAAAATCTGACAGTTTCGGGTAGCTTGATGTGCTGGCGTCTGTACTTAGTGTTGCTCGGTGTCCAACTTGTTACCATTTTTAAATATTTTTGGGTCAAAATATAACATGGTGTAAAAACTATTGGAATCGATTCAGTTACTTATTCTGAACAAACTATATTAAGGTTTGCAGTATACTAAAAATAATTTTGTAGATAAACAGATTAATTGGCTGTTATATTATTTTGATTGCTGGACTTTCACTGGCATATTAGCTTATGTTATTAGGCTACGTTTATTGACAATGAATTGGGGTTCTCGCGAAAAAATAAAATCCATGAAATCGAATTTGTTTTCCGACATAGGTACACGCGAAGGCAAACGAAGTCGTGGGCGTAGCTAGTCATTAAATATATCAGAGTATTATGAAAATGTGTAGATACTAGATACATATGATAAATGATAAATGATTTTTTCTGTAAGTTCACCATAGTTAATTACATTAAAATACAGTCTTATTCGTATAATCGGCTGTAGTTTCAAATATAAATCAAAGACAAAAGCTTACTTTTAAAATATAAAGTCTTCAATGGCTACCCTACCCTGTTGAAGTCACACAATAACGAGCTAAGCAAACGTTAGTGCTGTACGTGACTTTTACCAATAATGCTATATCGACTGTCGAGTGAATGGACAAAGGCGACTTGGCGATACAATTTAATAGTATTATTTGATTCAGATAGTCGGCCGAATTGTCTCAGATGATGTATGTAGGTTTTGAACTAGTTTTGCTTGTTCGCTCTTTACTCGACTGTGCCACTGCAAAGTCAGGGATATTATATTTTACGCGTACCACAGATTACTAAATGGTTATGCGCGCACTATCTATCTTTTATCATTTATGTATATTTGTACGTGGGATTATGCATCATAATGGCAGGATAGATTTTAATGCATCAGATGTCCACCATTTTCTTTAAAACAAAACCAGAATGGCGGATTCTTGAGAAGACTATTCTGGTTTTGAACTTTTTAGTTACAGTTAGGCTTTTTGATTTTTTTTTACTTAAGTATGCGTCAACAATCTCCGAAGTTTCGTTAAAAAATTTCGTATAGATAGTCTTTGAATAGCATATTGTCACTTCGATACTCTTGTAGCTATCAAATCCTTCTAGCAAAAGGTGACATCCAAATAAGTGAGTATAAACTACAGATTCAATATACCTTAAAATAAAGCAAGCTATTCCAGCTTTGTTGACAGAGCGATTAGTCCTCGTATTTATCAATGTCTGAGTCAAACATTCAATTTAACTTAAGGCTGATTTTTCAATCGACAGATAATTTTTATTCGTGGATTAAAATTGACGTTTGACAGTTATTGTATGTAAGAATTGTCAAAAGTTAAAAAAAAATCCGGATAAAATTATTTGACGTTGGAAAAATCATCCCTAAGTCTATTAATATTAAATCAAATCAATATAATATTCAGGTTGTAAGTCAACTTTGAGACTGACAAGAAATTGAGTGGATAGTATAAAAGCAGCAGTCGAATGAATTTTAAACGCTCTCATCATCAACATTATCATTTCAACTGAAAGACGTCCACTGCTAGACATATGCCTCCCCCAAGCACCCCCACTTCGACCGGTTTTGTGCTTCTCGCATCCAACGGGTTCCTGCGGCCTTCACAAGGTCGTCGGTCTACCCGTTTGGAGGCCTTCCAAGGCTACGTCTTCCAAAACGCGGTCTCCTTTCCAGAACCTTTCGGCCCCATCGGCTATGTGTTCTGCGAGCAATGTGCCCTGCCCCCACTTAAGTTTGGCAATTCTTCGGGCTATGTCGGTTACCTTGGTTCTCCTGCGGATCCTGCTCCTTCATTTCTGATTCGATCACGCAGGAAAACGCTCTATTTATACGAAACCATCTTCTTCCCAGAAAAAATCTTACTTTCAACTGTATCACTTGATTTTATTAGAATGTTATTAAACCGCTGAACATTACAATTAAAACGTTTTTTTTTACTGCCTATCGTTCACGACTATTCTGTGGTGATCTTCAATAAAAGCATTTACGAGCAATCTAATAGCACTAAACTAAACCAGTCCTAATTTTAAACAATGACTCCAGTGTGCAGATGTTCTTTTGAAAAATGGATCAATGATTAGTTCAATGACTGAATGAGAGTGACCTGTATCGCTGGTGCGATTTTTGTTCGGAAATAATTCTCTAAAAATGTCACCGTGGTAAATTAGGTGATGTTCGTTTGAAATGAGCTATCAATAGTGTCAGTCCCTAGCATCAGGCATTCTATTCTGTAAAAATAAATTAATTTAAAACACATTTTTACCTTATTTATGATTATGTTTCTACGCAAAAACTGTCTATCTTCTCAAATATATATATTTTTTTGTTGTTTATGTGCTCTTCTATTTGTGAAAACTCGTAATTGGCCTTATTTCTGTTACTCTCAATCGTGCAAAAGTGTTAAGCTGTAAGTATGCCAAAAACTGTAAAATAAATAAATAAAATCTCACTGTGAAAATTTCAATGAAGTTAGCTTGAAGCGAGCTGATACTAGTGTCAATCCATAGCATCAGCTATACTTAAGTTTTCAAGGTGAGATTTTTACAGAATAGACCAGTTGGTAGAACAGCTCACTTCAAGCTCATTTTGCATGAGTTTTCACGGTGAGACCGGCTTTTATTGCGTATGTAAGCTTTTCGGTCGCGGAATCTAAAAAGGCGCAAAAAGCACAGGACCTGTCAATATGGCAATGATTAGGAGAAGCAGAGATCAGCAGAGGACGTCTTTATGGGTGAAATAAGATTAACTATACAACATGTAACGTTAAATGCGCAAAACCTGAAAATAGTTTGATCAGAATAACGGGCAGAATTAATTGAACCACTTTTTAATATAGGTCACATTTTTCAAAAAATCTTCATTAAAAACGTTGCCGTGTCTATTTATTACTCCGACTCCGACTCGACTCCTCTCTCGATAAAGCGTCGTCGCAGACGCAAGAAACGATCAGAATGGCCAGTAAAACTAAAACAGCACATAAAACCTTTACAAATTTTTAATGACTTATTTTCTCTCTGAAATAGGTCAATTGAATTAAAAATCAGTTGGGGTGTCTGAGGTTTCGCGCATTTAACGTTACACGTTGTAGATTAACTTTTAAAACTTAATCTCTTCACGGCACTAATTCTTTGGTGGTCTTGACCAATAACGACTAATAAAAAAAAGTACTTAAAACCCAACCAGAGCACACATTTTTCGGAGTACATTATACGAATACCTATACCAATCTGCGTCAGAATACATAATAAAACATTATTTATTTAGGTTAATGTATCTACGTGTGTGTTCTTTAAAATGAGATGGGTGGTAAAGGGGTTATAGCCGCTTTGTAGGGCAGCAGGGCAAGATATCGATGGAAGCTTGCGAAATTTCTATTAGTGTTATGTGTAAAGTTTTGGTTAATGTAAATACAACACGTTATATTACAGCTAAGATAAAAACTCTAATGGATCTGGTAATAAACGATTTCATAATTTTATTTACTTAGTGGCGATGAAATAATTTATACAAAGTAAAACGCCTGTCCGGGTTCAAAAATACGATTTTTTTTTTTTGGGTGGGAAATTATTAAATAACTTCTCCCGCTCTGGGCGGAGCGGGAGGGTGTGTCAGACTTTTACTGACTAAAACCCATCCGTGTTCCTTCAGTTGCCTGTGCCAAGGGCCGCGGTAACTCTTTCGAACAATCCGCGACCCTGGTAGAAAAAAAAAAAACATACGACCTTACAACTCGTAAGTTGCAGCTGTTACCACTAGACCACCACTGCAGTCCTCTATTCCAGTGCCAATATGCCATGACAATGACACTGACAGCTCTTGAACGCAGTTTAGATGTGCTGATCGCGTTTTTTGGTTTCATTGGTGTAACCTAAGACGTGAACTGCACTCGAGAGTCTGCTATTTAATAAAACGCCATTTCTTTTTACAATTAAGTAATTGTGCATATACGCGAGTGACACGCATCAATGGCAGAAGCATATCATAATATCTAACTATGTTTAAATCCATGATAAACAATACAAAGAATATTTGACAAATACGAAGTTGACAACAAGAAAACTTGTACAATACAGCTGCTGTGATTGAGTTGACCATCCGCCATATTCTTAACTCTCCAACTTCGGGTGGTTATTTTTTTTAACTGATAGTTTTTGATCATTGGATAAACTAACCATTGAACAAAAAAACACATTTTGCCAAAATTTAACCATTAGTTAACTACGAATCAAAAAACCGGTCCTAAAACAATGTTTAAATAATTGTGTATCCATTGACATTAAACGGTCGCACAAAATAAATAATAATAATAAAGTATTTTATTGACATGAAAAAGGTTACATCAAAAATATATGAATCCCCTGGCCCCTAAACTAGTGTTAACTGTATCATAGGGACCAGAAGTAGATGTGTATTACCAAAATAATGCAATCCTAATATTCTCCGAACTCAGTATTGAATGTAAAGTTTATGGTTTTAATTTTATACCTAATTTGATAAGCTCTTGAATGTAATTACCAAACGTTAATGTAATTTCAACACTGATAACCATAAAATTATCATTAATTAGAACTTTAATTAATTGTGTCTTATCTGATGAAAGAAACTAATTACCTAATCTAAAATTTAATACCAAAATCTCTAACGATCTCAACGCCTTATTAAAATCAAATATTAACTTTAATATTTAACCGTTTGATCAAATTCAATCCGAAATTCGTAGTAGAAGATCTTAGATCATCAGTAACTTTAAGAAGATTTTGGGTAAATAGATTATTAATTGGTCTTTAATTACACTATCTGTGGTTCATATTTCACTGTTCGTGTATCAATACTGGTAATTAATATAATCCAAGTGGAGAAAATTCTACAAATTGCAAAGACGTTAGGTGAAAGTGAGTGGCGAGAATGATATCATGAGATAGTGGCTTATTAGTCGGATTCGCGCACGAAGGGTTCCGTACCATTATCTATAAAAACGGCAAAAAAAAAATCACGTTTGTTGTATGGGAGCCCCCTCAAATATTTATTTAATTCTGTTTTTTAGTATTTGTTGCTAAAGCGGCAACAAAAATACATCATCAGTGAAAATTTCAATATGATAATGGTATAAAATTTTTCATAATGGATTCATTATGAAAAATTTTATTCCTAACTATGAAGAACTGTGAAAAGTTTTCTAAACCGCTTTCCATTACGGCGCTTGTATACGGTAAGAAAATTTAGCGTGTGTGCGGCAGACAAGACAAATTCTTCGTGTACACGACAAGAATTTTGTCTGTTCTACACACGAAACAACGTTCTCCACAACAATGTTCGCCGCGTCGTGTCTTGCGCAGACAAGATTTTTTTCGTGCACCGCTGCGAGCAGTGTACACAGTTATTTTCTAGTTACGACACGAATTCTTGCGTAGGCGTATTTTCTTACCGTGTACAAGCGCCCTTAGGTGGGCCGTAAACTTCCCTGTCATGATAAAAACGTACACCAATTTTAAATTAAAGCACTCTGTGTAAATCGGTACGTTATTCCATCTCTACAGGTATTACGGTTCACGGGAACGGTGAAAAAACCAGAAAACAAGCTACTTCATACTGATTTTGAAACAAGAGGACCGTAATATGGGATTATGCAAATTCAAATACTTACCTTATTTTCTTAGGACGATTTTTCCCGATTTAAATAAGCCCAAAAAGCCTGGTTGTTTACCGCATCCCTTCCAGGATTCGGATAGTCCCCTTTTTTTATTTATAAAGGTAAGGTGGGTTACAGATTACTGTTTGTAATTGGATGCTTCTCATTAGGCTTAGCGCAGAACCATATTGGTTCCGTCATGAATCTTTCAGAGTTAGAAAGGCTACTGTATTATCTAAATAACACTCATAAGGGGAATTAATCCGATAAGATTTGCGGTAATATTTTCTCACAAATTGTTCCTATAAAGGCGACCTAATGTTGTATCGTAAAAGAGACTGCTAGCAGTAAAGTCAACCTCGATATTCCTATACCACTTTTGACAACAATTCCCAGTAAATTGAAACTTCACTAACGGCCGAACCCAATTACTAATCTATCACCAGTTTTGGCATACAGAAGTTAGAAAAGCCTATCTATCTCTGGTTTTGACGTCCCAATAATCTATACCAGTAGCGATCTGTATGATTATATTATACTGACGGTTGTACGGGGTTATTTGTAAAACACCAACAACCTCTTAAGAGGTCATTGTACTCATCATTATGAACAACTTTTATTATAGGACCAAACCTAAAATCGCGAAAAAAAATCAGCTGTTCCCTACATTTATGTTCGTACGAGTCGTCAAAATGTAGGGAACAGCTGATTTTTTTTCGCGATTTCTGGTTTGGTCCCATAGTAAAAGTTGTTCATAATGATGAGTACAATGACCTCTTAAGAGGCTGTTGGTGTTTTACAAATAACCCTGTATATACTGGTTACCATCAGTAGCTATGTGTCAGGTTATTGGGTTCGGCCGTTAGTGTGCATACACACGAGCGGCCCGCGTCAACGACAGAGGCTACTGCAGCCGACACGTCTATAGCTGCCGTCGAAAACGTGCCGCTCCTGTGTTTGGGTACGGTGCTCTGTTGCACTGAGCTTGACACTACCTATCTGTCACATAGACAATCAAACCTGGTCGTTTCATGACGTGTCATTCTATCTTAGGGTGATAAAGCAATTACGAGGTCGACTTTACTTCCTACTTTGAGAGAAGGAACAAAACATTTTATTAATTACCGCGTATTCTTTTTGTAAGTCCAATGAGGATATTGAATCCATTGTCTTTTTCGCCTATAATTATCTCGAAGATAATTAAAGGGAGAAATTAACTTCGGACCAAAAAGTCGGTCGGCTCCCAACCTGAGGGCAAAGGGTGTTGAAGTAAGATAATCTTTAATTGGAAAGAGGCGTGGTTGCAACCAGATTTCTTCAATTAATCTGGTTTCTAATTAACAGCTTACTTTCCCTTCATTCGGAAAGGGACGCTCGTTTCTGATGTTCATCAAGTGATTGAGTAAATTTCAGTTTTTCGTAATTATTGTTTTAGTATGATATATTAATAAAGATCATCTATTAACATGTGTTTTTTGGCTCACACATTTTCATGAGTTTGGCATAAATAAAATGGTAATATATCAACAATAAACACTGTAATTTGAAAACATTGTAAAAGCCAATTATTTTTAAAAGAGTTACACTGTTTGTTCACCGCCACCGTTAACGGAACGTCAACAAGAAATGAGATTATTCGAACCTAACGTGACGTCCTGACGGTGGTGTGCGGTGGACACACGGCTTTAGTAAATGTATATTTCGCTGCTTCATTACATCTCGTTCTCGTTGACGTCCCGTTGACGGTGCCGGTGGAAAAACGGCCTAACCGTTGAGTTTCTTGCCGGCTCTTCTCCATAGGAACCGTGCACTCTTTTGACGTTTCATAAGTTCCCATGTAGGTCAATGTGAAATTGAGTTTTTTTTATTTAATTTTTGAACATTATTTTGTTCATTGTAGGTACTATACTATTACATAAAAATTGGTTAATTTTAAGTATATATATTCTTGGTTCAAACATAAATCAATCAGCTCATCAAACTTCTTTAAAATTTCTTAGTAAATATTCATTAATCAGGAAAAAATAGCTTAGAATTTATAGTTATCATTAGTTATTCTTCGGTAACCGAAGGCTGAAAATTGTCTACTCAATAACTTACACGAATGATTTCCAGAAACTGAACATGAAATCGGACGAACTTGTACTCAATACTCAATATCTTTATTGCTTTACCATAGTGTGTACTTAGGTGGTATACATATAATTTAGATCATTATGGACCCTGTAGGGCACAGCAAGATGATAGAAGAGAGGAAGCGCTGTTTTAGTGATACTTAAGTTACTTTTGTGGGAACAAGTTTTAGTTCACATAATAAATATAATCAAAGTCAGGAGGTTGCGAATTGAATCCTAACATTTTGCCTATCTATAGTTTATGCATTGTTTTTTCCTGCTAAATATACCTAAATATATTAGATTATTTTTATGTACCTGTAATTATATATTATAATTCTGTTTATTTATTTATATACATTGTTATTCTTTCTGTTATTTTCTCTAATGTTATTATGTAAATGATCGAATTCGCACCAAAATACAAAATACTTGTTGCTTTTCTCTATTTAAAGTATTTCATACAAAAAAAAAAGTTGAAAGCAAAAATTCTTTTCTCAATCATTTTAAAAATTGACATTTTGCAGTAGGTAAGTTACAAAGAATGTTAGATGATAAGCATCGATAATATGATTTTTTTTTTATTATTATTAATGATATTATAATACAGAGGTGTTACTTAACTCTAAACTCGCCAAACGTTTACAATTGATGGCGAGAGGCGCTCTTTTACATAACAATGCACCACCTTACGTACATACCTGCTACTTATTATATATTACTAATTATATATTATACTGTTATGGTAAAAATCTTATACAAATTTTACATACTATAAATGACAATCTTATACAATTTAGTTCTGTTTGCTATTCTGCCGGTTGATTCTGTAAAAATATCACCGTGAATGGTATAATCTCAAGACTAACGTTTCATTACCTTGATAAATAAAATCGTAACATTTATTGAGTCGAAAAACTAAGAGTAATAAAATGTGACAGGTTACCTACTAACCTGTATCATTCTTGACCTAATCAGGGTTCACTACGCATATTTTTGTCTATGCAGGCTTTACATAGGTGACAGTAGCCGCGCGTCTAAAAAGAAATATAATTGCAAGTTTAAAAGCAGAGTAGTTTTCGACTTTTATCGTGCGGCGACAGGTCGCATGCGGTTAAAATCGATTCCGAAAATACTCAGTCGCAGGAGATACGTATCCCGCTGCATGAAGGTCGCCATTTATTAACTAGTCACCTGCGATTTTAATCGACGTGTGTAAATGGGGTGGAGACCCCATTGTGGTTCAGAATACCTAGTGGGTACTGAGGTATCTATAGTACCAACTACCAACATTGTCTCATTTTGAAGTCGAAAACTACACAGCGTTACATTAGATTTTATTTCGTATATAGCCTTGCGGTTGAAACTGATGGCCATAAATATGTTTTATTGCAAAATTGTGTTTTATATCACCTCAATTTATTACAATTCAAATTCAAATTACCCATTTGGCAATAATCTTAAACGCAAATTCGCCTGTAAGAAACCTTATAACGTATACAAAACTCGACGACCCGAGAAATATTATATTAACATAATATTCAAATAATTCCCATGACCACACCAATTGCAATCCCAATAACAAAGCTATCTCTATTTCTATTATAGACTGATAGCCTTTGGCGCCGTCTCGTCGTTGGCTTTCGAGGCTAAAATGGTAACTGTTGAAGGAAAAAAAGTACTAGCCTCATCTTCTGCCTAACCTTTTCCCAACCGTTTTTGGGTCGGCTTTCAGTCTAACCGTTTGATTCCCAAAGTGGTCCAGGTGACTCGACCCCCTGGGGTCCACAGGAGACTCGACGGGGGTCTACGTTAGATCTAATCTTCACATTTTTTGTCGAGTTGGGAATATGGCAGAAATGTAGCTGTCTATGAGAAAAAAAGTTTGGGAACCTCTGGTCAGTCTAGCCGGATGCAACTGAATACCAGTATTTTACGTGGAGCGACTGCCTGTCTGATCTCCACAACTCAGTTACTGGATAACACTAAACCCCTTGGTAAGATTGGTTGTCAGAGTTTCGGGCTTTTGACAACCCATAACAACTGTCAAAGATGCACGAATGACACCTGGGACCAACGGCCCACGTGCATTCCGAGGTACGGAGGGGTCTGGGTATGTAAAGATGGTCACCTATCCACGGACCGACCGCTGCAAGTGCAGCTTGCCTGATCTGAACCTGATCGATTGACCCGTGCGGCTGTTATTACTTAGCCACGGGCCCCTCTTAACTACCTACCTATTTTCAACATTTCAATTGACAATCAAGTTTTTAGATTTGTAAAGGTCCTAAAAATGATCATAAATCAATCTTTAAAAAACATTTAAAAAGAAAAAAATTGAGAAGATTGAAGAAATAGAATAAAATAAAATGAGACTAGCTGAAGAAATTATTCATAACAATATTGCGAAAATATCAAACAATAACTTTATCGAATTTAAATGATCTAATTTTCAGTACATTTACCATTAAGGTAAATTTTAATGAACAAAAGACGAAAGCCTACGCTGCTTTTAGGCGACCTTTCAAAAAATAACGTCAAAAAAATCTCAACTCACTTCTAAATATCATTCGTAGGAGTATTTTCAGTAGAAAAGATAAAAGAGAAATTTTAAAGATCAAGTTATATTTGCAAGCAAGTGGGATGGAGCAACAAATGTAACCCGTGAATTTTTTTTATAACCTTAACCCCTTTATTCATAAACGCTGCTTTAAGTTAAGTAGTGATTCCCTAAAATTAGCTCCTTTCTTAGTGATTAACTATTTGCCTTTGGTGTGGGATGCAACGTGTGTCGGCACCCTTGCGCCATCCCATCTTCCAAGCACGGTGGGCTGTGCTGGTGCAGTGTGTGTGTGCAGTCGCTCCATGTAAAATACTGGTATTCAGCTGCCTCCGGTTAGACTGGAAGCCGAACCCAACATAGATGGGAAAAGGCTAGGCAGATGTGTAAAAGTGTTTATACATACAAACCTACTTACAGAAATATACAATCATTTATAAAGCGGTGAACGGTCACACAATAACGGCTGTTCAAATACAGCTATGCTATTCTGTAAGAACACAGCCTTGCGTGCAGCGCTGTCGCAGCCGTGAAACTTAATTTAGTATTCACTAAGCTGCGTACAGCTACACTAGCGCTCAAGGCTGTGACGGCCGTGAGTTAAACTACCCAACGGCACAGCCACCGGAGGACAAATTGACAGTTCTTCATACATTTTGGTATTCCTTAAACAAAAACAGCGTCGAACTCGCTTACAGCCTCGCCCACAGCCTCGCTTCTAACTGTCAAATCCAAAAGCTCTAAATATTCGTGCGTAGTCTTGACAAAAATAGTAAACTGTACCTAAATTAGATTTAAATATTTTGATTCTTTTAATACTTATTTGAAAAAATAGCTGCTCGGATGATTATAAAGCTACATTTATTAGAAGAAGCTAAGAAAAGTGATGATTTGAAGAAAGCTCGACAGGCGAAACAAATAAGAAAGTTTAAAACAATATCCCGTGACTATTCATATTTACAGGCTTTCTGAGGATTTAATTATTATATTAAAAAAATGACTTAACTCCATATATGCGTACGCCAGTTCGTTCCAGTGGTTTAACTAAGAGGCTGAAAGTTTGTTTACAGCTAGGTTTCTTGAAATATGATGGGTACCTTAGCAAACACCAACAAAAGTGCATTGAATTCCTGTTGTCTCAGATATTATGCACACTATCATTTTTGGCTAGTGGAAGTTACCAAATAATCATTGGCAAGAATGTAGACACACATATCTCAGACTTCTGCCTCTAGAGTAATCCACGAAGTTGTTGAAGCTCTGAATAATAAGAATATTCATTAGGAAGTATATTAGATTTCCGCAAAACCATAATGATCGACAAGTGGTCAAGTCAACTGGGACAGTGGGAAAAATTGTGATAGTTTGAGTGTGTTTCACACAACATTTGTAATCGAGCTAGGCTACCAGCTCCTATATTAGACCAATGTGACTTAGACGAAGATTCTACGTTACTTGGAATCCTGACACGTCAGGCTCCAACACATGATGACCTAGTGAGTGGGCAGATAAGTAGGCGAGATTTAGTCTAAAATGATAATTTGCTTTCCTTTCTTTCCAGATGTGGAAAACATGTTTAGATAGAATATACTCACCATTATTGATTAGATACACTAAATAGGTATTTAAATTTTTAATGGAAGTATAATTTGTGAATGTTAATGTAGATATAAGTGCATAGATTAACCAGTTTTAGCTTTAGATAAACAATTACAATTAGATATGTTATATTTTTAAGGTGTGTGTTTAAAGTGTAGTGTTTAATGTGTACATGATTGGTATAATATCAAAAACTATTATTAGCCTTTATGTCCATATTTATACCTTTGTCTCGATTTTTACTATTTTTTAAATGTGTATGGGGCATGAGAAATTAAATAGATATCTGCAGAATAATGTTTTCCTTTTTTATTTACCATTAAAAACAATCAATCAATTTATACAAATTAGGCTCAGAATCAGCACTTTTCAAATGTCAAAATTACATAAAACAGTCCCCCAAAACGCCCACCCTTCACCACTACTTAGTACTTTAGGTGGGAAGAAGTGGCGCAACAAACCCCAGCAGCACAGCTGTCCGTTCAGTTAGAAAAACTTGATTCTATACCATTAGTAGGTATGCAAAGTAATTAACATTATGAGAAACAGAACATCAAATTAAATTATTTACTATATGTCAGATAGCAAATGCCAATATACCAACAAATACAATGAACTCTACTCAAATAAAAAAATGTAAATTAAATTAAATAAGCCTGCAGGGTGCCTGCAGGCATAAAAAAACAGTTCACAAAAACAGTTCTTACACTTACATTTCTTAACATCTATCATAAACTTAATATCTAAACATATTATATTAAACTTCTATAGTAAATCCATGTTTCGGGGATTCAACTCCCTCGTCTGATGGATGCACATGAATCCTGCAGGGCCTGGGTCTGCCTTGACCACGACTCACTTATTTCCTTAAAACTGGTTGTCAATAAGGAGTCTTTCATTTTGCAAATGCCTCTTCACATTCAGTCAGGCTCGCCCTTTGTGATTGCCTTTGAGAAGGTACTGAGCGTTGAATCAGACGGCGGCATGACGTTCGACGCCTACGAGGTGCTATAAACATAAAAAAAATTGCAAGAAATTACTAAACTGAGGTAAAACAAATACAAAGGCAATTATGTAAGTATAACAGCATCACATCACTCTCTCTCTGAAGGAATAGATATTACAATGTAGTATACATATAAGTAATTTAATTAAATTTTATTAATATCTCGTGGATCATAGAATATTATTGCGACACGTTAGTATTATTATCCATGTAATGCAGCAGTGAAAATATCATAAGTAATACTCACATTTCAGTAGGTACGTATATCCTCTTAGTAACAGAACTACCTCTGTTTAAAGCACACTCGATACAAATAATCAGATAAATATCGTATGCACCCAAAGTTTAAAAACTAGAAACTCAAGTGGTTTTGTTTGTTAGCGTGGCATTGGTTATGTTGTGTGTGTGTTGACTTTTTATTCATCGTCGCGTTGCTCGAAAAGAGCAAAGGAATCGTCATTCAGCCTTAAAATGTAATAAGAAATATGCAATAAACCCTTTTAATTATTATATTGGTTATAGTTTTACTGTATTCCTTAAAATACTTAAAGATAGACCTTTAATATATGTTTTAAACCCATAAAACTCTCAGTCGAGATTGATCGATTATAATTTATAGAATTTGTTTCAAGCCCTACGTTCGTCTATGAAACAGCGACGGGAGGTTACAGCCTTGGGTTCGACGACGACCACAACCACGTTAGTGAATACGGTTTGAATCAGCGCTACACGCTCGGTCGATCTCAAGGCTGTCTCGTCGACGAGCTCGTCGCAGCTTACAGCCATGAAATTGTCTTTTAGAGAATAGCACTGCAGAGCGTTTTATGACACTTTCATGTCAAATACTGGTAAAAACTCTGTCGTTTTTGTATTCTTGACGGTCGTTTTATTATGACGGCCACCGCTCTCCTAGGAAAACATATTTTATCTTTACGTTAACGTATTTTGATTTTGTTTATAGAACAAAAATATCGTGCTAACATTACAAACAAATTATAACCCGAGGCCCTTCGGGGCGAAGGTCACGCAATATCTTTAAAATGCCACCAGAGCGTCCCTTGAAGTCCCGTGTCATTAGGTCCTACGTTGAGGAATTTATCGGCGTACGGGATGCGTTGTACTCTAATACCCGTATGCTATTCTCATTAAGCGTGCCTGGTTTCCAATAAATGGTTCCTTTGGTAGTGGCGTACTGGGAATCATGAATAGTATTGTAATTGTTCTAAAGTTTCTAGCTTTCTAAGGTTGATTATAATAAGTGATCAAACAAGCTTACCTTGTGATGTTCGATCATTATTATACGAAGAACTTTATTCGAAGATATATTCAACATGCAGCTTCCTTTTGTGTAGCTGGCAACCAACGCACTTTAGATTCTCAGCCCTAAAAAAAAAAAACTAAACACACACATCAATACTCTATGATCTCTATCTGTCATTTTCATTCTTTTTAGAGCCTCAAGAACCTACTTCTCAACTTTACCAACGGGTTGGGTGGGCAGGGTTCATATATCTTCGAATAAAGTTCTTCGTATAATAATGATCGAACATCACAAGGTAAGCTTGTTTGATCACTTATTATACTAGACTTTATTCTCGATATATTCAACATGCAGATGTTCAGAGATAATATTGGTAAAGTTGAGGTACTTGTACTGATAGAGTAAAAACAAACATGTTTATAAAACAAATTAAACTTCTTTTATTCAAATCTTAAATCAAAATCTTTTAATTTTAATTAAATTAGTAGTACTTATACATAATTAATATTATGTTTGTACATGTTTATTATCAACTAATAAAATATTTATATTTAATATCTCAAATGTTAGAAAACAAATATATTAATTTCCATTGAGTACAGCTTGGGCAAATTGCCCCTGAGTGCTAGCTATTGGCCTATTGTAATATTTAGCGAATGTTGATGAGTTCTCTGTCCAACCTGCGGTCTGCCTAATGACATCCAAAGATACCCCCTTTGATTTTGCAGTAGATGTGGAGGCATGTCGTGTACTATGCCCTGAAAAGATGGTTGTGTCTATACCACACACCGAAAGGGTATCTTTTATCCATCTTCCAATTGTTGATGATGACACTTGTCTATGTGGTTTTATTAAAGTTAATAATAGTGATCAGTATGGTTTCTAA
Source organism: Eremobia ochroleuca (assembly GCA_949629135.1). Classification (NCBI taxonomy): domain Eukaryota; kingdom Metazoa; phylum Arthropoda; class Insecta; order Lepidoptera; family Noctuidae; genus Eremobia; species Eremobia ochroleuca. Next base: position 15,536,054 of record OX451395.1, on the reverse strand, counting down.
TTTCTGCAGTAAAGGACATGTAATCAGACAATGTTCTTGCTGGACAAATCTCGGATTTTTCAAAATATGGTAGGTATAAATTAGGTTGACGGCGGCCTGGCGCAGAAGTTTTAGTAATTTATGAAAATGTTTACACCATCATTATGAAATATGATGTCAGATATTTTAATAAGAGATAGAGTCTGTGCTCTTTGTGCTGTACTCACTGCAAGTAATACCACTAATTTCTTTGTTAATTTTTCAAAGCTTAGGGTCAAATTAGGGTACCAGTTTTGTAACACATTAAGAACAATATTAGGGTTCCAGGTAGCATGGTATTTTGCTAGTGGTGGTCGTGACTTATAGAATCCCTTAAATAGCCTCTTTATGCGATCATCTTCCCCAATTTTAGAGCCAACAATAAGAGATAGTGCTGCTTTATGGGAGTTTAAAGAACCGTAAGCGGCACCTGAATTAAATAATTTTGTCAAAAAATACATCACTTTAGGCACTGAAGGTGCAAATGGATCAATACTATGTTCTTGGCAAAAACCACACCAAATCTTAAATGAGCCACTATACTATTTTAATGTATTATTAGAAAGAGAAGCAAACATTATATCCATGGATGTGGGAGGAATAGACCGCTTCAGCCACGCTTGCCTGATAAAATCCCGGCAATTAGTGTAAGCTGGTGGTGTAAGGGATGGTTGTCCCTGAAACAAGAATGTAAAAGGTCTTTTTGCGGTTTGAAAAAAATTAATTTTGAAACTAACATTGGCTGAAGGATTGGGTACCATGGCTGTGATGGCCAATATGGCATTACTATGATGCCTGTTGCTTTATCATGCTTAATTTTTTGTAAACATTTCAATATTAAGCTGAACGGAGGGAATGCATAAAAAAAATGGTTTGACCAGTCCACTGTAAACGCATCAATATTCCAGGCATCTGGATCTGGTTTCCAAGATATGTACAATGGACATTTAGCATTAACTCTTGATGCAAATAAATCAATATCAGGTTGACCTAATATTGATACAATTTTCTGAAATGCGATGGCATTCAATTCCCACTCAATGTCTGGATTGATTCTTCGAGATTCTTCATCTGCCTCTTTATTATCGCATGATTTAATATAAGAGGCAAAGAGCCAGATATGTCTCATTTCACACCATTGCCATATGGTTCTAGCTAGGCCATTGAGATGTGGGAATTGAATACCACCCATTCGGTTTATGTATGATATTGCTGTTTTATTGTCTACTCGAAGCAAAATATTAATATTCTGTTTATGTTTGACAAAAAATTTAAGACCCAAAAATATAGCCAGTAATTCCAAATAGTTTATGTGGAATGCTTTTTCCTCTTCTTTCCAAATACCATTAGCTCTATCATTATTACAAAATGCTCCCCAACCTGTCCTGGAGGCATCTGTAAACAATTCCAAATCATATTTTTGATAGGCTATACTTCTATGAGTGGAATTTATATTATTATCCCACCAATTTAAATCTAATTTAATTTCTGGATGTAATTCTACTTTTAAATCATAATTCCCATTACTGTCCACTAAATAACGGTATTTATGGTGTTCTAAGAGTTTAGTATAAAGCCAACCATATGTGGTGGCAGGACATGCTGCCACTAATGTCCCTATTAATTTAGCAAGGTCACGAATGTGGCACCTATCAAGTGTTAGATATTTTTGAACAGACTTCTTAATATAAATCCTTTTATCTGAAGGTAACTGTAATGTTATGTCTCTAGAATCAAATACAAACCCCAGAAATTGGCAGATCTGAGAGGGATTTGTTATACTTTTTTCAAAATTTATTACAAATCCCAAGCACTGTAATAGTGCAATTGTTTTTTGAACATTTTCTAAGCAGGATTTATAGTCCGATCCAATGCATAACACATCATCCAAGTATTGAACTGATTTGTAGCCCTTTTCTCTCAGGTGACTTACAACAACTTTCATTATTTTTGTAAAAACATTTGGTGCCGAGCAGAGGCCATAACAGAGTGCATTAAACTCATACAATTTATCAAATTGGAACCTTAAATATTTCCTGTATTGTGGATTTACATTTACTAATAAATATGACTCTTTTAAGTCAATTTTTGCCATCCAATCTCCAACTGAAATTAAAGAGATTGCTGTTCTATGGTCTTCCATTTTAAAATGAGAGGTAGATACAAATCTATTTAGTGGTTTTAAATTTAAAATAAATCTTTTACTGCCATTGGGTTTTGGTATTAGAAAGACTTTTGACACAAATTGATCTTTGCAAGGTGTACATGGAGATATTGCTCCCAATGCTAATAAATTATCTATGGCTATGACCATTTCTGCATCTTCAGTACCAGAATTGCCATAAGAAGTTCTTGGTATCAAATGTTGGTATGGTTCAGTGGTAAATGGAATTGAATATCCACGGATGTATTCTAGTACAGAATCATCATGACAAATGTTTTCCCAACATTTTAAAAAATGTGATAATCTTCCTGCATGACTTACCTCTATGTCCGAGCAGGTTTTGTTTGTGGTGGCAATTTCGGTTTCCTCGTTGAGGATTGGTACTGCTGATGTGGAGGCTTGCGAGCATATGTTGATGAGGACTGTATCTTCTTGTTGTGTCCATACCTCGGTGCTGGCCTCTGCTGGTTGTAACGAGGAGGACCATTCAAGTTTCCCTGACGATTACTATTATTGTTATTGAAGCTGTTAGTTGTAGTAGTCTTCTTAATAGATTGACCACTTCGTTGGCAGGTTTTTAAGACTTTGATCTTCTCAATCAAATTAGTACCATATAGATAGTCATCCCTCTCAACATCTTTGATGGTGTCCACAAAAGATTTGTCTAATGCTGATAATACCAGAATTTTTCTAGACCTTGTTTGTACCTGATGCAGGTCAGCTAGAACTCGACCTGCATCGCTCAATGTGCTAATTAACTTTAGTCTGTCGACATGCTCATTCTGGATAAGAGTGGATATGGCATTACCCAGCATCACTAATCCAATTCCGAGTTGGTTTTGTTCGGTTTCAATTTTCTTGTCCCGATTGACAATATTATCAGTTACAGAGCTTATTATCTCCTGATTTAGCTTTGGAGCTTGGAGAAGCGGGCAGTTTTCTGGTATCAACTGATCCATTAATTTTAGTTTGTTCTCCTTTTGAAGACCAACTTTTAAAATTGTTGTCCATATACGTGCCACATCGTTGTTCATGGCAGGGCCAAATTTTGGTTTGTCTGGCATGAGGTCACCTAAGGCCAACAGTACGTCTGGGTCAGTAGCAGGTACTGCCTGATTGCTATCTACTGGTAACATGCTCCCTGTATCACCAGGTTCCTCTATCACCGGATTAACCGTTGAAGGACTTTTTGGTGTAGTCTCCAATTCACCCGCAGTGCAATCATCATCGTCAGACTTGTCAGAGTCTGAAAAAACTCATATTGTACACAAACTGCATAGTAAGGCCTCACGGACCAAACCAATGAGTAAAGATCTCGTCCACACATCACGTGTATGGCCCGAGTCCAATGACCACGTCGGTGTATCTCGTACACCACCCGCGTCTATCGATATTGAAGTTATGAAAAAACTCATATAGCTTTGCCAATCGAAATGATCGGTGCTTTATCGATATTTTGTACAACATTTACCTGGAAAATGTGACACTATAGTGTCTTTTTCATCAGAAGAACTCGAAGCATGCCGGCGTCGACGCCGGTGTCGTCTTTTCATACGGCGTTCGATTTTCCTAATTTTTTCCATGTAATATTCCAAATTATCTTGTGTATCGTTTCTGGAACGCTTTGGCATCGTTTTAGCGTTAAATTATAATCACTTTTTTACAGATATGTAGTGAAATAAAAAATGTTTAACTTTTCCTACAAGAAAAATACGTTACGGTTGCCGCGCACCAAAAAAGAATGAAAATGACAGATAGAGATCATAGAGTATTGATGTGTGTGTTTAGTTTTTTTTTTTTAGGGCTGAGAATCTAAAGTGCGTTGGTTGCCAGCTACACAAAAGGAAGCTGCATGTTGAATATATCGAGAATAAAGTCTAGTATAATGAATTTGCGTGTTTCTACATATTGTAATTTGTTCTACTCCTATCTATACATCTATACAAATAAATAAAATTGAAGTGTCTGTTTGTAATGCCAAAATAACAGCTTTTTACTATAATAAATGCGTATTATGAAAGTATATACGGTACTTACATATAAATTGTATTTGTGTCTGTTTGTTCCGGCGAAACTACGAAACGGCTTGACCAATTTTGACAGAACTTTACTGACAGATAGCTGATATTATAGGGAGTAATTCCTTTTAATTTAGAAAAAGAGTTATGATTACACGAAAAAAAAAAAACATTAAATACAATTTGTTTTTCGACATACACGCGAACGAAGTACAGCCAGTTTAACAATAAGATGAAACTTGTTCAAATAAATAACCCAATGACTGTTGCACTGAATTGCACCAGCTTCATAATACCTAAAGTGTAAAAGTAGCTCTCAAAGGCACTCACCACAGGATGGAACCATCAACTCACACGGTCACTGGGTAGCTCTACGATCCTGGCAAATTACTGCCATTCCCTGCCAGCTACTCGTATTTCAACACCGACACCATACGTCTCGAAAAAACATTTTTTTTAACTCTTTTAAAACACAGTTTGGAGCTGAATTTTTAATCGCTCGTGTAAAAGTCATCACTTGCAAATTCGAAGGTGATTTTAAAGATCTTTTTTTTTAACTCACACACACTTTTGTGGATACATATTGATTTTTATGCCACTTTTAGGTTCATTTCTATTGGATTCTTCCTGCGGGGTAGCTGCGTAACATACCAACAGTAGTAATGGCTTTGATTTTGACAATTCAACAACATTCATTGCGTTATTTACGTTATTGAGAAGACAAATTTTACGAACACATGAAGCAATGAATTAGCAATGTCCTTCAAAATTATTTAGATTTTGATTGATAGCGCTGCGCAATCGGGTGATGATTCGATTCCGTCCTCAATAATAAACGTGTTGTTATAACGTGGTTTTCTTTAGCTCTGTTTTAACATTATTCCAAGAAATTTGTTCTTCGTAAATAAAACCCAACTCACACGCAGTGTTAAGTATGGGTTGCCATTAGGCAGATGCTTTTGTGGTTAGGCTCATATTTATGAGATTTCACGAGGCTGTCGGCTCGCGAATGATGAATTATCTTCCGTTACATTAGATATGGTATATGCGGTCACGATCTCTCTGAAGATTTCCTCATTTCCTCTAAGTTAATTTTAATGCTTGCGATTTGGTATAAGCTATCCCCTATGTCATTTTCTTTATGTTAAATGCTAATCACGTCTAGAACGTTCTGACCTCTGTCGTTATGCATTCATTCCAAGAATCATACGTTTGATTGGTCCGGCTGGGTTGAGTGAGTTAGCTTACAAATTATTTAATAGACATTTATTTGTAGCTACATGATACCACATGTACAAGTGAAACGAATAACTTTCTTTAAACTATTTCTCACACACGTTAATTTCGTATGTGAAACCCTAACTCAAAGTAGTATCATATTTTGAATCAGTTCCTATTATTTTACTTTAGAATGCACGACTGGATTTCTTAAAAGTTATTGGAAACTTTTCATCATTGAATCCGAAATTGAATTTCGTTCGTAATAAATGAGATTGTTACTTTCAAATGCTTCAAAAACCTTTTCAACTTTAAACTTTTCTTTAACTAACTCGCTCATCATTATTGATTGTTGTGCTTATTCATTTTCCTTTTAAGCAGAATCTTGAAATTCATCAAAAGATGATTTACAGAAGTCTTTTCAGGAACTTTAGTCCATTTCTCAATGTCAAGTTGTGTTGGAAGTATTTCATTCAGCCTTGTATTCGTTCAATTATAGCGAAGTCGTTCAATCATCGGCCCAGGCCTGCTTCAGGATTAGTATGACTAAATTGATATTGGTTAATTGTCACGTTGTCTTCGTTCGTGTATTGTCGACACACCGGATTATCTCCGGTAGTAAACTAATTGCTATGACTGATTTTATTACGTGCTTGGACTTTCCTGTCGCAGCATTACTCAAATTTGTATGATTAATATCGTCCTTCCTAACCTGTCCAGCCTTCATCAATATTTAGTTTCAACACGTACTTGTAATGATAAATGATTTATTTTCTGTAAGTAGGTTTGCACAAACACTTTTACATGTCAATCATGTTTTTTTTTTAAACAGGCTGAGGTCGGCGTTTCCTATCTGACTACTCTGAGAAGAAAGGCTGAAACAAACTCAGAGGTCACAGTCTCTTTTAAAGTCTAAACATAATCTTGGTCAGATCATGTGAAGACCATGTAGATTGGTGTCTGAAATGGTATTTTGAGTAAAGATTGAGTACAGATTGAGCGGACCTGTCCAGTCAGTGCACGCATTTATCAAAAATCGTGCAGCTCAACTCAGAACTTGAGGAGCCTCACGATATCTCAGGGCTCTTTCGCTGAAAACCAAAACAAATCAAGTATGCGGTCAATTCTGCCACGTGGAACGGAGACGGCTCAATTTGTCCGTTCTTAGTAAATCATACCTTGTCAATCCCACCTCCCGTCAAACCGTTTATGTCTCTCAAGTTTCTGACATAAAGTAAAACCATTATTTCTGATTAATGGCCAGTGTTCGAGATAACGAATGTAATGATTCAAATATAAATGGATTGATTGACTTTCATAATGTACCTATTTGTTCATTAAACCGATGTGAAATGAGATCATATTTTTTCTGCTACAAATCCTGCTGTATCCGAAATATTAATTAATATTGTGGATACAAAGAGTTTTGTTAATGTAGTTTAAGTTCGTTTTATAAATTTAGGTATTTTAGTCCCGGTATTAATGAGATTGTAATTGTATAATAGAAATAATAATTTACCATTTATTCTCTCTTCACAAAGCTGACTTAAAGTTAACGTGTACAAAAAATGTCTCAGCTGTATTCCACCTTTGTGAGAGACTGGTGCCTGATATAGGTTTTCGGAAAAACCTGTGTTACAGGTCACTAGATGAGTAATTGGATTCCAGTTAGCTGTTCATGAAAATGCTGTTAATGAAAATATTCAAATGAATAAAAAATAGTCTCAATAATAAATAAACTTGCTTTATTCGTTATCAATAAAATTTTACAGTATTATTGTTATAGATTATTTTGTATTGTATTATACACCAGGTAACGCCAAGATAAATAGATAAAAAATAGTCTACCTAAATACACGATGACGTAAGCAAGTGGGGAAGTATGCCAGAAGGGTAAGAAGGCCTTTGGAGCCAGCTTTCGGAGGACATTAAAATGATGATGATGATGTAGTAATACTTGTGAAACTTCTTTTCACAAGTATTACTACATCATACACTTACCAATGATATATTTTACCTTTCGGGGTCGAAGTGCCTACTTGTTGTTCTGACCTTCTTTACGCATAAAAAGTTTTCCTCAAATTAGAATCCGGATGTATTGTGTTGTTAGGAAAACCCTTTTAAGAGAACCTTTTGAATTTATTTTTACTGTCCTCCGTCCTTGTTTTTCTCTAAACTAGTAAAAATTATTGTTCTTTTGTATATACCGAGATAATTTTCAGATCTTCTTACCAAACGAAATACATTTTGTTCTAACATAAAGATTATTTCTTATATTCTATCCTGGTCCAATACAAACGTTCTATAAATAAACTTCACAATAATTCCTCAACCAAAAGTAGGCTTTTACGGATGAGGAGCCCTAGTCCCTCCATCATCATGATTAAAATTATCTCTTATTTCACGTGTATTTCCTTTCATAACTTTCCAATAATAGGGGAGCACAATGAGTTTTCTGACAAAGGTATGCTGCCTGGATGCTCTTATTGTACAATGAGTGGTTCCCAATTACTGGTTGCCATGGAAATATCGATGCGTAAGTATTTTATGTATTGTTGTTAAGTATGCAAAGTATTTTTCATTCAGCCGCAGTGTCTACTTTGTTTTGTTATATGATATGTAGTTACAGTCTCGTTGGTGCGAATGTATTGTGCACCCACTGAGCTAAACAATATATATCTAAGACTTCATTCCGGTTACATTCCATCAAAGAAGTTCGGTTTTCTGATAAAAAAAGGTAATATCACCCAACTGTGAAGAATGTGAATAATAACAGCCGCACAGGTCGATCGATCAGGTTAAGCTACGCTTGCCGCGGTTGGTCTGTGGATGGGTGACCATCTTTACATACCGAGACCCCTCCGTGCCTCGGAAAGCACGTTAAGCAGTTGGTCCCGGCTGTCATTCGTAGATCTTTGACAGTCGTTACGGGTGTCAGAAGCCCGAAAATCTGACAACCAGTCTTACCTAGGGGTATCGTATTACCCAGTAACTGGGTTGTGGAGGTCAGATAGGCAGTCGCTCCATGTAAAATACTGGTATTCAGCTGCATCCGGTTAGACTGGAAGCCGACTCCAACACAGTTGGGAAAATGCTAGGCAGATGATGATGTGAAGAATGTGGAGTAGTCGAAGATATGCAACATGTTTTGATGGAGTTTGTGCGGAATGGGGCTTTGAGATATAATTTACTTGGCCCTATAAACATGTATTGGATTGTGTAATGCTATCCTGGCATGTCCTTTATCGGTACAAGCTAGGATATTGTACAAACTGGCATTCTTTGTTTCAAAATAAGAATTATCTGTTGTCACAATCAACTAAACCTAAACGAGGTTTCATTGCGCTGATGCTACAGGGCGACGTTATCGCTCAGCGATAAAGCTCTTAATTTTTTTTTGTTTTTAATGTTATCAGGTTTATTTCTCTTTTCTTCTTCCTCGTGTCGCTGCGACGACTGCATTTCAGATGTGTCTAAACAAAAGAGATATAATAGAAAATTAGGGTAGGCTAATTATGTCCCGGTACGGATACACTAAACATTTAGCGAATGCATTGGTGAACGCAGAAACGATTTTAGTAGTGTTGCTTAGGAAAAGCTGCCATTGTCGAGAAAAATGAAAGAAGAAGGTCGGCCATGAGATATCAGAATCTAAAGTTCTTGATACAAAATTGACAACTCATAGGTACTCGTGTTTGATGTTATTTTTTGTTAGAACTTTAACATTGCCGGAATAGACATCGAAATGAAAAAAAAAAAAATGGCTAGATGGTTTTGTCCCTACCTGGGACTAAAGTTAACATTGTTCTGTGTTATGTCCCGATCTTTTGGACCTAAATTTTCATAAAATAGTAATATACAAGTACATAAAAAGGAGGGGAAATAATCAAAGGGCATAAAAACATTCGTCCGCATCGCTGTCAATAGGAAAAGTGCCCCAAGGACTGGCAGCATTGTCACCTAGAATAGCAAAGCAATCAGCTTTGGCTAAAAAATAGGTCAACCGTCTGGTCACGTGAAGTGTCGACCAACCGCTGGGCGAAGTCTCGAAAAACTAAGTGGGCACTCGGACCCCATAAGCCCTAGTATTTCAACAATAAACGGCTTGAACATAACATAACATATTATAAGACCATAATGAAGTTGCGTCATAATAATCACCTGTTTAGGTAAGGACTTTCATGTTCGGATCCGATACGTATTCTATTAAAACAAGAATGTGCGGTATGTCTACGAACCTTTCCATTAAGGGCGTTCCTATAACGGTTTTCTAACAAATAACTAAATTAGAATTTGCTTGTTCAATGTTTATAGTTTAGAATGTCGGGTGAAACGTGATAGCTTTAATTTGAATTCTTGCAGCCATTTTATCGTAAAGGGTTCCAGGCTTCCCGAATTCCTATCGATTTGATGGATCAGATATTAGAAGACAGTTTATTTATTATTCGAATAAAATAAAATTATTCAATGGTCCACTGTATGTCCTGTTTTCAATTAATTTTGACGTACCTACGCCCATTAAACGAAGCTTAGTACCGACATCTAGCTGGATAAATTACATCATATTTTTCACGTCTCCATTGGCAACTTATCCAAAATAGCCACATTCAGAGATACCAAGAAGAGAAAACGTATTATATCGATTAATAAGAAGTTTCACTATGAGCACAATTCACGCCTATACCTACTAAATATATATCTACAGAAGCCCAACTAACGCATATTTTTCTGCTTACTGGAAAAGTTTAGCCGGATTCTTTGGCTATAGTCCTACCCCCTTACTAATAAACGTATTATATCAGATGAATAGGTTCACAGCTATTTTATACAGATGCTATGCAACGTTTATATTAAGGGGCTAGTATTTAATCTATTCTGTAAAAATGTCACCGTGAAAACTTTGTTGAAGTGAGCTTAGAGTGAGCTATCATTTCTTCTGACGCTAGGGATTGATACTATTGACAGCTCGCTTCGACCTCTTGACCTAAGTTTCCACGGTGAGATTATTACAGAATAGTTGGGCACTTCTTGTAGTAGGTAGTGAAACTACTACAGCCAAAGACAGAAAAGATTAAGCACTCTTCAAGAACATTCGAATACACATCGTGCGCATACTTTCACTTAAGCTGCTTCTCTCTCTTGCGCTCTCCCTTTCTCTCTCTCTCTCTCTCTCTCTCTCTCTCTCTCTTTCTCTCTCTCTCTCTCTCTCTTATCTTTTTATTCCGTGACTACTCTCATCTGAAACCTAAAATATATTTTGAGAAGGCACTATTAGAGAAAGCTCATTTAGATATTTGCGAGAATTACACTTCTGTATATCTACCCATTTTGTGACACACATCTCTGAAACGTATTTCGCATGTAATCACCTAATTACACCTGTTGAATGACAGAGCCGTCCATTGTATTTAGCCAATTAACTAAATGGTCGTTTGATTCATTAGCCATCCATCCTTGTTTTGATTATATGTATACATTATTGTAACTGTTTGGTAGGCAGAGTTATATGTATACAGTATTGTAACTGTTTGGTAGGCAGAATTATATGTATACAGTATTGTAACTGTTTGGTAGGCAGAATTATATGTATACAGTATTGTAACTGTTTGGTAGGCAGAATTATATGTATACAGTATTGTAACTGTTTGGTAGGCAGAATTATATGTATACATTATTGTAACTCTTTGGTAGGCAGAATTATATGTACACAGTATTGTAACTGTTTGATAGGCAGAATTACTCGTAAAATGTATACACAGTGGCAGGGACGTCTCGCCGCGCAATCTATTACCATTGATTCATTAGGTAAATCACAGCCACGGATATCGGTCGCAGCCAACTGGTTTAATTAGCCATTCAGTTAACAGCCTAGCCTTTTAACTAAACGGCGCCGATCAACTAGCGGATATTCAGCCATTCCATCAAACAGCTAGGCAAATGATTTGGATCGCTAACGTTAAGCTACTTGCCTAGCCCAGACATCTAAACTGGCGATTGTTTGATTGGTGACTTGTTTAAAGCTGCAGTTGTTTATTGTAGTTTTGAAAACTATAAAAATGACAAAATAGCTAGGCAGTTAACTGAATGCCTAATTAAGCTAGATGGCGCGACAGGTATGTAACTCTGGACCACACTGAGCTGAAAGTTTACATCGATTAAAAAAAAATGATGTTCCAAATATTTTGGTCGCATAAGTATTGCACTTTCTATGAAACAGCTTATTTTTTTTTCTAACCAGTGAATAATTTCTACGCTACAGGATCTAGAATCATGTGCTGAATTCATGGTTACAGTTTCAATCAAAATCAAGATCAAAAGTCATTTATTCAAACTAGGCTGAGAATCAGCACTTTTCGAACGTCAAAATTACAAAAGACAGTCCCCCAAAACGCCCGCCCTTCACCACTTCCTAGTGTTTGCACGTCGATGTCCGGGATGTCCCTGTCTGTGCCACCCTGTGGAGCAATTGCATACCGCATTGTCAATCGGAATCGGTTTCATTTTGACAGTTCAACAACATTCATTGCGTTATTTACGTGTTGAGCAGACAAAATTTTCGAGCTTATGAAGCAATGGATTAGCAATATGCTTCAAAATGATTCTGATTCCGAGTACCTAATAGTGTGTTACGAAATTAGGGTACTGTATTATTAACTTTTATTTTTAGTGTACAGAAGTATTTAATTGGTTATGTAATCAGACACTGACTAATGAGTAGTACGTATACGAGAGAAATTCTTCAAGAGAATCCTGATATTTATGTCGATCGCTACAGACTATTAATTAAAGGCGTTTGTTGCTACAAGGCTTGGACTATAAATAGATGACCCCATCCGTTCCTAAACTACCCGTAGAACAGAAAACTAACCTATTAGATAACGTGGAGGTACTCTCTGTATGTGAAAATGTATCAGAATATTGGTTTACTACCTTATTTTGGGGATATATTTATAAAAGTCTCTTAACTCTTTTAATTAAACTGTCGATCATCATCAATTTAAGGCAAAGTTTATAAAAAAGGCTAAGTCTTTAAGTATTAAATTACTGTATACGTTACTTTGAAAAAAGAAGTCGAAGTTTCATTAATATCTCAAATGCGCCATGCCTATAGAGGCGGGCCTGTAGTTATACACCATATCCGCAGCCCTTTGTATGCGTTGCGCCATTTCATGCGCCAACCTATTTGCATGAAATTGACATCCTAAGGATAAACATTGGTGTGCCACTGTGCCTGCCTCGTCCTTGTCCGTTGTTCGCGTCTCGTTGCCTCTGTGAAAACTGCTCCTAAGGGTGCGTCCACATCTGGCGAATGCGCCGCGAATGCGCAGCCGTCGAGCCGTTCGTGAGCCGCCCGCGAGCTGCGCGCGTGCATGTTATGTTCGCGCACTGCTCTTGCGCCGTTCACGCGCCGTGCGCGAGCGGCGCAAGTGTCGCGTGTGCGCTATCGCTCCTCCCCGCGCTGAGGCTAGGCAAACGAAAATATAAGCACGTGAGCTGGACGCGCGCAGATCGCGCGCGGCGTGCGATCTGCGCGCGTCCAGCTCACGTAAAATGCACGCGCGCAGCTCCCGGGTGGCTCGCGAACGGCTCGACAGCTGCGCATTCGCGGCGCATTCGCCAGATGTGGACGCACCCTTAGATGAATAAATATCGAAATTAGAGTCGATACCTCGACACACTCAAATAAATTCAACTGTCGATAAAATAAATATCCTCCTTGAATTCGCTGTAGAATATCCACGAACAAGTTATCCATCAAATGTCCACACCAATTCCGGTATAAGTCTGGGTATCACGTATTTTCCTAAGTCGGTAAATAGGTCGGCACTACTTCTTCCCAAGACTTTGACTGATCGAGGGGCCAAAAGTTGTTGCACTTAGTTTTATAATGTTTTAAGTGTACTGTGGGGACGTGTAGAGTATAACGTGCTAGAGAACATGGAAAGTATGTAACCTACTTAGTTAGGCTTCTTCACAGAGCATGGAGAAACCTCGGCGAAGGATGGTAGAGGCGGCATTGTCAACATATTATATGCAAACCAAGCGTCTCACTGTTTACTCCCACTAGGATATAGACTAATAACTTATTAACGCTGTAATTTGAAAACATTATAAAAGCCAATTATTTCTAGAAGAGTAACCGTGGAGTTTCCTGCCGGTTTCTGTCGGCTAAAATATTTAGATTTTTGGTTTTGAATAATGACGTATAGAAACTGATGGCTTTGAATGGCGACCATGACAGAAGTAATGCGCTCAACGCACTTTCGGTACCACTTTTATGAGCACTGATGTCTGTAGACGCTGTGAAGCGGCGGTTCCGTGCTCTATGGTAGTGAAGGAGCTCGTCTTGAGAAGTACTCCTGCCTTACTCGTTCCTGCCGCTAAACACTTTAGCTTGAAGTTTGAAGGATATGGCTGCCGACTGCCGGTGTAATTGAGGTACTACCGACATGAGGTATTTTAGATTTATTTCTGGCAAAGCATTGCCCCTGAGTGGATGGATGCTTCTATGTATTATTGCAGAAGACCTTAGGTGACAGTGGCAACCAATAACATAAAGAATTTTAAAAAAATCCATTCCTTTAGCAAATTGATATCAGTTCTTACACGTATATGGGCAAAGACCAATGGAGTTGAACGCGATCCTCTCGTCTAAAACGCGTTCAAGTCAGCTGTCAGTCACATCATTTAAGGAGCATTGACACTCTTGACCGTGGTTTAGATGTGCTGATCGTATTCAGCTATATCGATGAAATTCGCCCTTAGTGAAACAAAGTGATTTATTGTAATGAATCCAAATTCAACATTCGTTTCGTTCTTGTCTAACCTATATAGACTGGCGTCAAGATAATGAGCTAGGACGTAAAAAATAAATGACTATTACATTGCAATTTATTTTGTTGACCTTACATCTTTACAACCACGAGTTTTTATGAAGATTGCTATTATTCAGTTCTTAGGAAGTCCGCATAAACAATAGGTCTCTGAACAACAAAAAAGTGAAGAGGTAAAAAGTAACAAGGAGTTTTAATTATTTTTTGAGGGGTTCGAAATTATTACAATTTAATTGTTACTTCTGTTGTCATCATCTGTCGAGGCTTTTCCCAAATATGTTGGGGTCAGCTTCCAGTTTAACCGGATGCAGCTGAATACCAGTATTTTACATGGCGCGACTGCATATCTGGTCTCCACAACCCAGTTATTGGGTAATACGATATCCCTTGGTAAGGCTGGATGTCAGACTTTCGGGCTCCTGATTACCCCTAATGACTGTCAAAGATCCACGAATGACAACCGGGACCAACCGCTTAGCGTGCTTTCCGAGGCACGAAAGGGTCTCGGTATGTAAAGATGGTCACCCATCCACAGACCGTGTCTAGCGTAGCTTAACCTGATCGATCGACTAGTGTGGCTGTTATTATTTAGCCACGGCGTTCTTGTAATAATAGTGTCGGGGTACGTAGCGAGGTATCGGTGTTTTTGAAGAGAAAGAAATTTATGTTGAACACTATTTATTGACTCACTCTCAAACTGTTCTTAGTGTTAAAAGGTTAATGAAATGTTAACGCAATGTTGATGGAATGTGTGAATACAACCGGCTAACGCAGTAGACAAAATTGCACTGAATATAATATCTAATATAAAATAATAAGTAAGGTGCTAAGGTGTTCCGTAAAAACACCGAACAAAAAGTTCATTTCCATTCGAGGTATTTATTATTATTATTATTTATTTATTTCAATCAACATTGGATCATACAATTAAACTCAATTAAAAAATATTAATCAAATTAAAAAAATACATTTAAATTGAAATTATACTAGTTTTATTTATTGTTTAATTTATGCTGGTTTCTTTGAGTAATGATAAATGATAAATGATTTATTTTCTGTAAGTAGGTTTGTACAAACACTTTTACATGTCAATCATATTTTTTTAAACTAGATGAGGTCGGCGTTTCCTATCTGACTACTCTGAGAAGAAAGGCCGAAACAAACTCAGAGGTCACAGTCTCTTTTAAAGTCCAGACATAATCTTGGTCAGATAATGTGAAGACCATGTAGATTAGTGTCTGAAATGGTCTTTTGAGTAAAGAACCACACAGATTGAGCGGACCTGTCCAGTCAGTGCACGCATTTGTCAAAAATCGTGCAGCTCAACTCAGAACTTGAGGAGCCTTACGATTCGACGAACAATACCAATGAAAGGACATTTGGGTAGGCCGCATAAATGACTCAAACTGCCAGATCATGATTAAAACGGAAACAATGACCCACATAGTCCTCACATTCACAATAATTAAAATAATATAAGACTTTAAACAGTAAATGTTCATGTCATTCTGTATATAAATAGATATTTAGAAAGAAAGAAAAAAAAAAAACCAAAGTGTAAATCAGCAAAATAAAAAATAAACAACATTCACTGTCTAGACCTATTGGAGCAGCTCAATCCCAAGCTTTTTTGTCCTCAATATAGTCTTTTACAGTATAATAGGCTTTCTGGCATAGTTTTAGCTTTATGAAAGATTTGAATTTATTAATGCTTAGTTCTTGAATGTGGCTAGGAAGTTTATTATAAAAATGTATACATTGGCATCTAAACGAGCCACCTATTTTCTTAAGCCTTGTTGTAGGAACAACATATTTGTGTTTGTTCCTAGTATTAATATTATGGATATCACTGTATTTTTTAAACAGATTAATATTTTTATGTGCATACAAAAGATTATCATAAATGTACTGAGAAGGCACAGTCATTATATTAATCCCTTTAAATTTGTCTCTGAGGGAGTGTCTGGGACCTAATTTATAAATCGAACGAATTGCCCTTTTTTGTAAAATAAAAATTGTTTGAATATCGGCGGCATTTCCCCACAACAGAATACCGTATGACATCACACTATGAAAATAACTAAAGTAAACTAAACGGGCTGTCTCTAAATCAGTTAAGTCACGAATTTTCCTAACGGCGTATGCTGCAGAGCTAAGCTTTTTTGACAATTTAGTTGTAGTGTTGCCGATACTCAAAAGCTTACATTAAACAGTGCAAACACCAAAGGGCCTAGACAAGTGACAATCGCGTTAGGATCTTATCACACTGGCGATTTGCAAGCGAGTCCAAAGCGAGCGCGGGCGCCCACCTACACTGTGGCGTCGACGGCGCTATTCGCGGCGAGCTCGCTGCGCGCCCGCGGCATTTTCACGGCGAGTTCGCCGCGCTCGCTGCTAACTCGCGGTGAGCTCGCTACACACTCGCCTCGTTTTGAACTCGCTTGCAAATGGCCAGTTTGGTAAGGCCCTGAGAGGGGAAGCGCCAGAGTAGACGACAAATTCAAATTTTCTTACGCCTTTTGCAATGTGCAGGTCAGTGTCATGTTGATTAATAATGACAATTTCAAATATTAATCAACAGGATGGTATTAAAAAAAAATAGATTACAGAATTAGAGGGTTGTATTGGTGATTTTAATTATTATAATTCAACCGGTCGATTCTGTAAAAATCTCACCATGAAATCATAAGTGAAGTGAGCTTGAAGTGAGCAGTGTCAATAGTGTTAATCCCTAATGACAGCTCACTTCCCGCTCAATTCACCTAAGTTCTCACGGTGAGATTTTTACAGAATAGCACTGCTGTAATACATACTTGTTACGGTCGCGAATCATATTTTATTCAATACATAACCTGCAAATTGCAAAAACTTAAGAAAATTGGAATTTCGCGGGCTACCAAGCGCTTCCCCTTAAAAGGGTTTCGTATTTCTACAACGAATTTCAACATGATTTTTTTTTTGAGCTTTTCTTTAACTTATGTCATTTTTTGACTTTTCCATCATCTTTATCGCTGATAGAATGTCACTTTGTCTGGGCCCACCAGGGTCAAATCGGTTTCTTTGCGATAAACATCAACTGTTTTAACTTGATCCAAAACAATTTTTCCAGTACCAACATTTTTGAATTTAACGGTTGTAAAAAGACACTTCTTAACGAAACCGAGAGTCATTTTGATATTTTTTTTTGTACTGGTCCATACCTGGGAACCGTCTGGTTACGGTGATATTGAAGGTCAAAATTCCTACTTTTACTGCCTTGTTTTTGTACGAAAACCAGTTTTTTAAAGTTATAACACAACTATAAATACCCCAAGAAACCTAAAAAAAAAAAAGTTACATTGCGCACTACCGCAAACCGCAATGGACATCATTCATTTCGTACCCAAACATTAAAATGCCGGCCAAAAAAAGTAGGTACTGCTGTGTTATGGAAATTGACCTCGAGCATTTTTTTACTATTACAACGAAAGTCTATACCATTATGGCATTTTCAATCTCAAATAGCATCCTCGGGTTGGTACTATTTGAGAAAGTAAATGCCAAAAATCATACTTTAATAACAAGTCTATAGTCAATACATGTTCAAGGAACACCTTAAACATGTATTGACTATAAAATTGAAATTCAATTAAAAGTTGGTATTTCTGTAATGTTATGCAAAACTCTTGTTAGAAAAATATGATTTTTGACATTTTCAGTCTAACAGCAGACGGGGGGTTAATATTAGACTTTCGCTGTAATAGTAAACATGCTCTCTAGATGTCCATAAGAAAGTAGTACTTTTTTTTCTTACCGGCACTTTAATTTTGGGGTAGGTATAAAATGTTCGACACTCGAATGACGTCCTTTTCTCACCAAACATAGAAGTGGTTTCCCAGCAATTATTTTTATTGAATGTTACTTAGTTTTATGTACAGAATGCGTAGTAGACGGCTATGTAATGGGTCTTTTTACACCATGTATGTACTTGTTTTGTGGCGAATGTGCGTCATACATTGTTTTCATTAAAGCGATGGTCTGTCTAAAGACTGTATTGATTTGACTCAGGTCTGTGCACTGCCCGCACTGTTTATTGCAGTGCTTCTATAATTAATTCAGTTGAATGAAACCCACGCACCTACTCGTGCCGGTCACTATCGTTCTATTTGTGTCATAGATATGAATGAACGGAGTTGTAAATTATGTGTCTGTAAGAATGAAATGTTTATTTAATTGATCGGTTATTTCAATGTGAATGTGGTTACGTTATTTACGTCTGTTATTATTAAAATAGCTTCTGCCCGCGAATCCATCCGCGTGAAATTTCTCCCTCTTGTGGAATTTCGAAAATCCCTTTCTTAGTGGATGCCTACTCTTCACAAAGAACACACCCTCCACATTTCATGTCTCTAGTACCAGTGGCTTAGGCTGTGGCATTGATATATCAGTCAGGACTTTGAATTTTATATACAACATTATTTTATTATATTGCAAACATGAATTTAGGTTGTTCACAATAAGTAACTGAATCGTTTCCAATAATTTTTACACCATGTTATATTTTGTCCCAAAAATATTTAAAAAAGATTACAAGTTGGACATCGAGCGACACTAAGTACATATCCGCAATCATATGCGCACAGCACAGGTCACGGCCGGTCGGCCGGCAAGTGGTAACCATCTTTTTGTACGGACAAGCAGGTAACATAACAAGCTTATAACTTTGTGATTTATCATGATACAGTTTTGAAATTTTGTACAAAGATTCTTTACATAAAAATACTAGACACATGTTTCGGGTTTCGCATATACTAAAACTAATGTTGTATATATATATATGATGATATACGGACGTATGCGCTAACTTACTGATCAGCATAGCTATTCACAACCACTCGGTACGCTTCCGTACCGTATCGAATATCAATCTAATGTTATCTATCGTAGGAGTCCTCTAAACGCTTTTCATAAGTCCAAAACCCGAAAAGTTAGTCAGTTTAAATCAAATTAGACGACCGCTATTCTTCCGACAGCTGTTTACTGTTGAGGGCAAGCCATCATGTAAATGTGTCATTTTCGATACGATAGCCTGTAGGTTGTGAATAGATATGTTGAACTTGTTTTATTCTTTTGCTTTTTATTCTAATAAAACACCTAAACAAACCAGAAAAAAGTAAAAACCGATATTTAAAAAAAAATACAACAAAGCAATTAACAAATCCTATATTTACTTACTCATGAATGCTATGTTAACTCAAATGAATGAATGATTTTCTCGCATGTGGTTGGGTACGAGTTAAACAAAACAGCGGCGAGTAGTGATGGGTTGAATGATTTATTATTATTGAGTATGAACGAATGGAAATTACTAGGAATGGATTTATTATGCAGCAGTGCGATTCTGTAACCATCTCACCGTGAATACTTAGGTGAAGTGAGCTTGGAGTGAGCTGTCAGTGTCATCCCACCTGATACTAGGGATTGACCAAGCATACATTTACAATCATAATCGAGGTTTTAATAATATTTTTTAAGCTCATTCTATTGACCACTTTATATAATTCAAAGCTAGTATTTTAACTGTCAAAACATTACTATTTTGTGGGGTTTTAATGTAGGAAAAAAGACCTTATAGGTACCTTTAAGACCTTATATAAGGACTAGTCTAAGAAAAAAATGTGTTTTGACAACTAAAATACTATCTTTGACATTATATAAAATGATCAATAGAATTAGCATAAACAATATTATAATAATAATAATAATAAAATCTTTATTTCAGACTAAGTCCATAGATATTGCGATAAATATTGCGATATTGTGCATTGATACATGCGAGAGTCATAAATATCATATTATGAAATCATATTATGAGAGTCATATTATGAAAATCTCGATTAAGGTACCTGCGGTAAATAAGGGCCAGCGGCTATCAAGGACCATCAGAGAAATAACACACATTCAATAGTTTTATAGATTGGATCTCTCGCATACATAAAAAGGACCAATAGTATTGCTATCACACGCGCGCGCGTTGCCGTGCGCGCCGCCATTTCGTCAATAGCCCCGAGTAATTCACTGGGGACGGTCGTCGCCACAGTTTTAAAAAAAATAACGATGCAAGAATTTTCATTAGAAAGAACATAGTATATTTTTAAATAATTGAACAGCGAATTACTGTAAAGTGGACATTAGAGCTATCGAATCAAGGTAAGTTCGTTCATTTTGTTGATATTTGCCAACTATCAAATCAAGTTTTGTAAAAAGTGACGCCATTGCTATTAAGGGCCACCTAGAAGGAAGTGAATAAGGGCCGGCCCTTATTGGCCTGTCTAAATATATATTTTTTTGTTTGGTTTTCTTTTTATGTAGATAAATAGCTTTATCTTTTTACTAACATTGATGTTATTGTGAGTTATATCTATTTGAAACATTTTTACAAGCTTTTTAACATGCTATGTGTGTGGGTTTATATGTGCTTCCGATTTAAAACTTTGCATGCTTTCGACGAAAATACAATATTATAGTAAGAACGAGCTAATCTTATAATGGAGGCAGAAGGTAGTCAACGGGATTCCTTAGCGAATAACAATAGATTGGTTGACATTATTTTTGAAAAGGCATCCAGATAACAACTAATACCAACTCCAAATTATGCGGTGGTGAAGTAAAATAAACCAAGACGGAAAGCTATTAATTACAAAAGCCAGCGGGTTACTAGAGACTTATTTATGGAAAGAGAGAACAAAAAGAAAAGACAAAAGAGACACCAAATTCCTAAAGGGGGCAAAAAGAACAAAGAAAATAAAATAAAAAAAAAAAACAAGGAGAACCCTGATGATACGTGGTACTGCTACGCATGTCATACGGAAAGGATCCAAGATATGCGACAGTGTCAAGTGTGTCAGAAATGGTACCACCAGAATGGTACCAAAATTAAGGATCTCATTTGATAATAGTTGATTACCTATGTTAACAATTAATAATAATAATACTGCGGATCCACTGACCATTGATATATGTTGATTTCATAATTCTATTTAGATTTTTCGTGCTTGTTACTATTTCATTATTTTAATAAAGGCCAGGGAATTTGCCGGGCAAAAAATAGCATTTATTTTTTAATTTTTTATAAAGCTATATTTTTGGTTAAGAGTTTTTTTATCTAAAAATAGTATAAATTTGTTGATTTTGCTTAAATAACATCTTTTTGTTACAAAATAATTATTCCTTAAGTTTTATAAGGACCGATTTATGTTTTTTATATATGATTAATGGTAAACTGTTAAATATTTTGTCTGAAAATATTAATTATATTGAGTTATACAGGAAAACCATTTATTTTATGTTTTATAAGCTTAGTTTCTTTTAATTTTGTCTCGGACCTTAATAGACTACCTGAGTTTATTAAGGTCCTTAGTAAAGGATTTTTAAAAGTTCATTTTTGTTCACAAAATGATTAAAACCTAGCCATATAGGTATA
This sequence comes from Eremobia ochroleuca, assembly GCA_949629135.1. NCBI lineage: Eukaryota > Metazoa > Arthropoda > Insecta > Lepidoptera > Noctuidae > Eremobia > Eremobia ochroleuca. The sequence continues at coordinate 15,514,340 of OX451395.1, read as the reverse complement.
TTTTTTAGATCTCAAATAAATAATGTTCAATAATATTCCTGATTTTTATTTAAAATTCACCTATTTTTTTCAATATTCTATTTTTAATTATGCCGGCTCTTATTTACCGCCGGTACCTTATGATTGTAAATGTTTGCTTAGTCAATCCCTAGTATCAATGGGATGACACTGACAGCTCACTCCACGCAAGTTTTCACGGTGAGATTTTTACAGAATCGACATGCTTTTAAAAGTTTATTGCGTTCTATCGTAGTTGGAATCAGAATTTTAGTTGATGATGGCTTTAGTGGGGTTGCGATTATTTCTGATGCAACGTAACTAATGTATTTGAGCGAGCAAAGTCGGTTGAATTTAGAAATGTGTTGTTTGCAACATTTTTTTTACATCTGTGTTTAGCTCATCCTTTTTTACAGTGACCAACATTTAATTATTTTTTTGTAAACCGAAAACATAATAACATTAACCACTCAAGCGTTACGTCTCTTTTTGCGACAGTACGCGCATCTGTTACGGTGCTCCTGGCCGAAATCGCGCGATTTCTCCGCGTTCACTAAAACTACGATATCTCAGAAATTGGCATTAACTTCGACCCTAAGCACGCCAGACTGAATCAGCTTGGTAACGAATGCGCAGTTTTTGACAGCGAACTGAATCAGCTTGCGTAACGCCACGAGTGGCTCAGGTAGAATAGAATAGAATAATATTTATTATGTACACCATATAAATTACAAACGTAAATATAGACATTTTACAAAGCGTGATACAATGGGTGGTCTTATCGCTAAGAGCGATCTTTTAAGACTACCTTTGGATGGATTGAAAAGGGAAAGAAAGACAAATACTGTAGGTAGTCTGTGGTGTACCATTTACACGATAAAATGAATACATACATAAAGTATATTATACGAATCTAGATGAATATATAATAATAATAGACATGAAACAGGAGTAAAAAATTATAATGATGCTGTTTAAGGAGAGATAAAGTGCTTTTTTTATCATAATTTTAAAAGTGGACAAAGATAGACCACGCCTTACCGACACGGGCAAGTCATTCCATAACCGTACTGCTTGGACAGTAAAAGATTTGTCATAGAAACTGGTGCAATAAATCGGCATCTAAGGTACGACAGAGGTAAACGATTAAGGCTTCCGCAGACATGTGCGGCGCAACTCAAGTAGAAAAAAAATCTATGAAAACTTCATGGCAATTGTTATACCAGAATTTAGTAGCACCGTCGTGACTCGTGACGCGCTAATCTGTGGAGAACCTGAAATCAGACAATAGTTGTGCGTACATGCACTATGTAAGATCTAAATTAAAACATTGTCCCTAGTAAAGTCATAAAATATAGTCGGCCCAACGTCCCTCACACACTGCGAATAATAAATCCTCCACTTTATGTCAACACCTAAAATACCCAGCAAAAGTTTAAAGAGCGTAACAATGGCGCCGATTCCCTTCTTCACAAACTAAACTAAATTTAAGTTCAGTGCATCTTTGTCTTTCTATGTCATTAAGAAAAGGACAGAAAATAAATATTACTTTAGTCCTGTCAAATTAAGATAAGTACTCCATAGACAAGTTTAGACGTGATTAATAAATTGGCTACTAAAAATACGTCAATTTACGCAAGGCGCTGACTAATTTGACAGGACTAAAGTAATACTTATCTTCTATCCTTTTCTTAATGAAATAGAAAGAAAAAGATGCACTGAACTTTTTATTTTAGTTTGTGAACCACAGAATCGGCACGAATGTTGTCTTTGAAAATTATTATATACACACACAGCAACAGAAGGGATATATAACGTTTGCGGTCCCGGTCCTTTTCAACAAAGACCAAACTTCACTTGGTCCTTGGTAGCAAAATTATTCAAAAGCTTACTTTGTAGTCGTTTTACCTAGTCTCATGTTTACTGACCGTAATTTATCTACAACGTACAAGTGTTGGGGTATATGTATCCTATTTTCCTTGAAACTTGTTTGTTCTGGGTTTGAACCTTCATCAGCTATTCTTGTTTGAAACTAGTGAAGATTACTGGCAGCTTGCAAACTGTTGCGTTTGCTAATAAACGTGGGACGTACATGTTATACTGCGAGTCGGTGATGCTTACTAAGATTTTGTACTGCGAGGTGTTAAGTCCTGTAACTTGTAAGACTTTGAACTACGTGCACTAATGTTAGCAGTATTTAAGTGTTGCTATTTTAAACTTGTGTTTTAAAATTGGTTGCAGTGAGACATGTAGAGGTTTATTTTTAAACGTTGCTTGAAATTAAGAGAGGTTTATCCTCTCAAACGTCGAATGTACACCATGTGTACAGATAGCAATAACATTTCTATTGTGTCTGCTAATTGGCGCGGGACGGGTGACACGTCAAAAATGTATGGTTAAACAGTCGTTTGTCATTACTTAACTTTATGCAACGTTTATAAATAAACCCCGTAGCTGTGAGGTGAAAGACATGCTGCATCTTTTCGAGTCAATCTAAAAAGGTAGGTACTTTTTAGATTAGTTGGGCCCAGAATGTGGCCACGTTAATAAGAACATGTTTTTGTAGCAGATATGATCATTGGTTTTAGCCATTATCTGCCTAGCCTTTTCCCAACTATTTTGGGATCGGCTTCCAGTCTAACCGGATGCAACTGAATACCAGTATTTGACATGGAGCGACTGCCTCGAACAGACCTCCACAACCCAATTACAGGGTAATACGATCGATACCCCTTGGTGAGACTGGTTGTCAGACTTTCGAGCTACTGACTACCCGTAACGACTGTCAAAGATCCACGAATGACAGCTGGGACCAACGGCTTATCGAGCTTTCCGAGGCACGGAGGGGTCTTGGTATGTGAAAATGGTCACTCATCTACGGACCAACCGCGGCAAGCGTAGCCTAACCTGATCGATCGACCCATGCGGCTGTTATAGCCACAAGCCCCTCGATCATTGGTTTTAGTATTACCTCTAAAATACTCCATACTTTATTCTATTGATGACGACTTTCAACTTCAATCTAATTCCTACGGTTACACAATGAAACATTAGAAAAAGGTCACAATCAAATCGTGTACTTTAAAGAAATGCTTCCTGCTCTCACACACTGTGCGACAATTCCACGTACCGTTCAAAATAATTAATGGACAAAGTTATGTAAATCACTGAAAATAATCCGCATTATAATCCACATTATACAGGTTTAACCGGTCTACTCATAAACATTTAGGGTACGCCAGGGCTGTAAAATACGAAAAATAATCTAGAATAGGAATAATTGTTTGAAATGATTCATAAAATTACACCTATCTGGTCCTACGTGGCCATTCATCTTAATCACGGGAGTTGAAGGACCTCTAAAATGCTAAATGTTTGCAATAAAATGTAATGTTTGGTCCCAACCAACACCGCTGGGACCAAACATTACTTCGTACCAACGATGAGGAACTTGTGGGTAAGAACTCTGCTTAGTTTCCGTGTGGCGTTGTCTGAATATTCATGTTTATTAGGAAATTTAATTAAATGCTAGTGTCCTTAAGTGTAGGGCTATTTGCTAAAACTGTTTAGTTGATATTTGATCTAGAAATCAGAAATGGTTGGTGTCGCGACGATAGCTCGTGTATGGACGAAATGGAAAGATAGCGGACTGTATAACAAGAAGTAGTGAAGAAAGAAATAATGAAGAAAGAAAAGTAAAGAAATTACAACGGTCGGTTGAAGAAATGACAAATATGAATGAGATTTGCAACTCAGGCCCGGTAGCCACCAAAGCGGAGAGGAGAGGAGACGAGAGATGTGCCGCGAAGCTGGCAGGTTATTTCCACCAAAGCGGAGAGGAGATGCTTAACGGAGAGGAGATGTGAGCTGTGAGAGATCGAAAACAGTCAAGTTCTGTCTACGAAAGGAAGACGTCACGTCGTTACAAAAGTTATATCTGAATTTGCTTGAGGAAGAAGAATTAGAGGTTGAAGAAACACAATTAATTCTTCAACATTTAAATTATCGACGGCAACATAGATTCTGGATAAGAAACCATATAAAATGTCACAGTTATGGCGAATATGCCACACTGTTTCGAGAGTTTGATGATGAAAGTTTTCATAAATCTTACAGGGTAACAAGGAATAATTTCTACGAGTTACATGATTTGATTAAACCGTATATCCAAAAGCAAGACAATTAGAGCAAGGAGAAGGCAGCGGGGTGAGAGGGGTGCGCCGCCCGGCCGCCCGACTAGACACTTCTCCGCTCTGCCGCGCCGCTTGCTCGCTCGCTGCACAAAATTCTATAGAAAAATGAGATATCTCCTCTCCTCTCCGCATGACCCATTTCCACCAAAGCTAAGCGGAGAAGAGATGTGGAAATAACGAAATCGGATTGGTTTATTCAAACACATCTCCTCTCGTCTCCTCTCCTCTCCGCTTTGGTGGACACCGGGCTTAAGACGCGCAAGCGCAGCCGTGCACTAAGGCGAGCAACAGCTGACTCTCCTGGCGGTGTGGCGCGGGGGCCCGCGCTAGGCCGTCGGCCGGCTGACTCCCCGCTGTCCCCGCACCCCTCGTTCACTGCCGCCAGCGCGCGGCGATGTTGAGTGGAGCGGTCTCAACAGTTGGAATGGTCTTGGGTTTTGGTGCAACTTTTATGTCAAATTAATTATGGAATAGTCCTCACATCGGTGGTAACACTTTGACCTTGAACTGGCCATTTTATATTGGTTTTGTCACCGCTGACTTGCGGGCTAGTGTACCTATCTATGTAGAAGAAAGCTAAACCACTTGTAATTTTCTAGAATTTTTGTGATAGGAGATATAATTTTTTATCAAAAACTATTCATTCAAACGAGACAAACGCGATTATGGTCGATCAATCATTGTCCGTATACACCAGGACATAACTAGTTTTAGACAAAAAAGGTTGATGGTCATTTTTAGGGTTCCGTAGCCAAAGGCTAAAAAGGAACCCTACTACTCCCGATCCGCTGTCCGTCCGTCCGTCTGTCACCAGGCTGTATCTCATGAACCGTGATAGTTAGACAGTTGAAATTTTCAAAGATGATGTATTTCTGTTGCCGCTGTAACAACAAATACTAAAAAACAGAATAAAATAAATATTTAAGGGGGCTCCCATAAAACAGACATGATTTTTTTGCCGTTTTTATAGATAATGGTACGGAACCCTTCGTGTGCGAATCCGACTCGCGCTTGGACGGTTTTTTTTTATTCGGTGTCGCCGTCAAGTTTCATTAATTATTATTTATACCTATCGTATTGTAGGTATAGTGTCAAGTCTTGGTTTTTTCTTGCATCATCATAATCATCAGCTTTCAGCCGTCTAGTGCAGGACACAGGCCTCTTCAACTGCACGCCAATCAGCTCGATTCTTGGCATCTCTCATCCAGCTGCTACCAATCACCCTGCGAAGGTCGTCGCTCCATCTATCCTGAGGGCGTCCTACCTTACGTTTTTAAAACGATTTACTTACCATTTTACGATTTTTCCTTGTAACTTCAATCATATTTATGATCAGAATATTAAGAAGCTAAAGTACCTTCGGTATAGATTTTTTCATAGAACCAAATCATTTTCAATCGTAAATTCAATTGTTTCATTAAACGATAACAAGACTGAACATTTCAATTGGATTTATAAGAAAAAATGATGAATAATGCGGAGTCAACAATTAAATCGAGCAAAAATTCTCCGATTGACTGTTCTACAGACTTTTATTTCCTACATTTTCACAATCGCTGACCTAGCATTTGTAGGGAAACGTTGCGTGTCGACATCCTTATCCTATTATAATGATCCGAATATTTCAGGGTTCCGTGAGCTCCTATTGAAATCTTGGATATTTCGAAATCGTTCGGTCCTCTATCCGTCAGGTTTAACAAAGACTTTGACATACAATAATGAGAATTCAGTCTAGACGGAATTTGAATAATTATAATAATACAAAGAAAGAAAGACCATGGATATCTCGCAGTCTCGTCTAAAGTTTCGCCAAGAAACTCATCCTCAATAAAATTTTGTTTACTAGTCCAGCAAGAAATCCTTATTTTCTATAAGTACTAATGTTGGAAAGAGGTAACATTTATGAATTTGTATGCAGGGGGTAATCTTCGGAACTACTGCATAGTGCACGACCACTCGATACGCTTCGGTACCGAATCGAACATCAATCAAAATGATCGTAGGTAAACGCTGTTCACAAGTCCAAAACCCGCAGATTTTGTCAGTTTAAATCAAATAGACGACCGCTATTCTTCCGGCTCTCGGGGGAAAGGCAAATCAGGCTATCGAAATGTATAATTTTCGAAACGATAGCCTGTTACGTGGTTGTCAGTAGCTATGCTGCTCCAATTCCGAATATGATTTCATTCACTAATGTGAAGCTACAGTATTACCGAGTAGGTATAATTTCGCGCTCTTCGTCGTATAGCTAATAATTTTAACACTATGTTCACAAATTTAGATTTGTTTACATTGTCTGCTAATAAGTTTAGAAGCTCATTGATAAAATTAATTAGTTACTCAGATTTTTAGTTGTTTTGATTTGTTCTTTTTCTATTGTTGTTTAAAAATAGTGTTTCTTTTCCTTTACTTAAAAGAAAAAATTGTCTTAAGGTTTTGCCTTTTATGTTTCACTCGTGTGCAAATAGTTCCATAATAATTTTGTAGTATTTAAGACGTGGAGAACGTCGTGAGCTACACATATGTAATGTCTTTTTTTTCTCACTGCCTGTTTATTACGATGTTTGTGTAGCTGTTTGTTTTCCCGAAATAAATAAATATAATAGTATATAGGGCGTTAAAAAATTCACCTCGGGAATTTATTTATATATCTTTTGGTAAAACAAGAAAGTTTTCGCGAACGAAGTTGCGGGTTGGATAGTAAATATGTCGAAATCGAGACCCCTCTGTAGGCACCTCAGTGGTTATACAAATACCATCGAGTTGTAATTGGAATATGAGAATCCCGAAAATTCTGAATATTAAGGTGTTTGTATTATTCAGTCATTGGCTTTTGAACGTTAAAAAGGTGTCCGCCCAGTTTAATTAAATTCTGCAGAAATTAAATGAAATTGTTTATTCCGTAAATAGGATATCCAAGACTTATTTCCTATCTGAATACCCCTGAGAAGAAATTTCTATTGATCATTTTATATAATTTCTAAGCTAGTATTTTAGTTGTCAAACCATTACTATTTTGTGGGGTTTTAAAATAAAATAGCAAAACAGAAACTTAGTCAGAATCTCAATGTTTTATTATTATTTATTTTTTTTTTGCTAGACCTTATGTAGCGATGTTTTGGCAAGTAAAATACTAGGTTTGAAAGTATATAAAATGATCAATAGAATTAGCATAAAACAATATTACTAAAATCTCGATTATGATTGTAAATGTTTGCTTGGTCAATCCCTAGCATCAGTGGGATGACGCTGACAGCTCACTCCACGCAAGTTTTCACGGTGAGATTTTTACAGAATTTACATGCTGTACTCTCTCCGAGATAGTTGAATCCAACAAAGGCGACAGTAACTCACTACACTCAATTTATGGATTATGGAGACATGCCAACGAGTATGCGCGAAGAATCTTTATACTTCTCTTCTAAGGAAATAGCAATGGACTTTATATGCTAACGGAATGTAACTATAAGCCTGTATCTATGTGATAAAGTTTGTCTTTTGTTTTGTTTGTGACACAGCCTTTTTATAAGTTTTAGGGGCATTCTCTTTTGAGAAATCAACGTAGTTAGTACTCGTATTCGTTTTTGCCTTGTGTATAGGTAAAGACTTGCAGGGCAAAAACGTCTACTAAGCCCTCACGCAGGGGCGTATTTGTAACGCAACAATTTTTACCGCACACTGGGTTTTAAACTCTCGGTGTCGAGCTGAGCATTGAGAATCCAACAGAATGCATCCCAGCGCTTAAATAAAGCACACTATTGGATTTTCAACTCTGGGCGCTAAGCGCGTTAAAAACCAGGAAAGTATGCCAAATCTCCGCGTTATAAAATCGATTAAAACTACGCCCGTGCGTGAGGGCGTAGTAGATGTTTTTGCCCTGCGAGTCTTTACCTATATACAAGGCAAAAACGTATACTAACTACGTTGATTTCTCAAAAGAGAATGCCCCTACAACTTATAAAAAGGCACAAACAAAACAAAAGACAAACTTTATCACATAGATACAGGCTTATATCTACTAAGCCCTCACGCACAGGCGTATTTTTAACGCAACAATTTTTATCGCACACTGGGTTTTAAACTCTCGGTGTCGAGCTGAGCGTTAAGAATCCAACAGAATGCATCCCAGCTAGAGATGGGCTTATACCCGGTAAAATCCCAGACTTTACCCATTTTTACCTTCCCAATTTTAATTTATATCGGGTAAAAATAAAATCAGTTTAATTTAAACTAATTATTGTATTTTTAGGGTTCCGTACCTCAAAAAGAAAAAAACGGAACCCTTATAGGATCACTTGGTTGTCTGTCTGTCTGTCAGTCTATCAAGACCCTTTTTCTCAGTAACACGTGGAGGTATCAAGCTGAAATTAATATCATTTAATATCATATAATATAGGCTTATGGGCCCTTGGAGCTCTAAAAAAATCTAGCTTCTAAGTTAGTACTTTTGTGCCAACCTGATATTGAGCTTGATATAGGCCTATGTATTTGATATTACTTTCAGCTTGATACCTCCACGTGTTACTGAGCAAAAGGGTCTTGACAGACTGACAGACAGACAGACAACCAAGTGATCCTATAAGGGTTCCGTTTTTTCTTTTTGAGGTACGGAACCCTAAAAATACAATAATTAGTTTAAATTAAACTGATTTTATTTTTACCCGATATAAATTAAAATTGGGAAGGCAAAAATGTGTATAAATGGGTAAAGTCTGGGATTTTACCGGGTATAAGCCCATCTCTAATCCCAGCGCATAAATAAAGCACACTGTTAGATTTTCAACTCTCGGCGCTAAGCGCGTTAAAAAGCAGGAAAGTACGCGAAATCTCCGTTATGGCTGCGAGGACTTAAAGACTAATAAAATACGTTAAATCAATGGATTTATCTAGCCTGTTAAAGTAGAAAAGCAATATTGGAGATTTTAAATAATTAAAAACTGATTGCCATTTCAAGTCATAGACGAAGGGTACCTATAAGAAATTAAATTAAGATGCTACCAAGATTTCGATTGGAAATATTTATACGCAAGCATTTTTGTAGTCTGTTTTTCCATTTTCAATTACAACCACTCAAGTTCAACGCCTCAATTCGAATTTTCCAATTAAAAAATCTAATCTTGTCTCCAATACAATGCAAAACATAATTACCTTCAACAGTGCCCAGATTATATTGATTGTTCGGGATAAAAAATGGTCTTTTGAATCTCCCGATGGTATTTAGATCCTATCGGGTTTCGGGAGGCGGTCTGACCTTTGCCAGCGGCAATATCGATACCGAGTAATAGAATCATGAACTCGATTTTATCGGTTAATCAACTTGGCGGAAGCATACGGTATATCCCTGGGGCTTATTTTTTTTTTGTTACTATGGGCATTTTTATATAAATTAATGGTATACGCTTTATTTTTTAATGTTACCTACTCAAAGTTAAGAGACACAAAAATGTGTGGTTAAACAATCGCTGATCGTTACTTAACTTTATGCAACATTTGTAAATAAACATCATAGTGTAAGTGTATCCTTTCTTGAAAGGTTCAAAGTATTCGCAAATGAAAAAAAAAAATACCTCACATTCCAAGTTGAATATAAATTTGAAGTGTGTTGTTAAGTGACAACAGGCTAGTTTAGTATCATTAGGACCAAGAATTCAAACACCTGCCATTTTCAATTGTGGGCGGATTATTACCAACGCCCACTACGAAGTGCTTCAATCAGAAAAAGGTAGGATTCCCAGTATTATAAACTACGGAGAAATGTGAAAAGTATTACCCAAAAATTCTCCTGATATCCATCTTACGGTAATATGTCAATCTCAATAACATTTCATTTGAATTCAAGGCAATTTAATCTCACAGCCGCTATCAGGTTCGTCATCAAAATATCGGATTACCACTCGGTGTTTTCTAATAACGTGTCAGACGACGACACTCACCGATTACTCTCCTTTGATAAGTGGGGATGATATTACAGACAATAAATTTGTACCGTCCAAATAAATAGTGGCTATAAAACACTTTAAGGTAGGGTAAATAAAAGCCAGTTTATCGTTACTAGTATTGGCCTGGAGGAAGAACCGAATTGATGAGGAGAAACGACAGCTTTGCTGTATAGTCTGTCCCAAAAGTTATTAACGAAAATGTAAACAAATGGATCATAAAACGTACCTGTAGATGCCAATTTTGTAGAGCCGTTTACAATTTGTGTACTTGGTTTTGATTATTTGAATACTTAAACACGAAAGCCTATTTTAAAATCACCTTAAAGATATTTTTTTTTTTTTAACAATTGAGGCTAATTTTGTAACATCAATTTTCGTCGATGATTTTTCAATTTCAATTCAATAATGCGGTTCAAATAATAATTGTTGTAAAACGTGGTGACATTTATAAAGTAGAAACATTCTAAATACAAATGAAAGGGTTACTAATTCTCTTTAGTGAGTGGTTGTGTTAGACTGACCTGACTGAATAGGGTTTATTTACACTTTCATTAGATAATTTTGGAACAAACTGTACCTAAAGGCTTTATACGAATCGCGATCTAGGGATTGGAGAAAACATGAGAGATAATACGCTAATGTGTTTGGCTACAAGGAAAGTTTTAGTATAAATATTGAATGAGTCTGGTCTTTGTGCTTGATAAGTTAGGCTTATAAGAGAATATTCGGGTATCAAAGTCAACAACAAGTTATGTATTTCTCTTTGATCGTTTGTTGTACCTATTATTCTAGTGGTCTTTCCGTATACTCAAGGCTACCTGGCATTTACAGAGCTAATGCGATGAATAAGATTTTCCTTCGAACTAACATCTCCTCTTTCTACAGAATATATGTATTTTATATCCGATCTAATTCCCACAAATTTCTGCAAAAAAACGCTATAAAATTCATTGTTAATCAGCTAGCAGAAGTTACAGCAACAATATACAACATGTAACGTTAAATGCGCAAAACCTGAAAATAGTTTGATCAGAATAACGAGCGGAATTAATTGAAACACTTTTTAATATAGGTCACATTATTCAAAAAATCTTCATGAAATACGTTGCCGTGTCTATTTATTAATGGGTCAAACAACCCAATGTACGCGCTGTGCAGCGGCCCGTGGCGAGTCCTCCCTCGATAAAGCGTCGTCGCATACGCAAGAAACGATCAGAATGGCCAGTAAAACTAAAACAACACATAAAACCTTTACAATTTTTTTAATGACTTATTTTCTCTGTGAAATAGGTCAATTTAATTAAAAATCAGTAGGGGTGTCTGAGGTTTTGCGCATTTAACGTTACACGTTGTATATATATATATTTTTTTTGACTTTTGCTGGTACCGAAACGAATTTGTGTTTGCTCCAAAATTCAGCAACGCGAATATCATTCGCTAACGTAGCCATTAGGTCCTCAAGTGTGCACGTGACAGGCCATGCGGTGCAATATGGGAGGCGAGGCATTGTCTGTGGAGAGACACCGCACACACACCGGAGCTCTGAGCGTTCCATGAAACCCCACTTGTGTAGGTTGTCTTTGCTGCAGCTTACTTGGGTACAAAGTCTATTTATGGTATTGTAGTAAAGAAAGAAATAAGCTCTGAAATATTTTCATTAAAGCCACTGTATACAGGGTTATTTGTAAAACACCAACAACCTCTTAAGAGGTCATTGTACTCATCATTATGAACAACTTTTACCATGGGACCAAACCTGAAATCGCGAACAAAAATTCAGCTGTTCCCTACATTTATGTTCGTACGAGTCGTCAAAATGTAGGGAACAGCTGATTTTTTTTTTCACGATTTCAGGTTTGGTCCCATAGTAAAAGTTGTTCATAATGATGAGTACAATGACCTCTTAAGAGGTTGTTGGTGTTTTACAAATAACCCTGTATAAAGCCACTATATGTTCGTAATAAGTGGGAGTATTTGTGTAATAAGTAATAGGCATATAAAGTATAAGGCAATAAAGCAAAGGTACTCGTATCTCATTGAAATCGAAACTGCTAAGACACACGTAATCAAGGTTAGGTGTAGGTAGTGTGGGTGCAATTCCATATTCATTAAAGGGGAATTAAAAACATATTCAGCAGTGCTATTCTGTAAAAATCTCACCGTGAGAACTTAGGTGAAGTCTTCACTTATGATTTCACGGTGAGATTTTTACAGAATCGATCGGCAGTTCTCATAACTTTATTTAGACGATATAAAATTGTGCCACCGTACTCCGTAAATCATCTATCAGATTTTTCAGCAACAATTATTTGATTTTTGCTAGCACTGCAACGACTACTATTACAAGTGGGCTATTCGCCAACCGATTCTGCATTACAATGCGAAGGACGTTTGTAAGCAAGACATAAGCTCTGAAATATTAGTAGCAAAGCCCCGTGTTAACGATATTTTAGTAGTAAGTGGGAGTATTTGTGTAGTAATTGGTACCTACTTGAAATCGAAACTGCTTCTATACACACGTAGGTAATCACGGTTAGGTATAATGCGGGTGAAATTCCATACTTGTTAAGAGGGAAATTACTCGAAAAATCATATTCAGATATAGACAGGCTCGTGGCTAAATGATACCGACCGCATCGGTCGCGTCGGTTTATGGATGGGTAACAATCCATTTCATATCGAGATCCCTACGTACCTTGGAAAGCACGTTAAGCTGTTAGTCCCGGCCGTCATTCGTAGATCTTTTATTAAGCGTAGTTAGAAACCCCAAAAGTCTTGACGACCAGTCTTACCCAGGGGTATCGTGGTACGCAGTAACTGCGTTGTGGAGTCCAGATAGGCAGTCGCTTCATGTGTGATACTGGTATGCAGCTGCATCCGGATATACTGAATGCCGACCCCAACAAGGCTAGATAGATTGATTCCGATCTACAATACACAATTTTTTTCGACAACGTTATGAAATTCTCCCACCGTACGCCCGTAAATCATTTATCAGATTTTACAGTTAACAATTATTTGACTTTACCTAGTGATGAAACTACTACCATTGCCTACAAGTGGGCTACTTGCCAACCGATTCTAATATCACAGCGCAAAGGACCATTGTAGCAAAGGCATAAAAAAGCTCTGCAATAGTAACAGACAATAAATAAATAATAAAAACTTTATTGCCAATAAAATTACAGGGAGCTTTACATTGGACCCAAAATAGGCAAGCCTTTATCTGGGGTACCACTATACACATTTTAAATATTTAAGAAAATAAAAAGTAAAATTCAAAGTGAAAATAAAAAGAAAATAATTATGGATATTATTTATTCATTTATTTAAAACTTCAAGCACATAAATGTACAGAGGCGGACTTCATGCCATAGGCATTTTCTACTAGTCAATCTTTGGGTGATGCAGAGCCAAACAACACACACAAATAAGAATAAAAGAAATAAAACTAGAAATAAGACTAGAATAAATAACGGGCTACTGTGAGAGCGAGTGTCGATATCCGTGGTGAGTGTACTCACACTCACTGACACAATTTTTTGGGTTCCGTACTAAAATTGAAAAAGGAACCCTAATAGTGCGACTCTGTCTGTCTGTCCGACGGTCACAGCTGGATATCTCAAAAAATTTTATATAAAAAAAAAACAACCGACTTCCAAAAAAACACTACAAAGTGAAAAATAATTTTAATTTTGGAAGTCGGTGTCGTTGGTTCTGCATTTTGGTTTTTTGACACCGACTTCCGAAATTAAAATTATTTTTCACTTTGTAGTGTTTTTTTGGAAGTCGGTTGTTTTATTTTTATATAATTTTTTTTATTTTTCACTTTTTAGTTATATCTACCCCAATCAAATTCATATAAACACTACTTGCTATGTAAATATCAGTGACAGGAAGCTGCATCTGCGTTTATAGGGTACAGACGTGATGTTATGTTGTGCGATTGCGTAAACAATGCATACATATGCGATAGCAGCAATCGCGGTTGTTTTACTGGTATTAATTATTATTATAATAAAAAAAAATTATAACCTTTGTAGTGAGTACAGGCGTGATATTATGTTGTGTGATGGTGTAAACAATGCTTAGATATGCTATAGCAACAATCGCGGTTAATCTGCTGTTATTTATTGAAGAGTTCCCCCGATTTCTACAAGATCCCATCATCAGATATTGAAATGGTGACAATGGGACCACACGGGAAGCACCAGCTTTCAAGTAAAAAAAGAATCATGAAAATCGGTTCACCCAGTCGGTTATTATGAGGTAACAAACATAAAAAAAAAAATAAAAAAAAAAAAATACAGTCGAATTGATAACCTCCTCCTTTTTTTGAAGTCGGTTAAAAACTACTAATGCTATCAACTTGAAATTTGGAACAGTTTTAGATGACGTTTGCTCTACTATTTTGCAAATAAGAAAGAAATAAAAATGGACACATTTTTTTGCAACAGGGACTGAAAGTGGGTCTTAAAAATTAAGTAAATTCGGAAATGAAATTGGGCATATGAAAGAGCGCTGTTTGCACATTCTCAAACATTTTTTAATTTTTTTTAGGCCTCATAATTTTCGACTTTCGATGAAAAATGTAAAAAAAATATCGATCCCCCCTTATCTCCGAAGTTTGCATAGAGGAAAACCTGAAATGATTCTATGTGATAGAAGTTTATGTAAAGATTACAGGAAAAATAATACGATGTCTCTAAATAGCACACTTTTTCAGAAAAAAATAAACTTTAGATGAATTTATTTAAATTTTTTAGATGAATTTTAATGAATAATTGATTTTAGATGAAAAATTTAATATATGATGGTACGGAACTCGGTGAGTTTGAGGGTTTTTAAGCAAGAGCCTACGTGTGTGGGACAGGACGTGAGAGTGGCACGTGTGTGCAAAAAAAAATATTTTATCACATTCATTACTTAACAATATTATGTTAGTAGGTAGAAAATAAGTGGGTGTTATTTGTGTAGTAGGTACTTGGTACATACTTGAAATAGAAACTGCTAGTGCTAATGTACGCGTATAATCAAGGATAGGTGTAATGTGGGTGGTTCATACACTTGTTGAGAGCCAATTATATCATAAAATATTATGGTAATTTATGTATAAAAATATCATCATCTGCCGAGCGTTTCATCTGTGTTGGGGTCGGCTTCCAGTCTAACCGGATGCAGCTGAATACTAGTATTTTACATGGAGCGACTGCCTATGTGACCTCCACAACCCAGTTACTGGGTAAAACGATACCCCTTGATAAAACTGGTTGTCAGACTTTCGGGCTTCTGACGACCCGTAACGACTGTCAAAGTTTTTCTTTGTGTGGAAATATATAAAGTTATTAATTAAACAGATATACAACGACACGAAAAACTTATTAAACTTGCTAATATGCTGTGCCTACGCTAGGTAAACAAAACGCGGTGTTGTGTTTGTGCTGGGGTTCTAGAACTAGCGTATTATTATCCCATTTATAACCCTAACATGTTATCAGATTTTACAACAACAGTATATTATTCAAGGACTGACTAACTAACTTACTATACAAATAAATACAAAAACAAAGGACGCTTAGGCGTCTAAGTACTCGTCCGCATCGCTGTCATCCGGAAACGTACCCAGAAGACTGGCAGCATTGCCAAGTTGAATGACAATGCTAATTCTTAGGCCAAAGAACGACCCAGCCCTCTATTCTCGTGAAGTGTCGAACAGCCGGCGAGAAATTTCCTTAATAAGGAGACGCGCACTCGGGCCCCATGACCCGACCGTTTCGACCCCAAACGGCTCAAAGCTATAGATACTCAAGGACTTATACTAAGCTACGAAAGTTGTGACGAATCAGGAGTATTTGGGGACAACCAGAAACTAACTTAAAATCTTTGACAAATGTCTATTTGCTCCCATAAAACAGATTCTAATGGAATTTGTACAACCATTTCTTTCTTCTCTAGAACAGCTTCTATTGCTCACAAAATAGAGTTGTTATTTCTTTAAAGTTGATTGTAATAGATGAAGCGTAGGTTAAAACATTGTACAGAAACATTGTTGACTTAGGAGCACCTTCGTGAATGGGGAATAATTCAAACACAAGTCAATGCAAATAAAAAGTTTCGGGGCAATAATGTGTGGGCGTGTCTCGCGAGGCAGTGAACTAGTTGTAATAGTGGTTCAATATATCACTGTCTAGGAAAATGGCCATTGCTTTGAGAAAAAAAGTATGGGGTTTGCTTGCAAGTCTGTAAGTTTAGAAGTGGAGTAACCAAGAATCCGTCCTTCATGTGAATTTTAAGCAGTTTTATTGTTTTCTTAACGTCAAGATTGTAAATAGTGGTCATCTAAGACTTTCCATTGTTTGGCAATCCGTTTTGTATGTGAATACGACAATTGGTTTCAGCTATATGCAATCTGGTGAAAAGAACATCAGAATAATATTTTACTTTTTAATGTAGATAGGTAAACAAATCTTTAAACTAATAAAAAGCTGAATAGTTTGTTTGTTTGAACGCGCTAACTCTGAAACTACCGGTCGGTTTTGATAAAATCTTTGCATTTCGTAGCCCAGCAGTGCTGTTCTGTAAAAATCTCACCGTGAGAACTTAGGTAAAGCCAGCGGGAAGTGAGCTGTCATTAGGGATTAACACTATTAACACTACTCACTTCACTTATTATTTCACGGTGAGATTTTTACAGAATCGACTGGCTGTTCTTGAGGAAGGCTAAGTGAACGTTCAGAAAGAACGATAATCGAAAACGAAGTGATAGCGCAGGCAGGCGATGCGATGTGACGGGGTGGGAGGGGAACAAGAAATTTCACGCGGACGGAGTTGCGGGCAGAAGCTAGTATAACATATACAGTGTCATTCAGACTAAATAAAAAAAAAACGACACTAATGCCCTACAGAAATGGCGTCTGCAATAATAAAAAAGTGCACGTCATAATTGTTTTTTATTAATTACTATCGGCCCGTCCCAGCTTCGCACGGGTGCAATATTTTTTTTCGAATTTCTGAAATTTTCTTTCATACAAACCTTGTTCTGGTAGTATCGACCGCAACAAAAAAATAATTATCCAATATTCGGAAGTTATGTGCGTACAGACATTTCGGCGACTTTGTATCATACTATGTAAGGATAATTAAACAATAATACTTTGAATAAAAGAGCCATTTTCATATGTTTTCGGGTTTCACACTTGATTGACGGGAATTTTTTCATAAATATTTTGATGTACATATTTTCGTTTCAATGTTTGAAGTACAGAATTAATCTCCATTAAATTATCTATACAATGGTATATAAATTAAGTAGGTTCTATGTACCTACTAGCAGGAGTGTAACAATAGAAACAGTTGCAGAAAGGAGGCAAAAGAAAAATTCGATCGTAAAGCACTCTAATGCTTCGCATTATGAGTCGTGCCAAAATTTTTCTCAAAAACACATGACATGAAACGAAATATTGCAGATATTTGTTACGACTAGAGGAGAGTGCAAAGATCCGATAAAGATCTAGAATACGAGTATAGATTGAACTATTAATTTATGATCCATGTCTAATGATGCTTTAGCCAATGAAACTTGAACTTAGGGTTTGAAGTTAGGCTTACATTGGACCCTCAAGGCATTTGATCAAGTGATTAAAGCTAAATTCAATTAAATCAAGAACGGGACTATTCTCAATGTTTAATTGGAAGATTAATTATTTATCAAATAGTTTTTTAACCATGCCTAAACCTTCTCGGATTAGGTACAGGCGTGGTGTGATCTTACGATACATATGTCGTTTTTTGAAAACATGGATACGGGAAATAAAAATTTCTGCTATTTTAATTGCTTGGACAACAATATTTCTGGCGGCCAAATTCTTGTATTAAAAAGACTAGACTGCGAAAGATCATACAGATTACTAAAGCTCCGATTTGGGTGTGGAATTTTAAAAACAATAAAATGCGGCCAAATGCGAGTACTTGCACGCGAAAGGTTCCGTCACGCCAGAAACACCGAAAAAACACGTTTTTTGGATCAAGACCCCTTTCATTTTCAACTTTATTATTTGTTTTACAGGGGGAATAGAAATGTACGTACACTCTGTGGAAATCTTATCTATCTACCTATTACGATTCATGAGATATATAGCCAGTTTACAAATAGACGGACGACACACGGATGGACGGACGGATGCATGGATGGACAGCGGAGGCTTAGTAAAAATACGTTTATTTGCGGTAAACATGACAAAATAAAAAAAAAGCATAATATTTTTCAGAATATTTAGCCAAACAATTCTTACTCAGGTTTTGTTTAGACTCGGTAGTTTAGTTATACAGTGTGAGTCTTTATAAAGTGCACATATTAAAAAGGGTGAAAATATAAACAATTTTATAGACGGAAAACATGTCAAATTTTTTTTTTTTTTTAAATGGTAAAAAATGGTAAAAATGGTAAATTTTCTTTAAAAATCATGAATAATAAATTAAAAATTAAATTTATGAGGTTTCTTTTTCAAAAAATTATGGCTTTATTAGCTTGGCCTATTATTAGAGATCATTATTAATTTTGTTTTGTTTTAATATGACATTTAGTTTAAAAGTAGTAACAGTTTGTTTGCATGGGGTACCCAGACGAGAGTAAAAAAAATTAAAAATTTAAACTTTTTTTAGATTTTTTTTGACATTTTTTCCGTCGATAAAACTGTTTATATTTTCACACTTTTTAATATGTGCACTTTATAAAGACTCACACTGTAGAATCACATTAAAGGTTCGTTAACGAAGAAGGCTAAGAGAAAAGGTATGCTACAGACGGAGTTGTTTACTAACATGTCTGTAGTAAGCTGATAGTGGGTGATCGTATCGCGTACCGTACCGGTATTGTGCCATGCGAGGCATCTGGCCTATGGTGTTAGGACAACTATTTATTGATAAGCGGAGCGGGTTGTCGAAATATTTTTGACCTTTTCGTACCTGTACCCGCTGTAACCGCTGTAGCCGCTCACTGTTCAAAATCTTTTGGTCTTTGTTGTCCTCACCACAAGGATCAAATTATTTTAACCCTTTGAACGCCAAGCGCAGCGCATCGTAAGTATGCTCTCTACGCTAAGCCATTTATTTACTATTAAATAGGTACCTACAAAATGCGAGTGATAAAATGTTAAAATTAATCCTTTTACCCATTCTCTTTAATATCAGATAATAAAGTAGCACATCTATTTGTCGCCTAAACTCGTCGTTGGCGTTTTAGCGCCCGATTACGTTTGTCGCTTGTAAGCGTCATTAGCGTTCAAAGGGTTAAACAATGATCGGTTTTGAGAGTTTCTTGTGATTGCTGTTATAATATTATCTAGTTGAATAGTCGAGTCAAATTGTCTCGATTATAAAAAGACTAGCGACCCGCCCCGGCTTCGCACGGGTGCAATGGAGAAACACTGATAATTTTAGAGCCATTATTTCTCGTAAAAAGTATAGAATAAAAAATGGTTATTGTGGGTTATCCCTAAGAGATAGACATATACCATCGGGGACTTTTTTGTAGACCTTTTTAAGGTGTAAAATACTGTAGTAAATTATTTTGATCTATCTCGACGGGTTCAGCCACCGTTTACAATGTAAGCGCAAAAAAATGTGTTTATTTACGACATTACATTAGAAACCTCTAAAATTATCAGTGTTTCTCTACTATATTATGCATGTATTATACATATAAACCTTCCTCTTGAATCACTCTATCTATCAAAACAAACCGCATCAAAATTCGTTGCGTAGTTTTAAAGATCTAAGCATATATAGGGACAGACAGACAGCGAAGCGACTTTGTTTTATACTATGTAGTGATAATCGTTCACTTATAAAAATATTGTCTATTACAATAAATAAGAATATTAAATACTCATAAACGTTCTCTTATAGCGAGCTAATCCTTGCACAATTTAATTTATCGCAAGCAACACCTGCTTAGAGAACTAATTAAATAACATTAAATTTTCATATAAAATAATACCTCTCCCATAATAAATACCACTTAACCTAGTATCAACCCCGGAGCAAAATTATTTCTGTATTTATTCTAGGCACCACGTTGTATGAAAATGAAATTATTTTAATTAAAGCTTAATTTCCATTTGCGGGTATTCTGAAAGCTGAATTGGGTATTTACTCAGTGCAAATATACATGCCTATGAAAATAATGAATGAAGATCTCATATTGTTTTATTGTAAGTTGGGAATGATTTGGGCGCCGTTATGTCTGTTCGGTTTCTGCTAAGAAATTGAGCCGTAATTATTTATTCAAAATATTCCTTGAAGTATCTCTGTAAATTAATATGCATTCAACAATAATCGGAAAACGAAATTTAGTTTTGATTGAGTTTTTTTATTGATTTATTTGATTGATTTTTATGTCTCAAAACGGTGAAGGAAAACATCGTGAGGAAACCGGCATGTCCTAGAGCCAAAAGTTCGAAGACGCATTGGGCCCGTGGTGGATTACGGCCTACTCCCTCTCACTGAGAGTAGGCCAGCGTCCCAGCAGTGGGAACATTACAGGGTGATTATGATGATGGATTTATTACAATCAAATGCTCTAATATTTTTATTCAATACTTTTGTCTGCATCGAAAGAGCTGGAAGTTATGGGGAGAAAGGCCCTTTATCCAACAGTGAGTTGATGCAGGCTAACAGTAGCAGTAATTTGTACACTTAGTTTTTAACAAACATATTGAACCTGAATTTTGTGGAATTTAAGAAAGTATTTCACCAATACATATTTTGGAAGCGTTCAAAATCGCTCAAAGCCTTTCCGAACCCGCTTCGCTTATAACACCCAATCGCTACCTAACGCGGCATTCTATTGATGTCCACGTTTATTACACAATGATTTGCAGATCTGTATACACTTTTATTACACGACAGATAGAGTAGGTTTTGGTACAAAGTTGAGTACTTCTTTTGTTTTGGCTCGTCTTTCAATAGAGATTAATGACTGGCTCTTTTTGAAGTTCAATTATTATTTAGAAGCGAAAGTTTCTTGGGATATTTTTGTTAGCTTAATAGCCGCGTAGAACCTGCTTTTAAATTGATATAATAATGGAGAATTGTTTGTTGCATTAATCAACTCATCCTATCGCAGTCACACTGCTACACACGGCTTCACATAGTCCTCTCACTGGCTGCGACACAGCACCTAGTTCTCCGCCTTCTGTATCCCGTTTGTCCTAGCCACCTTTTAAGACATCAGTCTATCTAGCTGGGTGGCGTCCCACACTATACGCTTGCCGATACACGGTCTCCACTCCAGGACTCGTCTGCTCCATCGGCCATCGGTCCTCCGACAAACATGGCCAGCCCACTGCCACTTCAGTTTGCTTACTCTGCAAGCTATGTTAATTATTATTATTGAACATGTTTTTTTTTTTTTCTTAGCTCTTTAGCTAGTTTCAGCTACATTAACGGGCCTAGGCCAAGTCAGTGTAGCGTGTGTGGTGATTTTTGTCACGAATAATGATTCTTATGAGGAGATTTCATGTTCCTCAATTTGCATGAACTTCCTCACTATTCTGCAGGTGTTTAAAATTGCAGCTTTTTGAAGTGTTATGTAAATGGAGTCTTTCAGGTCTATTAGTTTGAGGCTGTGGTGGAGGTGATTGGGTATAACACCCGTCGTGGATACTACAATGGGTACTACGTACACTTTTTCTTGTCTCCAAATTCTGGTTACTTCGTCCTTCAGTTCAGCGTATTTACTGACTTTCTCAACTATGGTTTTTTGCAAATTATTTGTATTAGGGACTGCGATGTCTATAAGGTATGTAATTTTGTTAACTTTATCTTTAAGGGTTATATCTGGTCTATTATAGTGAACGGTCCTGTCGGTTAATATGGCGCGATCGTAGTAGAGTTTGTGTGTGGTACTTTCTAGAACTGTTTTTGGTACGTACTTGTAATAAGGAGTGTTTTTGTCTTGTATGAGTTTATATTTAAGTGCTAGTTTTTGATGGATGACATTTACTACCTGATTGTGCCTGTGTGTATAGTCTGTTTGTGTGAGTGTTGTGCATGCCCCTGTTATGTGTTGTATGGTCTCTGGTTGGCTGTGACATTTGCGGCATTTATCGTTTGTTATCGTTGGGTCTTTTATAATGAATTTCCTGTAGTTTTTAGTATTTATGATCTGATCCTGTATTGCAATAATAAATCCCTCGGTTTCCGGAAATAAGTTGCCGATTTGAAGCCATTTATTTGATGCTATGGTATCTATATGAGATTTTTCTAGATCATGGGGGTGCCGTCCATGCAACACTTTCTTTTTCCAGTCTTCTAACTTTTGCTTATGTGGGTCTTCATTGCTAGTGTGTTGTATATCTATCTGTTCGTGTAGGTTAAGTGGGGTGTAGCTGATATCGTTCGTAACTACGGCTTTATGCATGTTACTTGTGCGAGATTTAGAATGAAAAAAAGTTCTTAGATTGGCTATCTGTTTCTGCCAAAGATGATGGACATCTATAAGGCCTCTCCCTCCGTATTGCCGTTTGATGGTCAATCTTTCTATTGCAGATTTTGGGTGTAGATTATTGTGTTTAGTAAGTGTGGTGCGTGTTGTTCTCTCTATTTGTTGTATGTCAGTGTTGGACCATTTGATCACTCCAAACGAGTATGTTAATACCGGAATTGCGTAGGTGTTCAGCGCTTTTATTAAATGTTTTCCGGAGAGTTGGGTTTTACATACTGCGACCACTCTTCTTTTGTATTCTGAGTTTAATTAATTATTATTATTATGTCGATACCACTGTTTTTTTTTTTTTTCGGATAATTTAATTTCTGACTTTATCGTTCATAAGAACGGTTTATTCTGTGTTGCTGCATATAATAGTTTTTTTAGTCTTCCACGCTAGCTCGCTATATTATTCTTTCATCATACTAAAAAAAACAGTACTATCCACGCAAATATTTTAATAGTACATTATGATATAAGTGCGGTAAGTTGAAAATTACAGCTGAGGCGATATTGCTAGCCCGAGCCGTAGGTGAGGGCTATAAGAAAGCAGAGGCTGTAATTATCAAACCGCACGTATGTCATACGACGTTTTATAACACATTTGCGAGGAAATAAATAAAACTCGGACTTTCTTAAATGAATAAATCTTTAATTACTTGTTAAAACAGTTATTAAAATTCGAACAATTTGTAAAATAAAAAAAAATGATTAAAAAAAAATGTTTTTACTTTTTCACAAATTAGCGATGCGCGCGCATCAGCGTCTTTTGTTTATGGCAAAGGCAGAAAAAACAGCCAGTATTACTAATAAAGTAAATTAATACTTTTGTGTTTTTGTTACAGATAAATGGTTGTAATTAATTGTCAAAATTAATTAAATTAAAGAATTAAATGTTTATTTATTATATTTTATCTCCCAAAGTTAATTTTATTCATAAAATGTTGACCACTTTTCTGACATAAAAACTCTTTGCTAAGATTTAAAAAAGTACCGTTCGTTTTAGACGGAGCATCTTGATAAACCGTGCGCTTTACATTACAATTACGCACAAGTACGTAATGAGATACATTACGATATTGAAATTGGTGCAGTAAGAGACCTTTTACGAGCAAATGTGTTATAAATATATAAATATTATAAATCTAGCTTACACATGAAACATAGCCAAGTCAAGGAAAGTGTACAGAGAGACAGTGAAAAGTGACATTCTTAGGTCATAATAGAATATGTTATAAGGCTGTGCCTGAAAATAATTCTTGAGGAATAATTTATTTTTCGTTTCTCTTCCACCTCGACATATCCCTCACCATTTATTGCACAAATCGACTCGTTCAATCTTTTCTCCGGTTTCTTCGTGTTTTCCCTTTCTTCCGTTGTTTTGTATGTAATGTTATCATTATAGTAATATAGTGATATTATTTATTAATGGCTTTCGTTATTGATGTGATTTATTTACCGACCGCCTTGTTGGTCTAGTGGTCACAAGCGCTACTATGCTGAGCATGAGGTCCTGGGTTCGGTTCCAGAGTCGGGCAAAATGTTATTGGGAATTTCTATTTTTTTTTTTAATCTTGGTATAAATTCATTCCAACTACGGAACCCTTCGTTGTGGGTGGTCCGACACGCAAACGGCCTTTTTTTTTTTTGTAATTCCTATCCTTATGGATCAAAGCTCCAAATCGAATCTATGCTACTATAAGCCACTTCTGTTCCAAGTCCAAGAAATCACACAACCAAGCTTCAGTGTATTTATCTTGCATTTATCAAAGACTTAGGTCCAAAAGTCAACCTACACACGCAACCTCATGTATAGGTACCAGATGCGTAACAGTATGTACAACGTACGCAATTATCGACAGACCCTGCCCACTTCAAAGAATATGTTTGATAAAGCTGATTGGTCTAGCGTCTGGCATATCTCAGACCTCTGGCATAGATTAAGAAACTCGTATAGAATCGAAACTTTCGTAATTTCCTGTGTGCGCTGAAATAGTCATCTGTTACTTTACAACCTGCGCTCATCTAGGTCAAAAAAGTGTTGTCAATATTTCCGATGAACGGATACAGAACACGTAGTGTTGGGTACACGTTTATGTAAAACGTCAACTGAAATGTAAAATACGTTGAAACCAATATGTCGTCCAAACATATGCAAGCGTCATGAAATGTAACGTAACATCATCATCTGCTTAGCCTTTTCCCAACTATGTTGGGGTCGATTTCCAGTCTAACTGGATGCAGCTGAATACCTTCCGGTCTTTTACCTGGAGCGACTGCCTATCTGACCTCCACAACCCAGTTACTGGCTAATACGACACCCCTTGGTAAGACTGGTTGTCACGACTTTCGGGCTATTGACGACCCGTAACGACTGTCAAAGATCCACGAATGACAGCTGGGACCAACGGCTTAACGTGCTTTCTGAGGCACGGAGGGGTTTCGGTATGTAAAGATGGTCTCGTCACCCATCCGCAGACCAACCGCGAGGTGATTTTATTTCAACGTGTTTGTTTCATGATACGTTTTACTGAACAAAGATACGTCGAAGTGAATCATACAACCGATTAATTAACTTTTTCACGCACAATGGTCCACTTGCAGGACTAATTGCAGAAACCAAACCCATAACATAGAACATAGAATTAACTTTTTGAATGGTGAAAAACACACCAGGAGTAGAGACAACTGTCAAGTCATGTTGTCATTATGTATTAGTTCGGGCCCCGAACTAATCTTATGTCCGTAAGCCATATAGATGCTGAAACTACGGACTTCGTGCTTAGGGAATAGGCCCCCAGTTCCCACCATAACGTGACGTGCGCCGCAATCCACGATATACTGACTGTTGAACACATTACACGCCTCGAAACTAGGCATTTAGAATGTCTTTGGAGGGGGAGTTTCGCATCTGTTTCCTGTACTATGTCTGCGTTCTAAGGGCGCCAGTAATCCTACAGTTGCGTATTCGTAATCATAGTGCAATGTGCCAAATGCTTTTTTTAATCCATTGGTATTTGATATTCTGGGAACGTTCATGATGTGTAGTATTCTTGTTTAGGGTTTGATCGATCGTAAAATCCAGATGTTATTGGAGTATATCTGGATTTTACGAGGCGATTCGGATGACGTTAGAGTTCGAACGTTCCTAGTTCACAGATCTTGGATGGAAATAAACTGATATTGCATTTGTTTATCTCTGACAGTTCTACTAGCGCTGAGTCTCAACGGGCGCGACCCGATTTTTTGGTCTTCTGTTAGGCATTCTCTGCCAGTCAAACAAGGTTATTGAGCAGATTAGGTTACATGTGCTCTATTTGAGACGAACAATAATTGATATTTTTAACATATCATATAATTAATTATAAATAAAATTGGTACAAAAATACATAAATAGGTTATAATCTTAGTTAACTTAATTCTATTCCAAAAATCAACAAATAATAGGTTGTTCAATAAGTTTTGTCGTTCGATTAGTAACACTGTTTTGGGATGCAAAAGGAATTTTATTTGTGGATTACCTCCAAACTGGTAAAACAATAAACGTAGATTATTATTGTAACCTTTTGGACCTGGATCTCGATGTCAAAATTCGTGATAAAAGACCTGGTTTACTCAAGAAAAAAATAAATTTTCATCAAGATAACGCGTCCGCTCACACAGCTCAAAAAACCCACCGGGAAATCAGTGAATTAAACTAAGAACTATTGCAATATCCACCCTATTCGCCAGACTTGGCTCCCTCTGACTTCTGGCTGTTCTCACATCTCCAAAAATTCGTGCTTGGAAAACGATTTTCATCGAACGAAGGGGTCATAGCAGTTGTGGGAGAGTATTTCGACAGTCTTCCGGATTCTCACTTCAGGGACGGAATCAATAAATTAAAAGATCACTGGAACAAGTGTATTGAAGTTCAAGGAGATTATATTTAATAATAAAATGTATTTCAAACCACAGAATCGTGTTGTCTCAGGGAACGACAAAACTTATTGAACAACCTAACAGTGTGCCTCAATGATTTTCCGCAGCTTGTACAAAAAATAATGACTATTCCTTTTAGTGAGACCTAATCTAATCCTGATTTACTCCATACTCATCTAACAAAAAGTTCGCGCAAATCACGAACAACTTACGATTAATATCAAAAACATTCATCCTATTAAGATAAGAAAGCTTCCATAGTGTCCAAGTAATAAGTTTGGTCGATCGTTAGCAATTAATTGGGAACCATTGTCGGACCCACATGGAGACGCTTCGAGCGAGATAGCGTTCATTCAATATTGGTGATACCATCGCAACAGACAAAGCTGTAATTTGGTGGTCAGCGGGGTGCGGTGGGATTTGCTCGTTGATTTGTTAGTGGTTTTGGAGGTTCGTTGGGTGTATTTTGACATAGTGGTTCCTTAAGCCTTTTGCATTATTTAATCAATCAATCAAGTCACCCTACCGCAGTCCACTGCTGGACATAGGCCTCTCTCAGGCTGCGCCACAACACCCTGTCCTCCGCCTTCGCATCCAGTCCATCCCAGTCACCTTCTTAAAGTCGTTGGTCCATCTAGCTGGGCTGGTCCACAAATTCAAGGTCACTCAGCGCGCTATGGAGCGAGCTATGCTCAGAGTTTCTTTGAAGGATAAAATTAGAAATGAAATTATCCGGAAAAGAACAGGAAGTACCGACATAGCTTGCAGGGTAAGCAAACTGAAGTGGCAGTGGGCTGGCCATGTTTGTCGGAGGACCGATGGCCGGTGGAGCAGACGAGTCTTGGAGTGGAGACCGCGTATCGGCAAGCGTAGGGTTTCGCCACAAGATAGATAACATTATTGTTATATTATTGTCTTCATTAAAATAACTTTGAGGCGACTCCAAGCTGTTAATTGGGAACAAATTTTGAGGCCAGTGTCTCAGTAATGCTCACTAAAGTCTGCAATAAGAAACAGTATCATCAATAGGCTCAATTGATAGCATCTCTAACCTTACAATATCCAAGGAAGCAGTAATTTAACGAGAGACATACGATTGGTTTTTCCATTGGCGAATCTGGATCAACTGAATTAGGAGACGGAGTGGTTTTTTTTTCTTCTAATTTCTGTGTCTATGAAGGCCACAGATAGTCGTGTCACCCAAATTGCCAATTCAATCAGCCAATATATTCAAGAGCTAATACAACTAGAAATATCTTTCATTCACACTGGTTTTAGTTCAGAGATAAACTCTTTCACATAAATAATATTAATCTACAGAATAGATCTTACTGACAAGTATTGGGTGTCAAGTAATATATTGTGTCCAATATAACTAAACAGACTTAGTCTAGGCTATTAATTATATTGTATGGCAACATTGGCAACTCTCACTTCCACACAGTCTTGAAACTTTATCAAATTAGTGCGGGTAATAGGCAATTCAAATTTCGATTTTGGAACAGCTTTGAGAACGCGATTCCCTACCATTGCCCTAATTCTACTTTACTATGACCACTTATCGATTCCTTACTTCGAAACCACGTCAATTCCATGGTTAATCACGACATCTGCTATTAACGTATACTCTACTAGCGACCCGCCCCGGCTTCGCACGGGTGCAATGGAGAAACACTGATAATTTTAGAGCCATTATTTCTCGTAAAAAGTATAGGATAAAAAATGGTTATTGTGGGTTATCCCTAAGAGATAGACATATACCATCGCGGACTTTCTTGTAGATCTTCTTAAGGTGTACAATACTGTGGTACATTATTTTGATCTATCTTGACGGGTTCAGCCAGCGTTTACAATGTAAGCGCAAAAAAATGTGTTTATTTACGACATTACATTAGAAACCTCTAAAATTATCAGTGTTTCTCTACTATATTATGCATTTATTATACATATAAACCTTCCTCTTGAATCACTCTATCTAGTAAAAAAAAACCGCATCAATCCGTTGCGTAGTTTCAAAGATCTAAGCATAATATAGGGACAGACAGACAGGGAAGCGACTTTGTTTTATACTATGTAGTGATGATGACGCAATGGCGTGATTTAAACTGTCAAAATACATGTTGTCCGTAGACATCTCGATTCCTTGTCAATAACAGGACACGATATTGACGTAATAATGTAATAATAATATAATATAATAGAGCTTTATTTCCAAGTTTACAATTTAGCAGAATAGTACTATGTAGAACAGACTATATAAACCTAAAAATTGTAAGAATACAACTGAGTTTAAACCTCTGGCACCCAAGCTAAGAATAAAAATGTGATTATGACGTGACTTGCACGTGGTATGATTTCACGGGGAATGTTACAGAATTGGGACCCTGGTCCCTATTTTGGTTTAGTTAATAGGAGGGTAACGTACGTCAGATTTAATAACTTCTGTAGTTGCTTCCGGCACTACACAAGTGTCCGAATTTGAACAAGAGAAAAGAAAACCTCTTGCATGAATGTATGATGATGTGTTTAGATACAGAAGAGAACAAACAATATTAGATCCAAAATCGTTCTATGGGCTAGTTAAAAGGTAAAAGTCACCCAAATGGCAATGGAGTGGGCTATCCGCAGAAGAACTAAGGTAACCGACATAGCCCGAAGAATTGCCAAACTTAAGTGGCAATGGGATTTGCACATTGAACAGATAGCCGATGGGGCCGAAAGGTTCTGAGGTGGCGACCGCGTACCTGAAGACATAGCCTTGGAAGGCCTCCCACAAGGTGAACCGACGATCTTGTGAAGCCAGCAGGAACCCCGGGAAGCGCAGAACCGGTCGAAGGTGGAGGTGCTTGGGAAGAACTATGTCCACCAGGGGACGTCTTTCGCCTGAAATGATGATGATGACATAAAAGGTACCAGTAAAGATTTAAGTCGTTAGATTCGCCGAACCGCGTTTTAAGGTGGTCACGTTTCTGTTTCATTGACAGTGACTTTTGTGTAAGCTCACTCTTCTCAGTGTGAACACTTTTTCGCGCGACCATAGTAAAATGAAGGCACATCTAACGATTTAAATCTTTTCCAATATCAAATTAGTTACTGCCGTGCGATTCTGTAACCGTCTCACCGTGAAAGCTTGGGTGAAGAGAGCGTGGAGTGAGCTGTCATTCGCTAAGTATTAACACTATTAAGTGCTCACTCCACTTATGATTTCACAGTGAGATTTTTACAGAATCGACCGGCAGTTGTTACAATAGAGATAATCAAGGTAGTCGTAGGCAGAGTTTCAAATAGACTAAGCTGACTCAAACTGTAGATTAAAATCAATAGGTCGATCTAGCCTTAATTCCCTTTTAAGCTAAGCTTGTATAATAATCTCATGGATATCGATACAGGCGCCTAAGGGATTATCACGAGCGTCGAGCGTAGGAGCAGCTGTTTATAACGGAGTAATTAAAGACTTTAGAGCGATCGTGAAAACTCCCTGAAGCTTTGGTTAAGGCGCATTGAGTGATGTAACTAAGCTTAGCCTAAAATACGGCGTGACAGGGGTGACGGTGACGCGCGACCTGTGCATGGATTCAGTACATGATCCTGGACCTATGAAATGTTTTGTCGGTTTATCATAAAAAAATAAGCCCGTACGTTTTGACTGCGTTTTTTATATAGAAATTTTGCGGCAAACACGACGCATAAAAAGAACACAAACACAAAAAGTAACAAGTTGGGGGAAAAAAAGCGTCAAATCCACGCAAAACGGCCATCGCTCAACATAATGCTAAGACCGTTTATGATAACCGACGAAAACTTTATATTTCTAGAATCAGGTGCTGAATTCATGGTTACACTTTGCGTGAAGATGTCCGTGCCACTCAATATACCAACTAGCAACATTTGACTGTACCTACCTGTTTACTTTTTGTTTATCACCAGCATGCTTTTTTTGCTTGACGATCTCTGTTTAGTTCCTATGTCAGTCAGATATTACTTTTTCCGCTTGTAATTCATTATTGTCGTCACTCACAGATACGGTTACCATCCAACCGGAATTTTGTCTGGACATCCGGTTTATTCGCCACTCGTCCACGTGTGCAGCCTTGTCGTTTGTCCGGACTTTCGATTTTTTCTTTTGTCTTTTATTAACCTTTTGACCGCCACGGACGGCTATAGCCGACAAACGAAAACGTGCCAAACACGCCACCGACGTCTACAGCCGTCAAGAAAACGACATTTTTTAAGTACAAAATAAATCTTTTCTAATTTAGTAGGTATAGTTTTCGTTTGTCGGCTATATCCGTCCGTGGCGATCAAAAGGTTAAAAATAAAAAACGTTAAATTAATACTGGAAAAGAAAGATTTTAATGTTAAATGTCAGGCTTTTTGTCAGGACTTTCGAAAATTTTGATGATGGTGGTCTACCCACAGACCGAGTTCACCCTCTCATGTCCATGCCCATGTCCATGCCCATGCATGTTGATGTCCTGCCTGTCTATGCCTATAGAACTTGCGCCATTCTCCAGTCTCCCACTCCTTCGTCAGAATAATCCGGGTTGCACCTACTGTGTCTTGAAATTACTTAGAAGGTAATAAATTAGGAATGTGACCCTGATTTCCTAGGTGAACTTAAAAAGATAAAAAGTTTAGCGTCCAGTTGAATAACGCGTTCAGGGCGGTGTTGGGGCTACCCCGCCGCTGCAGCGCATCGGGTATGTTCGCGGAGGCACGCACCGACTGCCTTCACGCGACGATGCGCGAGCGGTGCGCATCTCTGGTGCGCAGAGTGATCGCCAACAGACTGGATTGCCATTATATCCGGCAATGCTGCAGCAGACATATTGTTACCTTGTGAGCGTTAGTATTTGTCTGTATATTTATTCTGTTTTTATCCTTTTATGTATCTGTTTGTATATGAGTGTTGTTTCTTGAATGAAACTAATTTTATTTTATATTATTTTTAAAAAATATGACTATATTTAAATTACTACTAAAACCTCTGCTTAACCACTGATGGGTTAGTTATGGTAATACAGAAAGTATCAGGATTTACAGGCTCAAAAACCTCGTAGATTCCCATATACTCGATTTTTGGCTCAAGCTCATAAAACCTTAACGTCGACATGAACGATATTATGTTATTTATTAGGGAATTAACTTAATCAAACCGAATGTCTGTCAGTGGGTACAACTTGATATTCAGACGTACTGTTCAATGATATGGGATATTATGGGGTTATATTTAGTTTAGTGGCCTAGGTTGTAGTATTGGTTTTTTGTGAAGTTATCTTTGGGAATAGCAGCAAAGGAGACCCAGTGGTAATGGCTCGGACTTACGAGTTGTAGGTCGTGGATTTGAATAGAGGCAGGCACTCTATGTAAATAATTTCATCATCACTGTTCTAACGGTGAAGAAAACATCGTGAGGAAACCGGCATGTCCTAGAACGAAATATTGAAAGTCATGTGACATCTACCAACCCGCACTGG
Organism: Eremobia ochroleuca; assembly: GCA_949629135.1. Taxonomy (NCBI): domain Eukaryota; kingdom Metazoa; phylum Arthropoda; class Insecta; order Lepidoptera; family Noctuidae; genus Eremobia; species Eremobia ochroleuca. Next base: position 15,482,326 of record OX451395.1, on the reverse strand, counting down.
GCCCGCGTGGTGGATTAAGGCCGGGACTCCACCAAAGCAGAGATGTGTGCGGTGTGCTGTGTACTGTGCGAGAAGAGATGTTTTTCAGCTCGGGGGACTCCACCAAAGCGGAGATGTGTGCGGTGTGCTGTGTGCTGTGCCAGAAGAGATGTTTTTCAGCTCGGGTGCGAAAGGTAGACGATGTCACTATTATTAAAAAAGTAGCCGGCGCGCGCGCGGGGCTCTGCGGGTTGCTGGCGGGCGAGAGGGGGGAGGGTGACATCGCTCACTGCACGCCGCTCACATCTCTCGTCCCCACTGTGCATTGTCCGCGAACAGCTCACATCTCCGCTTCCATCGGTCCATACAAATATTACACATCTCCGCACAGCGATCTTCACTGAAGCTGAGCAGAGAGGAGATGTGTCAATAACTCAATTCTATTGGTTGTTTAAAAAACATCTCCTCTCCGCTCGTCTCGTCTCCGCTTTGGTGGAGTCCCGGCCTTAAAGACCGAATCCCTTTTACAGAGAGGAGGTCGGTGCCCCACCCGTGGGAACGGTATAGGCTGATTATGAAGATTGAGAATTGTTTGAGTAAATAAGAATAGTTCATATATCATCTACCGTGTCTTAAATGGATGGATGGATGGATGGATGGGATTGGAGCATTATGTTAATGGGTCTAGTCCTACCCTCGTAAATAATGGACGTAACTATATTGCGAGGTCTCATTTATACCATAGGTTTTCAACATGGGCGATAACGTGGGTGTTTGAGACTTTTAGGGGGACAGTAGAAGACCCAGAGAAAATTATATATCCTATCTTAAGACTATACAGCGTGTAACGGAAGGGGGGTATCAACCCTGAATGAGGTGAATGTGCTCATGAAACACAACAACTTTCCCCAAAGAACATAGGTCGAAATATGAAAAAAAAATTTGGCCCTCCCATAGTAAATCAATCAGCTGGTAGTCAGTTTTGTAAGGGAGGACCAAATTTTTTTTTCATATTTCGACCTATGTTCTTTGGGGAAAGTTGTTGAGTTTCATGAGCACATTCACCTCCTTCAGGGTTGATACCCCCCTTCCGTTACACGCTGTATAATATTACACGTTTAAATATAATCGTGGCAATAGCTGATTCAGATTCGCGACAGATGGTAAGTAAATGAAGAAGAAAAAAATACTCTTGAAATGGACGGTGGGCAAAATAAGGTCGAGAACCTATTATTTAAACACTACCTTTTTGTTCAAGAGTCACAGTTAGTATTGATAAACCCAGTCAGCACTTACATTACTCACAATAGTGTTCGCTGTCATACATTATACTCCTTTTCCCCAAAACCACTTAAACCCGTAATTTCCTTTTCATTCCATTACAGCTTTTTAAATTAAATCCCATCGGATTCCACGGCTTCTGTTTCATTCACAGTACTAAAGCGGATTAAACACCTGCCAAATAAATGAAAAAAACGAGGGAAACCGCGGTATTTACAAGTATGTTGGCACTTTGCCAAGCAGAGGTTACTGCGCTCCGCAAATATTTTATCCCTAGGACAATGATATACCTACGTCAAGGAATAGTTGCTTTGCCCCCATACGTCTTCAGAAACTTTTCGCCGTGTTGTAGAGTTGGTTAACAGAACTTGTGGAATATACTTAAACTTATCCCCCATAGTAATAAACACAGGAGTAAAGATATGCCAAACCTTTTTCTTTTTACCTCTATTGTGTCTTACTATTCCCACAGCTGGGCAAAGGCCTTTTCCTTCCAATCCTACCGGTCTTGTACGATCTCTGGCCACCTAGGCCCTGCAAACATGATGAAATGATGCCAAATTTTAACCTCGAAAAATGTATACTTAGTCAGTCTGGAGATAATACTAGATATACCGTACTCCGCGTTTATTCATTGGGGGGGAGGGGGCTGGGTGTTTCTCTTATTGGATTTACTTGCTGCTATCAGCCACTAGTAGTAGTGTCTGACAGCACCCACCAGGACCGCAGCCTGTACACGGAGGCGCTGCCGCAGGCGGTGACGACCGCAAGCACTCCGTTGGAGTTATTGAGGTCTACAGACAGATTTTTCCATACAGCTGGTGAACTGTGGGCGAAAGAATAATATTTTTACTGCAGCACCATACTTGCTAAATAATCATTGAAATAGTAGTATTTCAACATTGATGTATTAAAACTTGAGCACGTAGTGACGCGGTTGGTGCGAGACTATTAAATAGTCTCGCACCAACCGCGTCACTACGTGCTCAAGTTTTGAAAAGAAGTGCACATTTGTCAAGTGTGCACGTTTTTCATGGGGACGATTTTGAGACGCCGATTGTGTATCTTGGATTGTTAATACATACACAATGTATTTCAATGATTATTTAGCAGGGAATGTTCTAAATCAAACACTAAAATTTGTTTACATAGCATCGAATAAGACAAAATAAACAATTTATAAAGTCAAGTTGCTGTGACGTGTTACTTGAAAAGGCACTCAAGATCTATCAAACTTTCCGATGTGTATTGTCTTTGCTTCCTGGCCCTGACATCAAGGAATGGACAAAATTGTCAAACTTTATACTTTTATGGGATGAATACGAAGCTTTTGGCTACTTTGTATGTGTGTATTTTATGTCCTTTTTTTGTAATTTGCGTCTTGTTTGTGCAATTTTTCTTTCTTTTTATTTTTACATATCCTTCTCTTTATTACTGACACAGTCATGTCTACTGGTAACTATGTACGTATACATAAGCCTAAACAAACACAGCTAAAACTATGAAGGATTAATAAAAGTTATGAAAAGTTATCGTATCATTCTTCGGACAAAGTCGCCGAATATAAAAGTGGGTTATGGCGTATGGCCAGACAAACACTAACATTGTTATGTACCAGAAAATCCCCAGACACTTACACCAAGCATGTGTAAAATAGACAAAAGTTAGTCAAACTACGTGTTAATGTTTGAACATTGTAGTAGTGTAGGTTTTAAATCACAGTACCTATCTCGTATAACTCCTGAACCCCCGACGGGTTCAGGGGTTATATGAGATATTTTATGAAAATTTTAGTAACTGAAATATTGTTGAAAATGTCTTTATCGTCCATCAAATACATATTTTCCCGTAAAAACAATTCAATCAATTCAATACATTCTAGTGATGTTTATTTCAGAAGTATGTATGTTACCTAAGAATATTCTCATATTATATGTTTGTTTTATGAAGTGAATTGTTTTAGATTTTATTTTTTTTCTCCTTTACACACCTGTCTACATCTCTATCTACTTTCCTATCGTAGGTATACTGGAAAAGATTTCATATGAAATAAGCATTAATTAAGCATTTTTTCGTCCTTTGTGTGTATACGTAAATAGTAAAATAAAATAAATTAATTAAAACACTAAAGTAATCAGAATTTAACATAGAAAGAAAGGAAATGGAAGTAAACCGTGTCCAAAATAAAAATATTCTCATTGAGAAGTTCTTTCATTATAGACTAATTTATTACGTAATGATAAAAAAAGCCTCCCGATCCCTGTAGAGTACCTTTTACCGTTGAATGGCATGGGTTTGTCAAACTAAAATCACACTAACGCAACGCTTTACCTTGTTCTACGGCTTCGCGCGCCTCAAGAGAAAGGTCCCTATGGAAGATTTCAGTTCAAATTTCAATACAAAACAACCCGAAAACCTGACTAAGCTGAAAATCGTTCTTAATAACAATATAAATCTGTTAAGCTGGATTCGTGTCAACAATATTATTTTCTGAGGTAAAGTCAGAATTAATTGTGTCCAAGCAATAGTCGATACAAGATTTACGAAGAATTAAACTGTTAATTGTGTAAATCCCTTAACGGTAACAAAAGAAAAGTTTTGGGAAAAGTTTGGCGTTTCACGTAAGGGTTTACGGTAAGGTATTAAATTGCCTTGCGAGGTTTAAGTAGGTAAGAACATTCGAAAGTTGGGGGTATAGAATGTTAACGACTGTAAGACGTGAAAAGCTTTAATTTTTGTGGGTTTATTTATTTATTTACTATTTATTTATTTAATACATACATACGCTACCATTACAGTGTCTCAATTCGGTAGTGTCTTCAGAACTGTATACTTAATAAAATATTTAAGAAATTAATTAACATACGGGATCATTACGCCTATCCGTAATGATCCCTTACAGACAGCACTAAGCTGTTCCCATTAAAACAAGTTCTCGGACCCGATAAAGGTGAGCATTAAGGTGGGTATGTAAATAATAGAATAGAATAGAATACTAAACAATTTTCCTTTCTTTCTCTCTCTAACTCTAAGCAATGAAGAGAGCAGTGGACCTACCTAGTGTCGAATCACAAACCCCTGGCTATAGGTACAGCCTGATTCCAATTTTATGGCGGCTTGGAACATAGGGCGAGTCGCTGCGCAGTAACAATTTCACGTGTCAGCGGGGGTGAGGGCTGAGGTACTGCGCAGCGCGTAGCGCACTTCAGAGCCGTCATAAAGTTTGAATCGGACGTATATACAAGATGAACAAAAACCGTGTGGTTTGAGTTGGGAAGCGTCTAAAATCCCTTATGATCCTTCAGCCGTGCGATTCTGTAACCATCTCACCGTGAAAGCTTGGGTGAAGTGAGCTTGGAGTGAGTTGTCATTCGCTAGGGATTAACACTATTAAGTGCTCACTTCACTTATGATTTCACGGTGAGATTTTTACAGAATCGACCGGCTGTTCACATTCTTTTCTCTCCATCGATACATCCCCACGAAAAAATAAAAGTATAAATTATGATGAAGAAAAACAAGCATTGTATGAAGTAGGTACAGGTGAAGATAATGTCTGACACGAGTATTCAAGTCTACATCGTAAACTATCAATTTAGCTTTACTAAGCCTAAGACTTCGAGTAATATTTGTTAGCGGTCTCGTAAACATACTGTTCGTAAACTATCGAGCACACCAATTAAGAAACCCTGTCTAGCGAGTAGGTCTAATGAACCGTCAATAGGTACGTAGCTACATGCTCTACGTCCCAGAACGCTGTATCCCTTAGTAACAATTACATTGTGAATAACTTTAACAATGGGAACAGTACAGAAGTCACGTAAAATATATCTGCTGTTCCCTACATTTTGGCAAGTTATGCGGACATAAATGAACGGAGCACTTATTTTTGGATCGGTAGGAGTAAACTGGTAGAAATCGTCACGTAACGGAAAAACGTTCTGTGAAAAATTCGCATGGAGGGGTCCATGCGAATTTTTATTATATAAATAATAGAAAGAGCCAGAGAGACAGAAATAGTTTTCATGGTTGTCGAGGGTGCTGAAGCCAATAGTGAAGTCAAAATGAAAATTAAAAACGGCGGCTGAGAAAATTTTCAAATTTTTCATCATAGGTGTCGTTTTCATGGTTTTTGAAGGTGCTGAAGTCGATATTTTGCGATATCAGGTCTGGTCCTTTAGTAAAAATACTTCATAATGATGATTACAACGACTTTAGACAACTTAAGGTTTTTCAATAACACCTTGTATATGTACAGACGCCAGCACATCAAACTACTACAATCCGTCAAATTTCTTTAATAGATATTCAACTTTATCACTAAAGCATAAGGTTCAAAGTTTACTAGGAAAATTTGACAGTTTCGGGTAGCTTGATGTGCTGGCGTCTGTACATAGCGGCAGGGATATCGAGGCGCTACCTGTTACCATAGAGACAGCCCATGATTCTAAACCCCTGTGCTTAGTAAGGTTATTAAAAAAATAATAATTGCTGTCACATACATTTTGACCGCGTATGCAACCCGAACATAGTTGGGGAAAAGGCTAGGCAGATGATTGCACATTTCTATGAAATACCAGTTTTTTTTTAGTTTAAATAACCGATGAAACATTTCTATGCCATACAAATTTAAATGAGTCTCATGTAGTGAATTCATGCTTATACTTTGCCCGTCGATGTTTCTTGCCAACCTGTATACATATAATATTCTTGAACTAATGTTTACCTTCATAGTGAGAGTCTTAACTGTGAGTTTTTTAAGTGTAAAAAGTTTGTAGGTACCACCAAAACCTCCCATTGATACCAAAACGTTTCGTCATTACTTATTGGAACAGCAAAATAACAAATCTTAGCTTATCCAGATAAATCGTTCTAATTCTATCGTAGAACTATTATAATTATTATCGCCTCCTGTACCAAGGATGCAACCAACTGCGATGGTATCTAACTTCCTAATAAGTTTACCGTTCAGCTAGTCGGCAAATCGATTACGTGGATAGGTGTGAAACATGGGAGCCATCCATCGGAACTAAGTCTGTTAGTTTCATGTAAGTACTAAGTGATAAGTTGGACTTGGAAGAGATTTAAACTATCGTCATTCAGGTACATAGTGTCGTTGATGAGAAGTTTGGAGACTAATTATTTATTCACGGTGTTTTGGGACTTAGCTCGGTTGAGTGTAACAGATACCTCATGTGCTTTTGCTGGTTTAAGACTACTTTATTTTTAGTGTTTCTAGGTACCCAAAGAGTGCCTACGGGAACTTATTAGATTTTTTTTAAATGTATTTTTAAATATTGAACGGTGGCATGGAAAAATTCGGTACGGAAAGTACGAATCCGACTCGCACTTGGCCGCTTTTTTATATAAATACAGTATTATTTGGTGGAGGAGAAAAAAAAATATCGACAAGACCGCCCATTGTGTCACCCTTTGTAAAATTTCTATATTTATGTCTGTAATTTACATGGTGTACATAATAAAGAGTATTCTATTCTATTCTATTCTAAAATATCTACCATGACATATCACACTTCAAGTTATCACTATGAAAGGTATTGTAATGTAGATGATTTTATTCCTTGGTTCTTTAATCTAGCCTAAAGTTTGAAGAAGGCGTTCATTTCTTTTTTTTTTAATCTGTTTTATTTAAGGGATTTTTGTACGCTTATGCGACGATGTCAATCCCATCGTTCTTTTACAAATAACAACCTTACTAACTGAACTAAATAAACTAATCTTAATCATACAAAAATTAACTTAATCTATTTTATTACATAATAAAAAAGTATACAATATTCACAACATTATTAAAATGGGCAATGAAATACGATTGGCATGACAACACTGCGAGGAAGGAGAAGTGAAAGACGACAAATGACGACAGGTAAATTAAAACATTGTTATTGATATTGTTAATATACCTAGAAGAACATTTTAAACGATATATCGTTTCAATTAAGACCCTAATCCCCCATTCTTAAGACTTTCCGCACCACCACGACCGTGTACTGTGTAGACATTAATTGAACAAAAACCAAACTGCCACCATAAAATTTCCTAGTACCCGAAACTACTATTAAGTTATTCAACCCTACCCTTGAACAGTCCCTATGTCTTAAGACAGTCATCTGTATCAGGGACCCAATCAAGGGTTTTAATAAATTTCCCCAGAACACCATTACATTGATTAAACACGACCTTAGTTGGCGAATTATCTGTATTTCTATACTCGTAAACGTTGAAGATTAAAACCTCTTTAATCTTCCTGTCTCATATTTTTCTTAGATTTTTGGTAAGAAAGTAGAAATTGCGATGGAGCTGATCCTAAATCTTTACGAAGTTAAGAAGAAATGGGAGATGAAATTATTAAATATTCGAAATATAATTTTGCACACAGTATAAAGTTAGACGAAAAGTAATTTTAAGTTAAGCGAACTGCAGGTACAGAATATTAAGTTAATTTTGCGTGGGTACTTATTTTAATGAGCCCGGACGGACCCGTGGCTAAATAATTACAGCCGCACAGGTCGATCAATCAGGTTAAGCTACGCTTGCTGCGGTTGGCCTGTGGATGGGTGACCATATTTACATACCGAGACCCCTCCGTGCCTCGAAGAGCACGTTAAGCCGTTGGTCCCGGCTGTCACCGACTGTCGCTGTCACTGTCTGGAAGCCGACCCAGCATAGTAGGGAAAATGATGACTAGGCAGATCATGATGACTTATTTTAATGAAGGATAATTAATAGAAAATATATTATCTTAGCAAGGCGATGGATCATCATCTTCTACCTAGCCTATACCCAACTATGTTGGGGTCAGCCTTCAGTTTAACCAGATGCAGCTGAATACCAGTATTTCACACAAAACAACAGCCTACCTGACCCCCACAACCCAGTTACTGGGTGATACGACTGGTATATATTGGTAAGACTGTTGGTAAGGCGATAGAAAAAAAAACTCCAATTTAAAATCTCGAAATTCTTGATGACCTTGTTTAGTCTGGCAATTTCAACAGAAATAATATCAACGGTAGCGAAGCCTCATAAAAAAAAACCCTTAAATAAACGAGCCATAACCATTACTACCTTAGAACTTTTACGATTACGACTTGTTGTATTTAAGGGGCCTTTTCCAATTTGCCATCTGATGCTATTGTTGGCACTGAAGTTATTTCGCGTCGCCGAAGATAAGTTTGTATCTACTCATATTTGGATCAGAAATCAGAAGCCACGTAAAATTCCCTTCTTCAAAATTTATTTGTACCAAAGCCTAGAACTCCGCACAATTTGGCTTCAATATTGTACAGTAACCATTATATTCATAAACAATTCAATCTAGATAACTTGCCCTTGGTCTCCTGATCCTTAAACCAGTCTTAATAATTCAGCAAGTATTTAATCGATACTGTTCCAAGGTGTGGGACCTTGGAACAGTATCGATTAAATACTGTTGTGTTAACGCTGACTAATTAGTAAATGATGAATCCACGGTCATACCTTGAACTGCATTAAGACTTGTTTGTAGACACGTTAATTAGGCACTTATGTATTTCTTCTGTTAATTACTCGTAGCAACTGCTCCAATTAATGTTCTCCGCTTCTCAAGTGCCTGTTGAGAAAATTCGTGTTTCGGAAGCACCAAGCAAAATACTTTGACAGCTTAATAAGTTGGGGACTGTTTAAAATTACCTTCCTCGAATCAGAAAGTTGGGCGTCCTCTTGAGTAAGTGTCGGTTTATTGGTAGAAGTCACTGTTCATACTTTTGAAAAGAATTTCCCGGAAACCGACGAACGAGACTCCTCAAATTGTAAGCCCCGAAATAGAATAACGCAATTTAACCGGAAGCATCAAGATAAAAACAAAACACTAACGCAACCCAAGACATATCGTCGACCGTAGGTTCAATTGCTGTAAGGGACAAAATACCCAAAATGAGTTGAGTATACAGTTTTGTTCAGAATTTTTCGCTCTATCGAATGGTGAATATAAAAAAATTCTAGCTTAAAAAAAATGTCCCTTACTCTAATGATTTTTGGATACAAATTTAGAATCAGCCCCATAATAACAATGTATCTGAAAAACTATGCAATATAGGAACTTGAAATGGTGTAATTATCGCCGCCAATCCACTTCAAATAAGGTAAGGGTCTTCCCAATCAACGAATTACCATTACATGGTTTATTTTTTAAGAAACAATAATAAAACTGGCCTTACACTAATGTCTTTGTTGTCTCAAAAAATAAATATCATCCATACTTTAAATGGATTGCACGAGTTTTGACATAGTTGTCCCTTACCCCAATTTGCATTGTCATACTTTAAGCAGTGTCAACGTTACACCTATTTGAATCGAATTATTGCACTATTACCATCCTTTTCTATCTCACAACGTCTTTCTGTGTGCAAAAGAGAGGATGGTACCAATGCGAAAGCAGTGCGCGGGCATAAAAAAGTGGTATCAGTGCGAGTTCATCTGTCGTTAAAAACAACAAAAATAATGGCTTTTTGGCAAAACGAAGCGCTCTGGCCCCTTGAAACTTTGTAGTAGGGTAGTAGGTTTCAAGGAGCCAGTGTACTTAATTTAGCTAAAAAACCATTATTTTTATAAATAAATGATAGAAGGGGTAATTTCCGGACGATAAATATTTTCGAAATTCATTCGGCACTTTTTAGTTGATTTATCAGAAATTTTTTACAAAGTTTCAAGGGGCCAGAGCACCAACAAGCCATTACTTTTGTTATATTTTATAAATAAACAATAGAAGGGGTAGTTTCCGGATGATAAATGTTTTCGAAAATTATTTGGCACTCTGTAGTTGATTTTCCAGAAAATTTTTACAAAGTTTCAAGGGGCCAGAGAACTTAATTTTGCCAAAAAGCCATTATTTTTGTTGTTTTTTTATAAATTAGCAATAGAAGGGGTAGTTTCCGGATGATAAATGTTTTCTAAAATCATTCGACACTCTTTAGTTGATTTATCAGATTTTTTTTACAAAGTTTCAAGGGACCAGAGCACTTAGTTTTTCCAAAAAGCCGTTATTTTTTATAAATAAACAATAGAAGGGGTGGTTTCCGCATGAAAATTTTTTTCGAAAATTGTTCGGCTCTATGTAGTTGATTTTCCAGAATTATATCACATGGTTTCAAGGGGCCAGAGCACTTAATTTTGCTAAAAACCATTATTTTTGTTGTTTTTAATAAAATAAGCAATAGAAGTGGTAGTTTCCGGATGATAAATGTTTTCGAAAATCATTCGGCACTCTTTAGTTGATTTATCAGAAATTTTATACAAAGTTTCAAGGGGCCAGAGAACTTAATTTTGCTAAAAAAACATTATTTTTGTTGTTTTTTATAAATAAACATTAGAAGGGGTAGTTGCCGGATGATAAATATTTTCGAAAATCATTCGGCACTCTTTAGTTGATTTTCCAGAAATTTTTCAAAAAGTTTCAAGGGGCCAGACAACTTAAATTTGCCAAAAAGCCATTATTTTTGTTGTTTTTTATAAATGTAATCTGATTAAATTGTTCCCTTTTTATTATTTAGATAATCACTCTATATTTTTTTTTTCTAATGCAATAATAACAATATGTTACAATGATATGTCTTATTAATCGTAATTAAGGTTTATTATTCAATATATCTTTCATTATTTCGATTTTTTGCATATAAGAAAGTAGTAGAGCAGCCTTTTCTACTTTTGGAATTCAAACGTTTGGAACTTCAGCTACATGTTTGGTCGGGATTGTGCGCGGTTTTTGCAGCTACTCTTTTATTTGAATAAGAATTCAAAGTAAGTATAGGTAAAATTGTTACCATTTTTTTAATAATTTGATTTTAATAAGATGTTTATTAAAATCAAATTATTAAAAAAATGGTAACATAAATAAAACAATTATTAATAAAACAATTTTTATACAATAAAATAAAAATTGTTTTATTCAAACTAATACCAATTTGCTATTACAATGTACAAACATTGCATGTAAGCGACGTACAAAAAAGCACACACACGGTTCTAATACATTTTCATGTCTTTTAAATGATTTCTTATAACGATTTCCAAATTTAAGATATCCGTACGTCAAAAGTGTGTACTTCATTTTCTGTCAAAAATCTCTTTACATTGTATTTTTTTCATAAATTTGTTCAACATGTCCTTTACACTATTTTTTCATTAATAGATTGGATCCAACGTAGAGGTCAATTTAATGTAAGGGACGGGACTACAAGATACCTAACAAAATACGTTGTTGTAAGGGACATCTATTTTCTTAAATAGCTAACTCATTTAAATAAATGTTACACATGTAGATAGAGCACTAAAATACAAGTTTATGTGTGAAATCAGACCCGAAAAAGGTTAATAACAAAAAAAGTTATGGGCGATTTAGTCCGAAAAAAAACTTTGTCGGCCTCTCCTGAAAAATCGTATTTTGTCCCTTACAGCAATTGAACCTACGGTCGACGATATGAATGACGTATTTTTATTGTTGCTCGTATTTTTGTTCCTGATTACATAAAAGTGTTGTGGGATACAAGATGCCCGGGAGATTCACGCAAACAAGCGGTCAGATTTTTTCTAACAGACGGAACAAGTTTATGGCTTAATCTTTCATTTTATATGTGGTAGGAATGCCTAATAGGACTTTCAACTAGGTAAATATGTGCTTTTGCAGTTTCACAAATTAAAATTATTGTACAACTTCAAATCGTGATTTATCTGATTTTGTAGCAAAACGGATTTCTATTTCCTCAGGCATGTCTTTTGAAACTAATCTAGAAAAGTCGATTCAAAATCGAAATCCTTTAAAATGGTTACGAATTTTTCAGACACCAATCTATCTATCTCGCCTTTTTACCAACTTTGGGGTCAGCTTTCAGTGTAATCGGATGCAGTATTTCACATGGAGCGACTGCCCATTTGACCTCCACAACCTAGTTACTGGGTAACACAATAAGTACTCTTTTGTAAGACAGGTTGTCAGACTTTTGGTCTTCTGACTACCCGTAACGACTGTCAAAGATCCACGAATGACAGCCCGGACAAACGGTTTAATGTTCTTCACAAGGCACGTAGGCGTCTCGATATGTAATGGATGGTCATCCATCCTCCAACCGACCGCGGCAAGCGTAGCTTCGACCCGTGCTGGCGTCATCATTTAGCCACGAGCCCTCGAGATCTGAATATGATTTAAAATCCTCTTAAAAAGTAGGTATGGACCTTACGGACTCTACGTATATACGTCCGTCTTGAAGCAGTTTCCACTGCAAGTAAGTAGGGTAGCTATTAATACACAAATACATCACTTATTACTAACACTAGCTTCTGTCACCAATCTACATGGTTCTCAAAGATTATATCCGGATTTTTATATACACATTGACATTGGTGAATTTTATATAAACAATGACATGGATATTTACTTTGTAAAGTATCTTATTTTTATTATTATTACTGTGAGTGTGAAGACTATGTGGGTCATTTCTTTTTTTTGGTTTTCCTTCTTAGTTAGTTTTAATCATGATCTGGCAGTTTGAGTCATTTATGCGGTCTCCCCAAATGTCCCTTCATTGGTATTGTTCGTCGAATCGTAAGGCTCCTCAAGTTCTGAGTTGAGCTGCACGATTTTTGACAAATGCATGCACTGACTGGACAGGTCCGCTCAATCTGTGTGGTTCTTTACTCAAAAGACCATTTCAGACACCAATCTACATGGTCTTCACATTATCTGACCAAGATTATGTCTGGACTTTAAAAGAGACTGTGACCTCTGGTTGGTTTCGGCCTTTCTTCTCAGAGTAGTCAGATAGGAAACGCCGACCTCATCTAGTTTAAAAAAATATGACTGACATGTGTGTTTGTACAAACCTACTTACAGAAAATAAATCATTTATCATTTGTCCCGACTTCGTCCGCGTGAAATTTCTTGTTCCCCCGACCCACCCCGTCGCATCGCATTGCCTGCCCGCGCTATAACTTCCCCTAAGACGACCCACTGACCTTCGTTTTCACTAAGCGGTCTTCCTTATTTTTCTCCTTTTTACTTGGCTCCCAAAGGTAGCCTAGCGTGACGTTAAGTAGCTTATAGCTTTCGTCAAGAACTAGGCAATCAAAAGCAAAAAGATTTTTTTCATATTCGACTGGCACTTTCAGAGATTACCGTGTTCAAACAAAAAAAAAAAAAACATTCAGCAATATATTTAGTTTGAAATATATCGATAACAGGGAATGTACTAATATTTACTAATACTAATATTTCACATCTTCTACCATTGCTACAATGGCTCTTCGCGCTGTGGTATAGAATCGGTTGGCAAATAGCCCATTTGTAGAAAAAATCAAATAATTAGTGAGACTGGTTGTCAGACTTTAGGGTTAGCAAGAATATTTTTCAGAGAACAATAAAGTTAAACATGCCACCATTTTTCCTATGTGAGAGAGAGATAGAGACGGAACTATAGAAGGCCTATCGCACCATCTCCTTTTTGCAATGGAATAATGACAGCATTAAAAGGGCCCCTGGGCCCTAATCCACTATGACCACTTAAAGATTCCTTACGTCGCCATCGAAACCACACATCTGCTAATAACGTATTCTCCACTAGCGGCCCGCCCCAGTTTCGCACGGGTACAATGTTTTTTTTTCGAATTTCCGAAATTTTCTTTCATACAAACCTTGTCCTGGCAATACCGAACACAACAAAAAATAATTATCCAGTTTGGTGCAGTCATTCGGAATTTATGCGCGTGCAGACATTTCGGCGACTTTGTTTTATACTATGTAAGGATGAGACGATGGCGTGGTTTGAACCGTCAAAATACATGTCCGTACGATCGACATTTCCATTCCTTGCCTTTAACAAGACACAATATTGACGTGGTTTCCACGTGGTAAGGTTTCGCGGGGAATATTACAGAATTTGGGTCCAGGACGTTTTATAGACGGGATGTAAATAAGGATTGTTGTAGTCTTTGGAAGAATACGAGTAACGTCAGCAACAGCGGCGACAATTTGTTTAGCGCAACGCGTTACTATTTACATATTGAAATAGCACTACTGTTGTCAATTCCACGCTTGAAAATTCTGATTTTCCAATCTAAAGCTTACTCCCAGTTCCGTTTCACTGGTTTAAAATCCAACCGACTTGGTGTCGTTGGTTCCGAATTTTTGTTTTTTGACACAGACTTCCGAAATTAAAGTTATTTTTCACTTTGCAGTGTTTTGATTCTCTAAAAAAGTTTGAATTTCTCACTTTTTAGTTATACCTACCCCACACAAACTCATAACACCACTTGCTATGTAAATATCAGTGACAGGAAGTTATTAAAACATCATTAAAATTAACTAAGTGGAAAAAAATCGTATTATTGAAGCTAACTCAAAAACTACCCTAGTAAAGTTTATAAAATTGATTTGGGACCACCCCTGAGCCATACTTCATTTATTAAAAAAAGAATTTTGCAAATCCGTCTGTCTATATATGACGGAGTCATGTCCGAACATACATAAACATGTAAACGTCCTAATTGAGAACCTGCTTGTCAAAAGTCGGTTCAAACAGTCTTAAACTATATACAGCATGCTTTTTTTTTACCGGCTCCAAATTTTTACAGGGATTCCACCCATGAATATAAATAACTTTCACTATGGAACCAACTCTGAGATTACGAAAAAAAAAATCAGCTGTCTCATACATTTTGGTAGCTATTAAACTTTTGTATTAAACAGCTGATTTTGTTTTCGTGATTTCAGAGTTGGTCCCATAGTGAAATTTGTTCATATTCATGAGTAGAACACCCTATAAAAAAAATTGGAGCCTGAAAAAAAATGATCCAGTATAACTTTTCGTAATTAAATGATCATATTTTACGACACAACATTATTTTCGCATCAATGACTGCCTCGTTGTTTTAGTGATCGCAGAAGCTACATCTTCTTAGCGTGTCGATGGCAATCAAAATGGACTCTGCTTGGAATTTGGTGTTTGGCGCCATCACTGCGTCCATCCATTCCTGTATCGTGCAGCTGACGGGACAAGCAGGGCATGATATGGGCGCAGGAGCTCTGTCTCGCATAGGGTGTTAGCATTATGCTGAGCGATGGCCGTTTTGCGTGGATGTGGCGCACGTTTTCCCCCAACTTGATAAATATATATTTTTTTGTATTTGTGGTCTTTTTACGCGTCATGTTTACCGCAAATAAACGTATTTTCTTTTTTTTTTTTTCTTCTTTCTGGTATTAAGTGTCCTAGTGTTTGTGTAACAGCACCACTGAGACACAAAGCCGGCCACACATTCTGGACTTACGCTTATCGCCGAGATCTGTCACCCAAAGCACGGTAGCGCAGTGTTCGGTACCGGCATTGGTAAGCATACTATCCATCAAGTGCAAGCGCCAATGCTGAGCTTGAGGTCCTGGGTTCGATTCCCGGGCCGGGCAAAGTGGTATTGGGTTTTTCCGTCTGGAATTTCTCAGCAGCAGCCCGGGGTATAGATTTATGCCCGGTTGATGGCAAAAGGCTCGCACATGAGACTCAAACATAACTGGCGAAATGTAGGTGTACTATACACGAAATGTGGGTGTACTCTACACGAAATGTGGGTGTACCTACTATACACGAAATGTGGGTGTACTATACACTAAATGTGGGAGTACTATTACGAAATGTGGGTGTACTATACACGAAATGTGGGTGTACTCTACACGAAATGTGGGTGTACCTACTATACACGAAATGTGGGTGTACTATACACGAAATGTGGATGTACTCTACACGAAATGTGGGTGTACCTACTATACACGAAATGTGGGTGTACTATACACGAAATGTGGGTGTACTATTACGAAATGTGGGTGTACTATATACGAAATGTGGGTGTACTATTACGAAATGTGGGTGTACTATACACGAAATGTGGGTGTAATATTTACAAAATGTGAGTTACTATACACGAAATGTGGACACCTCTGTATAACCAATTTTAAAAGAGTAACGGTGGAATTCCTTGCCCATTCTTCTCCATACGAAACCGAATCTATTTTATTGTAATTTTTGACGTTCAAAAGTGCCTTTTATGCGCCTTTTTGAAATAAATGCTTTGACTTTGAAAACCCTTCGGGCATTACAGGCATAATATTACGTAATGTTAATTCTGCAAAAAACTGACGTTAGATTTTCCTTTGACGTTGCATTAGAACTGACGTTACATTAGCTGTACATGTCAATCCACTTACGAAAGATCCTTTGCCGTCAAAATATTTCAGCTATGTACTTCATCTTTCTTCGCTTGATAAAATAAATGCCCCACAAAACCACATGCATGGCTACCTTGACTAAAAATCGTTCACGTTTCCAACACAACTAATCCAAACTCCGTTTGTTCGCAGGTCTGCGAGTGGCACTCATCAAGCTGATTGTACCTGTAAGTATACATACACACGTTAAACGTACACACAACACAGATACATAGGTACAATTTACCCATAGAGGACCGATTGTTTGCAAATCGTGATGTGATTCCCGGTTTTTGGTCGCGTCGACTGGAATGCTCGATGAGCTTCTCGAACTAAATTAAACATGATTGATTGATTGATTGAGGCTTCGACGGAAAATACGAGTAAATAGGCTTCGGCGGTGTATTGAAGTATTTACTGATGTTCATGTCGATACGAAACTTCATTTAAATGAAGCTAAAGATTCTGCTAAAGGATTTAAAAGAATACCTACTTACAGGGAAGTGTAGCCAGGATCGTCCGCAAAATTTGAATTTTCTTACGGTTTTTGGAATTTTCATGTCAGTGTTAGTGTGTTCATGAAATATCGAACAATGGGATCACCTCCTTCTGCGAAGCAGTAATGCTTGAGAACGAGGAGGCAGACCGCGTGAGGGAAAGAAAGAAAGATTGCCATCTTTGTGCCCCCACACACCCCTAGTCGCCGCAGGAGTTGCCCTGGGCGTCGGGAGTCGAGAGCCGATTCCCGGCCACCGTACGCGTGGGCTTGCGGACGGCGAGCAATGTGTAGTTCGCCGTCCGGTAAAGAACACGGCCGGGTGGACGGCGCGTTGTGTTCCACGCGCGCCTCAAAGAGATGCCAGCACTAACTGATGGGGTCCGTTAGGGCCGATGCCTGCCAGGGTCGCCGGTTGTTCGAAAGAGTTGCCGTGGCCCCTGGCACAGGCAACTAAAGGAACACGGGTGGGTTTTAGTCAGTAAAAGTCTGACATGCCCTTCCGCTCCGCTCAGAGCGGGAGAAGTTATTTGATAATTAGCAATAAAAAATAAAAAAAGGATTATATGAACTTACAGGGATCATTTTAATGATTATAATTCTGTAAAGTCATATTTGTTATGGTCGTGAATCATATTTAAATCAACATACAACCTGACCGCCTGGCTTCAAATTGCAAAAAAACGTAAAAAAAAAAATGTAATTTCGCGGGTTACCTAGCGCATTAATGAAAATCACGCTAATTTGTGCAACTCTAATATTATATTAACAAATGCAACGTTTAATTAATTTGAAGCTCAAGAGAGTATGGCTAATTAAATAATAAATTATTAACGGGTTTTCATAAATTAATATTCTATTAAAACGTGAACCTACAAGCTTGCGAGAATATAGGTACAGTACAGTTACATAATTCGTTAACAAAGCAGTTTAATACAATAAACCTTTAAGTATTCGACCAAAGAAATCTATACTAATATTATAAAGCTGAAGAGTTTGTTTGTTTTTTTGTTTGTTTGTTTGATTGAACGCGCTCATCTCATGAATTACTCGTTAAAAATTATTTTTGTGTTGAATAGTTCATTTATCGAGGAAGGCTATAGGCTATATAACATCACGCTACAACCAATAAGAGCGGAGCATCAATGAAGAATGTTGCAAAAGCGGGAAAAAATATTCTTTTTGAGAGCTTCCGTTGCGTGCGCTGCGTAAATGGTTAAAGTTACTCAAAAATCATGTATGACGGAATTGTTTCCACTTAAAAGTTCTAAAAAAAAGTCCACGACAGCATATGTCTATCTTTTATGGTTGACTCGCTATAACCTTTTTTATGGTAATCAAATTTGTTCTTAAACAATACATTACTTGCGAAGGTGGTTTCATAAACATGATGTTAACTCTTCTCCAAATAAATATGTTATTCATGACAAATATTTAATTTTGAACAAAATTGCCCTTGACATCATTCGATTCCAATAAATATCTTAGGAGATATCATACCCCACACGGCCGCCGGTAGCTTTGCGAAGTTCACTATACTTAATTCCACTCTTACTGATCATAGCGTGACGTTCCTAAAATAGCTTCTTACAGTAAGTATTAATGTACTAAGTAATAATCATAAGTAATGGAATATATTTTAATAGGTATTTTCCTGAAATTAACGCGGGTGAAACCGCGGGGCACTGCTAGTTTGTAAATAAAATAATGAAAGAAAGAAAGAAAATACATTTATATAGAACATACTAAAACAGCCACCTGAGGGGCAATTCTCGTAATTTTAAGAACGTTCCCAGTCTGATCTCATTGTCAGTCTCAGTCTATCAAAATTACCTCTAATTTCGCTACATTTTTGACATTTGTTTGTCGCCGAGATGAGACCGCGACTAGATTTCGAACGTTTTAAATTACGCGAATCGGCCTTCTTATACATACATCAGATAAAAAGAATACAAAAATCACATAAAAAGTGTAAATTCCGATGTAAGAAAGAAGATAATGATGTCACCATATCCAGAAAATCCATGAGTTTCACCAGTTACTGAACAGCCGGTCGATTCTGTAGAAATCTCACCGTGAAACCATAGATGAAATGAGCTTGAAGTAAGCAGTAAATAGTGTTAATCCCTAGCATTATTCTACTGAATCTCACTTCACCTAAGTTCTCACGGTGAGATTTTTATACATAGAATAGCACTACATGAATGATTAAACTTTAGCGTTTATGGTTAATTGGTATCTGTTATGTATTTTGTTGTTCATACTATTAGTCTTAATGAATATTCAATTACCGGTATCAGCGAACGGCTTGCGATACAATTTATACACACATTGGCCCCAAGTCAATTTCCCAACATACATAATATGTAACATAATTAACGCAAGACCTCATACACAGCAATTAGAGTATTGAGTTCAAAGTATATTAAATACAATTACCAAAACTTATTTTTTTTAAAGCTATTTATTATTAAGAAAACCGTGAAAGCATTAATTTATGCATTCAAAATTGATTCTTATTGCCTTAAAATAAGTTTTAACTTTCCTTGGTTCAATCTGCGGACAGTATGGCCGCAATATACCTACATAATTTTTGGCGAAAAAAAAAATAACTAGGTACGTAATACATATGTAGTTATTTATTTATTTTTTTCTAAAATTATTTATTTTTATTATGAGTTACTGAAATCAATTCAGTAGTCAACTATCAACAAATTATTTCAGTGCGTAAGTAGTAAGTGCTGAATAATTTATCAATAAATTATTCAGCACTTGTGCTTATTCCGTTGCACCTTGTAGATTTTTTCAATTTGGCTTCCAAGCCAACATTTGGCCAAGCTAAATTGCAAATTTAACATGGCCTTTCAGAATATTGTAATTTCAAATAACGGACGAGAGTTTTGCCTAACAAAACTTTCCTTTCGGTTGTTTTAAAAACTTCTATTTTATTCAGCACTAAATATATTCAGAAAGATTCTTTGGGAAGGACAAGGAATATTTTTGAGTCAATTGATCCCATCTTCAGATGTCAAATACATTTTACGAGTATGTATCGGGTCGGTGAACATTTGCCGGGTTCAAAAGCTTTTAGTGAATAAGTATGTGCGTGTGGGTTGGAATGGTTGAAAAAAGCGGCCAAGTGCTAGTCGTACTCGCAAACGAAGGGTTCTGTACTACCGCTTAACACTAGATTCAACATTACATACTTAGTTTAAAAAAAACTTTAGCAACGACAAAAAACACCTAAAAAGACATGTCTATTTTATGGGGAATTATTATTATTATTATTTTTTACTAGCCTACGCTGTCCCATTCCTGGCCAAAGGCCTCCCTCCACTCCTTCTATCTTTGTATATGAAAACATC
Organism: Eremobia ochroleuca; assembly: GCA_949629135.1. Classification (NCBI taxonomy): domain Eukaryota; kingdom Metazoa; phylum Arthropoda; class Insecta; order Lepidoptera; family Noctuidae; genus Eremobia; species Eremobia ochroleuca. The sequence continues at coordinate 15,461,961 of OX451395.1, read as the reverse complement.
ATTCTGTTGCTATCGTTGTGCTGTGCAAAATCCATTTATTTTACTTATACGAGTACGCTAACGATTGCTTAAATCGGAATTTTATCGATTCTTCAATTTATTATTGTACTAAATAAAATTTGGGGTCCTGATAATAAAATAAATAAAAAACGTTATGTCCAGAAAATATTATATAAAAAAAAAATGTAGCTAAAAATTTGAAGTAAATAAAAAAAATATTCATTATTTTACATCTTCTCAAGGGTCTTCCAACCGGATTTAAACGTGATCTTTTCAGGTCTTCCAACCGGGTTAAAAGGGTTGACAAATTGAAAAATTAACTGCAATATAATAGCAGTATATTCGATGGGTAATCGATATTGTTGTCGATAGCCTACATTCGTGGATCTACACAGCCACATCACCAACTCGCCGCAAGAGCCAGCGGCCGTACCAAGCGATGGACCGCATAAATAAAGTATCGTTTTGTTATTTTTACATTTATTTATTTAATACTTCAAGCATATAAATTTACAGAGGCGGACTTAATACCATAGGCATTTTACATTACTTGCCTAGTCACTTATCCATACTTAGGTAGTGGTTAAGGAGCAATGTATTATATTTACTGCGAAAATAGTACAGTTCCTGCGATATTTGAAAACAAAATTAACGTTGTAAAAGCATGAAATATTTTACAATTTGTGGTTTTTCATGATTTTAAAGACAAAAATAGTAAAATTATATATGGTAAGTGATTCCATGATTTACAAGAAACCACTGAACAGCACGGCATTCTTAGGTATATCTTTTCACGATCACGGTCGAAAGCGCACTAGTTCGCGGAGACGGCCATTTGCCTAGAATATGCTCATTTTGTTCATGAAGCGTGGACACAGACACGCCCACTTGCCACTTCTCCTGTTTTTTAGATTTCTATATCTGTGACAGACGTCTGTCGGTCGGACGGAACCCTAAAGATGCTCGTATACTTCCATTATTTGATGTCTACAAGGTTTGAAAGCCTAAATCGTTCGATCTGATCTACAGTTTTGACCTCTTTTGTTAAGGGATCATTTTGTGATGAAGGTCGCACTGAAAATATCTATTTTTGTATCCACACTAGACAACTTCGTTCACGTGAAATAGACCCACCCGGTCGCATCGCATCGCCTGTCCGCGTTATTACTTCATTTTCTGACCCACCCCGTCGCATCGCATCGCCTGTCCGCGTTATTACTTCATTTTCTGACCCACCCCATCGCATCGCATCGCCTGTCCGCGTTATTACTTCATTTTCTGACCCACCCCGTCTCATCGTATCGCCTGTCCGCGTTATTACTTCATTTTCTGACCCACCCCGTCGCATCGCATCGCCTGTCCGCGTTATTACTTCATTTTCTGACCCACCCCGTCGCATCGCATCGCATGTCCGCGTTATTACTTCATTTTCTGACCCACCCCGTCGCATCGCATCGCCTGTCCGCGTTATTACTTCATTTTCTGACCCACCCCGTCGCATCGCATCGCCTGTCCGCGTTATTACTTCATTTTGTGACCCACCCCGTCGCATCGCATCACCTGTCCGCGTTATTACTTCATTTTAGCTAAGCGTTCTTTCTGACTTTTTCTTTTCGCTCGATCCGTAAAGGTCTAAACGTGATGTAAAATAGACTATAGCCTTCCTCAAGAATTGGGCTCTCAAAAGCAAAATTAATTTCAAATCAGACTGGTACTTCCAGAGATTAGCGCATTCAAACTCTTCAGTTTTATTAATTAGATTAATAAAACTGAAGAGTTAATACTTATGACTTAATACTTGTGAGGGAATTGTACAATTGGGTAGTTGCATGATATTGAATACTATATATTCTAGTAGATAATATATCCACACATGTAATACAATAATAGAATTCGAAATCAAATTTGAAATCGGTCGAAAAATAAAAAACTTATAACTTATAGAAACTTTTTGTCTATCTCTTTCTCGCAAAACGAAGTTTTGCATGTAATTTATATGGCGATACTGAACTATGACGTCACAATTCAGTATTTCCCTCTCTGTCTAATTGAGAGTTTTGAACGATCATATCTTTTCAATTTTAAAAATATTAAAAAAACTGTTTGTACCAAGCTATTAGTGAGGTAAAAAAAGCTTCAATTTAAATAATAAAAAAAATAGTCAACTCGCGGATTCCCTCACAAGTACAATAAGTTGCTTTCTGTGAACTTTAAATAAAGTATACATCGTAATAACCATTTAATGTTGTTTCAAAACAATATTTATTATCTACATGTTTGTACTTCTATAAATAAATTATGAGTTCTCCTTTCATTTTTGTTTTCAATAACGATCAAGATTTTTCTTGTCATTTTATACTTTTTCCACGGTTTTTAAACAAAATTTTGTTTAGGTATCATTATTCATTTTGAACTTTCTTTACGTGATCGAATCAGAAATGTAAGTCGATACGCATATATCACATAGCCTCAAAAATTGCCAAACTTAAGTGGCAGGGTAGGGCATTGCTCGCAGAACAGATGGCTGCTGTGGCTCGAAAGATTCTGGAGTGGCGACCGCGTACCGGAATACGTAGCGTTGGAAGGACTTCCCACAAGGTGCACCGATGACCTTGTGAACCGCATGAATCCGCTGGAGGCGGGAAGCAAAGAACCGGTCAAAGTGGCGGTGCTTGGGAGAGGCCTACGTCCAGCAGTGGACATCTGTCGGCTGCAATGAACGAATGAATTATTCATTTGGATTCTTCGCTGCAATGTAATAGTTTCTGCTGACTTAGAAGTAACATTAAAACGGTTGTTTGTCAGCCTTAAGCCATAAAACTCGAGAGACCCTAATTTGAGTTTTACATCTTTGTTATTTGTTGCAACCGTAAATAAGAAATGAGCTGACAGCTTGACATTAACATTATTATTATCACTCAGACTTTCTTTAAGTATATTATTATTCTTAGTTAACGTATCAATTATTATTATTATAATCAAGCGCTTTACTTTATGTACAGACGCCAGCACATCAAGCTACCCGAAACTGTCAGATTTTCCCAATCAACTTTGAACTTTATGTTTTAGAGCTAAAGTTGAAAATCTATTAAAGAAATCTGACAGATTGTAGCTGTTGATTTGTGCTTGATGTGCTGGCGTCTGTACATATATAATTTCATCACCACTGCTCTAAAAACGGTGAAGAAAAACATCGTGAGAAACTGGCATGTCCTAGAACCAAAAATTCGAAGGCATGTGACATCTACCAACCCGCACTGGTCTTGGTCTTGGTGGTCTTGTGGTAGATTACCGCCCACTCCCTTTCGAAGAGTGGAGACCTGTGTCCCAGCAGTGGGACCATTATATACTGATTATGTATTACTAGCTGCGCCCCGCGATTTCACTCGCATAAGTCTCGATCCCGTAGGAATATTGGTATAAAAAGTATTCTATAGTTATAAACTGTGTGTTATGTGCCAAATTTCATCAAAATTGGTTCAGCCGTTTGAGCGTGAAGAAGTAACAAATATACAAACACACACATACACACACAAACTTTCATATTAGTGTGATAATTTAGTTTTCTATAGCCTCACCATCAGGCTTCTCCCATTACATATATTTATCTCATGTAGTTCGAAACAATCGTCTAATATCCTTTCAATGTGAAAATCTCAATAAAAATCCTAACGACGAATGTTAGTAGTTTCATTGTTTTGTTGTCTCGTCTACTTATTTGAATATTCACCCTCATATCTGGCACCAAAGTGCACTATTATGTACCATTTTAGAATTTCCCGCAGTGGAATTGTTTTATATCTCTTTGCGGATACCTCCAGTGTTTTCTCTAAAAGGATTTGTTCTATTTGTGTCAGTATCGCTTTCTTGTAAATTAAAATGGTCTTTCATCAATGGAGTGGGATTTTTAGGGCTTTTTGTCGCTATATTGGGATGCAGCTGCGTACCAGTATTTTACATGGAGCGACTGTTTATCTGACCTTCACAACAGTCAGACTGATTGTCAGACTTTCGGACTTCTGACTAGCCGTAACGACTGTCAAAGATCCACGAATGACCGCCGGGACCAACTGTTAAACGTGCTTTCCTTGGCACGGAGAGGGATCACCCATCCACAGACCGACCCCGACAAGCGTTCCTCAACCCTAAGATAGACCCTTGCGGCTGTTATTATATAGCCACGAGCACCTCATGTGAGTCATGTATTTCAGGATTAATCAATGACTTTCAGATAATATTTGTACAGACATTTAATTCCACACAGAAGACGTATCCGTATCCGTATCATGTAACATTTCTTCCTGAATTTCAGCGTACTTCATTTCATTGTCTTTTATACTACATATTTAATACTGCCTTATTTCGTATTGTACGTAAAAATAAGCAAATGTAATCTGTTTTTTTTTTTTGTCTTATTTGCGTAGTCTATACAGATGTGATCACCTAATTTATTGCTTCCCATAAAATTGTGCGGTCTAGTTAATCGTAATAAATTATAGTCTCAACATATTTTTGGGTTATTTTTCTGTAACTCATAACTAATATAGAATTACTTAGTTTATTTATTACACGGTTTATAAATGTAGGATATTAGCCCTAAATGAGTTAAGAAGATATTAGAAGATAGAGATAGTTGGGAGGTTGAGATCGAAGAGGGGCTCGTCGCTAAATAATAACAGCCGCATGGGTCGATCTTCAAGGTTAAGCAACGCTTGCCGAGGTCGGTTCGTGGATGGGTGACCACCCATTAAATATATGCCGAGACCCTCCGTGCCTCAGAAAGAACGTTAAGTAATTGGTCGCGGCTATTATTTGTAGATATTTGACAATCGTCTTACCAAGAGGTATCATGTACCCAGTAAATGGGTTGTGGAGGTCAGATAGGCAGTCGCTCCGTATAAAATAGTGTTATTCATCTGAATACTGGAAGACTGGAAGCCAACCCCAATATAGTTGGGAAAAGGGTAGGCAGATATAAGTTATGAAGTAGAGATAGATATAAAATGATCGTTACCTATTTAATGAAACTAAGTTTGGCACATTTCCATATCACTAAAAAGATACTAAAATTCTACAATGTTGTTAAAAAAACTTCGAAATCGATTTTATGTCTTTCAGAAGTAACAAATTCAAAATATTTTCGCAAACACAGATCTTACTTGTTACACAAGTTATCACGAGTTTATTTTGTCAACTTTGTACCCGCCGTAAAAAACGAACTTCAGCGATAAACAGACCATTAAAATCGCTTCAGTAGTTTTCAAGATTTACACTTAAAGGGAGACTTTGTTACCGTATCTTTTTGGTAGGCTAGCAACTTGTAAAGCCGTCTTATAACTCAGAGATAATAAATAGTATCTTAAATTGAAGGTCAAGTCAGCAATTTTGTATCTATTTAGGTACAATGTTTTCATGCGGATCGACATGTGTCTAGTTATAACTGGCACTGACTGGACAGGTCCACTACAATTTGTATTGTTCTCTCAAAAGACCATCTCCGACATTAACATGCATGGTCCTCATATGCCCCGACCAAGAATATTTCTGGACTTTAAAAGACACTGCGCCCTCTGAGTTTTTTTTTGGCCTTTCATCTCAGAGTAGTCAGTTAGGAAACACAGAAAACATCTAGTTCAATAAAATAAATGACGTGCAAAAGTGTTCTTTTAAACTGTTCCTGACGACGGCTTCCCCCAGCTTTTCGTTCGTTCGCCGACACCTTTAGCGTGTGCACACAATCGGTGGTCTCCATAAATTGTAATCAGCATCCTAAAACACAGTACTTGTAATATCGTAGTAGTTTTATTACCTAGTCAAGACCACCAGCAGCACACGTGGAGCTTGATACTCAACAAAACCAATTTACAGAAATGAATATCATTAATTAGCCTTGTTGTTGTTTGACTCGTTTTCAGCCGCCACTGCAGAAGTTCCTGTAATCGAACAAAAGGCCTGATACTATAAGCGTACCCCTCGTACCAAACGTTTGACGCTGAGTATACACAAACACATACCATATTTGCGGTTGACAAATAACAATCGATGAATGGTCAAAGGAATTGACAGAAGGGGACATAAACTGGAGTCAAACAGATGTTCCTAAACGCGATTCCTGCTGACAGGTGCGACGCGACGATTCGACGCGATTCTGGTAGAGCAACATCCATGAAGTTTTCATAGAAATTGTTCCACTAGAGTCGCGTCGCGCTGTCTTCTTGTGCCTGTTTGCGGGAGCCTTAAAGGAACTTACATATTTACTATGGAGACACACGGGGCGAGTATTATTACCTACTTATTGAGGTAGAGTGGGTGTAGGTACATAATGAGATAAGAGGTAGAATGGATGCAGCATCATACCACAGGATCACCAAGTACAATTTCATCAAGTGGAACTCAAGATGCTACATCTAGACTTGGACAAAAATAGAGCATATATCAGAAAGGTGTGGTCAAATTTAAGGGTCAAATCGAGTAAAAATATTAGTTTGGCAAGTTGGAATTTTCACATTTATATCAAAGAAAACATTTATATTTATTATCATGATAACAAACTATTTTTCATCAACGTGATTTTCTACGGTGGTAGGAAAACTGCCGAGTTCTTCTACCAGTGCTCGTGTAGATAAAGGGGAATCAGTTTCGATGAGTTTGTAATCGTTCTATGTCAGTCTGAACTACAGGGCCGGGGTGAGGTGAATCTTTTAAACTGTAGTCTGCCATGTCGAATTTATCAAACCAAGTTTCCGTAGAATCTTCCATCGATTTACATTATGTTTCTTGCCGCATCCGCTGCTGAATGTCCCAATCGGTATCGTGAAGTAACAACAGTCAGATTTGTTATCTTGAAAAATCCATTATTTCGATATGTATACCTTTGATATTGGAAGCGTTATGAATCGTGGCAGGAAATTTCGTCCGCTGATTTCAAGAACATTCAATGAACAAATAAAAAGATTCTAGATAATTCTGAAAATTTCTCCTTGCCAACCTAATAATTAATCAGCCGTCCCATACATTCGGGTCGGGTAGGTATGTTTTGTATGGGACAATAGAATTTTTTTTTCCTGATTACGAAGTTGATCCTGTAGAGAAAGTTGTTCAGTTTGACGGTCTGTACACCCAAGCCCCCATCAATCAGTGATCTGATCCAAAATATCCATTTCACCGTTTAGGATATCCAATATCCATGTAAATCAAAACAAGGTTGTTTCAGAAAAGCCACGGATTTCTGTCATCTATAACACGACGTCATGTTAGTACATATCATCCAGCTGTGACGTTTACAGTTCGGTGTAACGTCAATACAGACCATTGACGTTGTCGCAGTGAACATTCACGACAGGATGATTTCTGGCCGACAAATGGAATTGTGACGGACGTTGCACTGTTTTGTCGATGTGATTTAGATTAATGCGGATTATTGTATCTACGTGTTATAGTAATTAGTATCATTTGTGTGTGTGTGGGCTTTGTCTGTTTCTTAGTTTGTGATGTCATTGTAGTCTATCACTGAATACGCGTATAGCTTAAGCTCGTATCCAAGAATATTGGAATTGTTTTTAAAGTGAATTTTGGAATTAAATTATTTTGTAACTGTGAGGAACTATGTACGTACAAAATTGTCATTAACACAGCTGTAGTACTTGTTGATCTTGCAATAAAATGCTATTGAAATAATTCAGATGTGATTTATTGTATTGTTACAAGCAGGGTTCGTAAAATACCGATATTTTGTAATAAATATCAAAATATCCCATATTTTATATATATCCGAAACACATATATCGTGTATAAAAAAAGATACGATTTTCATTCTATTAATGGTTTAGTGTTTTAGTTGTAGAATAATAGTTTGTGCTTGATTATTTGTCGTTTTTATTATAAAACCAACATAATATACAATATAACCAACAATTAGACATTAAACACCAATTGATATAATATCGTGATATACATCATGATGCATGTCAGCGAAACCTGGTTTCTATGCACGATATCATCCTATTCCCTTTAGCAAAACATATCAATGAACAAATTGAGCAGGTAATCCCAATCCCCACGATTGAGGAAACTTGTGTAATAGCTTTGTAATTCAAACGTTTCATATTCCTAACAAAGTTACCACAGTACTCTAAACATTGACAGGTTATACAATTACTAAGTACGAGGCAAAGTTACTAAGCTTAGTAGTTGATGAGGTTACAAATTCACTTGTGATCTTAGGGTTTTGCTGCGATAGTTCTGCTAAGTAAATTCTATTATTAGCATAAGTCTTCCTACTGTTGGAAACATATTTGTTTTTCTTGTGTTTGCTTCTAATAAATAGTTAGTAAAATAATAAAAGTGTATATATAGTAGAAGATTGATAATCGATGTAGTAGATCTATATCTTTCTCTCTCTTCCTGAGACAGTTCATCTCACATGACACAGTTCATCACACAGTGTGGTAGAAAGAGACAGAGAGCATTATAATCTGTTCATCTCACATTGTGGTACAAAGAGACAAAGAGCATCATAAGCTCTTTAGAACTGAATGCAAATGATTCACTTGCAAATCTTGATTTAATAACCACGCTATAAAATAGCTATGAAAATGTCTTACCTATTCTGAAGCATAACTTTCTTCTGACTCAACAGAATTAAATAGATCCACTTATTTTTCAGTTTATACTGCATTCTCTCGAGCTGTAATTAATGCACGGTAAACTTTCATTTGACTTAAATATAAAGGTGCGCTTACATGGGTACCTTTAGGGGTGTTGCGGTACCTTTAGGTAATTCCGAAATTTTGGCAATTGTTGCTAAAGATTTAACCATTGGAGCGATAAGGAGCAATATGGGTAAGTCAAAGTCAAATAATTTAATAAAAGTAGCTCAATGGTCAATAAAAGGCTCTTTTGGACATCCACGATTACAAGAAAATAGAATTTCTAAATGGTAGTTTCGTATGGACAACAATTGCCGAAACAGCTTAGACAATTTATGATAGAAAAGATTGTTCTACTTACTTTTCCAATCTTCAGCAATTGCTGAAGATTGGAAAAGTAAGTAGAACAAAGAGTAAGTAGAATCATATCTAGACAAATTTGGCTAGATATGATTGCTGAAAATGTGGTGGAAGCCGAACCTAACATAGTTGGTAAAACCTGAGCAGATATACGACATTATCTTTAGTATATTGCAAACCCGAAACACGTGTCTCGTATTTTTATGTAAAGAATCTGTGTACAACATTTCAAAACTGTATCATGAATAATCACGAAGTTATCAGCTTGTTATGTTACCTGATTGTCCGTACAAAAAGTTGGTTACCACTTAACACGCGCCGCCGGCCGACCGGCTGTGACCTATGTTGTGCGCATATGATTGCGGATATGTACAGACGCCAGCACATCAAGAGATCAGATTTCTTTAATAGATTTTCAACTTTATCGCAAAAGCATAAGGTTCAAAGTTGATTGGGAAAATCTGACAGTTTCGGGTAGCTTGATGTGCTGGCGTCTGTACTTAGTGTCGGTCGGTGTCCAACTTGTTACCATTTTAAAATATTTTTGGGAGAAAATATAACATGGTGTAAACATTATTGGAATCGATTCAATTACTTATTCCGAACAAACTACAACGTGTAACGGAAAGGGGGTATCAACCCTGAAGGAGGTGAATGTGCTCATGAAACTCAACAACTTTCCCCAAAGAACATAGGTCGAAATATGAAAAAAAAATTTGGCCCTCCCTTACAAAACTGACTACCAGCTGATTGATTTACTATGGGAGGGCCAAATTTTTTTTTCATATTTCGACCTATGTTCTTTGGGGAAAGTTGTTGAGTTTCATGAGCACATTCACCTCCTTCAGGGTTGATACCCCCTTTCCGTTACACGTTGTATATTCAGGTTTGCAGTATACTAAAAATAATGTTGTATATTGATCGTTGAAAAAGTGGTCCGTGTGAGCACAGCTTAAGGAAGATAGTTAATTACCATCACATCAAGTGGCTGCATCTTGAACATTAGCCTTTAAAGTTTGCCATGTGTTGCCTCCCGTCTCTTTTTCAGCATGTACGTACTAGTTTACTAGCATTACAATGTGCAGCAATGTTACTTAACAGAATTGTTTCAGCCTGGCTCTGCTTAATTCACTCGTCATATTGTACTTCACAAGAATCATAAAATATATTTGCTTTCTTTGCATTTTTGCGTCCTTAATACCGTGTGTTAGGTTATACGAGGGACATTCGTTGTGGGAATGTACTTATTCAGAAAATTACACCAATTTTACTATCCAACCACTACACTCCCTTGATGAATGTCCCTCGTTTACGTAATGTATTCATTAGCTAGTGTCTGATTCTGTTACCTTCATTACCTACTTTTGTAAGTTCGAAACAAAAGTTAATAATACAGTGCCATAATAAACAACGCCTAACAGTAACCATGAATTCAGCACATAACTCTAGACCCCTAGCGCAGAAACTTTTCGAAAAGTAATAATAATAATTATTTTTTTATTTCCAAGTTTTAGTATGGCATACAGAGTTGTCTTATAAACTAAATGTTACAAAGCAAAACCAGTACAACAATAACAGGGGTCAAAGGACTCCCTTTTCTTAACCCTACAGTGCATAGTGTCCCACATATGGGACAAACCGAAAAATGTCTTATATTTTAAAAATCGATCCTTGTAGCGAAGTAGCGTGATCTAGTGTTGACAAGATTAACTAATATATATTTGAGTTTCGAGTATAGTACCATATATTTTGGATTGATCTGTAGATAAACATTTATTTATGTTTTCTTCAAATCGGTAGGTACTTTGAATACGATTAACGAGCGGCGTTAATAATCGCAAAAAAAATCATAATATTAAAATGATAGAATTTTCAGGGTCGAAATAATTAGTAGAGGAAAGTTCATGTTCATATTTGTCATTTTACGTGTAATCTTGTAATTTCATTGATACTACGTAAAACATATTAACATTATAATGCATGATGTGCCATGCACAAAAACATACGTTTTTATTGAGTTATGATTTTTCTAAATATTTTTTCGAGAAATGGCATCATATTTGCAGGCTAATGTATTTTTTAAGCCGATAAGAAAAATCATGCACTGTAGGTTTAAACTAGGCAGAAAAACCTGTCTGTATCTTAGGAAAGAAAAAATGCGGTACCTACGTGGTTAAAATATATGTAACAGCTATTTTTTTTTTAAATACTGATGAAAAATTTGAACGGGTTAAGGTTCGGAATAATGTACTGAATCCATTGTAACAAGTTGAGAGTCGATTTCCCTGACACCCTGTGTAGTCGATAAAATTGTGATTTCCGTCAAAGCGTATTTAATTTTATCATCATCAACTCACATTAAAGCTTTTTACAAGCTTTTATTTATCTTGCAATGTATGTAAGTAACTATGTTTGTTCGACTGGAGTCTTGCAACTCAATTTTGAAGCAGATATCTTTAACCGACTGAGCTGGAATTTTGTATACACGTTTAGTTTGGATGAAAAGGCATGGTTAGCTGTGTGACGCCATTCTAAATCCAACATGGCGGAACACCTAAGACAGCGGACTATTATTTTTTAATTCACACCTACAATATGGTTATCAAATGAAAGGGCTTGCTGAGAATAACTCGGAATAAAAAGTAAAAAATAAATTAAATGCATTTTTTTTATTTAAAGGCGCTAAAAAGAATAAAATAAACTTTTCCTTTAAACTTATAACGTCATGACACAATTTATATGATATAAAAGCTTGTCGCGAGATTTACCTCTGTAGATAAACAAGTAAGTTAAATAACTTGATAAGATTGATTTTAATTTTTAAAATTTTCAAACTAAGTAAATAAATCTTGCGACAGGCTTTTATATCGTTTAAATAAAAGCTGTAACCAGGGTATGTGTGAGGAGATCAACTAAACTCGCAATACGTCTGATAACAAACATTTATTTAAATTAACTCTTAACACTTTTACATTAATAAGGACGGAATACTCTGACTGACTCTAGATTTAATACAATATATTTATATAGTTACTGAGAACGTTAACCTGATAACTATGTTGCTAAGTTCGATAAGCGAAAAGCCCTACGCGCAGAATATATCGCCTGAGTGGTGTGTGGACCGCTAACGGTGATAACACAGCCAAACGAACGATACACGCCGCTAGCCCAAGTCCAGCCAGAGGCGAGGTACTTGTGACCGACCTAAGTCGATGCGGAGAGTACACTCGAAGCGTGCCGAGCTCGAACTGCTGCTACCGGCGTACGCGAGCGGTTTTATAATCGGTCATGGCCACGGCGGGGACGCCGCGCGCGGGGAGGCGGCGACTCTGCGTGTCGATCGGGCTGCGCGGTACTGGCGATGACGCGTTGGTTTGTTCGTCGCGTTACAGTCTCCCCCTCTGGTCCCGAAGTCGTCCCGACGAGAAGACCAGGTGTTGCTTCTGTGACTATCTGCTGCTTCCTTGGCCTACCGCGTCTGCGCAAAGGTCTTTCTGGATTAGGTGGATTAGAGGCTGAGCCTTGGTATAGGCTCAGCGCGGAGGAATGGTAAATACCCAGTGGAGTTTTCGGATCCGCCGGGTGTGCCACTTCGTAAGAGCACGGCCCGTGCCGTCGCAGGATGACGTAAGGCCCGTCACGGCGTGGAGCCAGCTTTGCCGTGTGGTAGCGGGCTGCGTTGCTCAGGGCATGGGCTGCTATCAGGACGAGGTCGCCGGGCTGGTAGGCCGGAGCAGGCCGTCGGCGTTCATCAGTCCACTTCTTTCTTGTTTCTTCTTTGTTCTCTTGCACCTCTCTCGCTCTTTTCAGGGTTTCTGCTAAAAGGGTGAGTTTAGGGGTTATTTCGGGTATAAAGTTTTCTGATAAATTATACGGTTGAAGTTGTAGCGCCCATCTAGCAAGTCGCCCTGTAAGAGACTTGATGGACATTAGCCGTTTTAGTGCTTGATGATCAGTGGCAATTACCACCAAAGAGCCTTCTATGTAGCCTCGAAACTTTGATACAGTCCGTACGTCTGTCAGTGCCTCCCTCTCTGTAGTGGAGTAATTCCGTTCCGCCTTGGTCAGCAAACGACTTGCATATTCCACGGGATGCTCAGTGGGGCCCTCCCCCTGCACCAAAACAACACCAATGGCGTAATCACTGTCGTCAGTTTTGATTATGTACGGCTTACTCAAATCTGGTTGTCGTAAGATTGGTGCACTAGTTAGGCATCGTTTGAGTTCGTAGAATCCGAACGGTGTGACGAAGGCCGTCTTTTCCTGGTCTTCATCACGTATTTTAATTTGCCAATATCCTGCTCTAAGGTCTAAAGTTGACATGTACGGTGTCGGCTTGGCTTCATGCAACAAGTTATCTATTCTGGGCAAGGGATACGCGTCAGCTACAGTTATACTATTCAGCTGGCGGTAATCTATGCAGACCCTTATATCACCGTTCTTCTTGGGGACCATTACAACAGGTGCTGCCCATGGAGACTTCGATGGCGTGATAATACCTTCTTCTAGCATCTGATTAACCTCCTTACGTAGAATTTCTTTACGCTGTGGGTTTAGGCGATATGGGGGCACAGCAATCGGTCTGTGGTTCCCAGTTTCTATGCAGTGCTCGACGAGGCTAGCTGGTTCTCTGTTACCAGTAAAAATGGTAGAATGACGGTCTAATACAACATTCCGCTGGGTACTCTCTTCAGCGGCCGTATCTTTGGAATCAGATACTGCGACCATAGCAATATCGATGCTAGGACCGAATAGTTGCCGGCTATGTGGGGAGAGTGTTATTTCAGCACCATTGATGTTGGACTGCGCAGCTCGGAACAATGCCCCAACAAATCTTGGCGAGTAGCCAGACAACTTGGGTTCTGGTCGCGAGGGCGATTGCGGCGGCGTATAGAACTCAATTAATGGAGGCGGCCCGTACGAATCTGCCATGCTACATTCCTCAGGAACATATTTAAATGGGGACGGGGTCATAGGCAATGGGCTGAGCATCGGTTCCAGAGACGTGATTTTGGCTAACCTTGAGATCACTGTCTCGGTTTCCTCGGGAGCGGTTTGCACCGTAGACACCGATACATCAAGTTCATCTTCGTTGTAGAGCTCGTATTTCTTCGCTGGCTCATCCAAGAAATGGAATAATAGCTGCGGTAAGTTGAGCACCATTCCTGCATCCTGAATAAAATCTACTCCTAGGAGTGTCCGGTTGTCGTGTGTTTCAGGCAACACGATAAATTTTGTGGGGATCGTCCGACCACATAATGATACTGGCACGGCGGCTGTCTTGACAGACTGTCTGCGCCGTAAGCCATCAGCAAGGGTAACCGTTGCTTTTTCAGTTTTAAATTCGACTCCTTTTTGCTTTAGCATGTCGTACAATGACGTAGATGCGACGCTTATCTTGGCCCCAGAATCAATGTGAGCTTGTCCGTTAATGCCAGCAATGCAAATCTTGACAGTTGGCCTAAGTCGTGTTGTAGATGCCAGATTGAAATCGAGGGAATAAAATCCGACGTCCACTGCGCAAACCTTATTCTTGTTGCACTTTGGGCATTTGCTCCTGACTACGCCGGGCTCACCACAACCGTAACAGGTGATTTTGTGACCAGGCGTTGGCTTGGGTACAGCTGGGACTGCTACAGCATCTACCGCTGGAGTTTTGCCTTTGTCGGCTTTCTTGCGACACTCCTGTTCGTTATGGCCAAAAGCACGGCAAAAGGTACACCTGGGTCGTTTCCCTGATGGAGTGTCAGGAATGTTGCTGGAGTTGGGTCCTGATCGTGCAGCGACTGACTCTTCGATTTGACGCACCTTCGACAAGAACTCTTCAAATGTCGCTATAGAATCTCTTGGTATTCTGTCTCTTATATTGATATGTAGGGAAGTATACAAGAGATCCAGACCTTGGGATGGGGTGAGCGACGGTTTGGGCAACTCCGCCATTAGGGCTCGTTTCTTAGCAACAAATAATTCCGTGCCCACAGGACTCTTCTGCTTATCGCAAACAATTTCATCATACACCAGATAAGCTGGTCTCTTTGGTGCAAACGTTGTCCTTATCAGGGACACAGCTTCCTGCCAGCTCGTGATTGTTTCTTTTACTCCTAGCCACCAGACAGATGCCTCCTCAACCAGTAGCAATGTGAGCCCTTCAATGGCGTTGTCATTACTTATTGCCTCTATCTTCTTATACGTAGTGATGGTTGATAAAAATGCCTCAACTACTGCCGTATTTCGAGATCCGTTGAAGCGTGCAGTGCATGACGCAAAGCTACCAGATTTTTGTGGGACCTGATCATTTCGACTGGCCAAGACCTCTAAAAGGCTGCGGAACTGGTCGTCAGAGAAGCTGATGTTCGACATTTTGCTGTCTAAATTCCTACGGCTACGCCTAGGTAATATTTTATAAAGGTCAATTTTGTTGACTAGCTATTTTAACCTACTAAGTATAATTCTGCCTACCCGTGAAGGGAGCTAGCGTGATGATGCTTGTAAAAATAGCTGCTAAAATAATTAGTTTAACTAATGAGGTACAATACTGCCTACCCCTAAAGGGAGCTAGAGTGAAGATACTTAATAAACAAAATAACTGTTAAACGTGAACATTAAAACCTACGAAGTAAAATTCTGCCTACCCCTAAAGGAACCTGGTGTGAATATACTATATACTAAGCAAAATAATGGCGACTACAAAAAATGTCGAAGTAAAAATAATAATAAAAAGTGGGTAGGTAGTTAAAACTATAGTTACTAACAAACAAAGAGAAATAACTAAAAGTTATGTGGGTATAAATTCGTTAAAACTAGATAATGACCCTACGTTGGGATGCCAAATTTGTAACCAGGGTATGTGTGAGGAGATCAACTAAACTCGCAATACGTCTGATAACAAACATTTATTTAAATTAACTCTTAACACTTTTACATTAATAAGGACGGAATACTCTGACTGACTCTAGATTTAATACAATATATTTATATAGTTACTGAGAACGTTAACCTGATAACTATGTTGCTAAGTTCGATAAGCGAAAAGCCCTACGCGCAGAATATATCGCCTGAGTGGTGTGTGGACCGCTAACGGTGATAACACAGCCAAACGAACGATACACGCCGCTAGCCCAAGTCCAGCCAGAGGCGAGGTACTTGTGACCGACCTAAGTCGATGCGGAGAGTACACTCGAAGCGTGCCGAGCTCGAACTGCTGCTACCGTTTTTTTTTTTTTTTTTTTTTTTGAATGGCATCTCGCAGTTCAACCTATGAGGTTGTCGACTGCTTAACCGGGCTTGCCTGTGGATGCCTCAATAAATTAAGGCCTCCAGCCAGGGCTTAAAAAACTTAAAAACTAAGCGACTACACGCTAAGGGCACCCCCTGTGGGGTACGGACCTCGGCTTAGGGCGTCGCTGGGAGAGGGCAGCAAGGGACAGGCTGGATCGGAATTATTTAGGGGCGAATTTTGTACTACAGGCTCAGCGGCGCGGGCTGGCTCGAGCAAGGGTCGGGGCGGACATGGTAAGGGGGGTCGCGACGGGCCTCGACGGCGAGGACGGAAGGACGGCTGTCGGGACTTGTGTTTTGTGAGCGTGCTGGTGGCTTTTCTACTTTCCTGTAGGAGGGTCGTAGCGTCGTCGGGGATAGTGAGAGTATGCCTTGGTCGGCGAATCCTACTTATGCGAGAGGGAGTGTATCGGGCGGCCGCTGCAATCAGGGGATTGGGGTGCTTTATGCCAGTATCAAAGAAGCGCTTGGAAAGACGTTTCATGAACTGCTGGATGGTGGGTATTCTGAGGTCTAAGTGTAGACTCTCATTGCGGACATAGAAGGGGGCTCCCGTGACCTTTCTGAGGAAACGGTTCTGGAGGGTCTGCATTCTATGCAGGTGGCGAGGCTTGGCGTGTGCGAAGACTACGCAAGCATAGGTCATGATGGGACGGATGACCGCGGTGTATAGGCGCAATTTGCACTTGAGTGACAATTTGCTGCGGGCGGTCAGTAAGAAGTGGAGCCTACTGAGAGCGAAAGAGGCGCGCGAACGAGCCGTCTTTATGTGCTCTCTGAAAGTAAGGTGGTGGTCGAGGATGACACCTAAGTATTTGGCTTGCTTCTCCCAAGGGATCGGCTTGCCATACATAGTGATCGGACTGGGGAGGGGGGAGGCGAGTCGACGGGGTTTCGAGAAGAGCACTGCCTGACTCTTATCGGGGTTGACCTCTATTCTCCATTTCCGGAACCAAGCGCCTAAGACGCTTGCGGAGGTCTGGAGAGTGCGAGCAATAGAGGCCTGACAGCGACCCGTATAGTAAATGGCAGTGTCGTCGGCGAATAGAGCCAACTGAGCCTTTTTACTATTTGGAATGTCGCTGGTGAATAGGGTGAACATGAGGGGGGATAACACGGATCCCTGGGGGACTCCGGCACGGATGGGGTGAGGGGAGGAGAGTGCACCCTCGACTCGGTAGCGGAAAGTACGATCCGACAGAAAGTCTCGTAAGATGAGCACGAGACGGTCTGGCACTCCTAGTAGGTAGAGCTTATATAATAAGCCATTGTGCCAGACTTTGTCGAAAGCTTTCGCTATGTCGAAGAACAACACGCCCGTCATCGCACTGCGCTGGAAGCCGGCGCTAATGTGTTCTACGATGCGGTGGACCTGTTGGATGCACGAGTGTTTAGTTCGGAAACCGAACTGCTCGTTAGGGATAAGGCTCTTTGCTTCAGCATAGTCCTTGAGTCGCTTATAAATAAGCCTCTCATAGATTTTGCCAAAGACATTGAGCAAACTGATGGGGCGGTAGCTGGTGGGCTCAGACTTGGGCTTGCCTGGCTTGGGGATGCCGATGATGGTGGCTTCTTTCCACGTTTGCGGGAAGATGTTGTTGCTCAGAGCGCCATTGAAGATGGCGGTCAGAAGCAATATGAGGGGGGCGGGGAGGAGTTTGTACACCTTATTGGTGATACCGTCCGAACCGGGGGCTTTCCGTGTTTCGAGCCCTTTAATGATGTCTTGCACTTCGTCGGGAGTGACGGGAGGCAGAGGATCATCGGGGTCTTCGACTGGTGGGAGGGAGGCTCTACGTTCGACTTCAGCGTCCACCTTATTAAGGTGCACTTGGTCTACTGGTTGAGAGCTGGGAGAGCATTGGGACTCTAGGCTGTCGGCGAGGCATTCGGCTTTGTCGGGGCTGTCGAAAGCGACGCTCTTGTCGGGGCGAATGAGAGGGGGCATGGCGACCTCTTCAGGGGAGCGTAGTTTCCTCTGAAGGTGCCAGAAGGCTTGGTGAGTGGGCTCGAGTTCGCTGAGCATCTTGTCCCAACCTTCGGAACGCCACTCCACTATACGCTTCTTTACAGCACGCTGTAAATGGCGCATGTGGGCTTTGTTCGCGTCACAGGGAAAAGAGTCGTAGGCACGAATGGCCGCGTTCTTCTCGGTTATCAGTTCACGTACGTCGGCCGGTAATTTCCAGCGATGGTCTTCCATCACCGGAACTTCCCGTGAACAATCCGTCAATACGGATTGTACGTGTTCTGTAAACGAGTCGATCGCGCCCGTCGTGTCTGCGACTGAAGCTATGAGGTCAGGAATGGAGTCCAAGTGAGGCGACGTGGTGGATTTCAGTCTTTCGCTTACTTTCCTCCAGTCGGTTATCACTTTGGTCTGAGGGGGCTGGTTGGGGTCACGCAGGCCCGAATAGGGGGCTAGATGCATGATAACTGGGCGGTGATCGGAATTAAGCTCGTGTAACGTCTCAATTGATTGCAAACGGAGGTTCACATTCTTGAGCAGCGCTACATCGAGTACATCAGGAAGCTGGTTGGGATCGCCAGGGAAATGGGTAGGGTTCATCGGAGCGATGACATCGAAGTTAAGGGTGGCGCCCAGGTTGTACACGATCCTACCTCTGGTAGTAGTCGTGCTGCTGTTCCAGGCGGGATGTTTGGCATTGAGGTCCCCCGCCATGATGACGGAGTCACTCAGACCGAAGAGGGCAGTGAGGTCATTGGTGAGAGAGATGGGGTCCTCTGCACCATTACTGGGTGGGATATAGGCGGAAATTATGGTGATTGGTTGATGACCAGTCATGCCGAGCCGACAGATAGAGATCTCCAGATGAGAGAGGAGGGGGGGTGGATCTACAGGGATGCAATATAGTGCCTTCCTGTAGTAAATAAGGGTACCTCCCTTGTGACAACGGGACCTGTCATTGCGAACTAATTTATAGTTGGCAATGTTCGGGTTTCGGTGGTGGGGCTTCAGGAAGGTTTCCTGTATTAGGAGGACGTCAAGCTGATGGTCGCGGAGGAAAGTGGCGATCTCGTCGCGTTGACTAGTAATGCCATTTGCATTAAAGAAACCTAGTTTTAGGGAACGGGGTTTGGTAACACTAATTCTTTGTTGATCCATTGGAACAATTAGAATTTTAGTGTTTGAAGGACTTGCGTAACCTGGGGATACGCATTGAATATCTCGGCGATACGCCAAGCATTGCCATTGCAGGCTTTGATTTCTGCTGCCATAGCGTTGGCGGGGGCGATAAACGCTGCATATGCACCGAGTATCACCTCCATGCTATTAGGCTCACAGCCGGGGACTGGGGGTGGGGGGGACCTACTAGGACCTGCGGGAGCAGCCCTGGGAGCGGTAGGAGGTCGGGCTGATGCGGCCTCTGGGGCCGAGGGGACTACTGGGGCCGTGGGGGCTACTGATGGCGCTGGGATGGCAGTTGCGATCAGCGCTGGGATGGCCGGGGGTTGGGAGGGCACCGAAGCAGCAGGGGCTTTCTGGTGGAATAGGTTTGCCCAGGGGGAAGGCCTTTGTGGACTGAGCCGATCAGGCATTTGTGAAGATGGAATCTTCACTGAGGGACTCTCTCTTTGTTGGCGGTCGCTTGCGCGCTTTGCCAGTTTGGGAGAGGAAGCTTTAGGAGCTTTGGGGCAGCCCCGGTAGTTAGCCGGGTGCCCGGATTGGCCGCAAAGTACGCAGCTGGGGGGCTCTGTACAAAGAGTGCGGTCTTTGGGACGGGGGCAATCAGCTGTTCCGTGCTCACCTAGACACTTGACGCATCTAGGTGTCGCGTAACAGTTGGATTGGGAATGGCCATAAAGTTGGCATCGGTGGCATTGTCCAATAAGATTGGACTTACGGGGCTTCTCGATGGAGATGCCCGAAAGGGAGCAAACTGATTTCACCCTAAATATAGGGTGATGACCTTCTGTAGGGTCGCAAACTACAAGGACCATGTCGTAAACAAGGCCCTTTCTCGCTTTGTGCAAGCGATGGACAGCGGAGACGGGGATACCTTGTGAAGCAAGGTCAGAATGAATCTCCTCGGTGGAGATTTCTTTAGGGACTCGCCTAATGATGACTCGGGTTGGAGTTTCCTCCGGGAGGGAGTAAGTGTGAAAGGAATAGTTCCTCTCACGTAGCATACGGGTGAGTTCCCTGTAGTCCGAGGACGAGGGAACGGTTACCTTGATGCCTAGCTGGGTCGACCTGGCATTTGTGTAGTTGATCTTTCGATCAACACACATTTTCGAGATTTCTGTCCATTTGGACTTCTCGTGAATGTATAGAGGGGGCGGGGGTCGTTGCTTCTTTTTGATGTCCGAAGCAGGAGGACTAGCCCTAGGGCTTGAAGGACGGGTGGCCTGAGGTGCGGCGGGGGAGGGGGTGGGAGGGCAGGGGATCGAGATAGCCGCGACTGGCTTTTTGGCCTTGTTGGCGTGGGATGAGGCTCCCTTCTTCCTTTTGCCTCCCTTTCCGACGACTTCATAGTCGTCTTCAGAGGAGGACGAAGAGGTTGAGAGGGCTTCCTCTGAGTCGGACTGAGGTACGGACGTATCCATACTCTCGGGGTGTGCAGCTGCGGGACACAGCTGCGGTGCGCCTATTGTCTTAGTGACAATGGCGGCTTGCACAATGGGTGCGGAAACAGGGGCGGCGGCAACCACAATAGGTGTGGAAACAATGGCCTCGGGAGTTTCGGCGGATTCCATTGTCGGGACGGACAATGGTGCCGGAATTTTTGGGTTAATCCCTAATGAGGGATTAGTCATGGGAGTGCCTTGGTCGGCCAAAGGCGGTGAGAGCGGGCTCTCGAGGACGTCGCTGAAGTCAGCGACCGAGCCAGAAGATGGGGCGGGAGAGGGAGCTCGCTGAAATTCAGCGAGTTTACTGCCATACTTGGCGACGAAATCCGGGTCCTTCAGCAGGACCTCCCTGACGAACGCTATTAACATAGCGTCCGACATGGTTGGATCGGGGGAGTTTAAAGAAGGGGTCGCATAGGGGCGTAGAAAACCCTAACAACCTAACTCCCCGGGTGGATGGGCCCGGGGGTGTGTGACCCTCCCTGTCGGGTGTAGACAGGGAGGTGAGTACCTATTGGTGAGCCCTAAGCTTGTAAACCGTCGCCAGTCTTATTGTGCGAACGGGGCCCTGAACCAGTCTAGTGCGAAGGGTGTAGACACACCCAACCGACACTAGGTGTGTAGCTGTGGACGAAGTCAGATACTAGATTCGACTAGGAGATCCCCCAAGGCCGAGATTCTAGCTCCCGATTCCAATTGACTTCCTCACCCTGAAGGGGCTCGGCGGGTGTGATTGGGGCAACACCCCCTTGGCTTCGTTGGCACCGTTAGGTTTCCACCAAGGACCACGAAACTGTGGTTTTTCCCTGAAGGGGCCAAGAACGTTTTGACAGACGTAACTAGTTTTGGAAACAGTGATATCAATGCCGCCTTGAAAAGGCAGCTATTGATAGGAACAGGGGTGTAGTCGGAGACTACAGATTTCGTTACGACAGGCGTAACGAAACCGGGCGGCGATAGCGGTGAGACACGGTGCAGCGAGCAGGTAGCAGCGGCACGTCCGTTCACGGCGAGCGTCGAGCGGAGAATGGCCGAAACCACTGCTGCTACCGGCGTACGCGAGCGGTTTTATAATCGGTCATGGCCACGGCGGGGACGCCGCGCGCGGGGAGGCGGCGACTCTGCGTGTCGATCGGGCTGCGCGGTACTGGCGATGACGCGTTGGTTTGTTCGTCGCGTTACAAAGCTTGTTTTTAAAAAAGTTTTTTTACTTTGAATTTTTTTTACTGTTGAAAATGAGAGCAAAACGTCCAAATTTCGTAACATAAATCTGTTCTATGAAAACCCCTATAGCTGCACATTTAGAAATTATTTCAGCAAACAATAGTATAATTTGTGATGCTTTCAAGCACAAAGGTCCAGTGATTTAGAATCTCAAGAAATTATCTGCAGTGCTTATTTATTGGTTAAATTATTCGAATAATTTAATGTATACCTATTTCATTTAAACTGGGAATGATAATGATGAATAATGAGGCACTTATAAACATTTGACTGTTATCAACAGCAGCAGAATACTGTTCCCATTGTTGGCGTGGCTATAAAATTAAATAATTTATCACCGTGCTGAATCTCGTTCGAAATCTTGGAAACTCTTTCTTAAGATAAAAGACACTTTAATAGACCATTTTTAATTCAATGATTTCGTAAACTCTGGGCAGGTGCGTGTATGACCTGAAGACCAATTCCCTTAATTAAAAATGTTAAAATATAGTCGTAACCTCATCTCAGCGACAATCAATGTTAAAAAATGTAGGGATTTTAGAGGTATTTTTTACAGACTGAGACTGAAATCAGACTGTGAACTTTGTTAAAATTACGAGAATCGCCCCTCAGATGTATGAACGTAGATGATGAAACGATCGAAACGAAGATGTATGAAACGATCCTGTTAGGTGATATTCTGTAATTTTTGCCTCCATCGTGGGAAGAATGCGTGAGTTTATGTATGTTTTCGTAAAGTTTTCTGCAAAAAGTTTTTACTATCGTAGAAACATCGTCCAATCTTTTAGTGCTTTGCCTTCTACTCGATATTACTTCCAATAAAAAGCTATGAGTTCCGAATGGCTCATTACATACTAGAGTTCCTTGCCCGCGCCAATTCAAATAGAGTTATTCTTAGGGTTAATAAAAACGTTCATAACTCCCATTTATGGTTGCGTATGGGGTGATTAAGTAACCAATATAGACGCTATAAATTTATTTGTATAGGTAAGTTACTGCTTCTGTACTCGGTGGCCCGGTATTTTGAATGTACGTAGTTGGAGTTTACTGTGTAAGTTCCGGTACGTTTGACTTTTAGCTTTTCATTGTTATAGGTCCTTCTCCCTGATCTTGTCAAGACAAAATGAACGAAATAAAAACAACAACGAAGTTAAAAACAACTGCCAAGTGGCAGAAAATATCAACAAGTTTTTGGCAACTCATAATCATAACTCATAGTATGCGTGCCTAACTGATAATTGAGTGTTCCATCATACTGCAAACTTAAATGAAACCTTTGCATTTCAGTTTACATAAAACCTCACACAGAATTGATTGCCACACGGTGGTCTCCTTATTCCATACATCGGATTTATAAAATAATATTTGAGCATAGCAAAATAAATATTGGATTTGCATGATCTAACGTTCTGCAACCTTTTACTTAGAAAATTGTAGGAATTCTATTAAAATATGCAAAAATATTTTATTTATAGAAACCTTATCGAACCAGGTGTTTGTCGGCAACTGGTGTCGATTGCCATTAAATTGACAAGCTTTAATGAAAAAACTTTTCGGTAACGAAGTTTTAAAAGACGTTTACATTTTGCTTTTTGTTAAAACTTTGTCGCTGGCACCATTCTGACTTTGAATTTAACATGTTTATTTTATTTCTTCAGGATAAAAACAATTGCGCAATGTTTAATATTTAGGTACAGATATTTTATAAAACACTTAAGTAATCACGCAACCAGCATCGTTATCCACAAAATATTTGACAGAAAGTTTTTAATATGACAGAAAGTTTATCGGAAGATCGAGGTTTTGGTAGAAAATGATGCTGATTTTTTTTTTGTCTGTTAGTCAAGTCTTTCTATAGTATCGGAAAATGTAAGACAAGCCGGATTTACATTACGAAACTAGTTGCGCAAAAATTATTCATTGGTAGTTTCTAGTGTAAATAGATAAATAATTTACCTGTAAAACAATCAATGAATAACTATGTTTGCACCAGAACAACTAGTCTCGTTGTGTAAATCCTAGAAGCAAAGCTTTAGACAAGCGAAAACCTCTGTTTCCGTTTCATCTGAATTTATCAATCTAAATATAGGCACGTAACCTAATACAATTAAAACGTTCCTTTGTAGAAGATGAATCCTCTTCTTTACTATCTGCCTGTGGTTTTTGGCACACGTGAACTATGCAGTGGTGAAGGGAAGAGCGAGATAGCACGTTATGAAAGTGTTGGCTATATAATTATTTCAGTTACCAGAGATAAGAACATTCTAATGTCATGTAAACAAGGCTACAGATTTATAATGTAGCTATTTATTCTCTACAAAATGTCTACAAACCTTTTCTACTGCGATCTGCACCCTAATTGCGTTCAATCACAATTTGAATATTTTTAAAGAACTAATCCACTGCCTCATATGTTCGAAAAAAATGTCTGCTCAACAACATAAATGACGCAATGAATGTTGTTGAACTGTCAAAATGAAAGCCATTGGTACTGCTAGTAGAGCAGTACTGTGAGCAGTGGTGGCCCAGTAAAAATGGCCCCGACTTACGAGTTGTAAGTCGTAGGTTCGAACCCAGACAGGCGCTTTACTTTGTGCAAATTATTTCATCACCACTGCTTTCAAAACGGTGAAGGAAAATATCGTGAGGAAACCGGCAGAATTGGGTAGTTGCATGATATTGAATACTATATATTCTAGTAGATAATATATCCACACATGTAATACAATAATAGAATTCGAAATCAAATTTGAAATCGGTCGAAAAATAAAAAACTTATAACTTATAGAAACTTTTTGTTTATCTCTTTCTCGCAAAATGTAATTTATATGGCGATACTGAACTATGACGTCACAATTCAGTATTTCCCTCTCTGTCTAATTGAGAGTTTTGAACGCTCATATCTTTTCAATTTTAAAAAATATTAAAAAAACTGTTTATTTGGTATAAACAGTTTTTTTAATATTTTTTATTATATTATTAGTGAGGTAAAAAGCTTCAATTTAAATAATAAAAAAAAAATTAGTCAGCTCGCGGATTACCATGACATGTGACATCTCCAACCAGCACTGGGCCCGCGTGGTATATTACAGCCCACTCCCTCTCGAAGAGAGGAGGCCTTTGACCCAGCAGTGGGAACATTGTAGACTGATTATACTACTAATAGTGTATTACGCAACTACCACGTTGTTTTCGTTTGAACGACGAATGTCAAGTTACCTTACTCCCTACTTGATAAATCGGCGAAGGCATTTTGACAAAACTTCCGTCCTTCACCAACTTCCCAAATAAGCTTGCTTGAAGAAGGACATACTGCCAAAACAGTTGATTGCTGTTATGCAAAATACAAAAAAAAAATCTATTGTATATAGAATACGTAGGTACGTAAGTACGTGCTCCAGAGCACGATACATCAAGCCGAATTCCCGTGTGATCTCAGATGTCGATATGTTTTTGCCGACAGTTTTTATAGGAGCGGCCTTTATACTTTTATAGGTTTATATCTAGAGAAATGTAAACGTTTCACATTTATGTTTCCTTTCGTGTATAACGTTGGGTTGTATGGGTGATGTTTATTGATGTAAATTGTTTTAGATGGATAAGGGTTTTCTGTGACGGCCTGGATTCCGCGTTGGCGGTTGATCTTGTGTGTTTTAGCCGCGTGTTAGATTTTAATTTAAAAAAATTCTACTGATAATCCTGTGCTGTGTATCTATCATATCGATTACACTTAAGGTCATTGCTCACATTGAAGGTCATTGATCACACTCAAGGTCATTGATCACACTGAAGGTGTAGGTAATCTGTACTTCCATAGAGTCGAAATAAAAGCTCATTAATTTATGTGTTCACATAAAAGGACTCTTGGTAAACAAAACAGGAAGGAAGAAAAATAGAATTATTTGTCACAGAAACAGGTGTATACAAAACGATGAAATAAGGAAATCGTATAACAAACAAGTATTTTTTATTATGAAATCCACTATAAAACATAACGCTGTTGTTACTTCTCCCAAAGTAATCCCATCCCTTACTCGTCATTTTCGAAATCATGGTTTGCAATTATAAAATGTTTTATGGAGCTATGATATTACGACTTCGTATAAGGGACCGCAATTTTCAGTTTACTCCCAATCGTAAAATAGACTTTATACCCTGTTGAGGTATAAAACGCTCATAATGTTACGATTTACTAACAGTGGTTGTAAAACATAAAACGGAAAGTGAACCGATGTATTGAACATGATAGTACGAGTATTATGTTCGAGTGCTCGGTGGGATAAAAATATCCTGTTGCTGTGGTTTGTACGGTGTTATAAATAGCTATCTACTTTCTTAGGTGACTTACGTAACAAAGTGAGCCTCATTTGCAGTCATCATACACAGTAAATCACAAAGCTCCACCGTCCTCGACTCCAAGGCCCCCAAAATATCTCAGAGCCAAATACATTCATCCTCAACTTGATAAACCTTTCCATAAAATACTGCTAACATTACCATCACCTTCAAAACCTCATTCATGACTCCTTTATGAAATTCTCCAAACGACTCATTACCGGTGTCTGTCAGCTTGAAAATCAGGACCTAGTAGAAAATTGATGCTTTCACCCGCTCTGCCGACTTCGTGCCAGAGTTTCATAAAGCTTTGTACACACTAGGCGACAATTGCCTCGCGACATTGTATCGAGACACAGTCACATAAAGTCTAACAATGTTTCGGGACACATTATCTCGAAACGCCAATTTGGTCATTGTCACGGGACTTCAGCAATATGGCTAGTAACATATTATGCGGGCATGTGATGTGGAAGAATGATGAAAATGTCGTGAGGAAAGTTTTTGAGTATGAATGTCGACCAAAAAAATGATGGATGGACTGTGTGAAAAATGATATGAAAGAGGGTGACTACCAAGATGACGACTAATAGCAAGTATGGAAGACAAAGAAATCTTGCACCGACCCTTCTTCCTAAAAGATCACGACGATAATGTGGACGGTTGTCTCGTAACAAACATGGAGTCGGAGACATGTCTTGCGACGTCTCTCCAAGTGTGTACAAGGCTTTCGAACGTCGTTACTTCAACATTTTGGTGAAGCCTTAAAAAGACAAATGGGTATCTCATTACTATCGCCACTCCTTGCCTCCTTGGTTATATGAAATTCTCAACGTGACGCCTTAAGATGCCATATTAGTGCCTTCAGTCTACCGAAGGATTACATGTTTCGTTGCAACGTTGCGGTTGGGGTGAAATTAATCCGAAAGTCTTAGGGCAATCTTGCGGACCCTGTAGTAAGGTAATACTGTAGAGCAAGTAGATTATCCTAGACGCTTGAATGTTGTCTCAAGTTTTGTTCAGATATTTCAATGAAATTATGAACATAGCCGGGTAAAGTAATTTAAATAATATTGGGTGCAATACACTCAATTCACAAAAGGTTTTATAAAATAAAAAGTGCTAGGTCAGGATTTTTTTTTTTTCGTTTACCTGGATTCGAACAAGGACTCTTGAAACAAGACGAAAATTGACCTACAAAAATATTCATACAGCCGCACACTTGGCCATTTTGTTGTCCACGATACCTTCCCAAAAATTGTATGTTCTTGCAAAAGTTCGTGACGACCTACATTTCTGCACAACATGATCATCGTCATCTACCTAGCCTTTTCCCTATTATGTTAGGGTCGGCTTCCAATCTAACTGGATGCATAATTTACATGGAGCGACTGCCTATCTGACCTCCACAACCCAGCTACTGGGTAATACGATATCCCTTGGTAAGACTGGTTGTCAGACTTTCGGGCTACTGACAACCCGTAACGACTGTCAAAAATCCATGAATGACAGCCGGGACCAATGGTTTAACGTGCTTTTCGAGGCACGGAGGGGTCTTGGTATGTGAAGATGGTCACCCATCCAAGGACCAACCGCGGCAAGCGTAGCTTAACCTGATCTATCGACCCGTGCGACTATTATTACTTAGCCGCAGGCCCCCTCTTCTGCACAACATGATATGAAACCAAAACTTCACGAGCCGAAAATCTTCTCTTAAAAATAATTATTTTTATTCAGCTGGCTTCAAATTATTAATGTATCATTTTTTTTGTTAAATAAGTCGTAAAATGCTGGATATGAATATTTAACGTGAATCTAAACAAAACCTTGTGACATTTCCATTATTTTTTTTTTTTATTCAAACCAGGCTTTTATGGCAGTATAAAAACTTAGGTCCAACGTTTTCATTTAAAACAACGACGTGCCAGTCTTTTTAAAACTGACCCACTTTGTTATTGTGTGGAATATTTTGTTATGCGTGCTTCATTAAAAGAGAACAAAAAAAACACTTTATTTTTACCTTAAAAGTACATTGACAAAACTTAGTGTGTCTATAACAAAACATTAACAAAACCGATAAATTTTACCGTAAAACAAAGTTACATTTATGTACTAAAAACTTTTAAAAGAAAGTGACGATGATGTGGAAAATAGCTCCACTTATTGCATTGACGTTATAAGCTAAAAATGATTGGGCATTTTAAGATATTTTTCCTCCAATTTTGTCAAGCTTATTTTCATATAAAAATAGAGCTGTACCAAACGGAACATTTGTGACAAATTACGAGTTCACATTGTCACTTTTAACAAATGGTAGCACATGGGTCGCGTTTGAAATTATCAATGGCTTTTTATGACTTTTTAGGCGGTGAATATTTTTCTTGAAAAAGGCATGTTGCGTGCTGGGATGATTCGTTACGTTCGGGAACAAAACAAGATGTTGCAGTTTTTCTATCATTGTGAACTAAGCATCATAATAGTTTCAGTGTTGAGTAACAATATAGTTCCAAAAGTCAAAGGTCAATAGGTAGATGAAATAAGAAAGCATAAGCATATATAATCAGCCTATAAAGTTTCCACTGGTGGGACACAGGCCTCCTCTCTGTGAAGGCGAGTGGGCCGTAATCCACCACGCGGACCCAGTGCGGGTTGATAGATTTTGGGAGAGAATTTTTGGTTCTAGGACATTGCGAATTTCTCACGATGTTTTCCTTCACCGTTGTGAGAGCAGTCAAACTCAAACTCAAAACTCAAAGCATTTATTTCAAGTAAACCAATTACAGGCACTTTTGAATTGTCAAGGGGTCAGTCAGTCAGAAAGATGAAGCTAGTTGCTCAATCCAAATCGAAGTAGGTACCTGTGGAGAAGAACGGGCAAAAAACTCCACGGACACCCTTTTAAATCATAAAAATTGTTACAAAATTTTGGTTACATCATTCAAGTTGAAATTATACATGTGAAAACGATGTAGCGTTAAAAGCGTCCGTACTAAAAAAGATAAAAACAAAAAAAAACAATTCAGAAATGAAAATACTTAGATTAAAAGTGGTGATGACATAATTTACATAAAGCAAAGTGCCTGCCTAGGTTTAAACCTGCGACCTACAACTGATAAGTAAGTCCCAGTGCTCTTAAGGAAGGAAGGAGGAAGACAAAAACATAAATGAGGGATGAATTGTGTGAAAGGTGGTATGGCTAGAAAGGAGGTAACTATTGTGAGATGACGTCTAATAGAGGTGTATGAAAGAAAAAGACATGCTGTGCCGACCCCAACTAAATTGGGATATGGGCAGATGAAAAACGAGGTGGCGAAATAAATAAAAGTAGGTAGGTAGGTGGTTATATTTATGTCTGTAATCTGTATGGTGTACATAATAAAGAGTATTCTATTCTATTCTATTCTATTCTATTCTAGGTACCTCAAAACGGTGAAGGAAAACATCGTGAGGAAACCGGCATGTCCTAGAACTAAAAATTCGAAGAAATACACACCGCGCCACATGAATAAGACCAGAATATTTTTTTTTTGCTATTTAGGATATGAGACAAAATAAATATACAGCGTGTAACGGAAGGGGGGTATCAACCCTGAAGGAGGTGAATGTGCTCATGAAACTCAACAACTTTCCCCAAAGAACATAGGTCGAAATATGAAAAAAAAATTTGGCCCTCCCATAGTAAATCAATCAGCTGGTAGTCAGTTTTGTAAGGGAGGGCCAAATTTTTTTTTCATATTTCGACCTATGTTCTTTGGGGAAAGTTGTTGAGTTTCATGAGCACATTCACCTCCTTCAGGGTTGATACCCCCCTTCCGTTACACGCTGTATAAGAATGATAAGTATAAACGTCTTTAGCCACAAAAATTTTAACTACGTATAAACAATCGAACTTCTCAAATACTCAGTGATCACTTTTGACAATGTTGGTGGCAATTATGATACGTCACTTGAATAAGACCATTAAATAAAACACCAACAACTTTAGTTATGAATACTATTATTTAAAAGAAAAAAATGATAGTAATTAAGGTTTTTCCCCTTCTTTTGAATTAAATTATAAATCCGAGATGGCATTGAATCATAAAGACTTTTAATGTATTTAATCGGCAGTTTGCTCCAACACTTTTTTATACCCTTCTCGAGTTCTTGCTTGTTGTTATATTGTTTGCCATTCTTATAAAGTTCACGTGACAGCCGTCCCCACACATTTTCTATGATGTTTAAGTCACGGGAAGCGATGGCCAGTCAAGAACATCATCATGGTCTTATTCATGTGACGCGGTGTGTATGACATCCACCAACCCGCACTGGGCCCGCGTGGTGGACCATACCCCTCCCTCTCACAGAGAGGAGGCCTGTGTCCCAGCAGTGGGAATATTATAGACTGATTATTAGGTAGATACCTATTATTAGATAGATACCTATTATTAGGTAGATACCTATTTTAAAATGTTCTCAGCACTATCACACAAAGCCCTCTGTCAAAGAGATTTATTTTCATAGCGGAATGGATAATTTATTTTTGTTTATTTATTACTGCCGGTTGATTCTGTAACCATCTCACCGTGAAACCTTAGGTGAAGTGAGCGTGGAGTGAAATGTCAGTGTCATCCCACCTGATACTAGGGATTGGCCAAGAATACATTTACAATCATAATCGAGATTTTAATAATATTAATAATAACAAACAATGTCGATGCGTATTTTCATCAGTCTAGTA
The DNA here is from genome assembly GCA_949629135.1 of Eremobia ochroleuca. Taxonomy (NCBI): domain Eukaryota; kingdom Metazoa; phylum Arthropoda; class Insecta; order Lepidoptera; family Noctuidae; genus Eremobia; species Eremobia ochroleuca. The sequence goes on along the minus strand of OX451395.1, from coordinate 15,430,803 downwards.
GCTGTGAATGTTTTATTTTTATTATTCTTCGTGCGTGACGCACTCGCACCTCAGTAAGGACAAGTCTAGAAAAAAAAAGAAAAAAAAACTACATTGAGATTCTGACTGAGTTTCTGTTTGACTATTTTATTTTAAAACCCCAAAAAATAGTAATGTTTTGACAACTACTAGAAGTTATATAAAATTATCAAAGAATTAGCATAAAAAATAGTATTAACATCTCGATTATGATTGTAAATGTTTGCTTGGTCAATCCCTAGCATCAGTGTGATGGCACTGACAGCTCACTCCACGCAAATTTTCACGGTGAGATTTTTACAGAATCGACCGGCTGTTCTCATTATCACTCGTCATATTCAGAGCACGGCTTTAATTTAGAGCCAGTGTTGACGTAATAACCCCATGCCGATTCTAAAAATGTAGGTTTATTTTATTGTAGATAATATGAATGTCAGAAAAAGAGAATTAAAGGGTACTTGTAGTAGTTTTGTGGAATTTACAAAGAAAATGTAATTTAAAAACAAGAATATATAATAGAAGAACCCAATATTAAAAAAAAAGTAGAAATTAAGTAGTTGTGCCGGTCGATTCTGTAAAAATCTCACCGTGAAATCATAAGTGAAGTGAGCTTGAAGTGAGCAGTGTCAATAGTTTGACGGCACGGTTGGCGCAGTGGTTAAGCGATTGACTGCTGCGCTGCGTGTCGCGGGTTCGATTCCCGCACGGAACAAATATTTGTATGACCTACATGTATTTGTTCCGAGTCTGGGTGTTTTTCTATCTATAATATGTATGTATTTACAAAAAAAAAAAATTGTATATAAGTAGTTTATCAGCCATCTTGTTACCATAACACAAGCATTAGGTTGCTTAGCTTGGGACAGATGGTGCTGTGTGAAATGTCCAGGGATTTATTATTATTATTATTATTATAGTGTTAATCCCTAATGACAGCTCACTCCACGCTCACTTCACCCAAGTTTTCACGGTGAAATGGTTACAGAATCGCACGGCTGTTATATTTTTTGTTAACGCATAAAGTAATGGTTTTTCTTCGTTAAGACTCTTTATGTTCGCCAAAATTTTTCGGTTTACCGAAGTAGTACAAGCCCATACATGCCTCAGTATGAAAAAAGAATTGCAGGCAGAACAAATGTTTAATTGTGTCTTTTATCAAGTTTTTAGACTAAAGCCAGATCCACGCGGGCGTATTTAATCGCGGTGATTTTATTTCCCGCACTGATACTGAGCCAGAACTCTCGATATTGAAGCGACCATTGCGCATCCAACAGAGCGCACACCAGCGCGTCACAAAACAAATTGTTGTATTTTCAACTCTTGGCTCTGAGCAGAGATTTTTAATTGTTTAATATGAAATCTCCAGAAAAGTTTATTGTCAACGAAACCTAGCTTTCTAAAGAAATGAATATAGAAAATTACAAATTAATTTCTACAAGGTCAAGTTTGCTGTGTAAACAAAATGAGTTGTAGTACAAGTAGGTATGCGAATGCCCAAAACCTTCGACTTCAGCGTAAAACTTTCTAGACTGACAAACAAAGGAACCCAGAACACGTGTACTTAACGAAATTAGGCTCTTAAAACTTTTGGGAAGTAACCACCTCATACTTGACTTTTATACCAAAATCGGATTGCAAAACACTATTTTTATTACAAACGTAAATACAGTGCGACGCTTCTTCACCGAATATTCAAGGCACGGTTTTAATAAAACCCGGTATTCTGAGTATTTGTACTGTGTGGGCTTATTGAGATGTTCTATGTACATTTTCCGCTCAAGTTGCAAGAGGGAAGCTTTGCGTCTCATTAAAGAAGTATGGAATATGCAGAGTCTGAAGACGTGCCCATTCACTATGTTTTCCTAGTACCATTCGATGAAATAAGCCGTGGGTTTTATTAAGTGCCTTGGAGTATAGAAATAGTTTTAGCTTTCACCTGTAGCTGTGGGTTGGCAGGGGCAACGGCGAGCAAACTCCAACCATGTATTCAGCACAAGGTTTTGGACCTTGCGTAGAAATTTTTCGTTGGTTATCACTATAAAAATTAGCTGTTTCGTAGAAAAGTGCAATCAAAATGCAAACCTACGCGGTCAAAATGTACTGAACAGTAATTTTTTTTTTTTTTAATAACCTACGATATTTTCAAGTCAAGAGGTATTACAAAAATGCGCGTAGATGCATGATTTCCTCGTTGAAATTGAATACTATTCGTTGGTTGGTATAAGTAACAATTAATTGGTAAATATAGACCGTTTTCTCTTCTACAATAATAATAATGCGATTTTTTTATTATTTCTCTATGTACGAGTATTTAGCAATAATCGTTCTCATCAGGAGAACGATTATTACTGCATGTTTAGGGAAAAACTCATGAAGAGCTGATTTGAGAGCTTTAATTTGCATATTCTGTTGAATATAATCCATCAAAACAATTTTTCTCATATCACAAATATATACTATTATGACAATTAATAGAATACATTATTTTTATATGACATAAAAATAAAGGAAAAACGACTGGACCTAATTAAATTTTCTACTGGAAACAAGTCTGTGTATCTCCGAAATTCTACATTATTTTGAAGTAAGTAGTATTTATACCAAAATAGTATCCATTCATTGCTAAAACAATATCAATAATAATAAAAAAATAATACTTTGATTTTTTAATAAATAAAATAAATGTACTATGTATATATTTCACTGCTGGCTGGAGGCCTTAATTTATTGAGGCATCCACAGGCAAGCTCTGTAAAGCAGACGACAACCTGATATTTTGAACTGCGAGATGCGATTTATACAAAAAAAAAAAAAAGATGCGCGCTCAGTACTGAAATGTAAGGAGGGCTCTTAAAAATCATATAATTAATGCTCGGTAACAGGTCGTGCGTCGACGTTCCTACCACTCCATATTTAGCTTGAATTTTGTTATTTTCCATTTTTTTAAATCTCCTCGTCATCAACGAAAAATGTTTTAAATATTCCTTGTCGTATCGGAAACCTCTGAATGTTTTTTTCCTTTGACGACTGAAATATATATTTTTAATGGACCCTGATAATATTCTGTCTATTTCGAAATGTAAGAAGTATTTATTTGAATGTTAATTGAAATGATTTCCTAGTCCCTTTATTTGTATATACGTATAAAAGGGACTCTTGTAGCCTTTAATATTACAAAGCATTTAGTCCCATGTCCTCAAACGAAATAATTCTGACAGTAAATAATATTATATAATAGTCCTTAAATGATGAGAAATGGTGCCGTCCTGGCTGTTGACGTTAAGATTTGAAGCGGAAATAGGACCGGATATTCCATTTCCGGGATTCCTAAAAGTTTGATCTTTCAGATATTCTTCCTGTGGCTACGTACTGAAGATAAGGTTAAGATCCTATTTGTAGATTGTGAAGACAGTATAGTTTGGTCCTTTCGTACAAAATTCTTTAGTTTGGCTTTCGTTTCTAAGGACCAGAATCATAGATTCAATTCGTGATTAATGTTTTCATGTCCCTTGATAATAAATCGGTTTCTGACCCCTTATAGGTCACAATCGCGACACTTGTCACAGTTCCGGTTAAAAAAAAAACTTTTTATTCCCTAGCCTCGACAAATGAAATCGTCCAATGTATGCTTTTCAGAATCACAATTGTATACAATACTGAATGATAATTTATTTATGTATTCTGACCAAACGATTGCATACAGAGCTGCTTGTTTGTGTCGAAGCACGTTTACCATATTGCTCCCTTATAAGGAAAATTGGGAATTGAAGTAGGTAAGCTTAAGAGTCAAGTTAGGGTAGTTTTGTACTTGAATAAAAGGCTTCACCCACACAGGCACAAAGTAATATATCGTCGACCGTAGGTTCAATTGCTGTAAGGGACAAAATACCCAAAATGAGTTGAGTATACAGTTTTGTTCAGAATTTTTCGCTCTATCGAATGGTGAATATAAAAAAATTCTAGCTTAAAAAAAATGTCCCTTACTCTAATGATTTTTGGATCCAAATTTAGAATCAGCCCCATAATAACAATGTATCTGAAAAACTATGCAACATAGGAACTTGAAATGGTGTAATTATCGTCGCCAATCCACTTCAAATAAGGTAAGGGTCTTCCCAATCAACGAATTACCATTACATGGTTTATTTTTTAAGAAACAATAATAAAACTGGCCTTACACTAATGTCTTTGTTGTCTCAGAAAATAAATATCATCCATACTTTAAATGGATTGCACGAGTTTTGATATAGTTGTCCCTTACCCCAATTTGCATTGTCATACTTTAAGCAGTGTCAACGTTACACCTATTTGAATCGAATTATTGCACTATTACCATCCTTTTCTATCTCACAACGTCTTTCTGTGTGCAAAAGAGAGGATAGTACCAATGCGAAAGCAGCGCGCGGGCATAAAAAAGTGGTATCAGTGCGAGTTCATCTGTCGTTAAAAACAACAAAAATAATGACTTTTTGGGAAAACGAAGTGCTCTGGCCCCTTGAAACTTTGTAGTAGGGTAGTAGGTTTCAAGGAGCCAGTGTACTTAATTTAGCTAAAAAACCATTATTTTTATAAATAAATGATAGAAGGGTTAATTTCCGGACGATAAATATTTTCGAAATTCATTCGTCACTTTTTAGTTGATTTATCAGAAATTTTTTACAAAGTTTCAAGGGACCAGAGCACTTAGTTTTGCCAAAAAGCCGTTATTTTTTATAAATAAACAATAGAACGGGTGGTTTCCGCATGAAAAAATTTTTCGAAAATTGTTCGGCTCTATGTAGTTGATTTTCCAGATTTTTTTCACATGGTTTCAAGGGGCCAGAGCACTTAATTTTGCTAAAAACCATTATTTTTGTTATTTTTTATAAAATAAGCAATAGAAGGGGTAGTTTCCGGATGATAAATGTTTTCGAAAATCATTCGGCACTCTTTAGTTGATTTATCAGAAATTTTTTACAAAGTTTCAAGGGGCCAGACAACTTAAATTTGCCAAAAAGCCATTATTTTTGTTGTTTTTTATAAATGTTATCTGATTAAATTGTTCCCTTTTTATTATTTAGATAATCACTCTATACTTTTTTTTCTAATGCAATAATAACAATATGTTACAATGATATGTCTTATTAATCGTAATTAAGGTTTATTATTCAATATATCTTTCATTATTTCGATTTTTTGCATATAAGAAAGTAGTAGAGCAGCCTTTTCTACTTTTGGAATTCAAACGTTTGGAACTTCAGCTACATGTTTGGTCGGGATTGTGCGCGGTTTTTGCAGCTACTCTTTTATTTGAATAAGAATTCAAAGTAAGTATTGGTAAAATTGTTACCATTTTTTTAATAATTTGATTTTAATAAGATGTTTATTAAAATCAAATTATTAAAAAAATGGTAACATAAATAAAACAATTATTAATAAAACAATGTTTATACAATAAAATAAAAATTGTTTTATTCAAACTAATACAAATTTGCTATTACAATGTACAAACATTGCATGTAAGCGACATACAAAAAAGCACACACACGGTTCTAATACATTTTCATGTCTTTTAAATGATTTCTTATAACGATTTCCAAATTTAAGATATCCGTACGTCAAAAGTGTGTACTTCATTTTCTGTCAAAAATCTCTTTACATTGTATTTTTTTCATAAATTTGTTCAACATGTCCTTTACACTATTTTTTCATTAATAGATTGGATCCAACGTAGAGGTCAATTTAATGTAAGGGACGGGACTACAAGATACTTGGGCAGTAAGGCACATTACTAACAAAATACGTTGTTGTAAGGGACATCTATTTTCTTAAATAGCTAACTCATTTAAATAAATGTTACACATGTAGATAGAGCACTAAAATACAAGTTTATGTGTGAAATCAGACCCGAAAAAGGTTAATAACAAAAAAAGTTATGGGCGATTTAGTCCGAAAAAAAACTTTGTCGGCCTCTCCTGAAAAATCGTATTTTGTCCCTTACAGCAATTGAACCTACGGTCGACGATATGTTAAAAAAAAACAGATGAACCGACAATGATGAATTAATTCTCAGAACTAGAAATTCAGTTCACTTTTCCAAGTATTAAAGCTACTATAGTGGACCCAGTAGACATGTCCACTGCATATTAGAAACACGAGTTTGTGGTTTGAAATACAATATAATCTCTTTGAACTTCAATACACTTGTTCCAGTGATCTTCTAATTTACGGATTCCGTCCCTGAAGTGAGAATCCGGAAGACTGTCGAAATATTCTCCCACAGCTGCTTATTACCTCTTCGTTCGATGAAAATCGTTTTCCAAGCATGATTTTTTGAGATGTGAGGACAACCAGAAGTCAAAGGGAGCCAAGTCTGGCGAATAGGGTGGATGTTGCAAAAGTACGTACTTTAATTCACTGATTTTTCACAATGGTTTTTTGAGCTGAGTGAGCGGGCTCGTTATCTTGATGAAAAATGTTTTTTTTCTTCTGTAAACCAAGTCTTTTCTCACGAATTTTTACATCCAGATCAGGTCCAAAAGGTTGCAGTAATAATCTGCGTTTATTGTTTTACCAGTTGGGAGGTAATCCACAAACAAAATTCCTTTTGCATCCCAAAAAATTGTTACTAATCGAACGACAAAACTTATTGAACAACCTATTATCATCAAACCCAGCACAAAGCATGAATTACGAATGTACTCAGTATTGAATAATCATTTATTTATGACTTTAATCGCGGATCTATCAAAGGCTTATGCGTTGAGCGATGACAGGAACTTGCACTTGCAAAAATAATACTTTCGTAACCCCCAGTCATCATTTCAGTCAAAGGACGTCCTCTGCTAAATATAGGTCTTCCCTAAGAGTTGCCACATCGACCGATTGGTTATTGGTCCGCCTTGTGGCGAGACCTTCCAACGCTAACGCCAGGCCAATGTAACTCCAGAACCATTACCACTTCCAGACCCTCGTTTGATGTTAATTGTATGCTTAATGTTAATTGTAAACCGAATCAAAACAGAAGCTTAGAATGAGAATGTTCCTTTTTCAGAAAATAAACACACTTCTACAAAAAAATCTTACTAGGAATTGGTAGGCTTATATTAGGCACTATTTACAGGTCTAATAAGCATCCAAATGTTATATAATATAATATTTTTCGCCCGTGAGCTTTATCTAAGAAATGACAGTTCTGAACTTCTCTTTGTATGTGGTTCGTCTTTTTTTCTTTAATAAAAATAGCTTTATAAGTATTGTCATTCGGGCTTCTCATCGGTTTGCTTTTGTTATTGTGATTTCATAGAAACATGACTGCTTACGTTTGTGGGTAACTGAATATAATAGCTGTGTCTATTTTCGCGATAGAAACCTAGAAAAACTGCTTTATAGAAAGAAAATGCAGGTTGAAAATAGATTCCCTACTCATAGCGTTTCATTATTTTACTTGAAATTCAAATTCCGAATGCTCATGGTACGGCTGGTTGACACTTCCCGTGACCCAAGGGCTTGCTTTTACCTTGGCCAAAGGCTGAGCATTGCCATAAAACATGGCAATGCTCAGCTTGGGTACATTACCAGTCGATACCGATGCAAAGGAATTTTTTGGACGCCATATTTTAGATAGTTAATAGTTGTAGCTAGGTTAGGTTAGATTCTCCAAAACACAGATTACTGACGTTGCTCAAAAAACCGCGAAGCCGAAGTGGGACTGGGTTGGCCACGTCTGCCGTACGCCCAATGAGCTGTGGGCCAAAATAACCACCACGTGGAGCCCTGACACACCTAGAAGGCGTTGCGGCACACCCCGTAGAAGACGGTGGGACGAGCTGAACAAAACAAATGACCACTGGTCTACTTTAGCCCTGGATTGAAAGAGCTGGAAGTCACGGGGACAGGCGTTTGCCCAGCAGTGGGGTGATACAGGCTAACAGTAACAGGCTAGGTTACTATATATTTTTTAAATAATTTATTACATGACTTAGTATAAGAAGTGTATTCAGTGTATACAACGTGTAACGTTAAATGCGCAAAATCTGAAAATAGTTTGATCAGAATTAGTAGTAGCAGCATTAATTGAACCACTTTTTAATACAGGTAACATTTTTCAAAAAATCTTCATTAAGAACGTTGCCGTGTCTATTTATTAATAGGTCAAGCAAGCCAATGTCAGCGCGGCGCAGCAGCCTGGTGACGACTCCTCCCTCGATAAAGCGTCGTCGCAGACGCAAGAAACGAAAAAAGGCAATTGAAATAAGGCAATTGAATTAAAAATCAGTTGGGGTGTCTGAGGTTTTGCGCATTTAAAGTTACACGTTGTATATTTATATTCGTATACCTACTCTTTAATAAATATACAACATTATTTTTAGTATACTGTAAACTAGAATAGCGTTTGCTCAGAATAAGTAACTGAATCGATTCCAATAATTTTTACACCATGTTATATTTTGTCCCATATATTTTTATTATTTTAATTTTTATTTTATTTATATGCGCACAACACAGGTCACAGCCAGTCGGCCGGCAGCGCGTGTTAAGTGGTAACCAACTTTTTTTACGGACAATCAGGTAACACAACAAGCTTATAACTTCGTGATTTTTCATGATACAGTTTTCAAATGTTGTACATAGATTCTTTACATAAAAATACTAGACACGTGTTTCGGGTTTTCTATATACTAAAAAATAATGCTGTATATTTTTTTGTTATTATTTATGTACACACAGTAAAATACATATTGATATGACATAATTATATTTTGAGTACAAAGGTACTGCTTAGTTCTTAAGTAATTGTGTTTATATATTTTTTTTTTTAAATAGGTTAGCCTATTAAAAAGACATGTCTTAGCAGTGAGAGATGCTTGAAATTAAGGTCACGTAAAGGAAAACGTACAGAATGTCCGTAGTCAAGTGGAATAACATTCTGTAGGTCCTGACGACGGCTAATGTGAAAGGCGGAGAAGTATTTAAATGCGACCCACGTATTAATCAATGTATTTTATCAGCTTGTCATACTTGATTCAGTAAGTGACGCAACTTCGAACCTCTCCTCAATCTATTCCTAATATAAAAGTGGTATTTTCGTACGAATGAATATTGATTTATTTTCCACTAATATCGACGCGCAAACTGTAACTATAAATTCAGCACACATTTTTAGCGTTGATATTTTTCGCCTGTTGTAAAAAAAAACAAATGCTGTTTTGATATAACAGCGTCTACTTATATGCGTATACCTAACCTACATACAGACCAGCCGGTCGATTCTGAAAAATACAACCTGTAACTTAAATAACGCACAACCTCTTAAGGGGTCATTGTACTCATCATTATGAACAACTTTTACTTTGGGACCAAAACTGAAATCGCGAAAAAAAATCTGCTGTTCCCTAAACGCCCATTCTTGGCCATGTCTTGCCCAGCAATGTGATAAATGCAAAAAAAATGCCCATTTAGTAACTAAAATATTGCTATTACTTATTTGTCATGAAATCTCCGGAATTAAAAGCTGATTTAATCAAGAAACTCAATCGTTTATTGCCTTATTTAACACTTCCGGTCGTTGGTCCTGTCAAAGTAGGGATGACAACTTTTACGGAAAAAAATCGAAACACTAAAACGGGTTACGTACCAAAAATCGATTTTTGGAAAATCAACTTTTATTAAGTATTGTTTCGCTTTTGTTATTTTGTTTAGAGGCAAAAAAATGTTTATCCATATTCGGCCTTATAAATAGATACGATCTATTTAACCGATTCCGTGTTTCAAGGTTTTTTTATATCGATTTTTCGATAAATCGATCTTATAACCTCACCCCTACGTCAATAATAATCGTAATTGACAACAGATTGACATTGACATTTCACATTTTGTTTGGTGCTGTTTCCTTGCGACTTGTGATTTTCTTTTCTACTAAGTTTTTATATTTGATATTCCGACGACTTTGATTACGATGTGGTTACAACTTATATAATTGTTAAGAATGACGAAACAGGATTAGAAGCAATACGACAATATTCTTGCAATTGTATATCTGGTCGGAGGACAGTAGGGTGTTGTGCCCACGTGATGACAATTGTGTGTTTCTGGGGCTGGGCAAGGTTTCAATCAAATATAAATCCCCCAGCCTAATTCCTAGATGACGTGCTTGTCATTTATTTAAATGAGAACGAATAAAAATCAGAAACCTGTAAGTATGTCTTTTTTTAACCTTGAATTTTTATAGATGATTTATAAAAGTCCAACCGAGTTCTATGTAAAAAATAGTGCTTGTTTCTTTATCTATGTTGTGAACCCTAACGCCTATAATTTGTTTCTTTCGTGGGCGTCACTTGGCCAAAATCTCTTTATCAAATGGGCATTTCCCTTTATGTTCGCATAACTCGTCAAAATGTAGGGAATAGCAGATTTTTTTTTTTTTCGTTACACCTTGTATATACTGGTGTTCAGCTTCGTCCGGCAAGACTAGAAGCCGACCCCAATAAGAAAAGACTAAGCAAATCATGACCATTAGGTATCTGAAGAAAAAATTGTGCCCCTAAAAACTAGTTTGTGATGTGATAAAGAAGAACGAACCTACAAGGTATATTTAAACAGAAAAGAAAAATTACCGTTCATAATAACCAAAAACGTTAAAAATAATGATTGTCCCTAACACCGCCGCTTAGAGTTTTGTCTAAGCAATTACTTACATCGTAAATTGCTAAATTTTTTGCTTGAGTTACTCAGGTAAATATGCCATTTCGCTAGACATCAACTAATGTTGGCGAATTTAAATATTACGAACAAAATGTTTGCCTAGACGAAATATACCTAATTTTCTTTAATAATATTCTTACGATATGAGATATACTCTTAGCTTGAATTATGTATATGAGAATTCCTTGAAGATTGGATAATAGTCTGTGGGTAACATTTGCGAATATGTGCTTCGATATAAATTATTAATAGGAATCGTTTACCAAATATCTCGTGAATTTGGTTTTCAGTATAGTAATATTGTTTTCTTAACGAAATTCGTATTATGAAATGAAATTCGTATCTCTGTTTCTGTCTCTGAGCTTTATACTAAGAATTGTGTCTTTATGTGACCTCAGTAGAAGTAAATCCAATCATTTCCATACATACATACATAATCCAATCCGTAACATTTGATTATAATCTTGAACTTAGGTATCATACAAAGAAAAGAGGTTGTTCCAATAGTTAACTTACTTTTCAAGCTTATAACTTCTACGGCGAGAAAAATTAAGTAGTTGAACTAAAAATTAACTCCATTAGTTACCAAGTGCGATGATAAATCGCTTCCCAGTTCATTAATCAAGCCTTCATTAACACTACTTAAGAATACGGCTAAAACAACGGATGAACTACAAGTTCTAGGAAACACTTCGAGTGTAATCAAATATGAAACGCCATCCTTCGTAAAATTAATCTTTTCAACTACATTCACTGAAGTGTAGTCATTTACTTATTAAAACTTTATGCACAAGTAAAAAAAATACTGTACAAAGGCGGGTGATGCAGAGACAAAATATGGCAGGTACAACGTACGGAATAAACAACTAGGAAATGACTATAAAATACAAGAATGAATAATAGATAGACACATATAAACAAAATGAACTGTCAGGAGAAAAAATGATCGGTAGAAGAGAAATCGAATCCAGCAAATGAAAAACTATTTTAGTGACTGAGAGAAAAGTGCTTTATATTATTGCTGCAATAGGTTGGTAACTTTTTCATGTCTTGCTGAATTTTGGTTATTCCTATCATTTCATTCTCAATTTTTTCATGGTCAGTTACAAGGACGGGATGCTACTTTCTATCACTATGATTAACTTGTTATTTATATCTATTAATTAATAAGGTACACGTGGTTACTTATGTACTTTCTAACAAATTACTCGTATTTAAATCTTTTGAATAAAAATGACATACTGTTCGTTTGAACGGCTGGACCCATTTGGCTATTTTTGTTTTTAAAATGTTCGTAACAGTCCGAATTAGGTTTTTATAGAAATATAAATTAGGAAAGTTTCGCGGAAACATTTCAAATTCGGAAATAACTAAATGTCCTTTTTTCTATAAGATTTTTGTATGAATTATTGAAATTTTGATAAGAAAACTTCTGTTGGGTCAGCTAGTAATGAATAAATCATTTTTTTATTTATTTATTTTGGACAATTTATTACCTTAACTATACTGTTGACGTAACAGTCACAATACCCCCTGTACTAGTTGATACTGTATAGGGTATTATTCCTCATTCTTGTGACCCGTAGACTAACAAACGAGTGAGAAATTCAGAATATAGGCTCGATAAGAAAAGAAACTTAAACAAAAGGAAAACTTTAAATAATTTTGCAATGAAATTGCTATACTTAACACTACTTTGCCTTCTCATGATTTTAGGTGCGTGAGTATATTTTTTGATATATTACTATTTCAGATTATGTGTCTTCAGTACTTTTATAATTTCAGTAATTTTGTTTAATCCGAAAACCCTCTCTTACTTTTAAGAACGTTTTAAGTTCCTTCATGAGACACATAATAGATATCTGAGGTCATCGATAAACCTGAGACTAGAGATGCCGATGCATTCCACCAGTTTCTATGACAAATCTTTTCTTGTTCAAGCAGTACGGTTATGGAATGACCTGCCCGTGTCGGTAAGGCGTGCTCAATCTTTGTCCACTTTTTTAGGTATTTGCACACAGATTGGTCTTTATTAACGATGAAGGTAATCGTAATTATTGAACACCTAATTTATTTAGTTAGCATTAGGTTAGTTTTCAGCATCAGCGGTTGCCCTGCGCAACCTAAAAAGGAAAACAAGACATAATTGGACGACACAGTTTAAGTACTCAATAACAGACAATTGCCATTGTCCAACCAAGCTGTCAACTTCAGTAATTGAAGTATCATTCCATAACTCTCCATTCCGCTAACAATGATGAATGATCGAATCATAAAAAAAAACCGGCCAATTGCGTGTCGGACCACGCACAATCAAGGGTTCCGTAGGTGGAATGAATTTTATCCCAAGAACAAGCTTAACATTGTAGTTCAAAATCATGTTTACCCATACATTGCAATTGCAAATGTAAGTTGATCGACCATTACTCTTAAACTTGTAAAGCTTACGTAGCTGTGATAATTTTCCTTTTAACTTCGTTCCACCGTCGTTCGTTCGTTCGTACTACCGTGATTTTTTTCACATATCCAAAAACAACCATTTAGCCGGCTTGGGGGGAGCAATTGACTCTAACATAAATTAGCACTTTAAAGCTTTCACATACCCCCAATATTTTTGAGACTTATCCAACGATATCCCACCCAATGGGGTAGACGAGGAAAAAAAACATCCCACTTTACGTATACAAGAGGTACCCTAAAAAGATTTTTTTTAATGATTTTCTTTTACCACTTTCTCGGCATGATTAATATGTATATCCATCCATGCCAAATTATAGCTTTCTAGTGCTAAGAGTCTCTGAACTAAGCAGCGGACGGACAGATGGACATGGCGAAACTATAAGGGTTCATAGTTAACTACGGAACCCTAAAAAGGGCAAGAGTACAAGCCATCGCTTTTCGTAAAATCCAAATTGTTTGCCATTCCTCTTTGTGACGAAACATCTCCAATTTATCCTTCATTCTTAGCAAAATAAAGGAGAAAGCTTATTTCTTTCGCTTTTATATTAAATCGCGGATTGCGATACAATCATGAATCATCTTTAATCCAATTTTAATATATTACTATACTACTACTACTACACTATTACTATACTACCACTACTACCCTACCTCTACTATTACTATACTATTATTTTTATATATTATTTTTTATATATTATTATTATTATAATTTTTTTTTTTTTTTTTTAATATATGTTGATCCGATCCGTTTTTTTTATAGTTCCTGCGACTTTGTTTCGGCCTTGATCTCTATTCTGCATATTTTATTTATAGTTTGCTGTTCGCGGAATCAACCTCATAATTTATTGATGAGATTTATGAGTATTGCCAGTGCTTGCAGTTTCTTTGATTCTAAATTATCTTGTTCTGCGGGGTGGTTGCGTAACACACTATCAGTAGCAATGGGTTTCATTTTGACAGCTCAGCAACATTAATTGCGTTATTTAGGTACGTTATTGAGTGGACAATTTTTTCGAACATATGAAGCAACTAACTGCGCCCCGCGGTTTCACCCGCATAAGTGTCGATCCCGTGCGAATATCAGGATAAAAAGTATCCTATGTGTTAATCCCGGCTATAAACTATCTTTGTACCAAATTTCATCCAAATCCGTTCAGCCGTTTGAGCGTGAAGAAGTAACAAACATACAAACACACACTCACAAACTTTCGCCTTTATAATATTACGAGTAGTGTGATGGATTAGCAATATCCTTCAAAACTATTCAGATTGGGATTGATAGTGCTACGCAATTAGGGTGCTGTAATTTAGAAAATAAATACTTTCATTTTGCACACTTTTAACTACTTGATTCGTGCAGTCGTGGAAGTCAAAAACGGAATACTTACATACTCCCTACGACTGCTTATCTATACGATATATACACTTATGGCTAATCTATACTTATGCTTATCTACGTTTTTATAAGGTCCCATTAAAATAGATGGACAAACTTTTAGAAAACATTCAGACCACCGAAATAAGGACAATGGTAAAAAAAATATATAAGAAAAACGCATTCGATACTTACAAGAAAAATAATCAGCTAAAGAAAATACACTAATGTGCCGGCAATTAATTATTTTAGGTCAAAATAAATTCACTATAATCAGTGGATTTTTTTTTCTTGGGTATACATATTTGGTTAGACGTACATAGGTACTGAGCGATGTGTTAAAATTTGTCCATCAATTTTAATGGGATAATAAAGAGTTTGTATGTTTGAACGCGTTAATCTTAGAAATTGCGAGTCGGATTCGGAAAATTATTCCCAATTCTTGAGGAAGACTATACAGTGTGTCCGGACATGGACTAGCGATATTCTAAATACTTAAATATAAGCTATTTTAAAGTACAATTACACTATAGGCTTAGGTCCAATATACTTCCCCGCTATGTGGCAGCCATTTTGTTTTTTTTGTTGAAGTATGCTCTATGCGAGTACAAAAAAAATCATATATCTCAAAGTTTTAGTCATACTGAGATAAAAATAGGCTTATTCGAAAGGCAATAATATTGTCTACCGTCTGCACTACAAAGCAATATGTTCACAATTCCATAACTTTTGAAAAAAAATGTGAAAGTCGAAAAAAAAAACAAAAAATTATGCAATTCAACCAATAATTGTTAATTACTACAAAAACAACCCCGAGAGCTTTTTTATTTTTTATACTAGATCGACAGTTTTTGAGCTAAGCTACAATACAACATAAAATTCACAACTGTATGTCTAATACTTTAAGAGTTATTGTTGTATGAACATAGCGTATGCGCAAGCACAAAAGGCCTTTGTCGGAACCCTAAACAGGAAATCATTAAAAAAACATAACATTCATATTGAATTTTATTTAATGTTTTTTCCAATATTAAATGAAGATTAAAATATCTAAAGCAGTTGCTCAAAGTGGCCACCTCCAGCTTGTAGACACACTACGGCTCTCTGTGCCACCTGGGTTGATGAGCGCCTAATTAAATCCAAATCGGATCTAATTTCTTCGGCGGCTGCCATAATTTTTGCGACGAGTTCTTCCCTGGTATTTGGAACTGTAGCGTATACTTTTTGTTTCATATGACCCCACAAAAAATAATCCAAGGGTGTCAAATCGGGTGAGCGAGGCGGCCACGCTACTACACCACCACGACCGATCCACGGCTGTAGATTATTATTTAAATATTCTCTCACTGCTCGAGAAAAATGCGCGGGTGCACCATCGAGCTGGAACCACATACGCCGACGGTATGATAGAGGTAGGTCCATGAGGCTGTCCGCAAACTGTGTCTGTAAGAATTCTAAAAATCTAGCGCCGTTTAATGTAGGTGGCAATTCCAATGGCCCTATCAGCCTATCGTTGATTATGCCGGCCCACACATTTACTGAGAATTCATGTTGAAATGAGCTTGGGCGCACCGCCCTTGGATTTGCGGAGCACCAGAGATGGTCGTTTCTGTGGTTTGTAATCCCAGCTCTTGTAAATTTGGCTTCATCAGTCCACAGTATTCTTTGTAAAAAATTACGGTTCTGTCTCAAATTTCTATTTATCCACGAACAAAACACAGATCTCGCAGCAAAATCTGGTTCGATCACGTCTTGAACCCGTCGAAAATGATAAGGGTGTAACCCTTCTCTTTTCAAAATTCTCCATACATGCCACTTAGACATTCGAAGTTGCACTGAAATCCGTCTAACGCTTAGTCTAGGATCATTGGTTATTAGTCTAAGCACTTCTTCTTCATCTTCGGGCGATACCAAGCGATTGCGTTCATTAACAGCTCTTTGAATACCTCTTTCCGCTAATCTTGAATGCACGTCGATAAAAGTTTGGCGACTCGGTGTAGGCCTGTTAGGGTACCTTCGTCGATATTCTTGTACAGCCAAATTTGCACTTCCATTGCAAAAGCCATACACAAAGTGTATGTCAGCAATATGTTGCGATGAATATTGACGCTGTGCCATACTTTATCACACTTTTAAATACAAAACACTAACGCAGCACGTAAACAGCACGGACGGTAAGTGAAAGTAGCGATAGCGATCACAACGCAGGGCGAGGGACAACTAAACTAACCCAACTAATAATTTGTCCTTAAAACTGATTTTGTTTCAGGTAGTGGACTAATACGTTCTATCTCGCTTACTCACGGTAGTAACGAACAGTATTTCTCGCCTGCTCTCAGATGGAATACAGTGAATGCCATAAATGACACTCTGGCGGTTAACAAAGACGTTTTGTGCTTGCGCATACGCTATGTTCAAACAACAATAACTCTTAAAGTATTAAACATACAGTTGTGAATTTTATGTTGCATTGTAGCGTAGCTCAAAAACTGTCGATCTAGTATAAAAAATAAAAAGTTCTCGGGGTTGTTTTTGTAGTAATTAACCATTATTGGTTGAATTGCATAATTTTTTGATTTTTTTTTCGACTTTCACATTTTTTTTCAAAAGTTATGGAATTGTGAACACATTGCTTTGTAATGCAGACGGTAGACAATATTATTGCCTTCCGAATAAGCCTATTTTTATCTCAGTATGACTAAAACTTTGAGATATATGATTTTTTTTGTACTCGCATAGAGCATATTTCAACAAAAAAAACAAAATGGCTGCCACATAGCGGGGAAGTGTATTGGACCCAAGCCTATAGTGTAATAGTACTTTAAAATAGCTTATATTTAAGTATTTAGAATATCGCTAGTCCATGTCCGGACACACTGTATATAGGCTACTTAACATCACGCTATCCTCAGGAGCCGAGCAAAAAACAAAAAAAAGAGTCAGAAAGAACGCCAAGCGAAAAAGCGATGCGATGCGTCGGGGTGGGTTGGGGAACAAGAAATTTTCCCATTCCATTCCCGAACCCCATATAATAAAAAATACTCAACTCGCGCCATATTCCATACATAGAAGTACTTGTGAAACATTTCTCCGTAATACTGATATTTCCTTTTAAGCATTTTTCCATAAAATCCCGGTTCTCAACATGACAGTGACATAATCTCTTCCCCGCCTCCACGTTCTGGGTTAGATATGACATCGTTGCAGGAAAACGGTAAAAATTCGGTAAAACCGACGCTTAGTTCAGGCTTTGCAATATCAGCTAAGAGATTGGTCAATTTCTTTTCGAAGAACGTTGTTTGATTTTTCATTGCATGTCTGTTACGTAACGGAACGTTTTGAAATAGGTGTTGATTAGATTATAGTCAAATCAATATTGCTATGGTTTTTATTTTATTATGGATAATAAAATAAAAACGGTAGCAATATTGGTTTTAATCTAGAAAAAAAAAAAACAAATGAAAGTTGATATGCTGACTAAGTTTCTGTTTTGCTATTTTATTTTAAAATCCCACAAAATCGTAATGTTTTGACAAATGAAATACTAGTTTTATTTTTTATTTTTATTAAATAGAATTAGCATGAAAATATTATTAAAGTCTCGATTATGATTGTCGATGTTTGCTTAGTCAATCCCTAGCATCAGTGACAGCTCACTCCACGCAAGTTTTCACGGTGAGATTTTTACAGAATAGACATGCTGAATAAATGTTACTGTGTGATATATCTAAATCATCTGAATGTAAGTGAAACTATTAAACAAGTTATCTTATGAACATTACCATTTATTTTAACATTCATCAAAGCATCTTAAAAAGAATTTGGCCTCGTTCTACTTTATTTATATTTATTTATTAAAACTTTTCGCACACAAAAAGGTACAAAGGCGGACTTAATGCCTTAGGCATTCTCTACCAGTCAACCAAGGGTGGTGAAGAGATTAGATGGATACTTTTTTGTAGTCTTTATTTTTTACTTCCATTTTCTAATATTTTTGATTTTTAGGGTTCCGTACGTCCGAATAAGAAAACGGAACCCTTATAGGATCACTCGTCTGTCCGTCTGTCCGTCCGTCACAGTCAATTATCTCCGAATCTACTAGACCGATTAAGTTGAAATTTGGTACACATATCAATTTCAGTGACCCAAACGCAAAGGTGTGACGTAAATAGACGAAATCTGTATATGGGAGTCACTTTTGGGGTCAAGATGGAAAATTAAAAAATATATATTTGGAAACTGCATTGTATGACATATCAAATGAAAGGGCTTATTGTGAGGATCTCAAATATATATTTTTTTAATTTTAAAATAAATGGTTTCCTAGTTATTTAAGAAAATAGACGAGAATTGACCATTCCCCCCCTTATCTCCGAAACTACTGAACATAAAATTTTGAAAAAAATACAGGAATTAGTTTTCTTTTTATAGATTATGGGAAAACCTATAAGAATTCCATGATATCAAAAATAACATGGTAAATCACTCAATATTGTTCGTACCTACTTACATTTGCAGTTGGAATGTATGGGAGAACATGATTTTCAACTACAATGTTAAGTTTGTTCTTGGGATAAATTCATTCCAGCTACGGAACCCTTCATTGTGCGTGGTCCGTCACGCAGTTGGCCGGTTTTTTTCTTTAACTGCGTAGGTTGTTAATAAATAAGAAATTATTTGTTAAAATGGGATCGTTGTTCGCTATTTTTCTTGGCTCATTTTTGGATGCAGCAGCCTGTGTGCGTTGTGGCATTCAATACTTAGCGTCTAAGTGAACGAGAATAATCTTTTATTTTCAACAACAGTCAATGTATCAAAGCCAGTCTATTCAATATTGTACCTAAAAATAGAACGAACATACAAAACAAAGAATACAAAATATAACCTAGACAAATAAAAGGGGAATCGGACAAAAAGCGAACAGTTAATCCGATATATTCACAAGTTTTTTTGTCGGCTATGTCATTGACCCATTTGGCAAATGTTCAAAACAGTAAAATGTTACGCGTGTTCTAGTTAGAAAAATAGATGAAAAAAAAATGTTTGGTTCGAATCGCGTTGTTGTCAATTAAACATCGACAGTTATTCCGTCGTGGGTCAAAAATAATCCGATTTTTTTCTTGTGGCTTCAAATATTACGTATTACTATTCACTATATTCCTAACTAGCTTCTGTCTGGGATTTCGTCCGCGTGAAATTTCTTGTTTCCCGGAACCAACCCGTCACATCGCATCGCCTGCTGCCCGCGCTATTACTATGTTCTGTCTCACTTTTTTTTTTTGTTTTGAATAGCTCCTAAGTGTCTTATCGTGGTGTAAAGTAGATTATACATGACCTCTCAGTTTGTTTCGGCCTTTCTTCTCAGAGTAGTCATATAGGAAACGCCGACCTAATCTAGTTAAAAAAAAAATATGATTGACATGTAAAAGTGTTTGTAAAAAACTACTTACAGAAAATAAATCATTTATCGTTTATCATTTATCATTTATAGCCTTCCTCGAGAATTGGGCTAGCAAATGTAAAGAAAAAAAAATTCGACTGGTACTTCCAGAGATTAGTTCAAAGAAACAAACTCTTCAGCTTTATTATTAGGATATATTATATTACATAGATAAGTGTTTACCTATAGATACTTATGTATTTTCTCTTGAATATTTTTTTCCTGAAAGTTGTTTGTTTGTGTAGGGTACATTCGAGAACGGGTGGTGCTTGAAGCGTATCGCTTGATAGTAAGGAGAGGTACGCATCAGTATGCAGCGTGTAACGGAAGGGGGGTATCAACCCTGAAGGAGGTGAATGTGCTCATGAAACTCAACAACTTTCCCCAAAGAACATAGGTCGAAATATGAAAAAAAAAAATTGGCCCTCCCATAGTAAATCAATCAGCTGGTAGTCAGTTTTGTAAGGGAGGGCCAAATTTTTTTTTCATATTTCGACCTATGTTCTTTGGGGAAAGTTGTTGAGTTTCATGAGCACATTCACCTCCTTCAGGGTTGATACCCCCCTTCCGTTACACGCTGTATAGGAGGTCGAGTACATTTAATTTACTTAAGCGAGGAGTTTTTTTTTTAAGGTCTACTGAGATATCCATTGTGTTGCTGCTTCATGTGAAAACTGTTTCTGTTTTGCAAGTTAGATGCAGGACCTTGCTTACTGATGTCATACCTTCTTTTTTTTTTTTTCTGGGGAGGAAGGTCGGGGAGTGTGGGATTTTTACTTCACTAAAACCACCCCGCTGATCACCATCAGCACATAGGTGTGGTCCCGGTTCCTCTTAAAAGACCAATTCCGGAACCCCCTCCTGTGCAACGCCTGTAAGGCACATCCCTGGGACTGATGTCATGCCTGCAGCCTATGCTAGCATGTAGCCATCAGATTACATAATCTGCCTATAATGTTCCCTCCACTGCTGGGGCACAGGCCTCCTCCTGGCCCAGTGGCAATGACTGCGACTTATGTGTCGTGGGTTCGAACCCCATCAGGCACTTTATGTCAATTATTTAATCACTACTGCTCAAAACGGTGAAGGAAAACATCGTGAGGAAATCAGCATGTCCTAGAACCAATAATTTGAAGACATGTAACATCTACCAACCCGCACTGGGCCCGCGTGGTGGATTACGACCCACTCCCTCTCACAGAGAGGAGGCCTGTGTCCCCGCAGGAACATTATAGGCTGATTATGTAATCTGATGGCTAGATGCTAGCATAGGCTGCGGACATGACATCAGTAAGCAAGGTCTTGCATCTAAGGGCCCTTACCCACGGCAAGATCCCGTTTTTTGCAGATACGGTTTTTTGCAGGATCCCGTTTAGTAGTGTACGTGTTTAAATATAGGCACATATTCACACACACATCCTGTTTTCCGGATACTATAAATAGGATGCTTGTGTGAATATGTATATTTAAACACGTACATTACTAAACGGGATCCTGCAAAAAACCGTACCTGCAAAACCGGGATCTTGCCGTGGGAAAGGGCCCTAACTTGCAAAACAGAAACAGTTTTAATTATTTTGTGTGTATGTATTTTAATTGTATTGTGTAGAAACTTCCCGACTAATAAGTAAATCCAGCCGGTCGATTCTGTAAAAATCTCACCGTGAAATCATAAGTGAAGTAAGCTTGAAGTGAGCAGTGTCAATAGTGTTAATCCCTAATGACAGCTCACTCCACGCTCACTTTTTTTTTTTTTTTTTTTTTTTGTTTCGGGGTGGAAAATCCTCATGGATGTCCGCCGCCCTGGGGCGGGCGGCGGGGTCTGTCAGACTCTTACTGACTAAAAACCACCCCGGTGTTCCCTCTCTCACCTACGCCGGGGGTCGCGGGAACGAACGATACTTCCGCAACCCCCGGCTGGTGCTGGCCCGCTCCTGCGGGCCTCTCCTCGTGTCAGGGGGGGGAGTGAGGTGTTAAACTCCCCCCGCGACGTCTAAGAGGGGCGCGCGTGGAACACTACGCGCCGCCGCCTCGGGTCCAGATGTGTGGGGGGGCGACGGACGTCCCCAAGTCCGTCGCCCCTGGACCCATTTAGGGGGGCTGGAAGAGGGCGTTGTCCGCCCTCCGCCGACGCCCGGTGCGCCTGCTGCGGGCGGGGTGAGGGGACGAGATCTCCCTCTCCCTTTCCGCAGCTTCCTTCTGCGAGACGACTGTTTCGCAGAAGGAAACCACCGACTCCACGCTCACTTGACCCAAGTTTTCTCGGTGAGATGGTTACAGAATCGCACGGCAGGTCCCACTAAGCAGTCGCGATTTTGGCACAAAATTAAATCGTTCCCATGAACAATTTTATTTTTTTCCGTACTGACGCAAAAATACCAAGAACAATCATCATTTCAAGTCACAAGCTTACAGCGGTTGATGTTCAACTGCGGCTGTAATCTGAGCAAAATGTTTGCAGTCATAGATCAGCGTAACGTTTTGTAATCTTGTCCGAATGTTCGGTGTAAGACAAAAGAGAAAAGCGTGGCACTATTTATCATATGTATAATGCTCAGGTAATTTAGACCAATATTCTGCTTTTAATATACTTTGAGTGTTACCGCTAATGATATGGATGCTTTGTGTGTATGAAAGCATAGCCTTGAAGCGGTTTTCATCTTCGGCATCCAGTTGCTTGCCATATTGTGGACTGTTTGCGTTTTCAAACAAAATAATTTTAGTATCAATTTAAGATCCGAATTTATTTATAAGTATCTTAGCAGCTTTAAATATAATAAAAACGTTGATTTCTAGAATGAAGAACAAATTCTTATTATTTTGTGCAAAGAAACCTCATTCCCTATGTAGTATCAAAGATTACTTTAGATTGCAATTCAATATTCTTCAAGGAACTTGCAAAGCTGTTGCATTTAGCCGACGTTTCTACTCTTACCTCTAACAAGGATGCCTCAAAGAAGGTCTTTGTTGAAAAAGTCAGAACTCGGAAATCCGATAACGTAGAACACTTCAAATAAATAGAAGTTATTGAGACATTCAGTCTTGTAGTTTGTTTTGTCGCTCCGCTGATTTTGTTAAAGAGTTTATACAAAGCTCCTTACACGTTGTCCAATCTGGAAAGTGCAGAGATTTTTGTTCGAAAAAACCCATAAAGTGTTGAGTTTACGGACAAATGTAGAGAGGGATAAGTTCTTTATTGGGCCGTGTTGGAAGGTCAGTTTTTAGTCCGAAGTGTTTCGGGTTTTCTGTAACGTTCTAAGGCTTAGAGATAAATTCCCAAAATTTTGTTGT
Organism: Eremobia ochroleuca; assembly: GCA_949629135.1. Lineage (NCBI taxonomy): Eukaryota > Metazoa > Arthropoda > Insecta > Lepidoptera > Noctuidae > Eremobia > Eremobia ochroleuca. The sequence continues at coordinate 15,407,533 of OX451395.1, read as the reverse complement.
AGACAGGTACACGTATAAGATTTTTTTTACGAGGATTTGGTATATACGTTGGTGTATTTCCTGATTTTCTTCTTCATTGGTAACAGTAGAGCCTGAGTGTATAATAATTTTATGAAAATGTTACAGACCAACGATATGAGGAACATAACGATAGAAGTACCATGATGTACCTAATGCTGTTCATTTTAAAGTTTATTTTTATCCTCATGCAATATAATTATTTTATATCCCTATTTGTGATTCCCGCTAATGCCTATTCCTTAAAACCAATCATGTACAGACAACACACAATTTTATACTATTAGGTCTAACGAACACGCAACGCGCACGTTCATTAGTACCTGTGAAACATGTAGATACGTTTAATTCAATGCGTCATTATGTGTACAGTAGCTCTATACTACATATTAACGAGATGTGTATCCATTATTTTGATACTGTATATTTTATTTGTCAATCCAGGTTCTTTATTTGTAAAGTCGATAAGACCAATTCGATTTGGTTTTTTTTTTCTTCTCTGATTTTTCTCTTAGTTACTACCAGCTTCTTGCTTATTTTCGTCACTTTTGGAGATTTGGTAGGTACCAGCCTTCTTTTGAATCGTGATTTCGAGTCATGCCATAAAAAACTGCAAGGAATAAAATGACAAAAAAATGTATATATCGACACACTAAGAAAAAGTAGAATATGTAATGTATGTAACATGAAGACCATCATTTGCCTTTTACTCAGTTTCTGCGTACTCAGGATCTCCGTCTATTTCAAGTTTGATTTCCTTTTTAGAGCTTCTGGTCTGTTTGCCTCAGTTGTATAGAAGATGAGAAGTGCTTCCTGGAACTGAAAACAAAAGGGAAGACTTAAATAGAGTAGGCGCTACTAACTCCAATATGCTCAAAGTGCGTCTGTATAGTCATGATTCAAAACTGAATCAAGCGGGTCATTCTTTACCATTTTTATTTTGGTTTTAGTCATACTAACCTCTATTACAGAATTATCTATATTTATTATAACTACATATAATGTTCCTCTGAATAGAAACTACGTAAATTTGATATTAAGTTTCCGAGTAATTGGATCATGCTCTCATGTCGATCACCGGAGAAATTGTATTGCCTTGTATAGTGTTACTAATGTTCTTGATACCTTTGTGATATTATCTTTCAATGTAATTTTATCAGCCGGTAGGTTCATGTTCCTCTGTAGGGCAAACGTTACTTCTCTCTCGTTTAGTTTTGTTGGTTTCTTTGATTATTTCCGTTTTCTATCAACTTTTGACGAATTTATTATATTTTTTGCAATAATATACAATATATTAAAATAGTATAATTTATATAATATTATTTAATTCACTTCAAGACACAAACATCTGTGTGACCCTGACTCGTACTAGGAATTCCTGCCGGTCGATTCTGTAAAAATCTCACCGTGAAATCATAAGTGAAGTGAGCACTTAATAGTGTTAATCCCTAGCGAATGACAGTCCACGCTCACTTCACCCAAGCTTTCACGGTAAGATAGTTACATAATCGCACGGCTGTATCACAAGAGCCAGAGAGCAATCTTTACTAACAATAAAATCTATTCCTTCATAGTATAGGTAGGTACTGCTTAGAAATTACAAATCGAAAGTTTGTTTGCATGTCTCTTATCGATTTTGCTTTACCGACTACAGAATCGAAGCAAAGTTTTAATTGATGATTGTCTTACTTGCAGAACTCAGTTCTATAATTTGATTTTCACTCTGAAAATATTTTTTTCTAACTTCTTCGTTTGTTTCCAACTTATTCAATTCAATTTGTATTACGCATTTGCAATTTTCATTGCCGTTTTGCGGAACCATTACTTTATTCAGTGAGCTTTATGTATTATTTTAGGTATAATTGCTCCTGAAACAGTTTGTGGTTTTATTATTGTGTGTATTTTCACTGTTTTGGTCGATTAATCGCCATTTTCAGATAGTCGTGCAAACCTACATACGGTGTAGGCACATATTTGTTTGAATAGCTTGCCTTAATGCCTACACGTAAATCATATGCATGGGAATATGCCTAATCTTGCGTAAGACAGTCTTACCAAGGCTGCCAGTTGCTTTGGCATTTACTACAGGCGTTCTCAAGATTGTGATTTATGCTATAGTATCATCTGTAAAACCTCTGAGATCATTGATTCGATCTTGCATAATAATTGCATTTCTTGAAATCTAAAGACCAGCCGGTCGATTCTGTAAAAATCTCACCGTGAAATCATAAGTGAAGTGAGCATTTAATAGTGTTAATCCCTAGCGAATGACAGCTCACTCCAAGCTTTCACGGTGAGATGGTTACAGAATCGCACGGCTGAAAGAAAATGTTGTCGACATTTCTTTGAAAATTCTTGATACCAAAAAATATACAAAGGTTTTTTCTATAAGTATTCAGTGACACCTACTTTATATTCCACACAATTTGTCTATGCTTTGCTTCCTTCAATATCAATACGAGGAAATGCTATACATACAATATCAAATTTCAATCAAATACGCACATAGTGTAATCCTGGAGTCCCAATAGACTGGCAGAGTAGCAACAAACTTATGGTGATACAAATGTAAAATTTCGAAATTATAAAAATAATGCAACCACACGAGATTCAAAAGCGAATTTCTCTTTAAGGTAGAGAAAATACTATGCTTATAACTCTATAACATTTATATCAAAAGCTATTTTGATATTGTATATTGATGAAAGGAGATTCAGCAAAAATATATGGGAGCTGGTCCTGGCACCAATAACAACAAGCGATAAGGCCGCCCATTGTATATTTTTAGTGATAGATATATATTTTTTGTTATGTATTTTTGTGGTTTACAATAAAGTATATATTAATAAAAATAACACATATGTTATTAAATAGGTATTTTATTATTATAGAATAACTACTATGGAGCCTTATTTCAAATCGCTGTGTGAAAAAAGTTATGGCGATGTATTTCTTGGCTTGACTATACAGCGTGTAATGTCAAAATGTTATGAAAAAAAAAAAATTGGCCCTCCCATAGTAAATCAATCAGCTGGTAGTCAGTTTTGTAAGGGAGGGCCAAATTTTTTTTTCATATTTCGACCTATGTTCTTTGGGGAAAGTTGTTGAGTTTCATGAGCACATTCACCTCCTTCAGGGTTGATACCCCCCTTCCGTTACACGATGTATACTCAGTTGAGAATGGCATTGTCACTAGTTTCATCTACAGTCGCGCTATCTTTGCTATATCTATCATCCGATATCGTATCAGTCTTTGTTGCGTTAATACGAGTAGTACAATTACTATATTTCTCTAGCTTAGTTAATACACGAACAGTATTTCGTTTCCCCTTCAGCTTTGGGGACTGTAGGTACAATCTATTTCGGCCTACATCGAATCCATATTATAAATTTAAGTCGCTTTTCGAGTCTGTCTGTGGGGCCGATTTTAATGCTGTTTTCACCATCATTTGGAGAATTTATTCCGAAAGGTGAACGTGTTTAATATATTAAAATTAAATATAATAAATAACGAACAGTGGTGGCCCGGTCGTAAAGGCCACGAATTACGAGTAGGTATGGACCCTCAAAACGGTGAAGGAAAACATCTTAAGGAAACCGGCATGTCCTAGAACCAAACATTCGAAGACATGTGACATCTACGAACCCGCACTGGGCCCGCGTGGTAGACTGTAGCCCACTCCTCGAAGAGAGGAGGCCTGAGTCCCAGCAGGGGAAACATTATAGGCTGGATATATAAATAAGGAAGGAAAAAAGGAAAAGGGGGGCAAAAAGGAAGGGGGGGAAGCGAGGGCGGGGAATAAGAAAAACTTGTCGCGGTTTCGATTCCCGCACGGAACAAATATTTGTATGACCTACAAGTAGTTGTTTCAGGTCTGGCTGTTTGTGTATGTGAGTTTAAATGTTTGTAAAGGCACCCACAATACAGGAGAAATTCCTAGTGCGTGGCAACGTATTAAAAAAAATATATATATAAATAAATATATGTAAAATATGTAATATATGTAAATAATAAATAAATGTCAAGTCGTAAAAACTGTGAAACATGGACGGGTCGCTAATAAACTATAATACTCTTGCCAGAAATTAGGATCGGACTCTAGAATCTCAATATCAATAGTAGGTCGCTCGCTGTGTTTACCACCAAGCGGTATAAATGCGTAATCGATGCTGAACATATCCTAATAATATTGTTTCAGCACGGATTAAATTAGCCGAAGTAACATTATGATAGTAACATCGCTTTGGTGTTATAGCTGTTAAGGTGTTATTTACGTAATTTTTAATAAATCATCAACCTTTTCTCAACCATGTTGGGGTCGGCTTCTAGTCTAACCGGATGCAGCTGAATACCAGTATTTTACGTGGAGCGACTGCCTATCTGACCTCTACAACCCAGTTACTCGGTAGTACGGTACCCCTTGGTAAGACTGGTTTTCAGACTTTCGGGCTACTGACGACCCGTAACGACTCTCAAAGATTCACGAATGACAGCCGGGACCAACAGCTTAACGTGCTTTCCGAGGCACGGAGGAGTCTTGGTATGTGAAGATGATCAGCCATCCACGGACCAACCGCGGCAAGCGTAGCTTAACCTGATCGATCGACCCGTGCGGCTGTTATTACGTAGCCACAAGCCCAATTTTCAATAAATAAATAATATGTAATAACTAATAATTATCAAACAGTAATACAATCCCGCACAATAACGCAATGAATATTCTTGAACTTTCAAATTGAAAGCGATTGCTACTGATAGTGTATTACGGAATTACCCCGCTGCTCCTATTTTCTCACATTACATTAAAGGGATTAGGTACTAAATTGATATCTAATATTGGTAGACTGAGGGAGTCAAGTTTTATTTATTTTGACATTTTTCTTTGAAGTTTCATCTACGATAAATGCCCTCGGTTCAAAGACAGTATCACCTGGATGAACTTGTGATCTTGTAGGGCAAAGTAATTTTGTTTATAAGTGTTTGTTAAGTGGGTTTTGAAATGGGGTGGGTGTTTAAAATTGTCTGTGTTTTGTTTCATAGGCTTCATGTGAAGTTAAATGGTCTCTTTTTATTGCTTGTTGTATCATGTACAGTGACTGGTAGTCTAGAACTGACCTTCCTGGGTCGAGACTGGAGTCTGTCATGGTCTTAATTATTACAGTGCATATGAATATTTGCAGGATAAACTATAGCATTTATTTTTATACTTTATTTTAAACTAGTTTTACTGATCTCATTGTTAGTTTTATTTTTTTAAGTTTATTTTTTTTGTGTGTTTTTTTTATGTACTTTGCACGCTGCAAGGTAACATATGGTGGTACCAAGACTATGGTGTACAATTATTATATAAATGTAAAATATTGGCATATTCTTTACCCATACTTGCAAATAAATTACTTTTTTAAGCGATTTGGCCTTTCAAGTGTTCGAAAAAATGTTTACAAATATCATCATCATCATATCTGCCTAGCCTTTTCCCAACTATGTTGGGGTCGGCTTCCAGTCTAACCGGAAAAAAATGAAAAAAAAAAAACGCACACAACGTACAAATATATGTATGTGTATTGTGTTTACTTTCATCACAGTTTGAATGGACCTTTTAATGAGCTGTGAAACTGTTAACATCACGTAGGTATTTCACTGAAACGTAATTCTATAACAATCAAAACATACTTTTACACAATTTGTATCTTCTTTTTTCCAAAACATTTCTTCGAGTTTCCTAACGAGCTGTGTGCGTTAGAAAATTCCACGTCAAATTGAAGTTTTATAAGAACTTTTGTGTATTACAAAAAATGTTAAGTAGGTACTTATTTACCTGTCTCTTTTACCTCTAATATCTTGAAAATGTTCACCCATTAATTAGCCAAATTAGTAAAACTACACCCAAATATGTAGGTATATGTTCCAGGAAATTAAATCTTTGCATACATTCCCTGACTTTCCCAAAGATTTGACTTTTACAATTATCCTGCGACATATAAACCAACCCGCACTGGGCCCGCGTGGTGGATGATGGCCCACTCCCTCTCACAGAAGAACGTTATAGGCTCATTATATACAATAAACGGCCATAATTAATAATAAAGAAATTATAAAAATACTTGCTATATACAAACAAAAAAAAAGGTTAGTATCTCCACTATGTTTTTATGACGTATTTTTGAAGTATTTTTGACTGACATATATATTAAATCTAAAGTTTCTGAATAATCCACATTTTGTTTTTGACCCTGTGACTGAAGTGGGAAAATGCTGTCTGTCAATTTAAATTTTCTCATTGCAGATTACTCTTAAATATATTGATAAGCTGGATATATGTAGTTGCTAGCTTAAAAGTTTTTTGAGGTATTTGTTTCCTCAATATTCGGGTATACACCATGGATGATAGTGGGACTACATGTATTTAGCTTAACGATCCAATTATTCGTTCCTGAAACACCCAAGCTTTACTAGATGCGGCTCGTTCATTCGGTAGCCGTTTAGCACAGTAGTCGTTCACCAAAAGCCGCATGCTGCCGTCAGATTCCTGCCGCTCCAACAGCTAACGCAAATTGACTCATCAAGTATCCGAGCCTAATCGTCGTTCCATTTAACGGCATACATGCGTGTCAGGTCTGAAATTCCCAGTCGAAAACTGAACGCCTGTTAGACGTACTGACGTTGAGAAGTTTGACGTTTCATTATCAGTGTTAGGTGGGTTATCCTACCGATCAGATGAATATGCACTGCATGTTGTGAATATGCACTTGCGTTTAATATTAATATCAATGGTACATAAGAAAAAATATTACGTTGATCGTTGAAACTCAAGCCATTTATTTCAATTGAACCATTTACCGGCACGTTCGAAATGCCGACCCCTTGGGGTTTTCAAAGGTGAATTAAAATAAATGCTTTGAGTTCATTCAGAAAGATGAAGCTAAATACCCATTCCAAAGCGTAGTCGGTTCCTGTGGAGAAGAACGGGCAAGAAAATTCACTCGATCGGGACTCCACCAGCTCATAAGAATAGGCTTTGATAAAGCACAAAACTATTTGGATAACCCGATTTAAACTTATGTAAGTATAACCGCTAATATTTTAAACAATAAACCTTCAGTTACAGTGAAAACGATAATAGCTGCAGGAGTGAAACATACGTAGTATCGCGGCCATTAAAAAAAAAAAATCTGACTAGCCTTTTCCCAACTATGTTTGCATCGGCTTCCAGTCTAACCGGATTCTCTTGATTACCAGTATTTTACATGGAGCGACTGCATATCTGACCTCCACAGTCGAGTTACTGGGTAACAAAATGCGCCTTGGTAAGACTGGTAGTTAAAGTTTTCGGATTCTGGCTACCGTAGCGATTGTCAAAAATATACGAATGACAGCCCAAACCAACGGCTTAATGCGTTTTCTGAGGCACGGAGGGTCTATATATGTAATGGATGGTCACCCATCCAAGAATCAACCGCGGCAGGCGTAGTACCTAACCACAATCGTGCGGCTGTTATTATTTAGCCACGAGCTCTTCTCTCGAAACCATTGAAGGAATAGCCAAATTATAATCCTAATCAAATGTAAATGAAAAACACTTCAGTCCAAATAGCCGCAGAAAAAGAAGTCCTACAAAAATCGGTGCGAATTACAGCCAACGGGAGTATTATCGACGAACATCTGCTCGAAAAGACAATAACTGTGTACCGTGTTAATTATTTTACACTTTGAACTTTGTTGTTATGGATTTTAACGAGTGTCGATGTTTGCTTTTGTAATAACCGTTTTATGAAAGCGTATGTTTTATGTGGTTGCTAAAATTGCTTTTACAATAGGCACTTAAAATTATTAAGCAGCGTAATAAAGTTTAAATTGTCATAATATTTGGCTTAATGGCAACACTTTATGTGGTTACTGTGTAGGGGATCATCTGTTTTAAAAAATGAGTGAACTGATCGAAATTCGAATAGGTTATTATAAAAACCAAGAAGAAAATATATCCTTGCATAAAGAAACAGTGTCATTCCGAGTACCTAAAAGGACTCCTCCAGAATATACCCCAAATCGCTGGCATAGACAAATGCAAAATATCAAAGTTCACGTAAAAACAAAAACAATAAAAGGACTGCAATAAATACTAAGCCCCCAACTCAGTCTGTTCTTCAAAACTCCACATTCCGAACAGGCAGTTATTTACCATCCTTGGTTTTATGTTCACAGCGGAAAAAAACTGGGGTATAGTTTCTGAAAAAGGGAATAAAAAACGGAATTTGCTTGCTTTGCCAACAACAATAGTTACCTGAAGGCGCATTTCTATTGTGGAGACATGCAAGATGAGAGATGGACAATGGCTGGAAATGTATACTGCGCAACAGCAAGATTTCAAAGCCTCCAGGCTTATGTAAACGGAAATATGTTCAGGGAAGTGATGGATGCACGAGTTTCACAAAGGCGAACAATGGTATTAGGAACACCTTTGTAACATTTGTTATGTTCACGTCGAATTGTATGATGTTAAAAAATCATCAAAGTCTAAGCATTTATCTCAAATAGGCACATAAAATGCACTTATGGACGTCAACATCATCTGCTTAGCCTTTTCCCAACTATGTTGGGGTTGGCTTCCAGTCGGAATCCAGACCAGTTGGAATACCAGTATTTTACATGGAGTGACTGCCTATGTGACCTCCACAACCCAGTTACTGGGTAATACGATACCCCGTGGTAAGACAGGCTGTCAGACTTTCGGGCTACCGACGACCCGTAACGACTGGCAAAGATCCACGAATGACAGCCGGGACCAAGGGCTTAACGTGCTTTCCGAGGCACGGAGGGGTCTTGGTATGTGAAGATGGTCACCCATCCACGGACCAACCGCAGCAAGCGTTGCCTAACTTGATCGATCGACCCGTGCGGCTGTTATTACTTAGTCACAGGCCCCTCTGACGTCTTATGGACGTCAACATTCACATTAAAATAGAATTGATTCTAGTCGCTCCTTCTAAAAGGTGGTTTCGTATGGAAAAGAATGGGCAAGAAACTCCACCGTTATTCTTTTAAAATATTTTGTACACCTACATTATTTCTGCCTTTACAACGAAGTTTTCATATAATCTGGACAGCCAAATCCCGTATTTTTAAAGACGTTCGAGTTCTAATCAGTTTTTCAATCTGTTAAAAATAGTTCTTATTTTAAGATTTTTTTAGAGACATTGAATGTCGCTGAGATTTAATTCAAGCTGGATTTTGAGTGCTTTGATCAATGGCCTGATGTATTTATTTGTTTGTGTTTTAGCAATTCCAGGTCTTGTCTAAATAAAATGCTATAATTTAGAATGTTTGTAATGTAATTATTTACAAACTTGTAATCAAAACGACCAACATGTTAATTAAACAATGCAAATAAAACAGTTATCAATACAGCATCAAAATTTATGTGATTCATTAACACACATTTTAGTTAAAACCACGAATGTTATTGTTTGAACTAGATATGATAAAATAACATGATATCACGCTTGTATTTCTCAAAGGGTTACGTAGAGGTAAATGATAAATGCTTTCTGTTAAACTAGATGAGGTCGGCGTTTCCTATCTGACTACTCTGAGAAGAAAGGCCGAAACAAACTCAGAGATCACAGTCTCTTTTAAAGTCCAGACATAATCTTGGTCAGATCTTGTGAAGACCATATAGATTGGTGTCTGAAACGGTCTTTTAAGGAAAGAATCACACAGATTGAGCGGACCTGTCCAGTCAGTGCACGCATTTGTCAAAAATCGTGGAGCCCAACTCAGAACTTGAGGAGCCTCACGATTCGACGAACAGTACCAATGAAAGGACATTTGGGTAGGCATTGTAAATTACTCAAACTGCCAGATCATGATTAAAACTCAGAAAGAAAACAGAAAAAAAGAAATACTTTAAAAGTAAATATTAATGGCATTGTATATATAAATGTCATAAATGTTAATGTGTAAATAAAAACCCGGACATAATCTATGAAGACCATGTAGATTGGTGTTGAAATGGTCTTTTGAGGAAAGAGACCACACATACTGAGTGATATTCGAATAGAATAGAATACTCTTTGAAAAACGCAATGTCACTGCCTGACCTGCGAATCGAACCCAGGACCTCAAGCTCACAAGTAGCAACCACTTGACCAACGAGGCAGTCTAACGAAAAATAATGCTCATTTACAACTCCTAAAACTGCTCTTTTGAACGAGAAGCAGAATTAATCCAGCACATCTACACCAGGACTTATCTTATCGCAATTTGCCAAGATGCATTCAGCTCTAACGGCTGGCAGTTTAGTTCAACTAGCAAGATATTTGTGACCATACGTCAGTCCAAAAGTGACAGTTTTACGGTGTGAAGTGCCACGTATGTAATATATTGGAATTAATGAATTAAATATCAGTTGAGCGAACTCACAACGATGTTCTTAAAAATATTTAGTCAGTAGTCAGTCAAGTGAACCAACTAGTCTTAACTTAAAAGTTTAGTATCTCGTCCCTTTCAAACTGTCAAGTAAGTCTAGCTAAACGCTGACCATCTGATTACATTGAGCGTTCTGAATGACACAGCACATGACAAACCATTATATGTACAGTTGAACAAGCTATCTGGGGTACAGGCAATAATATACAACTTTCCACTAACCTGCCACTTAAGCCCTAGATCAAAAGAGCTAGAACTCATGGGGAGAGGCATTTGCCCATAGTAACAGAAGTAACTGCCCTGTCAATATTCAATTTTATTGTGTCTGTAACAACTTTTTAAGCCCGTGGCACTTGCCCCACCGCGGGCGAATAACGAGAAGCGAGTACAGCTAGCGATTAAGAACGAGCTAGAGACCAACGCTGCTCGTTGGTATGCATATGCATACCAACGAGCAGCGTTGGTCTCTAAGAGAACACTCGCTAAGAGAATCACGCTTAAAAAATAAAGCGAATAAAGCGTGATTCTCTTAGCGAGTGTTCTATCCGCCAAGCGATGCGAGTGGTGTCGCTGAGCGAGTTTTGTCGCTGTGGCAAACGTGTACTCGCCGGCAGTCAGCGATTATATTGTATTGAATATATTGTATCTGTTTTGCTTACACGGGACCTGCAATCTTTTGTTTCTTGAGTGAGAAAATCGTTGATGTCTAAAACAATTGACTACGTAACACATTCACAATATTATTAAAAAGTATTTGCTAGTTAGTTGCCAGTATAATAGCTTGTTCGACTGTATATAAAGTAATAGAAGCGTACTCTAGGCTTGGCCCTTGTGTTAAGTGTCAAAACTCGATCTATTAGTCACTTCTGTGACTTGCAGTTGTGTTGACCTTTTGCCTCCGTAGTTGCAAGCGTAGCGTCATGCTCCTTTTTGTGCTATAAATTCGGTTACAAATGTTTGGAAACTAGGACAACGGGTTTTATTTGTGTTTTAGGTAGTTTACAATGGGTCCTGAATTCTGGGTAAAAAGCCTCATAAGTGGATTTTTTTTTCCTTATTGCTTATTCACTCAATAATAATTTCATTAGCATTCTGCATGAGGACATATTAAGGTACCTGCGGCATAATTGCATAACACACTCAGACTTTACTTAGTAGACTTTCATTTTGACGGTTCAACAACATTCATTGCGTTATGAACGTTTTTGAGCAGACAAATGTTTAGAACATATGAAGCAATGTGAAATTGTGGTTGATATTGTGACACGCAATTAGGGTACTGAATGTAACACCTAAATTGAGCCGGGATTAGTAAGAATGTATTAAAAAGTACTAGTGAAAATTAAGGATATTCAGATGTAGAATAGGTAGATGAAACGTTGGCTCCCAAAAAGGCGTGACACTTTAGATAAATCATTACTTTTGGCACTGCTCGAGGTGGTGGCTGGTGGCAACGAAAATTAATTTAACTCTGGAAAGCGCTTTAAAAATGGTAATTAGCTATTTATGCAACTGTTGTATAAAAAGGCTTATTAAAAGACATAGTATCACATGAGTATTTTACGAGTAATACCTAATTATGTACAGTTGCATACAAAACTTTTTCTACACCCATGATATGAATCCTCTATAAAAGTGTTTGTAAAAACTCTACGTAAATTCATGGAAAGTTTAATTTCTGAGTATCTAATATAAACAAACTATGTATAAAATTTTTGCAATACTACAAAAATTTTTTTTTTTTTTAAATGGCGGGATGCGACGTGAACTCGAATAAGCTATAAGTTTTTTTTTTTTTAATTGCGGTGCTGTGGTAGTGGAACGCGCGTGCATAACAACGTTATTTTTTTGATATTCATAAAGATACCACGAATTGAGTAGTGAGAATGTGGCTGTTTGACGAGTAAGGAAGGGATCGAAAAAGCAAAAGAGTTGCATAGTGAAATTTAGTACAACATTTATAACACTCGTTTGGATGATATTATGGTTACTATAACACTGGTTTTTTTAATGTTGGCAATAAGCTGTTTCAGAAACTTTTATAGAGGATTTATAGCATGGGTGTAGATAAAACAATTTCTAGCTATACCGGGATAATAATTAACATTTGCAATAATCTCTATTTCATAAGGAAAAATATGATTGTATAAAGATAATAGGAATTGTTTATTATTTACACTAACTAGCTTCTGTCCGCGGCTTCGCCTGCGTGGATATCGGAAATTCGTAGTTTTGTTTTTGCACGGAGCACTCTTTTTTTTTTTTTGAAACAAAAAAAACTCAAGCAAACCCATCATAATCTAACTAGACACACGTACATATCACATTTTGACATATCACATTTTGGGGGTTCGCACTTTATAGGGCAGAAAATTCTGGCTTGTATGTTAAAAATAAAACACTGGGATATTAATACTAATATTTTATTGAACATTTTTGAGATATATATTTTTTTTAACTTAAAAAAATATGGTGTTCACATTTTGGACACTGCTCCTTCTCTTGTATGAAATTGTGCAAAACACGGTGCAATGCATAATGTTACTTTGCATTTGACACGCTATTTTGCACTTTTTTCCAAGAGCTTTACTGCTACTTTTATCTAACGTTTAGTTTAGCCGCGAAAATTCAAAATGTATGGTGTCCAATATGTGGACAGCGCCACATAAAGGGTTAAACATACAGTGCGAAATACATATTACATTGACCACATCTTACTCGTACTAACAAGGAAAGGATGCGTACACTGCTATCATTTCTCCGGCTGCATTGATAACCCAACCCTGACATGCTGTCAGATCTGAGACGCCGATTGCATGTAAACAAATCATACTATCTTCAAAACTATTAATAGCATGGCTCGTTGCTCGCCATTCATAATGTGAAATGAATGATTTCTGCGCGTATATTGGGTATTTCGGGCTTCGGCTTCCTTTCAAACATTGGGCGTTTAGAATTTCGACGGAATATTGCAGTCTATTGATGCCGATCACTCGGTGCCAAATGGGCAGCAGATGTCGAATTAAGGGCCAAAACACATAACCGCGTTGCGGCGCCGCGCCGCTAAAATCGGCAGTAGCGGCACTGCCGATTGTAGCGGCGCCGCACCGCAGCGTGGCGCTAGTTCCAGCGTTATGATGTCATACTTGTTGACAATGATTTAGTTTGTTTCTATCACTCTAGCAAATAATACGTGTCAATAAACCCGGAAGCAGCTTTAAAATTAAAATGTCTGCCTTTGACATCGATTTATTTATATCGTTGGTTCGGGAACACCCTTGTTTGCCATTCTAAAGTAGACGAAAAATTTATTTTCGTCTATCTTTAATGCTTTGTATTTTCGAGAAAAGTACTCGCCATCGGGATGCATAGCCTTATTAAATGGATGTATCCAGTATCTTCTTTGTCGTTTATTTAAAACAGAGTAATGTCTTTTTAATAACAAATAAGCAATAAGTTTCTCACGATGGTCCATGGCAGAGACACGTCTATCCACAATCAAAAATCACGAGGAACTGGATACCCTACCATACGACAGTAAGATGCTCTTTTTCGCGACGCCGCAACGCCGCAACGCAAACCGCCGATTTTAGCGGCGCGGCGCCGCAACTCCGTTATGTGTTTTGGCCCTAATTAGGAGCATTATAATTAAGAGCAGTGCAGTGGTAACCCAGTGATATTGACCGAGATTTATGAGTTGTCTATCGTAGTTTCGAACCAACAACAGGCGCTTACTTTATGTACGTTTATTTAATCACAACTGATTTCAAACCAGCGAAGGAAAACTTCGTGAGGAAACTAGCATGTCCTAGAAGCAAAAATTCGAAGACATGTGACATCTACCAACCCGCACTGGGCACCCGTAGTGGATTACGGCCCACTCCCTCTCACCGAGAAGGGGCCTGTGTCCCAGTAGTGGGAACTTTATGCTGCATTTAATTATCACAATTTCAAGAATTTTTCAGTCATGTTATTTATTTGATTTTACTAACTACTTGAAACAAACTATACGTACTCTTTAATTATACTTAGAATCGTGAGTTATTCAATATTACTATCATTTTAATTACTTACATAGTATATAATTTTTTTTTTAATCTGCGTTACAGAGTATTGTGGGTTAAATCTGTATATCTATTGTGCAGACATAGTCACTTGATCAATATCAATTAATTAATAGCCTAGTTCATAATTGTACCAGTATAGCATAGGTACATATTATTTGTGAACAATAATTTATTATTATAATATCTAGAAGCCTTTGTTCTAACCAACATTGTTCTAATGAGGGTGCATATTCTGACACACGTCACGTCAGCCTCTTTGAAGAGCTATGAAGCTTTGTAAAAGAACCTCTTTTGTTATGTTTAATGAAAAACAACAAAGCCAAGGGAACTGTAACATTCATTAGTAATTTTTATAAAGAGAAATCTTTAGCTGTTTAAACGGCTTACTGACGTTTCGGACACAATTTATTCAAGGACATATTTTAATTTTTTTTTCACTGACGTTTTGGACTCCATTGTTTAGTACAGTCAATAAACAAAGTATTAAAATATAATATATTTAAAAACGTTTTCCGTAATGCTATTTAAGGGTGGCTTTTTGGTGGCATATTTTAGTAATAAATTGCTTTGTATAAAAGCAAAACTCATTCAGAACTTATATTTGGTATAAAAATCAACATCATATAAATATTGTTTTATATTAATCAACAACATAACATCATAAAAATATTTCTACAACATTCATATTGGTTTATTTAGCATTACTTATTATTAACAAGTCATTACTCTAAAAAATTATAAAAATCACAGATAATAATCAGTTCAAACATAAACTAAATACTATATTATATATGTTAATTTTCTGCAAATGCAAAATTCAAGCGATGTCAGGTTTGGTCCCATAGTAAGAGTTGTTCATAATGAAGTTATTTAAGTTACAGCTTGTATACAGGGTTTATTTTCAAAGACCAGCCAAATTTAAGGGTGTGTACCATCAAACTGAACAACTTTCTCCATGGGACCAATATCGTAATCGTGAAAAATTTTATCAACTGTCCCATAAATAACTTCAATACCCACTCGACCTAAACGTATGGGATGGCTGAATTTTTATTCACGATTACGACGTTGGTCCCATAGACAAAATTGTTCAGTTTAATGGTCTGGACCACACCCTTAAATTTGACTGGTCTTTGAAAAGTAACCCTGTATAGTATTTATTTTATTTCGGACACTGTGTCCGAATATATTGTGTCCGAAACCTCAGCAAGCCGTTTAAACATACATAAACTCACCGCTTACCACAGTAAAACCACCCGCTACGAGCCTTACATACTCCTTTTGCGTCCTTTACGTTCATAAATCTGGTCATACGAGTACACGCCGGTTGCGAGTATTACGTACCTGACCTTCCTGTCACTATAAGTATGTCCTTCTAGCGTCCGCCCTTCAGCGTTTCCACTCACATCTGCTCTGTAATTACCTTTGGTTACTCGCCTTGTATTTATCCTCCCAACATGACCAACGCATCTAAGCATATTCTTTTCGTTGCCACTTATACAGCGTGTAACGGAAGGGGGGTATCAACCCTGAAGGAGGTGAATGTGCTCATGAAACTCAACAACTTTCCCCAAAGAACATAGGTCGAAATATGAAAAAAAAATTTGGCCCTCCCTAACAAAACTGACTACCAGCTGATTGATTTACTATGGGAGGGCCAAATTTTTTTTTCATATTTCGACCTATGTTCTTTGGGGAAAGTTGTTGAGTTTCATGAGCACATTCACCTCCTTCAGGGTTGATACCCCCTTTCCGTTACACGTTGTATATCTGCCTTAAAAAATCAAATAGATTTATCTAGGTTGTTAAAGTATTTTTCTTCGAGTAGTTTACAAAAGTAATAAATAAATTGCATTGAAAACTCGAAACACATTAATATTATTTTCAGCCACAACAAACGTCACTGTTAATGAAAAAATATCAGAAGCCATTAAAATTAAGGGACTTGTAATGTATTTTCATAAATGTGGCATTTTAAAATCCTTCGTATTCCATCATTCATTTCGGTTTTTTTGTGCAAAATAATGTAAACGTCTTTGGGTGTTTTTTTTTTTTTTGTAAAAGAGACATTGACACATACCATCACGATTTGTATCCACGTAGGGTTGGGCAGAGGTTTACTTATACACCCAAATTTCGTCAGTTATGTTACACACTCAGCGCCAACGCACATATGGGCTAAAATTCCAACCCAGAAATATTGGCGTATTCTCCAGGGCCAACCTTATCGAATCGCCTTATAAAATGTATGAAACGGTGTATAGTCAACTATACACCGGCCCGTGAACATGAGGTACCTGGGTGTATCATTAAAGATACACCGGCCTGGGAAAAGAGGTAGATACCTCTGTGTATAGTTAAATATACACCGGCGCTGAGTGTGTTAAAAACAAAAAAAAAAGGTTTTTTTTTTAGCTCACCCAATTGTGTGTCATACTTTCAATTACAATCCAAAGGCTTTTGAAGTAAATTCCTAATCCAAAAATTACTTAAACTTAAAACAACGCAATGAATGTGTTGAACTGTCAAAATATGAAAGGCATTGCCATTGTAGGTGCGTTACGCAAGTACTCCGCTGTTCTTTTATAGCGAAATTAACGCACCTGCCTGTTATTTCATTCGAATGAACGCCTACGAATGGTGTAATGGCTTTGAGAAAAAAAGTCCACATTTCTTTCCATCTCTTTATTTAAATGGAATTTAGCACTTCAGTAAAGGTGACCTTTTTACACCCTTTGTAAGTTAGCGGCATTCTTATAAAAACAAATTGCGGCGTTGCTTTGGAGTACATTGTTTGCAAGACGTCTACATACAATTTTTTTTTCTGCTATTATCGGTAATTGTGTTTGAATAAAATTTTAATAATGTGTAATCATAATGTATTGGCAATAGTAATGAAAGACTCTGTGTAAGATTTTTAGGAATATATTCTCGTATTTAAATTTTCTTTTAGTTGTTTATGCTGCTCATCAGTTTCACTATTTGCATTCAGACTTAATTAATTATCATAGCTACCTTGTTTCTATTAACATTTCTTACCCTTGACCTTTACGTATCAGATTTGTGTGAGCACTTAACTTTTATTACCCTGTCGACATAAGCATATTTTTATCCCTACAATGTTTCTCGCAAGATTTTCTTCCTAAGGAAGTGGGTACTTTGTCGTCTTATAGTAACAATCTCCGGTCAGTGGTTGAACAAAGCCGAGCTGTCAGAAAGTAATTCCGATACAGCATGACGCCTTGTTGCCTTTGTTGTTCATCAAAACAAGACCCTTGGCAACAGTCCAATCTTCAGATATCCCTTGAGTGTAAACAGGCTTCTTTAGATGTAAACCGTACCTTGTTTCTTTAATTTCCGATCGTTTGTGTTG
The DNA here is from genome assembly GCA_949629135.1 of Eremobia ochroleuca. NCBI lineage: Eukaryota > Metazoa > Arthropoda > Insecta > Lepidoptera > Noctuidae > Eremobia > Eremobia ochroleuca. The sequence goes on along the minus strand of OX451395.1, from coordinate 15,389,649 downwards.
TTTTGTTTCTTAATTAAAAGTCATTGGGATAATTAAAGAGAGGGATTCATTTGTTGAAACTTGTTAAATTGTTATCTTAAGCTAACACTGTTAGTTAACAATAATTTTGATCATAGTTACCTAGTATAATTTTAAAAGAGGGTCTGTCGAAAAGGTATGCGTTCACTGTTTTCTGAAAGCAAGCTGAAGGCTCCTAGTCAAAGCTCCCGCAGACAGGCGCGACGCGACGGTGCGACACGATTATGGTAGAACAGTTTTCATGAAACCATAGAATTTGTTCTACTAGTCGCGTCGCGCTTTCACTTCGCGCTCTGCGGGGGCGGCTTGAACGGCAGATTGGTGATTATAATAACACTTGCTTAGTAAATATGGATGAACGGCAAGAGCCCTCTAGCATTTGGGTACTGAGATGATACTTAAAGCGATGCGCATCTTTTTTTTTTTGTCAATAAATGGCTTCTCGCAATTCAACCTATGAGGTTGTCGTCTGCTTAACAGGGCTTGCCTGTGGATGCCTCAATAAATTAAGGCTCCAGCCAGGGCGAGCTCGCATCGCCGGCGCAGTGAAATATACAGGGTCCCATTAAAATAGATGGACAAATTTTAACACAGCGCTCAGTACGTCTAACCAAAGATATCCAAGCAAAAAAAACACTGGTTAGTGATTTTATTTTGACCTAAAATTAATAAATTGCCAGCACATTAGTGTATTTTTGTTACCTGATTATTTTTATTGTAAGTATCTAATGCATTTTTTTTTAATATATTTTTTTACCATTGTACTTATTTTGGTGGTCTGAATGTTTTCAAAAGTTTGTCCATCTATTTGAATGGGACCTTATATAGTACTTTTATTTTATTTATTAAAAATCAAAGTACTTATCAATATATATATATATATTTATTTTATTGATATTGCTTAAGCAATTATTTTACACTACTTTGGTATAAATACCACGCGAAAATGATGTAGAAGTTCGAAGATATTCAGATTTGTTTCCAGTACAAAATTGAATTAGGTCCAGTCGTTTTTTCTTTAATTTTAAGGCATATAACAAAAATGCATTATATTATCATACAAGTATATGATATTTGTGATATGAGAAAAATTGTTTTTATGGATTATATTCAACAGAATCTGCAAATTAGAACTCTCAAATCAGCTCTTCATGAGTTTTGCCTAAACATGCATCAGGAGAACGATTATTGCTAAATAAACAGATAAATTATAAAAAAAATCGCATTATTATTATTGTAGAAGAGAAATCGAAGTATCGTTACCAATTAATTGTTATTTATACCAACCAACGAATAGAATTCAATTTCAACGAGGAAATCATGCATCCACGCGCATTTTTGTAATAGTCCTCATAATCAAAGGAAAATGTACGTAGTACACACTGCATCAAAACGGTGTATATGAAAATCATCGCCAAACATTTCGAAATATCAACAAAGTCTCTGATTTATGGAAGAGCTATTTTGTTAACAAACAATCCAATGGACTGCATTAATCGGGTAGAATCACAACTGAGTCATACTCGCAACATTAACGCGAATATTTCGTGTCTATTATTGTCGGCTTAAATGTTAGCCTTGCGCCATGTTAGTCTTTAGTGAATCATGGCGTTCCCTCATTATAAATAAAACTCATTCATTCAGTGGTGTCGAAGCCGTCAACCGTTACAGGAATCTGTACATAAACATGCTCATGCCTTCTTCCCATGGGGGTAAGAAGACACACGCAGCATCGTAAAAAAAAATCAGCTGTTCCCTACATTTTGACCAGCTGATTTTGTTTCGCGATTTCAGGTTTGGTCCCATAGTAAAAGTTGATCGTAATGATGAGTACAATGATCCCTTTAGATATTTCGTGTAACCTCATAAGGGGTCATTGTAATCGTCATTATGAATAACTTTTACCATGGGACCAAACCTGAAATCGCGAGAGAAAAAAATCAACTGTTCCCTACATTTATGTTTGCATAACTCGTCAAAATGTTGGGATCAGCTGATTTTTTTTCGCGATGTCAGGCTTGGTCCCATAGTAAGTTGCTCATAATGATGAGAACAATGCAACGTAAAACCATATGGTTGTGCGTTGTTTAAGTTACAGCTTGTATAGACCTTATTTATACGGCGGCAGGTTCAGCAACGCACAACCAGTTACCATAGATTCTGAACCTGAGTCAAAAATTTTCATCAGTAAATTAAAAAAAAAAAATGCTGTTCAGTACCTATTATATTTTGACAGCTTAGGTATCGCACTTTTCTATGAAAGTGCTGGAATTCTTTCTAGTACTTTCATGTGTGTGTCGTTCATATTGTGCTACGTTTTTCCTGGTATTTCGTTCTCGTTGTTTAATCAAATCATATGACGATGATTCTAACACATCGGAGAATTCTAATGAATTGTTCTGGTAAAGGGTCAGGGGCTTTCAGTTATATCCAGGATTTTTCAATTTTTTTATTTTTGTTTGATTACGTTGTTTCATCAGCTTGTATTGTTTTGATCATTACAATTTAATATTTCCTGAAACAAACTTATTGAAAAAAAAAAATCCGAAGCAATATTATTTTCAGGAAAAAAATGGATAGCATTCTGTGTAATGAAATGCTGTTCAATTCACTGTATAACATTTTTTTTTTATGCTTGTAAGTATTTAATTTTATATAAAAAAATTATCCAGGTATTCTTTTTTACAACTAAGTATTCAGAATATTTAATATAGTAATAACAGGAAACTGTGTGTTTTGGTTTATTTTTCTATATCGTGAAACATGAAAACCCCCGATACTTTCACAACAGCTAGGTACCCGTGACTTGGTTCGTATGTTTTATTTTGAAGGCCTCATATACTCTATTTTATCTGTGCATTTATATGTAGGTCATCATCACCATCATCATTTCAGCCAAAAGACGTTGCTGACATAGGATTCCACCATGCATCGCCACTTCGATCGGTTCTGTGCTTCTCGCATCCAGCTGATTCCTGCGGCCGTCACCAGGTAATCGGTCCACCTTGTGGGAGGCCGTCCAACTCTACGTCTTATGTATGCGGTCGCCACTTCAGAACCCTTCAAACCCATCGGCCATCTGTAGGTGTCATATGTAGGTATAGTCTCAAAACTATCTTCAATAGTAGCTCGATCTTTTCATTGCAGAAATATGCATCATGCCTGTTTATTATAAGTCCAAAAATACACCGTGTCTTCACCACCATTTGCACATCAAGTTACTACAATCTGTCAGATTTCTTTAATAGATTTTCAACTTTATCGCTAAAGTATAAGGTTCAAAGTTGATTGGGAAAATTTTACAGTTTCGGGTAGCTTGATGTGTTAGGTTACTCTTATTGTGTTACAAATAACGCAATTCCAATGCGAGAATTATAACCTTTGTAGAGACAGCCTAATCGAATGTTCATGCACGTACAGAATCTGCATAGCCCCTTATTCCGCGGCGGTGTTCCAAGTTTTGCAATATCATCCATCGTTGCTTATCTTACTGCATATAACATACTTTTGATGCCGAATGTTCAATATAAAAGTTATTTTATTTATTGGTTGTAGGAACCCAAATCTTGTTCGGATGCTGCTCGGTTTCCTTTTAGATTTAGTGGTGGAAATAAACTTTTGGCCTAATGTACATCTTGGTCTCCGTGCTAGGAGAAGACAATCTGAATTTTATTCAAGATTCAAATTGCTTTTATAAGAAACATGCTTAAATAAATTGAATATTTGTTTTATCATTTTAATACTTGAAGTCTTTTAAAACTCAATAACTGAGGAATTAATAAAGTCTTTTGAAACGTAATAACTAAGAAAAGTAATACCTACACGGCTTCATAATGTTATTTCACTCAAGCAATCTCCAGCACTTTGCTCCAGCAATCTTCCATTTCATCAAATAAAATATCTGCTTTATCCAGAAATCTCTTCATACATTTATGTGAAAACCATTACTTAGTACACATCTAAGTGGATCCATTCATTCATAAAAGATTTTTCCAATTCGTATCACCCAACCCGATTCGACCTGTACTGTGACATAAAACTTTGCCAATGCAGTACTTCGGTACTACTACGAATAACATTGATAGAAATTCTGGTACAACGATTCCTTGGATTAATATCCGAGGAATTACTTACAAGGTGTAATTTTTAATAAAGCAAAACCTCATATCAAACCTGAAATCGCGAAAAAAATCAGCTGTCCCTATATTTATGTTCGCATAACTCGTCAAAATGTAGGGAACAGCTGATTTTTTTAAAAGTTGTTCATAATTATGAGAACAATGACCCCTTATGATGTTTTGCGTTATCTAGACACGCGGTGGCGTGTCAAACCAAGTTCAAGCTAACAGAACTGGCGAGCAGCACCGTGTGTAATTTTACACGAACCATTTCGAGCCACTTTTTACCCCCTCATAACTCAAAAATTTCACATAATCATGTCAAATATGGCTCATTTATTGAGACTTGGAAGATACATATTATGTGCTCCGAATTTCATGAACAGTCCCCAAACGGTTATTCAGGTATTAACGTCCAAAAATCGTCATTTTTATCACTGACTGACCTATAGATCAAAACTCTAACTCAGTTCCAGATGACCTACAAAGTTCAAATTTGGCATCCATATAATATATAGTTGCGTGAATACAAAGGAACGAATTATAATATAGCCTTCGTAAGTTCTAAATCTGTAAGTTCTTATTTTATTCTTCCGAAAGTTTGGCTTGCTGGTAGAAACTAGCCATCGAACATAGGGCTCTTCCATGACTGTTTACTGAAACGGTTGCCAAAATAATCTAACGAATTTTCAGGACACGAATTGCCGAATAAATCCTGGATTTGTTATGTAAAGATAGCATCAGTTGTTTTAAACAAAGGAATAATGGATTCTAGTAAATGTAGGTGTTCCAGGTGTAATCGACTTTTTAATTAAAAATAAAGTCTTTGGACCACGGTGTTAGTTACTTGATCATGAAAAGGTGCAACGCGAAAGCTACTAGAGCAGTTCAAACGATTCGTGTTATAAGTACAGATGCCAGCACATCAAGCTACTACAATCAGTCAATTTTTTTTAATAGATTTTCAACTTTACCGCTAAAGCGTAATGGTGGATCCACACGATACAGACTTTCATACAGACTACAGACTTTCATACAGACTTCTATAGAATTTTGTCTGTGCAACTAAGCAGTACAGACAAATGTCGGTGTGATAAAAAGTCGCACAGACAAAATTCTATAGAAGTCTGTATGAAAGTCTGTATCGTGTGGACCCACTATAAGGTTCAAAGTTGATTGGGAAAATTTGACAGTTTCGGGTAGCTTGATATGCTGGCGTCTGTACATCTACCCAAGTGCTTTAACATACATCGTGTACAAACACCTGAACAGGGATGTGCTAGGAAGCCCGCGGAATTCAAATTTTCTTAATAATTGATTTTAGAGAAATTGAATTATAATTATTAAAATCATCAATACGACCCTCTTAAGTTCATATAATCCTAATGATTCATATTAGTCCTTTTTCGAAAACAGTACCTTTAATCCAGCTAATCGCAATCAAATTCTGTATATCGACATGTAAACAACTGCTAACGACAGTTCTCACAACCTACGGGGTATCAGGGACATAGACGCGCCACCTTTTACTATGGATTCAATTCATGATTCTGAACCCCTGCGTTGAAATTTTTCGCCGGTTATTAAATAAATGCCGGTTTTTAGTTATTCCATGCATTTTTACCGCTTAGATATTGCACTTTTCTATAAAACGGCAGATTTTTTTTTGATAAATGACGAAAAAAAATATACGTTAGGGATTTTAAAATCATGTGCTGAATTCATCATTACAGTTTGCGCGTCGATGTCGTGCCCATCCTGTATAGAAGCTTCCAAATTCAAACACGAATCCAAATCTAAATGTCAAAATAATTAAAATTCTAGGTACATCCCAGTTTTCCAGATGACCTGGCAACTTTGTTTGAGACTCAAGGAGTATGTTCGGCTGATAACCTCATTGTGCATACACCGGCCGCGTCGGAAAAAGTTCAGAAATTCCCAGGTGTTAATCGAATTTCGATCTCGACAGCTATCATCCGGGTGGAGTTGGAAATTGTTTGGTCCTATCTGGTTTCCTTCCAATTTTATAATATTCGACAATGTCTGTGGCCAGCTATTTTCATGAATCTATCCAGAATTTGATTGTGATTTGCTTAGCCAAAGGTTCTATTTTCGAAAAAGGTTTGAATACTCATCATCATCATATCAACCATCCCCTGCTGGACATAGGTCTCCCCTAAGCTCCGTCACTTCGACCAGTACGATGCTTCCCGCATCCAGCGGATTCCTGCGGCTTTCATAAGGTCATCGATCCACCTTGTGGGACGCCTTCCAACGCTTCGTCGTTCCACTCCAGAACCTTTCGTCCCCAACAGTCATTGGTTCTGCGAGCAATTTGCCCTACCCACTGCCTCTTAAGTTGGTAATTCTTCGGGCTAAGTCGGTTTGAAGAATAAAATGATTAAATTATAAATACAAGGAAAACATTGTTATTTAACATGTTAAAGAATGCCTGAGGCATTAAGTTTGCCTTGCCTTGTTTGCCTAGTTGTAGGGCCCCTACGACCCCGGATGCCGGAATAGATACAGCATGGCCGCCAAATAAGAAGCAATACTGAATTTTCGCTATTTATTTGAACAGGACGAGTTCACTTTAACGGTACCTAAAACCATAATGATTCTAATACAAACGCTTCTTTTACAAATTTAAAACTGATCTGAGAATAATTTTTCTGCCGGCTTGCATTATGTAAGGTTTCCTTTTCCAGACACCCTACAGAATGCATAATGTTTAAGTAAATAAACAAAAGTAAGCTGGTTTGAATGGGCCAGAATTATGAACAATGAACAGTCGTATATTCATCAAAATCTAGTCCTTTTGTAATAAGGATACGCTTTACGCTCAGTTGTGCTGTATTTGTGAGACATTAACTATCTCGCACAGCATCAAATGTTCATAAAAGCTATTTGTCAGGATAGCTTTCGAATGGACAATGAAAACAGTAATATTGAATAGTATTGAAACAATTTTATACCGTGCTGCAGAATAGCGGTTGTTATTAATTAATATAGAACTGAATATCCAACATTCGTGTAATTAAAAACCGCACTAATGAAAAACGCTCAAGTATTAAATCCAATATAGAACTTGTTAAATATGTATTCAATGATATATTAGCTAATGGAAAACCATATTCCTTAAAATATTGTGGTTATCTGTACTTATCCTAATAATAAAGCCGAGGAGTTTGTTTGTTTGTTTGAACGCGCTAATCTCTGAAAGTACCTGTCGGATTTGAAAAATTATTTTTGCATTTTGATAGCCCAACTCCTGAGGAAGGCAATACGCTAATGAACATCACGCTAAGGAGCCGAGCAAAAAGATATAAAGTTTGAAAGCGAAACCGCAGTAATAGCGCGTGTGGGCAACGCGATGGGACGCGATGGGTCTGGGGCACAAGAAATTTCTCGCGAACGAAATTGCGGGCAGAAACTAGTTTCTTTTATAAAATTGTCAGCATTTTAGACACTAAAAATGTAACTCCTAGTTAGCTGGAGGCAAAATCTGCAAGCGGCAAAAGAGACGCAATTTGCTTAAATGCTAATTTCGAGCAATTTACGTCAGCTAACAAGATATTTCTTTGAGAAGGAAAAACACTTTATTTATTTGTTTGTTATTTACACTAGTAAATACTACATGCAGTATTTTCCTTATTTGTAGTCTTCCATTACTGTCCTCCTTGCGCACTAAGTTTCATCGGTATGAAACAATTTTCTGCAAACCGTACTCCGCCACTAGGGTTTCCTGAGCAGTTTCGAGTGGTCGATCCGTTGTATAGGATGCTTTAAATTAGGTATCTCTTTACTTCCTTAAGGGCGAATTTTAATACTGTTTTTTTTTCTTTTTTTTTCCCAATTCAATTTGTCATGACAATTTTTCCATACTGACCACAATTTTTACCATTTTTTTTCTTTTCTTTTTGTCTTCAATTTTCAGACTTAAATTTTTTTCCACGGATGAAAGATATCTTTTAGACTTTAGTAAAATCAGCCCTGAGTCATTTCTAATACAAACATAAATCTTTGTTTTATAATAACCGTTTTACCTAGCAACTATGATGAAGCATCGCTGCAATGAATTATTCTTAACTTGTCTTGCTATGATCTCCTATTCTGGAGAATTTCATCTCTCAGAATATGCAAACAGCTTTACATAAAATCATACCAACAAATATCTTACCAGACATAGACATCTTGGATTTTGTACAGAAACTTAGCATTCAGTAATATATACATATGAATTACCTATGTATATACATATTACCTACATTACATTACATACAAATAAATAAAATTGAAGTGTCTGTTTGTAATGTAAATGACAGCTTTTTCATTAATGCATATGAAAGTATATACGGTACTTACAACATTTTTTTTTTAATTTTTTTTGTCTATCTGTCGGTTTGTTCTGGCTAATCTCCGAAATGGCTTGACCGATATTGACTGAACTTTCACTGGCAGATATCTGATATTATAAGGAATAACTTAGGCGGCTTTTATTTTTAAAAAGAATCAAGGTTCCGCTTCAAAAAAATAAATTAAAACCCATGAAATCCAATTTGTTTTCCGAGATGCACGCGGACAAATGTTTGGTAGATCAACTATTAACTTCCTTCTAAATCAAGACAGAAAACAGACTTGAACTATCTAAAGGAGAACTTTAATGTAAACATTTAGAATTCTCCAAGTCAATGTGGGGAATTCTGACTTTGAATCTCGTATCGTATCTCGCGTGGAGTAAGTAGAAGTTCAAGAAGTAACACGACATAGTCTGGACTTTGAAAGTCGAAATGTAAAGCTGATACTGTAATAGCATGCAGTTTAAAGTTTATTGTGTGCAAAGATTGGAAAAGTTGTTTTCTCTGCTGGCTTTAGAGTCCTTATTTCCGCTTTGTTGGTTCCATGAGTATAGTTTAACGTTAACAATAGGTGACTAGGCTGGAAATCATAGTTTTAAGAATCAACTTATCTATAAAGGGTACTTTATCTTGATCGGTGGATCACGGGCTAAAATAGTTCTAGTTGAAAGCAGATCCCTTTTAAATCCACTAAGTGAAATAGCAGCCGAGATAAATCGAACGCTTCCTTTACTCAAAAGTGCAGTTAAAATAATCCAAAAGAGAAGAACGCACCGACCAATAGATTTTCACACAAAGAGCTTTTTAAAAAGTTTCCAAACACATACATTTGCCGTCACACTGAGCAAAGTAGCTCGATAGGTTGCAAACTTCCAACTTCGCCAGTTTTCGGACCGAGAAAAATCCGGAGTAATCTCCCCGGATAGTAGCTCTGCCTTTGGGAACGAGTCAAAGGATACGTACCTACTAATATTTTACGGTAGCTCTGGTACTCTTTACGCGTTATTGTTGTGTTTGAATTTATTATTAATATTTTACTCCCAGAGGAAATTGATTGGCTGCCTTCGCGGAAAGGGATTTCAATGACTGATTTCCTGACGTTCTGGTCTGAGTAATTGGTGATCAAGATAAACCTTCAGATCTATTCGTTTCCAGCGAAATAGTCAATTAATATTGTAGCAATAATAAAGACTGCTAGAAGTTTCCAAGTGTTGTTATTAGCCAGACGTAAATACTTACAAAAGGAACATTTTCATTAATATTCTGTCGACATCTATCTCAATCAGATAACGTTCCCTTAATGACCAGATGCGGACAAAATGATACGTCTTTATTTGCAATAAGATCTGTATTAGTTCTTGTATGATTGAGTTCATTGTTTAGCGTCTGTGATTGGAAGGTCAATTGGTTTGAGCTCTATGGAAATTCCTTGCGTATGACCTTGACGGGTCTGATTGTATAATTTTATTTCTAATTGACCTTCTATTAATTTATTCTTTGTTATGTCTTGTTCATAGTCATCATCACTACGTACGATTGTGATCTCTAAAGGTTCAATAAGGTTAATAAAGGCCTGTTATTATCGATCGGTAACATCGGATGCGTTATTGCGATAATGCGTCCCGATTCCTTGCCACACAGCTGAGTTTTTATCGTCCGATATTCCCAACGCGTGCGTGTCACCGACACTATAGACCCGCACTACACGTTACTACGTCATTAACGCAGGTATGTGTAATATCGCATGCGTCCTGATACAAAATATTCTAAGAACTCTTACCGGAATATCGCAGGACGGAGGAACGCAAGCGTCCTACTTCTATTTCTTCGTTATTATCGCAGCAGTTTGTAACTTATTGATCTATATTTTCGATTAGGACAGTAAAAAATGTACTGAAATCAGATATCGCAATAACGCATCCTATATTATCAGTCGATCTGATTTCAGTACATTTTTTACTGTCCTTAATTGTTGCCTGTCTTTCAATCAACTCAGGCACTGTTGTCAACTATCAAGTTAAACCATATCAACCGAATCCCCACCTTCCGCTTCCAGTCCGTCCCAGCCACCAAAAAATTAACGGGTACCTGTTAGAGAAATCCATCTACAAATTTCCCGACTTCGGGATCGATATTAATTGCAATGTCAGATATACTGGCACGTAAGGGACGTATAGTTTCAGCTCGAGCGGTTCGATTGTCATCGCGCATTTTAGTTTAATCCGTTTTGGGGCTAGTTTGCAGTAGTATGAAATAATAGAGCTTCCCTTTGATCAGATATTGGATTATGTATTTTTATTAGTTTCCAATTATTATTATCAACCTGAGATGTCCCACAAAGGGCAAAGGCTTCCTTACTCTCTTTCAACTTATATCTGTTTAAATCTGCTAAGGACTAGTTCTTGTTGAAGGAGTCCAACTCATCCCGCCATCTCCGTCTGGGCCTGCCACAATGTCGCTTGCCATTATAATAATAATAATAATATAATAATATATTCCACAACTTTCACACAACGCCATCTAGTCCCAAACTAAGCAGAGCTTGTGCTATGAGTACTAGACAACTGATAAACATACATATACAACGTGTAACGTTAAATGCGCAAAACCTCTTAAGGGGTCATTGTACTCATCATTATGAACAACTTTTACTATGGGACCAAACCGGAAATCGCGAAAAAAAAATCAGCTGTTCCCTACATTTTGAGGAGTTATGCGAACATAAATGTAGGGAACAGCTGATTTTTTTTTCGCGATTTCAGGTTTGGTCCCATAGTAAAAGTTGTTCATAATGATGAGTACAATGACCCCTTAAGAGGTTTTGCGCATTTAACGTTACACGTTGTATATTTCTAAATACATACATAATAGATAAATTACACCCAGACACAGAACAAATGATCGTGCTCATCACACAAACATTTGTCCTGGGTGGGAATCGAACCCACGACCTTGCGTATAGTAGTCAGGGCCACTGACCACTAGACCAACATGCCTGCCATTAAGAGGGACTCATTAACTTCAAATAACATCTCATGATGGATTCAACAATGCAGTACCAATTTTTACGTTCTCTTGCTTAATGTGCAAGAGAACGTAAAAATTTCTTCTTCCCAGCGAAAGCACTAGGAAGTGGTGAAGGGCGGGCGTTTTGGGGAACTGTCTTTTGTAATTTTGACGTTCGAAAAGTGCTGATTCTCAGCCTAGTTTGAATAAATGACTTTTCATTTTTTTTTTTTTTTGATTGGTACTGCATACATTACAGGAATTGCTAAGAGCTTCTTTTGAGAAACAAAATACATAAAACAGCTAGAAAACGCAAAGTACTGCGATTTTTAAGCTCATCAGTTTTACGGTTATATGGGTTATATGTATTGAGTTTCGTTTGAATGATATGTGCTAACGTTCAGTACTTTTGTTTGACATTTACTGTGTAAATGTTGAAAGCTGTTTGTGAAATAATATTCTGAAATTTTCTGGGTATTGTTCAAAGAGGGCATAGCCTTTTATTCGCAAATACGGTCTTATTAAAATTTATATACTTTAACGTTGGTACTCGTACTGATGCCACATCGACGTGGCAAACCAAGCACTCTTCGGATTATCTGTTCTATTTATTTAATATAAGATTGAATATAATTAATATAAGATTTTGAAAACCTAAAATTAGGAATTTATTTTCCGAAGGGGTAAGCAGAGATTTCCAATATGTATATCCACATTATAACTATGTATGTATGTTCTTCTTCCCTTAATTTTAAACCACTTGCCAATTATTATTTTTTTTTTTTTCATGAACTGAATTGACTCACACGAACACTTTCTGACATTTTGGTATTTCAGTGAACAATGTAAGAACCCTTTTATGTTGAAAATAAACCCCAATAGAATTAAAAACCACACGCTTTTAATGATTTCAAAGTTAAGCTTAAAATAGCTGGAAAATTGTTGCGAGGCGGTCAAAGAGCTACTATTAGTGCGGAGAAAAGGAACAAGTGAAAATAATGTGGGGTTGTGGCTTTCAACGGATCTTTAGAAAATCAATTGAAGGGTAATGGGTAACGGGTAATACAATAGCCGTGCTCTGGGCTATCAAAGAACCGTTAACGTAACCATGTAGCTAGTTTAATCTCTACATAATGGTGCTTTAATATATGTTATGGGTCTAATTCATATAAACACACAGTCATAATGGTGTATAGTCCTCCAGACCGTATTTCGGCTACGGCGCCCAATCTCAACGGACACTAGCTTTCGGCGCGGGAGATATTATAGTGTACAAGTGTGTGCGCAGACACAGGTGCACTCCCTCTTCCCTCACTCTCATAGTCCGACGGGACGGCAATCTGACAGGAGCGGAGAGATCAGGCGCAGGACCAACGGCTTAACGTGCTTTCCGAGGCACGGGGGTATCACACCGCCAACTTCCAAACTCCGGGCTGTTACTGAGAAATTCCTAATGGAAAAACTCAATAACACTTCGCCCGACCCGCGACCCCACGCTCAGCATTCACGCTTGCGACCACGAGACCACGAAACGAGGCTATTGAAAGTAGTATTGTGCGAATATTGCCATCATCTGGGATTGAATTTGGATATTATATGGTCGCTAGTACAGTGACAGTTTGACATTAAGTGCATCATCATATTGTTTCATCATCTACTTCGCCTTTTCCCAACTTTGTTGGGGTCGGCTTCCAGTCTCACCGGATGCAGCTGAATACCAGTATTTTACATGGAGCGACTGCCTATCTGACCTCCACAACCCAGTTACTGGGTGATACGATATCCCTAGGTAAGACTGGTTGTCAGACTTTCGGGCTTCTGACTACCCGTAACGACTGACAAAGATCTACGAATGCCAGCCGGGACCAACGGCTTAGCGTGCTTTCCGAGGCACGGAGGGGTCTTGGTATGTAAAGATGGTCACCCATTCACAGAGCAACCGCGGCAAGCGTAGCTTAACCTGATCGATCGACCTGTGCGGCTGTTATTATTTAGCCACAAGCCCCTCTATGCCGCATCATCATATTGTTTATCGAAAGATAAAGATTTACTGCAGCAGATTTTTTAATTGCGCTTAAATAGACCATGCTTCTCTCCAACGTGTTTCAAATAAACCGACAAAGAGCTACTATTAGTTCGGAGAAAAGGAACAACTGAAAATAATGTGGGGTTGTGACTTTCAACGGATCTTTAGAAAATCAATTGAAGGGTAATGGGTAACGGGTAACACAATAGCGGTGCTCTGGGCTATCAAAGAACCGTTATGTTAACCATGTTGCTAGTTTAAACTCTAAATAATGGTGCTTTCATACATATTATGGGTGTAATTCGTATAAACACACCGTCTTTATGGTATAGTGCAGTCGTTGGAAGTAGTTATCTGGGATTGATTTTGGATTTTCTTATGGTCTTGTGACATAATATGCGTCATCTTATTAGCTATCGAGAGATAATGATTTAATGTGTAAATGATTTTTGAGTGCGCTTAGAGCTCTTACACACGAGCGGCATGTTGCCAATGTCAGCGATAACTGCAGCCGTCGACAGGCGTCGGCGGCAGCCGTTGACTTATGGCAACACTTGCAGCTGTAGCGTGGTCGGCGTCGACGGCCGCTTATCTTTGAAGTTGGCACGTTGACCTATAGCAACACTTGCAGCTGTAGCGTGGTCGGCGTCGACGGCCGCTTATCTTTGAAGTTGGCACGTTGACCTATAGCAACACTTGCAGCTGTAGCGTGGTCGGCGTCGACGGCCGCTTATCTTTGAAGTTGGCACGTTGACGGCAGCCGTCGACATGTCAACGACTGCCGCCGACACGTCGACGGCTGCAGTTATCGCTGCCGTTGGCAACATGCCGCTCGTGTGTAAGAGCTCTTAAATAGACCCATCCAATCAGTTTTTTGAAGAAAAAGTTACCCTAGTAACCAGGTTAGAATAGATTTAATCATCTAAACTGCATGATATGTGTTCCTAATTGTTAGCAAGAGTTTTAATTATTTAGCAGACAAAGGTCAAACTTTCGCTCACGTCCACAGAGAAAAAGGGTACGAGATTTTATTTATTTATTTTATTTTTATTTCTTTAGGACAACAAACAATTGCGTAATGATGCTTAATACTAGTACAAATAGATTTATTAGGAACAAATGAGTAATAACGCAACCAGCACCGTTATCCACATAATAATACAACAAAAACTTAATTAGGTATAAACAAACTTAAGTAAACAAAATATTAACTATTATAATGTGATTTATACAACACTTGTAAAAGGTGAGACAAACTTTTAACAACCGAGTTCGAAACATTGAGTTATAATGCACTACGTAGTACAATGTAACTCAATGCCACGAAACTCATCATCAGATCTTAAAATAATTGAAATGCATGCGAACAGAAAATACTAAACTAAACACAAAACAAAAACAAACTAAACACATAAACAAGAATAAACTAAATACATTTAATATAGAGTCATTCACAGTTTGTCAGTCAACAAAGTTCGTGGTTTATTTAGGTCTCGTCTCCGTTGGGCTAACGTTTTAGCTCTAACCTGCTTTAAGTAGGCTTAACGAGGAACTCCAATTTAGGATAGTAAAGTATTTTTAGGCTGAAACTGTAGGAGAAATAGCTAGCCTTCTCTTGTAAGTTAAACACAGCTACGAAAATATTTTCTCATCGCTCCAGTAAATCCCCGCTTTGACACTATTGACACTTGAATAATTTAGTTCAAGTCGCTTTACTAAAATATCTACATTCAGAAGTGTTAAAAGCTCATCTAAAATCTTTTACTAAAATAGTCTCCGAAAATATTATTTAAACATCATCGCAAAGAGAAATGGAATTACTTAGATTTTTTCATTTCCAAAGACTTATAAAATAATGAAACACTTCATAGGTAAAAGTATCTCCAATAAGCGCTATGAATATCGAGAGGGCGTCCAGTTCTTCAAAATTTAATTTATTCCTTTCATCCAATAAGACCTCTTAGATTCGATGGAAAATAATTACTGTAGACGAATTTTCTCCTTCGTACTGTAATGAAATAATGAAATCGGGACAGTTATAAGCTACGCAGAAATGGACTTTTTGGTAAAAATAAATTGCTTACCGATGTCTTTATTGCGAATGATTTGGGTCGCTTTAACTTGTCATCTAAGCAGGAAGAAGCACGTTACTTTTCAATTAGCCAAATTAACTTGAATTTCCGCTTCGAATTTTCTGAAATTAATCATCATAAACGATATTACGAATTTGCTGTTATAGGAATATAAGCAATGAAATGTGTTCAAAGCTAATCTAAAATGTAGGTATTAAGATATAAAGTGAAACCATTAATTGTGGTAGAAAATTGCGTCATAAGGTTTTATAAAGTGATATCTAATGTAATTTACGTTATTGTTAAAGAATCAAATAGTTTACAAACGAGATTTAAGGTCAAATTCATTTTGCAACAATATGGCAGCGCATAAAACGCGAACAAACAAGCATTTTTATGTATTAGCTCTAGCAGACGTGAGACTCGTAGGTAAGTAGTAACCGCCGCCCGAGTCGATCGAAGAGGTTAAGCTATGCTTTCCGCGGTTGGTTCGTGAATGGGTGACTATCTTCGTGCCTCGGAAAGGACGTTAAGCCGTTGGTTGCAGCTGTTATTTGTGGATCTTTGATAGTCGTTACGGGTCGTCAGAAGCCCGAAAGTCTGATAAACAGTCTTACCAGGATATACGAGTAGTATTACGGAACTAACTGGGTTGTGGCAGCCGCTCCATGTAAAATACTGGTATTCAGCTGGAAGCCAACCCCAATAGTCTAAACAATACAACAACAAAGAAAATTGAACATGTATAATATTTACTATATTTTTCTTGTAAGTAAACAAACAAATAAACTTTATTTTGCTTCGTCAAAAAAATATCTTGTTAGCTGACGCAAATTGCTCGAAATTAGCATTGAAGTAAATTGCGTCTCTTTTGCCGCTTGCAGATTTTGCCTCCAGTTAACTAGCAGTTACGTTTTTAGAGTCTAAAATGCTGGCAATTTTATAAAAGAAACTAGCTTCTGTCCGCAAGTTCGTTCGCGTGTTCGCGGCGCGTGACCCGCCCCGTCGCATCGTATCGTCTGCCCTCGTTATTACTTAGTTTTTGCATAGTGTTCTTTCTTGCTTTTTTATTTTTGGTTCTAGAGTGATGTGCAAATAGCCCATAGCCTTCTTCAAGAATTGAGCTATCAAATGAAAAAAGATTTTTAAATCCAACTGGTAGCTCAAGAGATTATCACGTTGACACTGCAGAAGCGAAAACTATCGTCAAAAAAACAATTGCGATGTTCGGGAAACTCGATGTCCTCGTTAATAACGCTGCCATACCGAAGAACACGACGCTCACAAGTCCAGATGTGATGCAAGCGTACGATGAAGTGCTGGGCATCAATCTGCGGGCTGTGGTCCACTTGACGAGCTTGGCGGCGCCGTACTTGGCAAAGACCAAGGGCAACATCATTAACATCTCGAGCGTACTCGCCAAAACGTACGTACAAGCGTCACTGATGATGATGTACTGTGTTTCTAAAGCTGCTCTGAACCACTTCACTCACGGAGCGGCGTTGGAGCTGGCAGCTTCAGGCGTCAGAGTGAACATAGTGAGTCCAGGCCCCGTCCGTACTAACATGCTACAGGGTTTGGTGAACGATAAGATTTGGGACGAAAAACCCAATGCAACTGCTCTGCAGAGGATTTCCGAACCAGTGGAAGTAGCTGATGTGAACAAACAAACTCTTCAGATTTTCTGTTTGTTTAGATATAGACAGACAAAAATGGGTAGTTCTTAGAGTTAGAATTTATTTTTGTACAGACGCCAGCACATCAAGCTACTACAATCTGTCAAATTTCTTTCATTGATTTTCAACTTTATCGCAAAAGTATTAGGTCCAAAGTTGATTCGGAAAATTTGACAGTTTCGGGTAGCATGATGTGCTGGCGTCTGTACATTTCGTAGTTGGCTGAGGCTGTGCCATAGAAATATTTTAATAAGTAGAGTCAGCATAAAAGTCTGGTAACACTTCAGTTTACTTCATCTTAATAATTGAGAAAAATGTTTCATGAATACCGGAATAAAAATAATATTTATAAAAAAAATAACTTTTAGCTATAATATTGAATGCCTAAAAGAAGTTAAATGAATTACAAAGCAAGAGTGGACAGGCATCTTCTGGGCACGATCGTTCCCTCATAGACCTCATCCATCGTTTACCATCAGGCGTGATCGAGATCAAAACCAGGTCCATAATACAGGAATAAAAAAAAATAAAAAAAATTGTGTCAATTTCGATGATCTGACGGTCGATTCTGTAAAAATCTCACCGTGAAATCATAAGTGAAGTGAGCACTTAATAGTGTTAATACCTAGCGAATGACAGCTCACTCCACGCTCACTTCACCCAAGCTTTCACGGTGAGATGGTTACAGAATCGCACGGCTGGAAAAGTAACTGTGTTAGTCGACTTTAGTTGCTCACCGTGCCTTCTTTACACTAATACATAGGTACAGACGCCAGCACATCAAGCTACCCGAAACTGTCAGATTTTCCCAATCAACTTTGAACCTTATGTTTTGGCGATAAAGTTGAAAATCTATTAAAGAAATACGACAGATTGTAGTAGCTTGATGTGCTGGCGTCTGTACTTTGAATTCTCACTCCAAAGAATACGACTTGACTGTTGATTCAAACTTTACGCTTGCACTCTGAATAACTGGATTCTGATCCTAAGCCAAGCACAGAGGAGATTTCATAACAATGGAATCTAAACCAGGATCGTGAACATAGATTTCCAAGAGCATTTCTGAAGACAGATCAACTGCCTTTTGATTGTGAACACCGGAATAATCCAGCATAGGATCTTATGTATTTTGAGTTTATTTTATCAATTGAAAGGGATCATTTGAAAGACGAGATTTAAGGAGAAAACGACTTTATTGTTTACCTATTTACCATAAGTTTTGTAAAAAGCTGCCAAGTGCGAGTCGAACTTGTTCTCGAAGGGTTCCGTATCACCGTATGTTATTTAACACTATCTATTGTTGTTATAGCGGTCATAGTACCTAGTACACAAATCTAACTATTACTGTTTAAAAGATACAGCCCTGTGACAGACGTGCAGACGGACGGACATTGGAGGTTTAGTAATAGGATCCCATTGGCAGTCACCCTTTCGGTACGGACCCCAAAAAGGGACAAGGAAGTTATGCCCCAAATAAATACATACAGCATGCTGTTTTACCAGTTCCAAATTTTTACAGGTTGTTCCACCCATGAATATGAATAACTTTCACTATTGAACCAACTCTGATATCACGAAAAAAATCAGCTGTTTCATACATTTTGGTCAAGTAGGATTTCAACTTTTGTATTAAACAGCTGATTTTGTTTTCGTGATTTCAGAGTTGGTCCCACAGTGGAAGTTGTTCATATTCATGAGTAGAACACTCTGTAAAAATTTGGAGCGTGCAAAAAAAGCATTCAGTACCTATATTTATTCTATGGAATAGAATCGAATAGAATACTCTTTATTGGTTGGTTTGGTTGGTTGTTTTGTTTTTTTGGTATATCTAAGAGCTTCCCAGTTTATCTCTAGATTATGACGGTATTGTCATGACAGGCCTGTTAGTCTAGTGGTCAGTGCCCTGACTGCTATGCGCAAGGTCGTGGGTTCGATTCCCACCCAGGACAAATGTTTGTGTGATGAGCACGATCATTTGTTCTTTGTCTGGGTGTAATTTATCTATAATATCAACAACTGACAAACAACAACACACAACACAACACACCACACACAACACAACATACAACTGATAAACATATATATATTTCTAAATACATATTTAGAAATATATATATGTTTATCAGTTGTCTAGTACTCATAGCACAAGCTCTGCTTAGTTTGGGACTAGATGGCGTTGTGTGAAAGTTGTGGAATATTATAATTATTATTATTATAATTATAATATTATAATATTATATTGTGATTTGAGAGTAGTAGTGGCCCAGTGGCAACCACAACGACTTACGAGTCTTGGGTTCAAACCCAGTCAGGCGGTCTACTTTGTGTAAATATTTTCATCACCACTGCTCTCAAAACGGTGAACGAAAACATTGTGAGGGAACCGGCATGTCCTAGAACCAAAAATTCAAAGACATGTGGCATCTACCAACCCGCACTGGCCCCTAGTGGTAGATTATAGCCTAATCGCCAAGATTAAAAAAAAAATACACTTATTTTATAGTTTTAAGTTTTCACATCTGTCAGTAGTCCACATATCATGTCCTAGAACCAAAAAGTCGGAAGTCATGTGACATCTAACAACTCGTACTGGGCCCGCGTGGTGGATTACGGCCCACTACCTCTCGAAGAGAAGAGGCCTGTGTCCCAGCAGTGGGACATTATACGCTGATTATGTACCGTGGCTGATTGTGTATGTTTTATGTATCGTGATTTATCTGCAAATATACAACGTGTAACGTTAAATGCGCAAAACCTCAGACACCCCAACTGATTTTTAATTCAATTGACCTATTTCAGAGAGAAAATAAATCATTAAAAAAATTGCAAAGGTTTTATGTGCTGTTTTAGTTTTACTGGCCATTCTGATCGTTTCTTGCGCCTGCAACGACGCTTTATCGAGGGAGGAGTCGTCACCGGGCCGCTGCGCCGCGCTGACATTGGCTTGCTTGACCTATTAGTAAATAGACACGGCAACGTTTTTAATGAAGATTTTTTGAAAAAATGTGACCTATATTAAAAAGTGGTTCATTTAATTCTGCTCGTTATTCTGATCAAACTATTTTCAGGTTATGCGCATTTAACGTTACACGTTGTAGAATTAGATGAGCTTAACAATTTTTTTTTTTTTTTAATTTGCTCACACTAGGAATTTCTCTTGTATTGTGGATGCGTTTACAAACATTTAAACTCACATACACAAACAGCCAGACCCGGAGCAACTACTTGTAGGTACAAATATTTGTTCCGTGCGGGAATCGAACCCACGACACGCAGCGCAGCAGTCAAACGCTTAACCTCTGCGCCAACCGTGCCGTCAAAAATTAACGAATCAAAATAGTCTAAATCCAAATAAACACATTAAAGCCACGACCGGATTCAACAACCAACATTGATGGCATTAGACCATTAGGTCATTAGGTAATTATTCATATTATGAATAATTTTAGCGTATTATCGTATTATCAGTGTTGTTTAATAATACGAGTACGACTAATTGAATAGTTCAAGAAACGACTACGCAAGTTTCTGAGACCTTTTTGGAGGTTTTCATCATCTGCCTAGCCTTTTCCCAACTATGTTGGTGTCGGCTTCCAGTCTAACCGGATGCAGCTGAATACCAGTATTTTACATGGAGCGACTGCCTATCTGACCTCCACAACCCAGTCACTGGGTAATACGATACCCCTTGGTAAGACTGGTTGTCAGACTTTCGGGCTACTGACGACCCGTAACGACTGTCAAGGATCCACGAATGACAGCCTTGACCAGCGGCTTAACGTGCTTTCCGAGGCACGGAGGGTATAAAAGTACCAATAAGAGTATTTACTATGATTTAGATAAGTATTTACTTAAAGTGTCTTAGCATTATCAGCTTTTAATGTTACCACTGCTGGGACACAGCCTGAGGGGGCTGTGGCTAAATAATAACAGCCGCACAGGTCGATCGATCAGGTTAAGCTACGCTTGCCACGGTTGGCCTGTGGATGGGTGACCATCTTTACATGACGAGACCCCTCCGTGCCTCGGAAAGCACGTTAAGCCGTTGGTCCCGGCTGTCATTCGTGGATCTTTGACAGTCGTTACGGGTCGTCAGTAGCCCGGAAGTCTGACAACCAGTCTTACCTAGGGGTACCGTATTATTACCGAGTAACTGGGTTGCAGAGGTCAGATAGGCAGTCGCTCCACGTAAAATACTGGTATTCAGCTGCATCTGGTTAGACTGGAAGCCGACACCAACATAGTTGGGAAAAGGCTAGGCAGATGATGCTGGGATACAGCACTCCACTCTGTGAGAAGGCACTTAATCCAGCACCCGGGCCAAGTGCGGATGGGTAAATGTCACACGTCTTCAAATTGTTTTTTCTAAGACACCCGGTTCCCTCAATATGTTTTCCCTTATCTTACTGTCTTACGTTTGACTAATTTCAACTTTTTCCTCTTTGCAGATTATAAAACCCGGTATGTGGAGAAAACAGTATGTATATTATCTAAGAATATATCTAGCTGCATAAGGTGTTTCAAGATTACTTGGCGTTCTAGTTGCAGAACTAAGTATGGAAGAAAATATAACAAAAGATGAATACAACTACGTACGTGCCTGTTATTGTTGTGGAGTTTTACTTTAATGCTCTGTTTTGCGACTGTACGGGAACAATCTGCATAATAGAGAAAAACTAGAACAACAAATTATAAAAATACTTTGTATTTTTCTCTCAAGGACGAAACGTAGTTCCATTTGCAAATGGGGACAGGCATTTACAGTAATTATCAATTTAAAAATTATTCATGACGGGCCTAAATAGTACCTACGTCTATGACATTTGTAGATACCTATAAGATTTTTGAATAGATATTTCTTTAGGCGCTTTGAGCGATTTTTGGTAGGGCAAAATCAAAATCTTATGGGTTCGCGTCACCGAAGTACTAATGTTAAAAGTATATCTGTAGCTATGAGTATGACGTATTGCGCTTGGCCAGCACCGAAAACGTATATATTGTAATTAATGGGTGGGAAAATCGGTATAAATAGGTATAAAATCGGTATGGGTAAATCGGTTGGATTCTCCGATGCTTGAGCGGTGGATGCGGCTGCACGCAGTGAAGTAGCATACATGCGTTCTGGTGTCGGTAGATTGTCCTAAAATCTATGTTATCTTATATGTATTTGTTTTGTTACTAACATTAGCTCTTAAGTATTTTCGTGTTACTAACAATTTATATGGAGAAATCTGAAATAAATTATTATTATTAATAATTTACAAATTATGAAAATGTTAATCTTTGATACAAAAATTAATAATTTTAAAATAAAAATAAAAACACTCTTATTTTATAGTTTTCACATCTATCAGTAGTCCACATGGCATGTCCTAGAGACCAAAAAGTCGGAAATCATGTGACATCTAACAACTCGCAACTGGGGCCACGTGGTGGATTACGGCCCACTTTCTCTCACAAAGAAGAAACCTGTGTCTCAGCAGTGGGATCGTTGTATATGCTGTGCACACTTCATCAAGTGCAAAATTTTTCTTCATGCATCAATTCGTGAAGACCTTAGAGATCTGCAAAAAAGCAAAATCATGTAATAAAAACTAAATCCAATATTCTGAGGATCCCGCCGAATATTGTACTTGATTTAAACAGCTTTTTCGCAGCCCTTTCAACAACACTGAGTGTCATTTCGACAGTCCTGGCCCCTAGTCATGAATCATTTATACCGAAGGGCGGTAGCAAACTGAGGACGTCTGTTAAACATTTAAAGAGAACGTGTGAGTGAGCCGTTAACAGGTACGAAGGTTTAAAAATTCAACAAGTTGAAAATCATCGTCTATTACTTCAGTATGTTGTTAACGTTAGAAGTAAGGCCCGTGGCTAAATAATAACAGCCGCACAGGTCGATCGATTAGGTTACGCTACGCTTGCCGCGGTTGGTCTGTGGATGGGTGACCATCTTTACATACCGAGACCCCTCCGTGCCTCGGAAAGCACGTTAAGCCGTTGGTCCCGGCTGTCATTCGTAGATCTTTGACAGTCGTTACGGGCAGTCAGAAGCACGAAAGTCTGACAACCAGTCTTACCTATAGGGGTATCGTATTACCCAGTAATTGGGTTGTGGAGGTCAGACAGGCAGTCGCTCCATTTAAAATACTGGTATTCAGCTGCATCCGGTTAGACTGGAAGCCGACCCCAACATAGTTGGGAAAAGGCTAAGCAGATGATGATGTTGTTAACGTTAGACCTAGGTAGAACCTTCAGTTGTCGGAGTCAGTCGAAGTATGGGTTTTTATGATTATCTAGGTATCGTTTTGTGATTCATGACAACGTTCACATATCAAGAACTGCCCTCAAGGTCCTTGTGAGCGTTATAAGCCTGAAAGAAAGAAAATTCTGTAAAGTATTTTTAGGTAGTTAAATATTTTATTATCCTCTACGTTACGGGTTTTAATAAATTGAAGAAGCACAAGCCAGTTTAAAAAATCACCAAGTCTATTAACACGGACACACTCAGTTAATTAATTATTTGTATGTCCTTAACTAGCAGCATCTTGTTCAAATTCATTCAAAACATTCTGCTTACGTGGTAATATATTGCAAATGATTCATCATAATTATTCAAGAGAGAAACTTTGTTGACACAAAGTCCCTAATCCTTCATGTGAATGAGTATATTTAGACAGTATGCACACCAGAGTCACAACACACAAAATTTTTGGCAACAAAAGACAGATCATTTTTGTTTCGTTTTGAAACAGTTTTTTCAGTAGATTTTTATTTATTTTTTCCATTTATGTACACACATAAATATATAAACTGATAAGAAAAAAAAGTACCTTTGTACCTTTTTTTTTTTGTTTTTTTTTTGTACCTTTTGTGCGAAAAGTTTAAATAAATAAATAAAACTAGGTACAAAGGTGATGCTTATTTCATAAGAAATCTCTTCCAGCATAGGAAAATAGACAGAGAGACGTTGACAGCGTTTGAAAGACAACAAAAAAAGGACAAAAAAAATACATAAAATCATAAGCAATTCAACTTTGACTCAATCAATGTGCCTTTTCCAACTATGTTGGGTCAGTTTCTTGTCTAACGGGATGCAGCTAAGTACCAGTATTTTACATGGAGCGACTGCCTATGTGGTCAGATAGGCAGTCGCTCCATGTAAAATATGGTTGTGGAGGTCTCCACAACCCAGTTACTGGGTAACACGATACCCCTTTGTAAGACTGGTTGCAACTGGTTGTCAGACTTGGGCTTCTGACTACCCGTGACGACTGTCAAAGGTCTACGAATGACAGCCGGGACCAACGGCTTAACGTGCTTGGCTATGCTCCCTAATGTTTTGATGTTGCGAGTGTGCGCGTTACTTTATATATAGTGATACTCTTGAGCCTAATTACGAGTAGATATAACACTTCCCTTTTTTTAAAAACGACTGTAACTTACTACCTTGATTAGACGTAACTTAGTTAGTTTAAAAGGGTTACTTGGAAATGAGTAGGCAATTGCTTTTGGGTTTCATTTTGAGGTCTGTTGCAAATTATTTTGAAAATCGTTGTACTTTGCTTCCTAGCGGTCTTATTACCGGATGCATGTCATGATTTTCTTATGATATTATATATTTAGAAGTTGGTTTATATTTAATAGAAACAATATTAAACTCATTAATTATATAACATACAAGATATCTTCCGTTGTAATTAAACGTTGGGATCAATTTAACAAAATTAATATATTTTACACTTAGTTTTTATGTAGGGGGTAAACTACGGAACTACTGGTACGATTCCGAAAATTCTATTACGCGTACTAATGGGGAGATACACTATTACCGAGTCTCATAACAAGAAAGGAGATAGAAAATGCTGGGCCCAAATGTAATATGATTAGTTATGATCTAAAAAAATTGTCATATTATTTTATCTTAGAATATGAAGAATCACCTCAATTCTCAATCCGGAAGCGGAGAAATATGAGAAAGATAGTTTTGATAGTAGTAGTATCATACGATTTTTCAAACATTTTCTACTAAATATAATAACATCATAATCGTTAAAAGCCGATTCCTGAAGTGCAAAATATGTTATTTTGCACTTCAGGAATCGGCTTTTAGTTAAAGATTGTTACATAACCTCACTTTTACTTATCTCTTATATCTCTGTTCTCAGATTGACAAAATCCGCAGAATTTTCAGTGAAAGGTTGATAATATATAACC
Organism: Eremobia ochroleuca; assembly: GCA_949629135.1. Classification (NCBI taxonomy): domain Eukaryota; kingdom Metazoa; phylum Arthropoda; class Insecta; order Lepidoptera; family Noctuidae; genus Eremobia; species Eremobia ochroleuca. Next base: position 15,364,158 of record OX451395.1, on the reverse strand, counting down.
TATTAATTGACACCACTTTCATCTTTTTACACCCAGGCCCAAGATTGTATATAATCGTTTCAGTCTCCTTTCACGTGAACGAAGTAGGTATCCCATAAAATAACGTGTGCATTTTTATAAACCAAGAAGCTCAGATATGTTTTATCAGCCCCTAATTTGAATTCTAATCTGCTAAATTAAAAACAACATCTCTGAGTAATCAATAAAGCCTTCTTAAAACAAGGTAATTTAAATCACAATAAAAACGAATCAGCTTTGTTCGAATATTTTCTGAAGAATTTTCTTGCATTGTGGTATGAATTATGATTTTGTATGAAAGGCACTTTCTTCACAATGGGAGATATGATTGAACGGTTCTAGAAACAGGGACAAGTACCGAAATTAGCGTTCACAACTACATATTTTATCGATGATTGGATTATGCGGTTTATTATTGAGAGAATACGCTATGATGGGTGGCTGTTTTGTGTTTTATTTAACAAAACGACAATAAAAAAAAGAGATGCTGGTTTAACAAAAGATGTTTGGAAGATTTGCCTTTGCTTTGAAGTTACGGTATGGATGTTGTGACTAGAAAATGGGTGAATATTTACTAATAAAATGGCTTAATAAGGATATAAATGTATGGCAGAAGAGGAAATTCTGCGCCGACCCCTCCGATGAGAGAAGCGGGGTAATTGTTCAACACAATAAAATGAATATTTACTTTGCATCTTATTATATTAAGGGTATTTGGGGTACCCGGCTGTGCTCGGGGAGTTGATATGAGATTTCAGAATGTTCTGGAATGCTCTCGAATACTCTCGAATGTTCTGGACTGTACTAGAAATTTCTAGAGTGTGAAAATTGCAGCCCAGGTGCCGTATTATGACGGTTAATGAAATCAGTATTATTAATCAGTATCAGTATAAGAAAGAGACGGAGCTACACATGACCGATAGCACCATCCCTTTTTCGCACTGGAATCACATTAATAACGGCTGACGGTCGGGCTGGTCCACAAATTCAAGGTCGCTCAGCGCGCTATGGAGCGAGCTATGCTCGGAGACTCTTTGAAGGATAAAATCAGGAATGAAATTATCCGGAAAAGAACCGGAGTAACCGACATAGCTTGCAGAGTAAGCAAACTGAAGTGGCAGTGGGCTGGCCATGTCTGTCGAAGGGCCGATGGCCGGTGGAGCAGACGAGTCCTGGAGTGGAGACCGCGTATCGGCAAGCGTAGTGTGGGACGCCCCCCAGCTAGATGGACGGACGACCTAAAGAAGGTGGCTGGGGTGGACTGGATGCGGAAGGCGGAGGACAGGGTGTTGTGGCGCAGTCTGGGAGAGGCCTATGTCCAGCAGTGGACTGCGATAGGCTGAGTTGATTGATTGAATCACATTAATACTGATGATTAAGAATGATGACATTAATACTTCGTAATACGGCCCCAGATCTTCAAAAAAAAAGCCTTTCAGGTTAAAACGGGAACCATCTTCATGGACAAGAGATAGAGGGTTACCACATCATATAACTCCCTTAATCGTACCGGGACTCATTTCTGAGTTTTAGCTTTCTTTTATAATATAGGGTGACTGGTAATTAGTGACCGATACTTAAACACATGATTCTACTCATGACAACAAACAACTTTTACTATCGGAGCAAATCCGAAAAAAAAAATCAGTTGTTCCCTACATTTATGTTCGTACGAGTCGTCAAAATGTAGGGAACAGCCGATTTTTTTTTTCGCGATTTCAGGTTTGGTCCCATAGTAAAAGTTGTTTGTTCTCATGAGTACAATCATGTGTTTAAGTATCGGTCACTAATTACCAGTCACCCTATACAAGGTGTAACTTAAATAACGCACAACCTCTTAAGGGGTCATTGTACTCATCATTATGAACAACTTTTACTATGGGACCAAACCGGAAATCGCAAAAAAAAAATCAGCTGTTCCCTACATTTTGACGAGTTATGCGAACATAAATGTAGGGAACAGCTGATTTTTTTTTTCGCGATTTCAGGTTTGGTCCCATAGTAAAAGTTGTTCATAATGATGAGTACAATGACCCCTTAAGAGGTTGTGCGTTATTTTAGTTACACCTTGTATATTGATTTTAATTATTATGATTGTGAAGACTGTGATGGTCTATTTACTTTTGTCTTTTTGTTTCTTCTGTCAGTGAGTTTTACTCAGGGTCTGGCAGTTTGAGTAACTTATGCGGCCTACCCAAATGTCCTTTCTTTGGAATTGTTCGTCGAATCGTCGAGCTCCTTAAGTTTGAGTTGAGCCGCATGATTACTACAAATGCTTTCACTGACTGAACAAGTCCACTCAATCCATGTGGTTCTTTCTTAAAAAGTCTACCAGTCTACATGGTCTTCACAAGATCTGACCAAGGTTATGTCTGGACTTTAAAATAGACTGTGACCTCTGAGTTTGTTTCGGCCTTTCTTCTCAGAGTAGTCAGATAGGAAACGCCGACCTCATCTAGATTTTAAAAATATGATTGGCGTGTAAAAGTGTTTGTACAAACCTACTTTCAGAAATACAATCATTTATTTATCAGTTATCACACATAAAATGACAATAGATCACCACGTCTTTCATTTTGACAGTTCAGCCAGTTCGTTTTTATTTACATAGTTGAACAGACAAACCGTTCAAACATATGAAGCGATGGATTAAGAATTTCCTTAAAAAACCTCGGATTTTGATTGAAAGTGTGTTGCTTACGCAATTGAGGTGCAGGAGCATTGATTAAGTGGTTATTTTATTAAACTGAAAGTTGTTTCTTTCTTAAAAGCTATTTGGTTTCTTTTTAAAAATTAGCTATCTTTTGTTTTTTCGTTCTGAAAATTCATTTGAAACCCTACATAAAAACAAAACATTTACTTACATAAAACATAATATTCCACGCAACTAAATTTAAATACACAAAATACTCTCATTTTCTTATGTTTGTAAGAACATAAAATAAATCCAAGATGTTATAAACTATTTTTCTTACAAATAAAGAGATGTCTGTGTTTGATGCTGTACCGAAATGTAAATATTTATAGGATGAAAGGATTTTTCTTATAGTTTTTGTTTTGAAGAAGAGATGAGATGATTGTTGAATCTTTAAAGCTTTAGTTGAGCCGTCGGCTTTTATGGAGCACAAATTGTTTCGCTTTTGAAACTTTGTCTAGTAATAAAATATTTCAAACCACAAATAATAACGACCTAATCGTTTATTTTATTAGAATTTTGTTTTTTTTTATCAGTGCTCGCTACGCGAGAGTAATAAAAGTTGAGGTTTTTGTTTAAAAAAAAATCACCTCATCCGAAAAAAATAATACGTAAAAAAGATTACAAAGTCAAATTCAAATTGTAATCGTTTATTTTAATTAGACTTAGATATAAAAAGCACATGAATGTCAAAACTTACAAGATTAAAGAAAATTTGTCTGGGTGCCTCTTCCAATAGCTAGTTCGGATGGAGAAGAATGAGCAAGAACTCCACAGTTGAAAAAAAAAACGTAATTTATAATCTTGTTATAATAATAATAATTTCATTTATTTCAGGTCTGTGACCCATATAAAATAAAAATATATAAAAATACAAAACACATAAATTATTGGTCGGCTAGCCAAATCCAAATGGTCAGAATTACATCACAAACATTATTTCATTTATTATACGGTTAGAAGTAGTTTTTGTTTAGTTACTATATTTGTAAGGATGTAAGTACTGACCAAAATAATGTCCATTATATCAGGAAAATGGTTGTTAGCACATAAAAAAGTTACAATCGAAGAATTCCTTAACAAAATTAAAGTTTCTAGAAAAATGTTTGTTTTAAAGGAATTTCCGCGTTTGAAAACAAGGAAGCTTTTCCAAAACTTTATCGTGAAGGAAAATGTATGGCGGTTTCATTAACTACTATGAGGTTCATCACTACGGGTTCAGCTGGGTTCTTCATTCAAAATAAAAGTCTAACTTCCTAATATGACGTATAAATCACAAAGTTTCACTTATTATTCAAATATTTCAATGGTCATCCCAGATTTGTTAAAGCAAACTATGCAAAACAGTAGCGATGTGTCATTGACGGTTTTTAAATTAATTTAATTTAACATTAATCGTCAATTGTTAACAGGTTGAAAAAGCCGTTAATTCGTTAACGGGTTTTTGAAAGTTCTCCTTTTAGATTTTTCATTACATTAATGTATTAAGTTAAATTAATGTATTAATATTATGTCAATGTTTTCGCTGGCAACTTCGAAAGCAACTTTATCTGTTTTGAAATATTAAGTTTTTTTGATGAAATGACCTTTCCTTCGTACTTTTTTCGGGCTTAGGACTGACTGGATCTAAAATCTATAATAGATAAATATCCAGGCGTACTTAAAAGTTCATTTCATTTTATGTACACTGGTAATCAATTTAGCTGTTTTTTTTTTAAGTTTTTTTCTTAAGTTTTTTTTTAAATTTTCTTTTTAAGTTTTTTTTTTGAGGTTTTTGTGTATCTTTATAGGTATTTACTAGGAGCGAAAGGATCGGAAACGAAACTCAGCGCATAAATAACTGCAAGCCTATGATATTATTTCATTGCGAGTTGCGAAAACGTTGAAAAAATTTACTATTTGAATCTTATAACAGGTTTTGTCATTGAAGAAAAACAGAATATTATTTCATTGCAAGTTGCGAAAACGTTGACAAAATTTATTAGGTTGAATTTTTTAACAGGTTTTGTCATTGAAGAAAAACAGTTAATTCGTTGACGTACTAAAAGCCGTTAATAAAAACAGTTTATTGATTTAACGCCCACCTCTACAAAACAGACACATCATTATTATCATCGTCATCAATAATCATCATTTCAGCTGTAAGACGTCCAGTGCTGCACACAAGTCTCCATGTATTTGCCATAATCGCGGCATAGACGCTTGGCAGGCGGGTTGGCGATCGCCGTATCAACTCAGCCTATCGCAGTCCACTGCTGGACATAGGCCTCTCCCAGACTGCGCCACAACACCCTGTCCTCCGCCTTCCGCATCCAGTCTACCCCAGCCACCTTCTTTAGGTCCATCTAGCTGGGGGGCGTCCCACACTACGCTTGCCGATACGCGGTCTCCACTCCAGGACTCGTCTGCTCCACCGGCCATCGGCCCTTCGACAGACATGGCCAGCCCACTGCCACTTCAGTTTGCTTACTCTACAAGCTATGTCGGTTACTCCGGTTCTTTTCCGGATAATTTCATTCCTGATTTTCGCCGATTTTGATCGCCGTATGTTTACATGCATTGAGAACGCTGCTGCCTATTCTCTAGCAAGTCTCTCAGTGACCTCTTATAACACCGAAAAATAAGATGTTGATATTCTTCATGATAAGGAAACAATTCTATTAGATTGAGCAGCGGTTGTTTAGTGGTATGTGATAGACATATCCGCAAATAGCTTCGACAGTGGGTTCAAACCAGACAGGCACTTGACTTTGTGTATTAAATTCCATGACCACTGCTGTCAAAACGGCGAAGGAAAACATCGCGAGGAAACTGGCACGTTTGAAAACCAACATTTTTAAGAAATTTGACATCCACCAATCCGCACTGGCCACGAGTGGTAGATTATAGCCCACTCCCTCTCTAAGAGAAAGGGCCTGTGTCCCAGCAGTTGAAACATTAACGGCTGTTTATGGTAAAGAAATAATTCATACGGCAAAAAATCTTTATCAATGAAACATTATACTGAAAATACACACGAGTGCTCCGATATAAAGTTGTGAAATTATTTTATTGGCTTCATAAGGGTAACGGCTTAACCCAATAGTGCATGAACTGCCATGCCTAACAGATTGGGTGCAAGGGATTTAAGACCCAATAACTGTACGTTTTTCGCGGTCTTTAAGTAATTTTATACATGGAACTTAACAGTAGGTACAGACGCCAGCACATCAAACTACCCGAAACTGTCAAATTTTCCCAATCAACCTTGAACCTTATCCTTTAGCGATAAAGTTGAAAATCGATTAAAGAAATTTGAAGGATTGTAGTAGCTTGATGTGCTCGCGTCTGTACATTAAAAATAAATTATCACACTTGTCTGGCTATCAATCAATATTTTCAACGCGATGTGAATATTGGAAAAAATCATTTATTTTTGTTCATTGAAAGTCATCTTCAATCGATGGTTCATTTAAAACACTGGGATATTTTAAGTTAAATATTTGTATTAAATAATCGATCGAGACCCCATGCCTCGGAAAGCACGCTAAGCCGTTGGTCCCGCCTGTCATTCGTAGATATTTGACAGTCGTTATGGGTAGCGAGAAGCCCAAAAGTCTGACAACCAGTCTAACCAAAGGTGTCTCGTGGTACCCAGTAACTGGGTTGTGGAGGTCAGATAGGCAGTAGTTCCATGTGAAATACTGGTATTCAGCTGCAACCGGCTAGACTGAAAGCTGACCCGTTGGAAAAAGGCTAGACAAATTGGTTGTAATGTATTTTTAAGTTCATAAAACAATTATAACTCAGAGAGTAGCTTAAAAACTTCACGAAAATTAAAGTTGTTCAAACAAACTTATTTAGTTTCTACATTAAGATGAAATCTTGCAACTTTTAAAGTAAACTCCACCGTAGCTTAATTCAAAAGCAATGTTATAAAAGTTACTTTAAAACGAATATAATAATACAACAAATAGCAATCTCATCATTTGATTACTATCCCATTCATACATTCGCTTACGCTCCAAAAATGCCAAGATTCTAAACTTGGCAGGATATCAAATCTGATTCGGGTCAGTAACTGAAACAAGGTTTTATTTGAGAACTGTTATAGCAGCATAATTTTAACCAAGTTTTAAGTTTATAATGCCCTCCTCTATATTTTATGAGCAGGAGAACTTTCCAGCTTCGTAAGACTTGCTATAAAAGTCTTGAAAGATTTTTAAATATTAATTAAAACAACTTTATTACATTAAGCTTTCTGAAGCACTGACGTCTTAACAAAGTTTCAATCAATCAACTCAGCCTATCGCAGTCTACTGCTGGACATAGGCCTCTCCCAGACTACGCCACAACACCCTGTCCTCCGCCTTCCGCATCCAGTCTACCCCAGCCACCTTCTTAAAAACGACAACGCTTAAAAATCATATATTATTTGTAGCAATATAACAACATAAAATTACGTCTGTAATTTTGTCACAACATATTTTTCATGTACGAATATTCGTGAAAAAGTCGCAGAAATGTTTTGCTATTAACATTTCGAAAAACCTTCGAAAAATATTTAATTTTCAAAGGCGGGCAAAGTCGCTGAAATAATTTCTTATTAAAAAACCTTCGAAAAAAAAATATGGCGGGCAAGTAATAAACAGCTACTCCTGTAATGTCTCTAATTGATGGATAGCCTACTTAATGACAGGAAAATAAAAATAATAAAGAAATAACCTTCCCTGATAATTTGTTAGTCTCCCCAATGATTTGAATATGGCGTGGCACTCTATTTATTTTTTGTATTAAGTATAATTAACACGAATCCACGTGTTACGATTTTGTAAATTTCCCTTCGAATCTTACTCAAGTATAGCTTTGGTTTCCTAGGAAAGCAATTCCGTCATATTAGAAGCCATATGAAAATCTATCATTTTCGCTAGTTTGACACCAGATTTGGTGTGAATCCCCTGCGACAATATATAGAAAATAAATATACTGAATGCTTTTTTTTACAGGCTCCAAATTTTTACAGGGTGCTCTACTCATGAATATGAACAACTTTCATGATGGGATCAACTCTGAAATCACGAAAACAAAATCAGTTGTTTAATACAAAAGTTCAATACCTACTTGACCAAAATGTATGAAACAGCAGATTTTTTTTCGTCTCAGAGTTGGTTCCATAGTGAAATTTATTCATATTCATGGAAATATAATAAACATGAATAAAGAAAAATTTGGAGCCGGTTAAAAAAAGCATGCTGTATACATGAATAGGTAGAAAATAAATCGAAATGGAAAACTCACAGAGCATAAAACATTATTTTTGTCTATTAGTCTAAAGGTCAATGCCATCTGAAAAATAACAACATACAGTAATAAACTGTATCCCTACTGGTTCGTTAAACGCTGTTGTAAAAATATATTTTAATGAAACCTAACGAATAAGTGCCAAGTAAAATAGCCAAACCCCAAGGTCAAATAAAATGAAACGACTGTTATTATCAAGATGTGAATGAACCAATTTATTTTCGTCGGAATTTATTCCGTTTCTATACACATTTTCATTTACTAAAAGGCAAAACTGGGTGTCGCTTGAAATAACATTGTACAAAGATCCTATCATCTAAGACAATATTTTCGGGTCTTGGAGAAATTGTGAAGATAGTTTAGTTAAAACTGCTCTAGACAGCTTTTCTTTTTGTTAGGTTCAAGATTGGCTGATAATCTTATTCTTTAAAAGATAAAAACTGTATTCGATTCGACGACACACTTGAAACATGGAACTTTTTTAGTTTTTTAAAAAGGATGTCAGTGATTCCCATTTTTATCCAATGATTGAGGCGTTTTTATCCAATGATTGATTGAGATGATTTTAATCTACAATGGATAAAATTGTATAAGATTTCAGTCACACTCGAAAACTCGGACCGGTATTATGTGTTAAATTGTTTAGCCCACTTTCGCACAAAAAATCGCTTTGGGCTTTATCGCGCACTGGATTTTCAACTCTCGGTGTTAAGCAGTGCGTTGAAAATCCGGTGCGCGAAAAAAAATCTCCGCAAGAGAAACGCACTCGTGCGAACCTGGGCTTTAAAGAATGTCAGATTTTCCCATATTTGTTGGACGCGTTTTTATCCAATAGTTGCAAAGGCACGCTCTTCCCTAGGTGCTCTTAAGTTCGTTGCAGCGTTTTCATTCGATAGCACCTGAGTTAATTGCTTGTCTGAGAGCGAAAACCTACAGTTTTTTTATTCTATAAATTTCAAACTATTTTTTTTTATTTCAACATGCATACATCAAAATTTATTATTACATGAGGATAACGCTCAATCTCTTTTAGAAGATTATGTGCGCTATCGGTTTGGGTTTAGGTGTTACTCGCTCACAGTTATTTGTCCGTTCGTAGACCCACACGCAGGCTCTTCCCCCATTCCAAACTTTTCAGTGGTAAAATAGACTTTTAGGATGTTTTTCATTTGTCGAGATTTTTGGTTTTCTAACTTTTTGGCTATTTCCTTAGGCAAGTTGTTTAGAATGCTTGGAAGAGCATACGTCCAGACCCTTCTACCGTATTCATTGTTTACTTTTGGCAGTTTGTATAGAGGCAAGTACGATAGGTTACGAACAAATTTAGGTCTACTTATTTTTTGTAATTTACTAATTTTATTCTCACAGTAATCAGAGGCAACAGCTAATTTCACTTTATCAAATACATTTATGACTTTACAATATTGGAACAATTTATCATAATCGGGTTTATATTTCAGTTTAATTTTATATGGTACCACTATCTTTAATAATCGTGTTTGTATGTTATAGATCTTTTGGAGGTAGGTTTTGTAGGTTCTTCCGTAACTGGTTATACCATAGTTGATAACCGAATCGGCTAGTGCCATATACAACAATCTTAAGGTACCGTAGGGCAATTTATGCTTCAGTATGCGCAATTTTGACATGATAGCTCTAAGCTTAGCGCAAACAAAGTCCACGTGTGGGCCCCAGTTAAATTTATGATCAATCTTAAGACCCAGATATACATGTTCCTTAACATTTTCAATCGGCTTACAGTCACAGATATCCAAGCACCGGTGCATACATTGGTGTTCATGAGCCACCACTTTTGGTGTTCCTTGTGTTTTTAAGTACGGTGAGTGAATGTGCATGAGTTTGGTTTTTTGATAGTTGATTGTTAGACCAACGTCATGTGCCCATTTACATAATAGGTTAAACTCAGTTTGCATTAACTTCTCCGCGGTACTTAGATCCCTGTGAGCTATAATAAGACATGTGTCGTCAGCAAATTGGTAGACAGAGGCATGCTGGAACAAGTTGCACATATCGTTAACATACAATAGGTACTCAGTCGGAGCTAGGATCGATCCTTGAGCCGTTCCATGATGGGTCGGAACTCTGTCGCTGTGCGCCCCCGCTATACTGACCACATTATACCTCTCTTTGTGATAGTCTTTGAACCACTCCAGCATTGGACCCCGTATACCATTCTGCTGCATTTTTGTGTAAAGTACCTCATAATTTAGCGTATCAAAAGCTTTGCTGAAATCTATCATAATTGTGATTACATGTTTTTTACTGTTAAGGTGATCGTTGACTTCATCTGTGAACTGTGATAACAATTGCGTGGTACTTTTATTTTTTTGAAAACCAAATTGTTTTTCATGAATTATGCCATTGCTTGACAAAAAGTCGTTCACAACGTTCCCAAAATATTTTTCAATAATTTTATCAATGCAAGAAAGGATTGTTATTGGTCTATAATTGTTGGTATCCATATAACTGCCTTTTTTGTGTATGGGTCTTATTATACCTATTTTTAAGTGATTAGGATAAGTCGAATTTGATATACAACTATTAACTAAGTGTGTTAGAACGGGTGTTATTTCTTTAGTTACGAGCTTAATATCTTTTGCTCTAATCTGATCGAAACCCGGGCTTTTTTTATCATTGAGATTTCTTATTATTTTATGCATAATTTTGTCATTCATCTTGCTAAGGCGAATAGAAACATTGGAGAATTTTGTGTACAACTTTGTGTCAATAAGTGGCTGATTACATACAGATAAAACTTTTTTTACATTTGTGTCAAAGTCACAAGCAAAGTTATTTGATATTAATTGAGGTTTTAATCTAAAAGATCTCAAGATGATATCGTCTATAGCCTTCACAATTCTGCCTGTAAGTCGATTAATTATTTCCCACATTTTTTTATGATTATTAAAGTTATTACAAATGTCCTTTTTTACATGCTTATTTTTTGCTTTAGATAATAATCTATTTGTTTTATTTCTATATTTATTATAAATCTGTCTATTTTTCTTATTACTCAAATCTCTTTTCCATATATCTAAGAGTTCTTTCTTTTTATTTGACATATATTTTAATTTATCCGTTATCCATTTACATTCATATCGTTTACTGAGATTTATAGTTACCTTCTGTTTACATTTGTTATATATTGTTTGGAATTTACCTCTTACAAAACATTCAATTTCATTTGGATCACTCATTCCATAAACCGGGGTCCAGTCAACTGAACTCAGCTCCTCTTTAACTTTATCGTTACTCATTTTAATAATGGTTTTATGTTTTTTTTTTCGGGTAGAACTGGTAATTGCAAGGCCGATTATGAAATGGTCAGCTATGGCGTTTTGCACAACAGCTGACCGCAGTGAATAGCTATCGAGCCGACCGCCGTTGACGTCACGAGTGAATATATGATCTATGCAAGATTTCGATACGCCAGTTGCATTTTTTTCTATTCTAGTAGGCTGAGTAATGCAGCATTCTAGCCCTAGTTCATATAACGAGTTGAGATAATGTTGAACAATAGGATCGTTAGATTTGTCGATATTTATGTTTATGTCACCAATAAAAAAACAGTTATTTTTCACTGGGAATCCGGATAATAGTCGCGATAGTTCACTTATAAACAGACTCTTATTCTGACTCGGCGGCCTGTATACGGCACATAACAACGTTTTATAACCATCAAAAGACTCCACTTCACCAATAATGCACTCAAAGTTCAATACATTAGCCGGTACTCGTACGAACGAAATACTTTTATGCACGTAGATAATAATGCCGCCTCCTCTTTTATTATTTCGTAACTCCGTATGCATTGAGTAGTCCTGTAGTTCAAATAATGGTAGTAGTTCAATAAAATCTGTTCCTTTTAATGTTGAAATTAGCTTTTAACCTGTTTACAGCAAACCTGAATTTTAACATTTTGTAAGTATTTAAAATAAAATGTTTGTGATATAAAAATCTTCAAGCCGAAGCTGAAAGATATCGTACCACAACAAACTTTATAAAATATTATAATAATCAAAATTTTTGATACCGTAAAACGGGGTGCATAGGGATGCAGAGGTGAATCGGACACGAAACTTTACAAAATAGAAATTTTAACATTGAAATAATACAGTATGTTGCCAAAAAGTACTCTAAAGTGTTTAAGTACTGTATTATTAACGATTAAGTTATTGATGCCAACAAACTATGTTATTTCAACGTTAAAATTCATTTTATTTATCAAGGTATTTGATATCAAGTTTTACAAATGTGAGACACAATTAGGTACTTTAAAATCGCAATAATTTGATTTAATGTCTTAAGTTCTAGTACTTAGTTTAAAACGCGATCGTGCGTAAACATCATTTTAACACAGTCAAAGGCTTTATAGGGGATTACGCAGGAGTAACTTTATCATGAAGTCTTACTAGATCAATGTAGGCTTAATGTTTGATCACCTAAGTTGACGGATTCCGATCTAGTTTATAGGCCGACCGCTTAACTGAGACGTTGCTTGAGGTAGCAACGCGTTGCGGGAGGGGTGTTGTGACGTGATATGAGAGCTCAGTGATTCGTCAACAAGTGACAACTATCACCCCTCCTGCACCGCGCAGCTACCTCAGGCAACGTCTCAGTTAGGGTCTAAACAGACGGACCGCATTTCAACTGCAATCCAACTGCAAATTTGCAGTTGGATTGCAGTTGAAATGCAGTCCGTCTGTCTAGAGCCTTAAGCGGTCGGCCTAAAGTTTCTATTCAATTAATTTCCAAGCAATCGGCATTGAGGAAATATATTCAACTACCGAAAAATCCTGTAAGCTGATTTGAAATGAAATATCGAAACAATGTTACCATTCAACATCATAATCATTGGCTGCCTTGTTTCACTCACTGTCGTGTATAGCTGCTTGTCTTTTGTGTCATGCTTCCCTGGTCCGTGCGAGTCTCATCCAGGTCTTTCCCGCGCTCTTCTGTAGGTCGTCCACCAAAATCAAAATTCATTTGTTCAAACTAGGCTGAGAATCAGCACTTTTCGAACGTCAACATTACAAAAGACAGTCCCTCAAAACGCCTTCACCATTTCCTAGTGCTTTCGCTGGGGAGAAGATAAATAATAATAAATAAATAAATCCCTGGACATTTCACACAGCACCATTTGTCCCAAGCTAAGCAACCTAATGCTTGTGTTATGGTAACAAGATGGCTGATAAACTACTTATATACAATTTTTTTTTGTAAATACATACATATTATAGATAGAAAAACACCCAGACTCGGAACAAATACATGTAGGTCATACAAATATTTGTTCCGTGCGGGAATCGAACCCGCGACACGCAGCGCAGCAGTCAATCGCTTAACCACTGCGCCAACCGTGCCGTCAAAGATATGGCGCAAGTGCGCAACAAACTCCCCAGCAGCACAGCTGTCTGTTCAGTTAGAAAATACTTGATTGAATACAATACAAGGTATGCAAAGTAATTAACATTACAAGACACAGAACACTAAATTAATTTATTTGCCATATATCAGCTAGTCTCGCCAATATACCAACAAATACAATAAAAACTATACGTAAAAATGAATGTAAACAAAAACTTACTGCCTAAATAAAAGCCTCCAAGTATAAAGGGCACCCAACTTGCTATTGCCCTGCCAACGTTCCTTCTACCATTTCTAGGCAACCATTCTGTTTGGGCTCTGCTCCACCAATGTCAAGAATACTTTTGGATTAATCTTAATTTAAGAAGGCTTATAATATTATTTTGTTTCGTCATCTGCCTAGCCCTTTCCCGACTATGTTGGGTTCGGTTTTCAGCCTAACTGGATGCAGCTGAATATCAGTGAGCACTTTTGATTTACATAGAGCGACTGCCTATCTGACCTCCGCTACCCAGTTATGGGGTAATACTATACCCGTTGGTAAGACTGGCTGTCAGACTTTCGGGCTTCTGACGACCCGTAACGACTGTCATACAAGAATGACAGCTGAATTATAGCTTCTTTTGGTTACGGTATCAATTATAATTTTGCATTCTACTGCATTTGCCTGTTAATAATTCTTCCGTTTATATTCGTACACTGTATATTGTTCAACAAGTTTCACAATTACACCCCTGCACACATACACCTTCTAATTTTCTTTGTTTTAAACTCTCAACTTTGTTTTTCTAATATATTTTCCACACAGCAGGGATTAAATACAAGCAAGTTTTATACCTAACTTATTTTGTGTTAGAAAACAACAATGTCTCCTCGGTAAATTAATTACGTAGACACAAAGTACAGTGTCTATTACTAAGTTTCTTACAACTTTGACATCTCGAGTGTCCCGTTAAAGGTCTTTGACTTGTGAAGACGGCTTAATTAAAGTCTGTAAAGTAGAATTTTACTTCGATTGACGATTTTTTCACTTCATTTTATAAAAGAATGGATGACAGAAAAGCAATCAATCTTTAAGTGAAGACAATTTCATTATTTACAAACGTTGATAAGTAGTTTAGTAATAGTCAAATGGATTTGTTCTCAAGTGTCAATTTACTGGCTTGAGTGAGTCAGAGAGATCATGTCCAAGAATTTTAAAGAGTTATGAGGGTGTCACTTTTTTAGTCCGTCAAACAAATCCAATGAAACTTCTTAAAAGAGTTGTCATGGTTGACTTTACATAATTATCGACACTAATATTATAAAGAGGAAAGATTTGATTGTTTGTTTATATTGAATAGGCTCCGAAACTACTAGACCGATTGGAAAAATTGTTTTACCATTAGAAGCCGACGTTATCCCTGATGAACATAGGCTACTTTTTACCGCGGGATAATGCTTCATTCCTACGGGAAAACGGGTAATAGGACAACGGGTAGTATGAATTATCCTTCCGTACTTACACATAACTTCTAAACGGCTGAACTGTGATTTGAAACATTGTAAAAGCCAATAATTATTTTTAAAAGAGTAACCGTGGAGTTTCTTGTCGGCTCTTTTCGACACGAAACGACCAATTGGAAATGTGTACCTAGCTTCTGACGTTTCATAAGTGCCCATGTAGGTTTATTTTAGGTAAATAAAACATTTTGTTTTTTGACCATGTTGAAAACACGGTAGTTACGAGTATTATCATTTTCCAAACACACATTTATGGTTAAGCGATTTCCGACTTGACCAAACATAAATTACGAATACCAATAAACACAGCGTCCTTTGAGTCCAAAGCATTGCTAATAGACTTGTAAGCCAAGATGAGATCATCAGTGAACTTTGCAACTCTGACACCACAGGTAAGTTCTTAACTCATTATCGCGAATTACTGTCGACCTCGACTCGCTTCGAATTTACGTACGCTCCGTCGGAAGTTGGAAACTTTCTTTACGAATTCCGAAGCTTGTTTGTGCCAAGTTTATTCGTTTATACGTATTTATCGTGATACGATTAGGTTGCTATTCGTGTTGACTACTTCGGTCTCTCGGACACATATTGGACTTTTATGAATGTGTTTCGAGGTTGGATTACGTTTGCCGTGTCAACATTTAAGTTTTTTTGACTACGGGATTGTGGAGCCTTTCTGTTCTGTGTTGGTTAAGTCAATATTTATTCGTTTTCATCCAATTGATTGTTTCTCTCTTTCTTTTTTTGTTTGTTATTTTTACTCCAGCTTTATTTTATACCGATATATTGTGATCGGCTAATGCTTCTCCAATATTATTTATTATTGTGAACGGATCGTCACGATGGTAAAGTCATAAATTATCCCTCTTGCTAAGCGGATTAGGAATGCCGGAATTATCTTGTTTGTTATACAGATGTATTTCGCTGTCCTTTTTCTCTGATATTATCTCTTGGGTACCTTCTAAGATAACATTGAGATGTATTTGGTTTAACTTTTTCTTCTTTCTGTTTGCTCAGCCATACGATAAATAAATTGGGTATTATGAGCTGATATTTTGCACATTTTTTTTTTCAATATTATTCATTTCTATTTTTCTTCATACGCATAACAACCACCTTATATTTGCTAAAATGGTGCGTTACGTTGAGTAATTCCATTTTCTTCGAATGTCTATGCATTTCCTAGCTTGCCAGTACTTTCGAATTACAAATAATAGTATCTAGCTACATATCAAAACATTCACTAAATTCCAATTGGAAATACTGGAAAACTGTGATAGACCGCCGGCTATTTGCGAAAGGCGAGCAACGTATCCGAATTACTAATTTTCATTTTGACTGCATTGGACTCTTGGTTTTGGTCTATACTGCACATATCCTCAAGCGCGTTTTCTGTATGAATAAACTGAATTGGTCTCTTTGAACTGCTGATTGTATACGTGGACATAGTCCAAACATTGACAAGCATAATTGTATGTGCATTAAACGTTCACACGTATGTTTAGACTACATTTCTTTACATATTATAACATCAAGCATTATATGATGCCCTTTAGTTTGCCCCCGTTTCCGTGATCTAGACTTTACTGTTTACGGGTTAAATATACCCCCATTTTATCTCGTATCCGACACTAACGGTCTCATGTGCGTGTTCTAAAAATATCAATTTTCTCTTCCCAACAAAATATATCCACGAATATTTCATATACTATCCACGCTAGAGCAACGACCACTTACCACCCGGATAGCGAGCAAAAACGGTCATAAAACACTTTCAAAGTTTTAAATTTTTAGTTAGTCTACTACGAAGAGTTTTACAAACGACGAGTTATGGATAGTATTTCATATTTAGTACCAGTGTCTAGCATCCACATTATATGCAATCGCAAATGGAAATGGGTTCGCATCGAGCGAGCATCGGTATGCATATTTCATGGCGGTAACCTCACTACGAAGGATTGCGAGTGACTTATCAATATATTATGCAGTTTTCCACACGAATTTGTGGCCGCGTTAGCGAAAATGATTGGTTTTCGAAATGGATTATTATATTATTTTTAATTTTATATTTTGAATTGTTTCTTCATTTTTTTTTTATTGTTCTCACATATAGAAGCAACAAGAATAATGTACCCAGGATTTTTTGATATCTTGATGAGAAAGAGTGTCCTTGGGAGTTTCTTGCCCGTTCTTCTCCATACAGATCTACGTTTTGAAATGGGCTTCAACTTTCTAACTGACGGACTATTTAATTTTGACGATTCAAATGTGCCTATAAATTGTTTAATTGAAATAAATGCTTTGAGTTTGAGTATGGATTTTGTTGCGTTCTTTCGATGAGAAACCCAGATGTACCGAATGTGAAGAAATATCTTGGAAATTTTGAAAAATAGTGTCACAAGAAGGCTACGGCGAATCTTTAAAACTATACCTATATAATTTTTGTGGCAGGGACAGGGCGACCGTAGCGACCGCGGCACCGTTCGCTACGCTCGCTCTGCTCGCGCGTGGTTCGTCACACTTCTTTATGTCCGCCGCCCTGGGGCGGGCGGCGGGGTCTGCCAGACTCTTACTGACTAAGAACCACCCCGGTATTCCCTCTCTCAACTACGCCGAGTTTCGTGGGAACGAACGATACTTCCGCAACCCCCGGCTGGTGCTGGCTGGCACCCGCGGGCCTCCTCGTGGTGGGGGCCCCCCACGACGTCTAAGAGGGGCGCGCGCCGCCGCCTCGGGTCCTGATGTATGGCGGGCGACGGACGTCCCCAAGTCCGTCGTCCCTGGACCCATTTAGGGGGGCTGGAAGAGGGCGTTGTCCGCCCTCCGCCGACGCCCGGTGCGCCTGCTGCGGGCCGGGTGAGGGGACGAGATCTCCCTCTCCCTTTCCGCAGCCTCCTTCTGCGAGACGACTGTTTCGCAGAAGGAAACCACCGCGTCCCAGGACTCTTCGCTGCCGACCATAGACTCGACCACGGCCGGCAGCGATAGGTCACTGCCTACTCCTGTGATGAGGGCACGGCGCGGCTCCTCCCAAGCGGCACACTCTGCCAGCGTATGCCGCACCGTGTCCTCCCGGCAGTCGACGCAGTGGTGACACCGGGGTTCGTCTCACTTCTAACCTAACCTAAACCATTTGGTCGGGGTAGCCTCACTTACTTACTTACTACGACCAATTCGGCTCGCACGTGGTTCATCACAGTTCCAACCTAACCTATGAACTGCCGAACTATTTACCTACATAGTAAACATTTGGTCCCAAAACATCTATACAACCTATGACCAAAACAAGGTCATTAATCTACATAAATCTTTTATACTTAGACGGTGGATACATAGTTATGGAACAATGCTTGTAGACAGTAAAATGCTTCCTTGTCGGTGTATACATATTTTTGGGACTGACAGTAATAGTTCCGGGTGGCTTTTTCTTTTTTCCTTAAGCAATACTGATGGCGTTTAGCCGGAAAATAAATGATAGTTTTGCAGGCTTTTAGGTAATGTAATAATGTGTTGTGTGTTGTTTTGCTTAATGCTCTTCTAATTTTATTATTGCCCTTGTTGCTGGCTGCCTGGTATAGGTGACCTCGTAATTGGTTTATCACCCTAAGGTTGAAGGTCACTTACAAGTCATAAATCGAAAAGGTCTGTTTGTCTATGTAGCAGTTTTATAGTTTAAACTTAGCATAATTAGCCTATAATGTTCCCACTGCTGAATAGAGGGAGTGGGCCATAATCTACGGCGGGTTGGTAGATGTCACATGTCTTTGAATTTTTGGTTCTAGGACATGCCTGTTTCCTCATAATATTTTCCTTCACCATCTTGTGAGCAGTGGTAGTGAAATCATTTACAACAAAATTAAGCGCGTGTTTGGGTTAGAATCCACGAACAACAACCCGTAAGGGCCCTTTCCCACGGCAAGATCCCGTTTTTTGCAGGTACGGTTTTGTGCAGGATCCCGTTACGTACGTTAAATAAAAATGTTTAAATATATGTATTCACACAAGCATCCTGTTTACCGGATACTGCAAACAGGATGCTTGTGTGAATATGTATATTTAAACACGAACACCACTGATTTTTAATTCAATTACCCATTTCAGAGAGAAAATAAGTCATAAAAAAATGGTAAAGGTTTTGTGTGCTGTTTTAGTTTTACTGACCATTCTGATCGTTTCTTGCGTCTGCGACGACGCTTTTATTGGAGGTCGCATATTGTATGCCACTGGCTTGTGTATAATCCTATTTACACATGTCTGTCTGATTTTAAATATTCATAGTTACGAGTTGTTTATGTTTTATACTTGTCACTTGCACATAAAAATATGGACCACGAATATATGTTCAACTATCTGACCACTGCTGCTGTTCTTATTATAATCAATTTTCAATAGGTTATGGGCCCAGAATAAAAGGTTAATAAGTTATTGCCCTTTTGCATGCTCTGATAGTGCTAGAGCATAATAAGTTGAGTGGTTTTAATATTAATTGAGTACGATAAGTGTGAAATTTACGAAATTTCAATTATGTCTGCTGAAGGTGGCATAAGTGGAATAAAGAAGCTGAAAGGATCGTCCGACTACCCAAACTGGAAATTCTTGGTGCGAAATTACTTGGAGAATAAAAACTGGTGGGGAGTAATTTCTACAGATGTAGTAAATGCTGACGTAGACCGGCAGGCACGAACGACAATATGCTTGTTGTTAGAACCAGAGTGCTTTACCCACGTCTACAATGCGAAGACTGCGAAAGAAGCCTGGAACAGCTTACAGAAAGCGTATGAAGACAAAGGTTGGGGAAGACGCATACATATTCAGCGAGAGCTTTTCAACTGTAAGTTACAGAATTTCGATTCTATGGAAAGCTTTATATCCAAAATTACATTCCTGACACAACAATTGTCCGATATTGATGCTCAAATCCCTGATGATTGGATCATATCGATTTTGCTGGGTGGGTTGACTGCTGATTACAGCCCTCTTATAATGGCTGTAGATAATAGTGGAAAAGAGATCACGTTAGAGCAAATTAAAATGAAATTGTTACAAGAAGGAAGTAGACAAAGTAAGTTGAACACAGAGTACGAACAAGCCTTAGTTACACGTAAAGTACAGAACGATGCAAGATCTAATATTAAAACTAACGATCGTAAGCAGAAGTTTGTCTACAAGTGTTATAAGTGCCACAAGCAAGGCCACAAGGCGTCCGAATGCAAGGAGCGGATCAAAACCGCGAATATCTGCCTGAATACAAAGGAGGCGATAAACAAAGACAAGTGGTATTTAGACAGTGGGTGCTCAAATCATATGACCCACGATAAAAACAAATTGTTGTCTTATACACCTGAAAAAGGTAACATGAAGATTGCAGTAGCAAACGGCGAGAAATTGTTGGTTAAAGGACGAGGAAATGCTGAGCCACAAGTCAGCGAAAACGAAAAATTAATTTTAGAAAACGTTTTACATGTTCCTGATTTATCCATGAACCTAATTTCGGTGAGCGATTTGACCAAGAAAAAATATTCCATGAATTTTGACAAAGGAGGTTGCATCATTCAAAATAAGAATCGAATGGTTGCAACATGTGAAGAGGTCGACGGAATTTATGAATTGACAGAAAAGAAAAATAACGTCGTGAATGTGACATTGTCAAAACAAAATGAAAATATTTCGAACATTTGGCATAAAAGATTAGCTCATTTATCGCGTAATTATATGAATAAAATGAAAGTTTTAGTAAGTGGTATGGAATTCAAGAGTACTGATTTATGCGAGCCGTGTATTCCATGTGTTGAAGGAAAGACATGCAAAAGTCCTTTTAAAAACCAAGGTACGAGAGCAAACGAGGTCTTACAGTTGGTTTTTAGCGATGTTTGTGGACCAATCGAGGAGCCGTCGTTCAGTGGTTCGAGGTATGTTCTTCTATTTATCGACGATTATACTCGGAAGACGCATGTTTATTTTTTGAAGAACAAAAGCGAAACTTTTGAGAAGTTCCGTGAATACAAGGCGGAAGTCGAGAATGAGACTAGTAAATCTATTAAATGTCTGAGATCTGACAACGGCGCAGAGTACTGTAATGGTAAATTTAAATCATTTTTGAAGTCTGCAGGTATAAAACACCAGACGACTGTACCGTACACGCCGGAACAAAATTCTGTTGCAGAAAGAGCGAATCGGACTATAATAGAAAAGGCCAGAACATTACTGTCAGAATCGAACTTGAGCAAGAAGTATTGGGCCGAGGCTGTTAATACTGTTGTTTACTTAAAAAACAGAAGCCCCACGAAAGCATTGAATAATGCAGTACCAGAGAAGGTTTGGACTGGAAAAGATGTGGATGTAAGTCATCTGAAAATCTTTGGTTGTTTGGCGTATAGATTGATACCAAAACAAAAGAGACGTAAACTGGATATGAAGACGGAACCGATGATTTTTATTGGATATCCAGATAATCAGAAGGGTTATCGTCTGATGAATCCTAAGACAGGTGAAGTGACAACTGCAAGAGATGTCAAATTTCTGGAAAACGTTTTTCTTCAGAAAGAAAACGTGAAAGAGTCGGAAGTGATCATAAACCTGAATACAGATTCTGTTCCTTCCAGTTTAACAAACAGATCAACAAACAGATCAGAACTCTTGGAGACTCACGATGATGCGTACCGTGATGCTGTAGAAGAGAACATAGAAGTATCGGAGGAGATAGGACCTGAACCAGTACTAACAGAGCAAGTACCTGACGACGTATTGACTGAAGAGGAAGTGATAATACCTGAATCAGAAAGAAGGTATCCTTTAAGAGAACGCAGACAAGTTGATCGGTACGGATGCAATGTTATGTATGCCAAGGAGAGCACTCTTGATGGTGATCCATTGAATATTAATGAAGCGTTGGCGAGACCCGATAGTGACTTATGGCAAAAAGCGATAGATGATGAACTTATGTCACTAAGAGAGAACCAAACTTGGACGTTGGTGGATCTTCCAGCTGATAAGAAGCCTATCCAGTGCAAATGGGTGTTCAAAATCAAAAGAGATAGCGATGGCAAGGTAACGAAGTACAAGGCTAGACTAGTAGCGAAAGGGTTCACACAGGTATGTGGTGTAGACTATACTGAGACTTATTCTCCTGTAGTTAGAAGCTCCACGCTACGATTATTGTTCTCGCTAGCTGTTGAATACGGTTGGTTTATTGACCAGTGGGACATCACGACCGCGTTTTTATATGGTAAGATTAAAGAGGATATTTACATGCTCCAACCGAAAGGAGCAGTAGTCAAAGGTCAAGAAACCAGAGTATGTAAGCTGCAGCGTTCTTTGTATGGATTGAAACAAGCTTCGAATGCTTGGTTCAAGGAATTAGACAAAGAAATGTTGAATTTAGGTTTTGTGCAATCAAAAATAGAACCGTGTTTGTATCAAAAGCAGCTTAAAAACAATAAGAAGTTAATTGTCGTTATTTACGTAGATGACCTTTTTATTTTTGGAAATTGTGAACAAGAAAAGCAAAAATTAAAAACCGATTTGCTTGACAAGTTTAAAGTGAAAGATTTAGGCGCGGCTAGGCATGTTTTAGGCATGAGGCTGAGAAGAGATAAAGATGTAATTTGTCTAGATCAGCAACAGTTCATTTTAGATATTTTGAATGACTTCAACATGACAGACGCCAAACCAGTTTCGACCCCAATGGAAGTCGGTATGAAATTAGAAAGATCGACAAATTCCCATAGCAATCTGCCATATCAAAGCTTAATAGGGTGTCTAAACTATTTAGCCTGTAATACGCGACCAGACATAGCACATGCGGTAAGTGTGCTTTCACAATTTAATTCGTGTTATGACGAAATACACTTTAAATGTGCGAAACGGATCTTAAGGTATTTGAAGGGTACGTCTAACCTTTGTCTTACTTTTAGGAAGTCAGGAGATTTAGACTTACGAGGCTACGTTGATGCAGATTGGGGAGGGGCACTTGATAGGAAGTCTTTTACGGGGTTAATTTTCAGACTAGGTAAAAATATTGTGTCATGGGAGAGTAGGAAGCAAGCGACAGTATCCTTGTCCTCCACAGAGGCAGAGTACATAGGATTGAGTCAAGCTTCGAAGGAAGCTCTTTATTTACGTAGTTTACTGAGCAGTTTGACAGCTGTGGATAGTAAAGCGGTAGTAATTTATAATGACAATCAGTCGGCGCATAAAATTGCAGCTAACAAAATGATGCATAATAGAACAAAGCACATAGACATCAAGTATCATTTTATTCGTGAGTGTGTACTGGATAACAAAGTTGAAATAAGGTACATGTCAACTGATAAGATGATAGCGGACATTTTAACTAAAAGTGTTCACAGCCCGAAGCTTAGAGAATTTTTAAAGGATTTATCCATGTCAAATTATTCTATTAAGAGGGCGAATGACTAGTTAGATGTTTTGATGTGTTATGTTTTTTAATAGTGTTTTGTGTAATAGATAATTTTTTCTAAATTTTATTTCGTTATGCATGCCTTATTTTGTTAGATTTCTTCTGTTTTTGTACTCTACTTTTGGGTACAGCGTAGTACAGACGGACACAGAAGTGTTAGTAATTTAATTAGTTTTATGTACCGAGTACTGACAAGTACAGATGGGATCATACGCATGTGTAATAGATTAAGGGGGCGTATTGGAGGTCGCATATTGTATGCCACTGGCTTGTGTATAATCCTATTTACACATGTCTGTCTGATTTTAAATATTCATAGTTACGAGTTGTTTATGTTTTATACTTGTCACTTGCACATAAAAATATGGACCACGAATATATGTTCAACTATCTGACCACTGCTGCTGTTCTTATTATAATCAATTTTCAATAGCTTTACCGGGGGAGGAGTCGTCACCGGGCTGCCGCGCCGCGCTGACATTGGGTTGCTTGACCTATTAATAAATAGACAAGGCAACGTTTTTAATGAAGATTTTTTGAAAAATTTGACCTATATTAAAACGTGGTTCAATTAATTCTGCTCGTTATTCTTATCAAACTATTTTCAGGTTTTGCGCATTTAACGTTACACGTTGTATACAGGAAGATTTCAGCGTAGTTGAATACATCCTCTCAATAGACTTAATTTAGTGCTCGCTAAGGGTCGTTTATCGCAGTTTTAGTATGAAGTTTGTAGCGCTGATCTCGTTACAAAATATAGACGCGGGTAGGGTAAGCTTATGTATCGCAATGCTATAAATATGTACTGTTTATTTGGACTTTAGAGATTTAAAGCTATACTGGGTGTCTGGAAAGTCATGGATTACCTTTTACCTGCTGATGGGCCACATTGGGATCTATCAATAAAAAAAAAATGACCGTGGTAAAAGTCTTATGATTTCCGAGTTTTTTGATGTTTAATGAAATTTTGAAAAATCTTTACCTTTGATCAGTTTTTTCCATGCCATTTCTACGAATGACAACTTTTTCGAGTACAGGTTTTTTTATTTTCAACTTGAGTCATCATACTATCGATTGAATACAAGAAAGTTACAGATACCTAAAATACCTAAAATTTAGGTTCAAACTTAAAATTTTCACCAAAAATAATTTTACCTTATTTTTGATCGGCCCTGGTGAAAAAAAAAAATATTGGTGGCCGTATTTTATAGAAAATACTAGCTTCATTCTAGTGCATGTTGGCAAACAAAGGACATTGCTCTGCGCCCATACATTGTTCGCCCTGGAACCAAGAGCGGCGGAAAATTATGTGTTGTAGTGTCGATCATTAGTAAACTCCTATTAGATCTTATTTTTATAGCGGACTAGCTGTAGAATAGATATATGTGAAAAAAGTACCAGATTTTGAGGTTATAATCGAACCATAAGGTATAGTTTTTCATAGCTCCGAGTAATTTTTAAGAAACTGGAAAACAATATCATAATACATTAGGTATTAGTTCCCTAATATTTTTCGGCACGACATGATGTTTAGCAAAGATGGCGGCGATTAAAGTCGCGTAAAATACTTTATATTGTTCATTTTGGCATGCAGCTAGTCCATGTTACAAAAGTATTTGCAACAAATATAATAAAATAGACAGTTGATTATCGTGTATGCCCGATACTTCTGTTGCACAGGTCGATTCTAGACAATGACCTTTAGCTGATTGTAACGTCAGCTCATGAACAGCTGATCCATTAATTTTTATGCATCTATTGAGGAAATTGGTTTGCTGAGCACTGCGATTACAATCTGGCGTATATTGCTATTGTAATTTTATAGTTATCAGGTGTTTGTGATTGCCCAATTGAGTTATGCAATATTCCCCTGTCCTTGCATAATAAGTACAGACGCCAGCACATCAAGACGGCACGGTTGGCGCAGTGGTTAAGCGATTGACTGCTGTGCTGCGTGTCGCGGGTTCGATTCCCGCACGGAACAAATATTTGTATGACCTACAAGTAGTTATTCCGGGTCTGGCTGTTTGTGTATGTGACTTTAAGTGTTTGTAAACGCACAATACAGGAGAAATTCTTATTGTAGGGCAACGTTATTAAAAAAAAAAATCAAGCTACTACAATCTGTCAAATTTCTTTAATAGATTTTCAGATTTTCAAATTTGTCGCTTGTTGATTGGGAAAATTTTACAGTTTCGAGTAGCTTGATGTGCTGGCGTCTGTACAAGCGGCAACAACACCAATTGCTTTAGGCATTTGACTGTAGAGCGAATGACTGTAATTTCAAACGCAATTCGTAAAATCGTAACACTTTTGATGAAAATTCATTTCTATTACACGAACACCAAAAACTAAATATCATTATGAAAAGAGCCTCGGTAAAAATAATACTCAGTTCAAAGGTTATCTGGAATAGTTCACTTTGTGGTAGTCCGACAATCATCGCAGCAGTGAACGCTATTTTAAAATACCAAAACCAGCCGTGCGATTCTGTAACCATCTCACCGTGAAAGCTTCGGTGAAGTGAGCGTGGAGTGAGCTGTCATTCGCTAGGGATTAACACTTTAATAGTGTTAATCCTCTCACTTCACTCACTTATGATTTCACGGTGAGATTTTTACAGAATCGACCGGCAGATGTCCAGTTATGTAGATTACTGTTTTGGTCATAGGGTGTATAGATATTTTGGAACCAAAACGTTTACTTTGTTTTAGTACAATAAATTGTAGGTACTTATACTATGTTTTGTAGCTATACGGTGGAAACAATGTTGTGAAACAAACGTGAAGCAAGTAGTGTAATAAATGAATGGCATTTCTGTAAGCATTGCACCACAGAATAGTACAGAAAGTTGGATCCATACATAATGGAATATGTGTGTTTGCTCCTGCTTTTATACGGGTAAAAGCATGAGCAGGTACACATATTCCATTTATTCAAACTAACTTATGTTATTTCCACTCAAACGAATATTAGCTTTACGCTAGTCAGAATGACAAGTACTATTGAATAAGCCCTAAACATGTTTGAAGTTGTAGCGCAAACTGAACTTTATATGTGGCTGTTATAGTTGTTTTTCCAAAAACACATATTTGTTTACATCTTTGGAGACTTAATTGCGGATGTGGCACGGCGGTGTCAGAGTCAGACTATTGGCCGATTCCTATAATTTACGGACGGCTATTGGTTAAAATTAAGATATCTTTACCAATAATGAAAATGAAAATACCATAATTAACTGCAGCTTCGAAAAGATACCCAACTTTGAACCTACCCTTGATGTGCACGTAGCACTGGTGGTCCGAGCGTTTGGTAGCGATTGTTCACTGAACAGGCACAGCAGTCGTTTCGCATTTTTTGTTTCTTGTATTTGGTTTTTATTTTTGACTGTATTTAGTTTAGTTTGTGATTTTCCTGTACGAGTCGTAATAAATACTTTTTCTTTCATTATTTTTCTAATAATAATAATAATAATAATAATAAATCCCTGGACATTTCACACAGCACCATTTGTCCCAAGCTAAGCAACCTAATGCTTGTGTTATGGTAACAAGATGGCTGATAAACTACTTATATACAATTTTTTTTTTTTTGTAAATACATACATATTATAGATAGAAAAACACCCAGACTCGGAACAAATACATGTAGGTCATACAAATATTTGTTCCGTGCGGGAATCGAACCCGCGACACGCAGCGCAGCAGTCAATCGCTTAACCACTGCGCCAACCGTGCCGTCAATGTAATGAAGCAAAGACCTTTGCATAGTAGATCCTCCCATGCGAAAGTAGCTAAAACAGGAAAAAATAGCTTACGAATCTATTTACACGCCCAGTTTGGAAATAAAAAATGCTACAATTGGTAAGAAAAACAATTCGGTTTTGTTTATAGGAACCGAACATGTCAGCCGAATGCGTGCTGCAATAGCACTCGCATTCGCTGTGCGTAGCGCGTGTCTGTTGTGTGTGTGTGCGTTTTTGCTCTGTGTGTTGAGCCAGCATTTTGTACTATTCTGTGGCATTGCAGTTTGCGTCGGATGGGTTAACAAGAACATTGTTAATGCACCGCACACCGCTCGTTGGCTTCCGCCGCAAATAAATGTTTTTTAAAAGAAATTCTCAGTAAACAGGTGTAGCTTTTACAACCATCTGTATGCCTTTGCATGCTTGGTATCGTTTGTTGTTGCTGTTTAGTAGTGTTTGTTTTTAAAACTATTTACGTTTATATCTGTCTCATTAGCTGTAACCTAATTCATGATGCTAATAAAAAATCTTATACCTGTATAAGAGAGATTTATCTTTTTCGTCAAATTCAATATCATCTTCATTAGCCGAACATGTTTGAAATACCTAAGGCTCTTTGTACACACTGGTTTTTCTTGCCGTGAAAAACAACGGTTTATTCGCCTTGAGTAGGCAGTTATGCGCGGTCGTCAGTATTGTATGGATCGCTATGGAAACTTATTGCCGGACACGATTTTTCTACGGCGCGGTTTATACGCCGTACCGTAAAGAAACCGTGCCGTGTGCCTATGGCCTCTCCAGTTCCCTATTTCTCTGAGCCTCCAGCTACTCTGTAAATACCTACTAAAACTCGTTCTTATTACTATCATATACCCCCATAATTAGTTTCTCATGAACCATTAGCTCTAAAGTCACTGTGCAATGAATTCTTAATTATCTGACAGCCACGTGACTAAACAACACCTTTTAACAACATTCTGACATCATTTACAAAGTTCTTAAAAAGTTAATACGTAGGTGTATTAGCTACCTTAAAATACTTACCTTTATACGTTGTAGACGTTAATAGAGTTCACCGCGGGTTCAGTACACTCAGAATTTCTAGACGAGTTGCAGACAAAAGCTTAAGTGGCTCTATAATGTGTGGGAGCTAAGAAGGGTATATGCATATTGTAAAATAATCTTTTTACATTTGTGCTGTTCGTATAATAGCAGTTATTAAAGACTCGGGGGATTTTTCTCATGAATAATTATGCATTTTTGTTTCTGATATTATGTTAATGGCATGAATGCTGATGCAGAAGCGGTGGTTGGGTTTGTGACTATATTGCATAAATTAGAGACTAACTGACTACAAAAAATCATATTTCCCTTATGTTGCATGGATATGATTGGAATTATGATACAAATACCTCATAATTATTATGAAAATGTAAAAGAAAGAGAAAATTATTTTATTTGTGACACTCACAGGAAATATAAGCAATACGAAATAACATTAAATCTAACAAAATCATGAATACAATAAAAAGAATAACATTCAAACTGTTACGTTAACCTTATAAATAATATCCTATGTAGATTAAACCTTACAGAATAGTGAGACAAACAAAAAAACAAAAAAAACATAGGAATACCAGGATCTGAACGTGGTTCTGTACAAATAAGACGTAATAATTTAATGGCAAAAGCAGTTCACCTCCTAGCTAGCTAAGCTCCTAGCTTAGGTAATCCTCCAATATGTTTGTTAGCAATTCTCAAGTTCGTTTATTTCTGGTGGCCATTATTTCCGTATTCAAACTAACAACCCAAATCCTCTTAGCGACACTAAACTTCAGAAGCATTAATACGAAATATATCCTAGTATCTAAACTTTATCTCCACTAGATAGTAACAAACCAATTTATTTTCCAATTTCCCCCACACTTTACACAAGACTGCACAATTTTCAATTGCAAAAAAATCTTACTTTATCCGTTATACATAGAAGTTTTGTTGGTATACTAATGACTGTTTTCCCTCTTTTCTTAATAAGCCACAACAAAGCCCCGGATCACTCGACCGTGAAGAAAGTAATTGAAGATCATACGTGATTGGAATATCTCGGTAGAAGGGAATGCAGGGATCTGTTACGAGAAAACCCTATAAGTTCGCTCGGAAAGTTAGAACCCTTGAAAAAATAATACAACGTGGGAGCAAGTACGCAAATTATGTAGTTCAAGGGAAAAGAGGGATTAGGAGAGAGGTTAATATAAGATTAATATTGGGGAACTCTGATAATATTATGGTTGCTTTTTTACCGAGGATTTTTGTTTGTCTTGATGGAAATTTTCTGATTGTAAATAGAAATTGTATTATGTAATAGTAAAGCTGAAGAGTTCATTTGAACGCGCTAATCTCTGGAACTACCGGTATAGGCTATTTAACATAACGCTAGGACCCTTCGAGCAAAACTAAAAATTAAGAAATAATGATAAGTGAGCGAAAATAAGGTAATAGCGCGATGCGACGGAGAGTGTCGGGGAAACGTGAAATTTCTTCTTTTTTTTTAAAGTTGCGAGGAGATGCTAGTTGTATTTATTATGAAAGAGAATAACTAAATGCATAAAATAGCTTTTGATAACATAAACTTAAATTGAAAGCGTTTATGTAATAGATTGGATATTGCGACTTCATAGAATTTAAGAAGTTATAGCAAAAATGTCAGCTCACGTAATCATAGAGACTGACAAACAAAGACATAAGTAGCTAAAAAATAACTGAACTTAAAACTTTGATCTCAACTCTGAGCACGTTACAGATGCCAAAACTTATAACTATATTAATCTTTCTAAACTAAGTACACAAAAAGCAGTACTTTTCATAAAAGATAATGGTATGTCATCTGCATCAACTGTTAGCGCATTTTCAAGTAAAACTTTTGAAGTCATGTGATAATGTTATAATGTTTCCCTCGTCAGAGATTGAGCTTGCTGGAAACTTACAAATATCTCTTGGTTTTTGCAACTAATGTTTGTAAACGTGACGATTTTGAGTGATCATCCAAGATTGCACAGGCGCATCAAGCTACCCAAAACTGTAAAATTTTCTCAATCAACCTTGAACCTTATGCTTTAACGATAAAGTTCAAAATCTATTAAATAGATTTGACGGATTGTAGTAACTTGATGTGCTGGTGTCTGTACCTAATAGTTTCAATGGCTAAACGTTTTTCACATTTCTGACCTATTACAGTTATATATTGTTGTTTGTTTTGTTTTGTTTGTTTGTTTTTTTGTTGTTATTGTTAATAATAAATAAGTAAATTATATCTTTACTTCTCACACTGCTTAAAGACTCGTGTCTCATACTGTAGCAAAACTAAATTGAACACGTTTTCTGAAATCATGTTAGTGCCCCCCATATCACACTGACCATTATCTGAAATGCGGTCAAGTATAACGCGTTACCAAAAAGAAAAGCGTGTTCTTCAACAAGCGAAATTGAGTCTTATGTTGAGGATGTTTAAATAGATAATCTGAAACCAGTCAGGTCGTTACTGGCGCCGCTGATAGAAACAGTCGCATCGATAGGACGGTCGACTTCCGCACTCCCGTTGCGCTCAATTGACCTGCCTTTCGTTGGAAACTTGACGTGGCGTATAATACGTAAATTTTGTTGAAATAGGTCACACAACTTGACACCGGTATTCAACCGGAACGAGTCCGGGAAATTGAGTTATTATACCCGAAATGTTTGTCAAAGAAAGTTAAAGTACATTAGCATGAATGAGAAAGAGATTGTCTATGCTTAATAAAACAAGGAGACGACGCAAATCTGAATAGAACTCAAATTAATGTTTGCTTTTTTCTGATGACGTGAATATGACTTCTTTCTTTTTCTTTAAAAAAAAAAAATGTTGCCCCACGATAGGAATTTCTCCTGTATTGTGGGTGCGTTTACAAACATTTAAAACTCGCATACACATACAGCCAGACCCGGAACAACTACTTGTAGGTCATACAAATATTTGTTCCGTGCGGGAATCGAACCAGCGACACGAAGCGCAGCAGTCAATCGCTTAACCACTGCGCCAGATACACATGCAATCTGCCTAGCCTTTTCCCAAATATGTTGAGGTCGGCTTCCAGTCTAACCAGATGCAGCTAAATACACATACATATACATATTATACATGGAGCGACTGCCTATCTGACCAGCACAACCCAGTTTCTGGGTAACACGATACCCCTTGGTCAGACTGGTTGTTAGACTTTTGGGCTTCTGACTACCCGTAACAACTGTTAAAGATCTACGAATGACAGCCGGGCACATAAACTAGCGAAATTTACTTCAGACTTCTTGTTTTCTGTCAAAAATATAAATTCAGTGTTGGTATGCTCACAATTTCGCCACAATGCCCGGAATTTTTCATCTAATGCGTTGTAAATGTCCAAATTTTGAAAGTAATAAATCGCTTTTTGTCTTCGTTTCATGTGAAACAAATGATTTAATTTCAGAATCTCTAAAGCTCGCATTCTAAATCTTACTATGTAATTTGCATAAAACATCTTTCGCATTTCCTGTCTTCACTTGATGTAGTTTTAATATCTCTTTTGTAAGAAGTTGAATGGAAGCAACAATCGCTGTTGCTGCTATGAGCGCTGGTCTTTAATTTTCTTTTTATCAGCGTGACCCTTTCAGACGAATAAAGGATGAAAAGCCCCCGTTTCTAACGGTTGAAAGTAAAAAAAATCTTTTAATTTTGCGGCTTCCTCATTAATTCTCGCTTTTGGGGTTCTCCCTTATTGCTAAGATAATTGATGCTGCCCAAGTTGTTGAAACGAAATTTGGCCTCTATAATAATGAGTTAATAGATGAGACGTTCTAAAATCAATTGTGTCTTCAGGCAAGTGTTTTGTAAATTCCGGGATTAGGGTTTGAGATTTAGTCCTAGAATAGCTAAATGAGAAACTAGGTAACTGTGGCTTATAAATGTTTATTTTTGAATTAGATTTCATTCGAAATGTAAAAGAATTATTGCTTTAAGATTACCATTTTATTAGATATCATCCTATTCATTTTACTAGATATAATCCCGTCTCTGACGACAACTTTTCAAAAAAAGACAAATAAAACTTCCGACAGGAAAATGATTTGAATTCCATCCTTCCTGGGATTGACTCGCAAAAATGAATAAATTCACAAAACTTTTTTGTTTGCGGAATTTATATGTACGACACGGTGATACTCGACTCTGAAATGCTATGAAAAGAACATCAAATGGAACAATCACGTTAAAGTCCGTAGTCAAGTAATCATGAAATGTGTTGTTTTATGTATGTCACATAAGTTAGGGGTACCTGTTTACTTTATATTTTATGACAACTATAAAATAGGACACGGGAAAATTTCCTGTTACACAAACTTGCTACTTTTCTACTTACTTCACCATTTATGTAATGGTCTGTACTGTAATGAAGGGAGGATTTCCTCAATGAGAAGGGATTTCACTAAATCCAATATAGATTAGTGGGCCTTTCATCAAATCTCCTTCTAATGGGACGGCCGTAAGGTGTGATGTGATAATTGGAACGTGCCTACGTGTTACAGAAAATAATAGAAACAAGTGGTTTGTAGAACTAAGTAGAAGCTTAGAGACAGAATTTTTTGTAGATAAACTTTTGAAAAGTTCTTAAACAATATTTCAAACATAAAAAATATATTATAAAATATCTTCCAGAATTTATTATTTTGGTCTTTCTATGCGCATCAGAACCTTTTTTGTATTTTTGGTCCTTCCCCCATGCTTCATTTGATTTGATTTTTTGGTATCGTTCCAAAACTAGTTAATTGAATTTGAATGCGGTTTTTATTCACCATCATTTAGAGACTTTCTTGAAGAAGATTTTCGTGTATAATAAGCATTTGCACCCGTACAAAACCGTTGCGAATCACCATTTCTTACTATAATAATGATCCTCTTTTCTCTTCCTCAGATCAACAATGAGGCCTCCAATCCCGCTCTTGTTCATCTGCTTCTACGCTCTTCTGTCTCCTCTACAATGCGGCACCTCCTCCAGTGCTGATGACAGAAGATGGCTGGTGTCCCTAGTGGATCTGGTGGAGTTGGATTATGTGGACCATTGTGAACAGAGAGCCAATGCTGCGTGGAATGAACTAACGGGAAACAGTAAAGGGTTGGCGGCAAAGGTTGGTATTGAGTTTATATCATTATTTTTTTCGTGTCGATGGTCCTCTTTTTTGATGTTTTATATTGTTTGAGCTGAAAAGGTGGCCACGTTGATTGCGGCATCAGTAGCATTCTTTTCTTAATACAAGGTGCAGGTGAACAGGCACTTAGGGCACTCCAGCAAGTGGGGTATGGTCTGTTTAGAGGCATCGCACACGGACTGGGTATTGGATATATACAACGTGTAACGTTAAATGCGCAAAACCTGAAAATAGTTAGATCAGAATAACGAGCAGAATTAATTGGAGTACTTTTTACTTATAGGTCACATTATTCAAAAAATCTTCATTAAAAACGTTGCCGTGTATTTATTAATAGGTCAAGCAAGCCAATGTCAGCGCGGCGCAGCGGCCCGGTGACGACTCCTCCCTCGATAAAGCGTCGTCGCAGACGCAAGAAACGATCAGAATGGCCAGTAAAACTAAAACAGCACATAAAACCTTTACAATTTTTTTAATGACTTATTTTCTCTCTGAAATAGGTCAATTGAATTAAAAATCAGTTGGGGTGTCTGAGGTTTTGCGCATTTAACGGTTCACGTTGTATAATTGATTGTAGTGTTACAAAAGGTAGAGTGCTACAAGGATATTTTGGCGCCTGAATGACATTGACGAGGGGGCGTTTTTGGTAAATGATTAAATTTTATTGACAAAACAAGATGGCGGCGTTAGTTCCAATTTTGGCCACGACACGCCAAAAGAAGCTTATAGCGTTGTAGATGTTACTTATTTAAAAAAAAAAAAAAGCAACGCACAGTCTAAATAAAACTATTAGGAAATATGCTCACGAACAGGTATATACATTTGGGAAATATGCTCACGAACAGGTGTATACGTGCACTAAACAGGTATTTTTAAAACCTCAGTCGATCAAACAAGGAGATTAAAGATTGGTTATAAACAAAGTTGGACGCGGCTAAATATCACAAATTCTTTGTATTTTCATGGAACTTAACTAAAGCTACACCCTAATTGCGTAAACACGCCTTCAATTACAAGCCAAATGATTTTAAAGAACATTTCTAATCCATTGCTTCACATGTCTAATAAATTCATCTGCTCAACAACCTAAATAACGCAATAAATGCTGTTGAACTGTCAAAAGCAATGACATTGCCATTGTAAGTGTTTTATGCGTAACTATCATTCAATTTTTTAAAAACTATTTCCATGAAAAGGTTATCTGTTTAATATACTTTATGTCAGGATTATTATTAAATAATTCGGACCTCGTCTATATTTGTCAATAAATTTAAATCAATATGAAAATTACCTACCTAAATCTCACATTTAATTATTTTGATAACAAAATTAATCATTTGTCAAATTTTTAATCCAATTCGGGACTCAAACATGGCTTCTGTTTTAATGAAATGCTTAACCTGGCGTTAAATTCAACAACAATCAGCAGGAACGTATGACATGTCATACAAAAATACTAATTCAATTTTGTAAAAATGTGTATGAAATATGTAATCATTTATTCGCATTGTGTCGACGATTTCTCGTTGATAATGTTGAATTGATTAATAATTAAAATAAAAACATTTTCAACGGTCCATTTTTATGAAAATAAAATATACCTAATAGAAACTAGATTATTTTGTATTCATAAGATAATATTTGTAATAACGTTTATAATAGATAGTGCTTGAAATTCGTTTTAACAGATAAAGCGTAAAGTGAATTAGGCTAATAAAAATTATTCATTCTTGCTGAAAGTTTTCAAAATGTAGTAAATATCGTTGTTTCATTTTCATGTACAATACAATATTACCAATTTATTACAACTTGCTTTTTGGTGCGATTCAATCTGTCTGTCTGTCCGTCTGTCAAAGCTGGATATCTCAAGAACGACTACTGCTTTCAACTTGAAATTTGTAATAGTTTTAGATGAAGTTTGTCCAACTACATATTTTGTAAATAAGAAAGAAATGTAAATATAATCTTAAAAATTCGAAGTAGGGCTACTAGGGCATGTAGGGTATCATATGAAATATTGCTGTTTGCACATTCTCTAACATTTATTTTTACGCCGCATAATTTTCTACTCTTGATGAAAAATGTAAAAGAAAAATACCCTTATCTCCGAACTTTGCACAGAGAAAAATCTGAAATTATTCTATGTGGTAGAAGTTATGTAAACATTACAGGAAAAATCAAACGATGTCTCTAAACAGCACACTATTTCAGAAACAAAAATGAAAATTTAATATACAACGTGTAACGTTAAATGCGCAAAACCTCAGACACCCCAACTGATTTTTAATTCAATTGACCTATTTCAGAGAGAAAATAAGTCATTAAAAAATGTAAAGGTTTTATGTGCTGTTTTAGTTTTACTGGCCATTCTGATCGCTTCTTGCGTCTGCGACGACGCTTTACCGAGGGAGGAGTCGTCACCGGGCCGCTGCGCCGCGCTGACATTGGCTTGCTTGACCTATTAATAAATAAACACGGCAACGTTTTTAATGAAGATTTTTTGAAAAATGTGACCTATATTAAAAAGTGGTTGAATTAATTCTGCTCCTTATTCTGATCAAACTATTTTCAGGTTTTGCGCATTTAACGTTACACGTTGTACGGAACCCTCGATGCGTGAGTCCGACTCCGCTCTTGACCGGTTTTTGATCTAGCGACCCGTCCATGCTTCACACAGCTTATAAGACTTGCGACTTCGATGCGAACGAACTCGCGGGTAGAAACTAGTGTATTATAAACATAAACCTTCCGGAATCAATTCTCGTAATGATGGTGAAAACCGCATTAGAATTCGTTCCGTAGTTTAGAAGAATTAAGTAGTCAGATCAGAACCGAAGTGGTGGTGCTTCGGGGAAGCCTATGTCAAGCAGTGGACGTCTTTCGACTGAAATGATGACGTGGTCACAGAGACAATACACGAGAAGCGACTAAAATTTTAATTTACATAATTTTATTTCAACAGTTGGAGCGTGACAAAACGTTCGGCATGTTCGTCTGTCAACAAACGACTGACGTAAAGAGCGCGCTTACCGCACATGCACTGGCCGCCGATGACAACGTCCTCCGGCGTAAGGTGAAACTGCTACTGCAACCTGGAGACACTTTGCTTGACACTGAGCAGTGGATAAGGGTGAGAATGAATTCATATGTCATTAGAGGTGTGAAGAACATGGTGGAGACCTTTGCCCAGTACTGGGATAGTAAATAGAGTTATAGGATCAGAATTCCAGACGTAATTTGACTAAGTAACTGTGAATGATAATATGGTTAGGTGAATGATGATTTAACTAAGGACGCCGGTTTAGGGTTGTTTGAATAAAAACGTAATGAGTGCAGTAGTGATTTCTTATATTATGTGAAGTAAAAACGAGGATTTTTTCTGTTTGTCTATCTCCTGATAGAGTTACGGTCCAGAAAAATGTAATTGTGTATTTCTAGCAGGGGATTTTCCATAGGCAAGCCAATAATGTCAATATTCTCACAAAAAACCAAATCCTAAGTAATAAAAAAATAATTAATAATAAAATGTATTAAAAAAATATAAGGGCTAACATTAAATACAGTTTTTCTTAAATCTATGTCAAGTTCACCCATGATTTGTGCCTGAAATAGGTAATCACACTACTTATTTATACGAACACTACATATTTTTTGCCCTATAAAATAAAGGTAGTTCACGCTACCAAGAAAGCTAACAATAACCGTTCTGAGAACGAAATCTCCTCAGCTCCGTACAATATACACCTGGGAGATAATAAATTCATTTAGTTATTTTTATTACGATAGATAGTGGGAAGTAATTGGATATAAATCTTTGCTTTTATTTATGACGTCCGCTGTGGAGTCTTACCCGTGAAATATGATTCTAACCGCTGATATAGACACGGAGCGAAACCTTACCTTACCGAGAGCCGTTTCTTTGGTAAACTTGCGTTACTGCATCAGGTTTATTGTTTTTTGGTAGGATTCGTTTAAGTGTTTACCTATGTTGTTTGCATATAGCAAGAACAAAGTGTTTATTACGTAGTTATAAAGTTAGTTATTATTCTTTTTAGTAGAAATCAATTACGATAAATCGCGACAGATAAATAAACTTGCTTTATTCGTTAATTAATCAATAATTTAACATTACTATTGTTATAGATTATCTTGTATTTTATTAAAGTTCTTCAGAAACGTCTTTCAAAAGAGATTATTACAATTTGATTGTGAACGGCTATAATAAAATATGCAGACCATAGAAAAAATGATGTATTGTGTGAGAGTGAATGAAGTTTTCTAAAAGAAAAGAAGGTACAGACGCCAGCACATCAAGCTACCCGAATCTTTCAAATTTTTCCAATCAACTTTGAACCTTATGCTTTAGTGATAAAGTTGAAAATCTATTAAAGAAATTTGACAAATTATGGTAGCTTGATGTGATGGCGTCTGTACTTCGGGCGTCTTATTTTTACGCCTGGGCTACTGGGGTAATGTACGAAATAGCTGTTGTGTAATTATTATAAAATAATGATCAATAATAATAATAGTCCAATTTAAGTAAATTAATGAGGGGCCCGGCCCAATCGAGCAACCTTATACAATTCCGATAACTCATTACCTCTCGTTAATTTTTACAACGAACCATTATCATCCGTTTTTTTTTTTTTTGTTTTTCTCTAATCTAACGTTCCGTTAACTGGTTGATGTTCATGTATTGCTATGATAGTGGGTTCTATCCCCGTATCGACCAAAAATTGTAGTACGGAAACAATTTCTATTGAATGTTTATTTTTCAGCTCGTCACGTTTGGTGATAACGCTCTGAACAGGATAAGATTCGCAACCAACTACGATTGTGGGACCACCACTAATTGTACGCTGAAAGGTAATTTTCTTTTTTCAATATATATGCTGAACTACTACGCTAGTATTTTTGTACATTTAGTACATACCTAAGTTTGAAACGAATGCATTTTTAAAGGTATGCATAACTTATGATATTAAGTCGATCTACATTCTAATGTGTACTATGATGAAGATGGAATTTGAATAATTAACATTGAATCATTGACTGTCAAAAATAAATAAGGAAGTTCAAAAATAAATCCTGTAAATTATCTTCAACCTACAGACCGTTTCCAAAATTACCTTAATGGACAATGGAGTTAAAACAATTCAGACAGGAAAATAATCTATTTAAGATAACAAAAAAATGGATACCCAATTTAAAAATAAATTGAGGGGTTCAAAACTCCGAACGAAGGGCGGAAGTCGAAACACAAACACCAGTACCGGACGACCACTGTTCACGAAATAAAATAGCAAGTCATTATGAATTTTATAAAGTAAAAGGAACTTTTAATAACACGGCAAAAGAGACGAATGTTTGTAGAAAGTTAATTTCTCATCTTTCGTAAGAGCACTTTGTAATTTTTATGAAGAAAAAATACATCGGTGAAGATTTTACGCTCGCATAAAAGGATGAGTGCTCGGCTAAAAGACGATTCGAGTAAGCATACCAAGAACTTAACTCTTAAATTAAATACATTCAAGGAATTAAGTCCCGAGAGGTCATGTTCCAGAATTTTCTCTTATACTTTCATACAAAAGAATATAAATGGAGTCACATTTAAATAAGTGATGCACATGTTTTATTCCCAGATGCTTAGAATAATTACAAAAACAGGGCTGCATTGGGAAACGAAAGACGAAGAATTTCCAGCAGTAGAGCCAAAAATATTCATTTGCCTTTTTTTCACAAAACTATAGAATTTTGGGAAGACAAAGTAATGTGGAGGAAATAGTATGACAAATGTCTTTTCATAATAAAAAATATATTTTATTATAATTAGATTGTGAATCAAGGAGTTTTAAACAATCAATTCAAGTTATAACAAACTAGCGACTCGCCCCGGCTTCGCACGGGTGCAATGCTGATCAGTATCACTACATAGTATAAAACAAAGTCGCTTCCCGCTGTCTGTCTGTCTCTATGTATGCTTAGAACTTTAAAAATAAGCAACGGATTTTGATGCGGTTTTTTTTTAATAGATAGAGTGATTCAAGAGGAAGGTTTATATGCATATAATACATGCATAATATAGTAGAGAAACACTGATAATTTTAGAGCCATTATTTCTCTTAAAAAGTATAGGATAAAAAATGGTTATTGTGGGTTATCCCTAAGAGATAGACATATGCCATCGCGGACTTTTTTGTAGACCTTTTTAAGGTGTACAATACTGTACTACATTATTTTGATCTATCTCGTAGGGTTAATCCAGCGTTTGCAATGTAAGCGCAAAAAAATGTGTTTATTTACGACATCACATTAGAAACCCCTAAAATGATCAGTGTTTCTCTACTATATTATGCATGTATTATACATATAAACCTTCCTCTTGAATTACTCTATCTATTAAAAAAAACCGCATCAAAATCCGTTGCGTAGTTTTAAAGATTTAAGCATACATAGGGACAGACAGCGGGAAGCGACTTTGTTTTATACTATGTAGTGATGCAGCTCCTTAAACACCTGAGTGGCAATTCCCGTATTTAAAAAAAATCTAATCTCAGTAGCGATCTGTCAAAAATACGATCAATTTACATACATTTTTGATGGCTTGAATTTGAACGTTTTTTTTAAGTACGAGAAATGGTCTTCAGCGGGTCGATTCTGTAAAAATCTCACCGTGAAATCATAAGTGAAGTGAGCACTTAATAGTGTTAATTCCTAGCGAATGACAGCTCACTCCACGCTCACTTCACCCAAGCTTTCATGGTGAGATGGTTACAGAATCGCATGGGCTGGTCTTCACCACTTCCTAGTGAAGTGGCAACCTTGTTTACGATAGAAAAATACCTAAACAAATATTAAATTTGTAAACAGCCATAAATTGCGCGCACGACACATCTGCTCTGGTATCAATAAAAATGGCGCTTACGTTTTGCTGCGTAGTTGCTTTAAAAATAATACGATCAGAAGTCAAGTGCCAGTTAAACGCTTCTGAGCTACTGCAGCGGAAATTAGAGATTTTATGCCAAGCATAACTTATCATGACTTTAAGCGTAAGCCATATTTTGAAAACGTGTACTGATATAACAACCATTGAAATGCTGGTTGAAAACGGGCTCACCCACATGCTTTAGTCGTTAAGCTATTTCAAAGTATAATATGCCAGTTCTGGATGACTAAAAAGTAAAAAAATCTACGATCATTTTATGATACAGGTGCTCTTAAAATTTCACTCCTTGAAGGAATTAACGTCTATTTTGTTTTCTATTATTAATATAAATTTAATGAACATTTTATCCTCATCCATAATTAATGAAGTATCTACTTTAACCTCCAATTAATTATCTACAGTTAATAATTTAATCATTAATGCTTACAAATTTGTAATCACGCAATTACCACGTAAAGAGAATCAACAGCCTCCTTTTCCAAAGTCTTTGAATACAACTAGGTTTAAAGGTACTTGCCGCTGTTTATTATGTTACTCCGATTTCTCTCTAACATCGTTAGTATTTCTCTTAGTAATTTAAGGGGGTTTGGGGTCGATGGCCCGTTGCGTTCCACGCGCGCCTCAAAGAGATGTCAGAAGTAACTGACGGGGTCCGCTGGGGCCGATGCTTGCCAGGGTCACGGGTTGTTCGAAAGAGATACCGTGGCACTTAGCACAGGCAACTGAAGGAACATGGGTTGGTTTTAGTCAGTAAAAGTCTGACACGCCCTTCCGCTCCGCCCAGAGCGGGAGAAGTTATTTGATAATTTCCCACCCAAAAAAAAGGGGGTTTGGGGTGGGAGCTTGTGGCTTATTGACGGATCGATTGCCCTAAGAGGCCAATCCGTGTCTTGGAGACCACGTACGCTCTCGGTGTTCTGATTCCCGAAAGTCACTTACCTAGGTATCTACTGTGATAGCAGTTACGAGTAATCGGAATCCCGAGTCTGACCACCTGAACAGTAGAATGTCGGTATTGATTAATGATTTCCAGTATTTGTCGTAGACGTAAGGCATGCTTGTTCGATTCGGCATGATACGGCACAGCCAGGCGGCAAAATCGTTCGACTTAGCTTGATTTGTGCCGAACAGTCCCCAACATGACACAGCGAGGGTAGATGCCGAAATTTGCCGAACGGCACAAGCCATGTGTAGTAATTACTTCTGGTCGGCTTTAATGTTCAACAAATACTGCCGAATCGAATATGTCGAACCGGACAAGTGTGTAGCACCCCTCAGATAGCAATCACTTCATGCCAAATATCGGTATTCAGTAGCATAATTTCATCTGCTTAGACTGAGGCTAAGGGCCTGCGCCCTCTGGCGGCAAGGTACGATTAGAGATTTTTATGCGACAAATAGAAATATAACTTAATAGTCATCACCATCATCACCTGCCTAGCCTTTTCCCAACTATGTTGGGGTCGGCTTCCAGTGTAACCGGATGCAGCTGAATACCAGTATTTTACATGGAGCGACTGCCTAACTGACCTCCACAACCCAGTTACTGGGTAATACGATACCCCTTGGTAAGACTGGTGGTCAAACTTACGGGTGTCTGACGACCCGTAACGACTGTCAAAGATCCACAAATGATAGCCGAGACCAACGGCTTAAAGTACTTTTCGAGGCATGGAGGGGTATATATATAACTTAATAGTACGACAGTAAAATTGAAATTTCAATTATGATGCCTAAGGGCGTTGCAGCATGCCTAAAGATACCACGGCATCGTTGCCGTCAGAATGTGCTTTCATTTAGGAATGCCGAAGGATTCCCTGCCGTACCGCCAGTTGGTGCAGGCCCTTAGACGAACAGGTGACCTCATAATCAGCCTATAACATTTCCACTGCTGGGACACAGGCCTCCTTTCCGTGAGAGGGAGTGGGCCATAATCCACCACGCGGGCCCGGTGTGGGTTGGCGGATGTCACATGCCTTCAAATTTTTGGTTCTAGGACATACCGGTTTCCTCACGATGTTTTCCTTCACCGTTTTGAAAGCAGTGGTAGTGAAATAATTAACACAAAGTAATGTGCCTGCTTGGGTTCGAACCCACGACCTTCAACACGTATGTCGTGGCCGTTACCACGCGCCACCACAGCTCTTGCTGTGGACCTACATGTAGAAAAAGGTAGCTGAGAGAATGATGACTTTTTAATAATAAATCATTTGTTTTCACAGAGTTACACTACAACTTGGCGCGGCAGCAAGATGAAGAAACCCTACATCGTATGAAACAGTCCTGGGAGAAGAACTTGCCAGACCTAAATGACTATTTGGAGCACATACTTCCTTTACTGCGGAATGCCTCAAAACAAAACAGTGAGTTAAAAAGTTAAAAAGTTAAAAAGCAACATTTTTTTCCTTTTCATTCACTGTTGTTATTTTTATAGTGTCGACAAAATGTGTCAAAAAGTCGGGTGTCACAAAGTTGTCAATCGATTTTGGGCGTTGGGTGGTGCAACTAATACTGTCACACTGGCCACCCCTGATTTTAAACTACCCAGCAACTGGGTGAGGCACTTCGGGCCACACTTCAGTATAAG
The DNA here is from genome assembly GCA_949629135.1 of Eremobia ochroleuca. Lineage (NCBI taxonomy): Eukaryota > Metazoa > Arthropoda > Insecta > Lepidoptera > Noctuidae > Eremobia > Eremobia ochroleuca. Next base: position 15,321,364 of record OX451395.1, on the reverse strand, counting down.
CTGCACAAAGCCAGTATAAGCTGGCCTCTTATTCTATTGAAATTCCGCACTACGCTAGGTCAGTTAAAGGCCAAAGTGATACCACTGACAATACTGAAGTGTTAGTTAGTTTTCAAAGACCAGCTAAATTTAATGGTGTGGTACAGACCAACAAATTGGACAATTTTGTCCATCAACCAACAACGTAATCGCGAATTTCAAAAATTCAGCCGTCCCATACGTTTAGGTCGAGTAGGTATTGAAGTTTTCTATGGGACAGTTGATACATTTTTCGGGGTTACGATATTGGTCCCATGGAGAAAGATGTTCACTTTGATGGCCTGTACCACACCCTTAAATTTGGCTGGTCTTAGAAAACTAACCCTTTATTTATAATTATAAATATTTGTACTTGAATGTAAATTTTGTAGTCTTATAGGAAAAGGTAATTCATCCATAGACATAAAAAATGTGATGTTGACAGATTTAACCAACTTCAGAAGGGACCAACTTCGAAGTATACGCTTTCAAATTGGACTACTCTGTAAACATTTATGGGTGGTCATCATATTATACATAAATAAAATATATACTAGTTCAAATTAAATTAGGTAGCGAAACTCTGCAGGCGTGATGGGAATCGATATCGATGATATAATAAATTCATGTTTGGGGGGTTTTAATAAGTTGAAGATTGAGTTGAGAAAATCTGTTTTTTATTTTTTACTATAGCGTTGAGGTATCGTCACCCGTCACGAAGTTTACACAAAATAAATCAGATTTTTATAACAGAAAACTTTTTCCTTTTAAACTATGATGAGAGGTTTTAAGTTTCATTTCAAGTTAGGAAGTGGTGAAGGGCGGGCGTTTTGGGGGACTGTCTTTTGTAATTTTGACGTTCGAAAAGTGCTGATTCTCAGCCTAGTTTGAATAAATGAGTTTTGATTTTTGATTTTATAAACTGAAATTTCATGTGCCTACACTAACTGCGGTTGACGACCCTACAAAAAAACTATCATATTAATTTATTTTTTGTTTTATCATGTATATACGTATAGGTACCGATGACATTGAGTTTAGTTAGCTAATTTTATTTGACCCAACTTGAGAATCTCCTCCTTTTTTTTCGTCGGTTAAAAAGAAAATCTTCTTCAAACAAGAAAAGCATTTTATACAAACGAAAAGCAAAAAAGAACGCTCAAGTATAGTTTACACAGTTTACAGTGTACTTCTAAATTCATTACGTAGGTAGAAACAAAATTCTTTCGAGCATTGTAAAAATACTAGTTTATTTTGTTTGTTTAAAAGGACAAAAGACCTAGACAGAAAAGTTTTTCCTTTTAAACTATGATGAGAGGTTTTAAGTTTCATTTCAAGTTAGGAGTAGTATTGTGAAAAGCGTTGTTCAACTAAATAAAAATAATGAAGCAACAAGTAGTTTTTAGACTTTTTTGTTTTAAGTTATGTTAAGAACTCTTTTTGCAAAATTCTGGGGACATTTTTCAGTAACGTGGATTACCTCGGATACTTGGATATTTTGCTTTAGTAGTGTGCCATAGATCAGTGGTGGGGTGGCCCAGCGGATACGGCCGCGACCTACGTACATAACGGACGTAGGTTCGAACCCAGGCAGAGAGGCACTTTACTTCGTGTAAAATTGTTTCATCACTACTGGTTTCAAAAACGGTGAAGGAAAACATCGTGAGGAAACCGCATGTCCTAGCTAGAACCTTAAATTCGAAGACATGTGACATCCACCAACCCGGAACTACGGCCCACTCCTTTTCACTGAGAGAACGCCTGTGTCCCAGCAGTGGGAAGATTATGTATGTGCCTAAAACATTAAAAAAAAACTTATCTTGTCTATTTTTTATACCTACCTAATCGACTGAGGTCAATATCAAATAGGTTTAACTCTAACATATTGTAACTCAGAACATATCGCCTCTTTGCAATGACAACGTGATATTTCGAAAACTGCCATTTTTAAAGATGCCACGTTGTTATTGCAAAGAGGCGATATTTAATAATAATATAAGCACTCGACGACACATAAATTGGAACTCTCATGTACAGACGCCAGCACGTCAAGCTACCCGAAACTGTCAAATTTTCCCAATCAACTTTGAACCTAATGCTTTATCGAAGAAGTTGAAAAGCTATTAAATAAATTTGACAGATTGTAGTAGCTTGATGTGCCTGTTAGGTACCTAATAATAAATCAGAAATGAACATAATAAACTCTCATGTACAGACGCCAGCACATCAAGCTACTACAATCTGTCAAATTTCTTTAATAGTTTTTCAACTTTATCGCTAAAGCATTAGGTTATTAGGTACCTTATATATATATATTATATTACTATTATATACCTATAATAATAAATCATATGAAATATGGAACAACAATACAACCAATTAATATTTAGTGATTTATTTATACATAGATTGCAGTAATGGCTCATACATGATATATAACATTTCAGGCAAACATTATGATTAATTAATCAATTAATTTAGTACTAACTAATGTTAATTAATGACTAAATAGAACAATAATTTAATAGCGATAATGCCACCGTTATTATTTCAATAATGTAATATAACGCTATTAGTATTAAATATCTATTTGAGAAATTACTATTTTCAACAAAATACTTCACCATTTGCTGTGATAATAGTGAACTATTTTGTTGAAACACAAAAACATTAATTTGTGGTTTATAATGACGTCATCTAAACCAAGTATGTACAAGTCGAACTCGCGCACGATGGGTTCCGTACCACAAGGCAAAAAACACCGAAAAAAACACGTTTTTTGTATGTATATACAGGGTAGCAAAAAAGTCGTGGATCAAACGAAATACGGAGATAAAGGAGGTCATTTCCAACAAAAAATCTTTCTACAGCATCCCAGGGTTACCACTGAAATATTTCCCTATACTATGTTGTGCTGCAATATAGTTCGTGATTTAACGAGAGAAATCGCTTATTGAAGTAATTGATTTACATAAATATTTACAAAATAGGGCCTTCCATTAGAGGTAGGTAAGAAATAATCGGATTCTACCTGAACTAGGAATAAACCTGTATCTCAGGTATCTCACTCAAGTGCTTTTACATAAGTATTATCTAAAATTCTTACAAATAGCAAATAATGTATCAAATAATGTAATTATGGTTTTACTCAAATTGAGCAAAATAGTACGCTACTTTTTTGCATCATCGTAAGAAATTTTTGCAACCACTATTATGATTTTTGCAATGTCACATTTTTAATAAGGTCGCGTTTACTTTGTCATACAGAAATATTTGCTGTGTCAACAAAATGTTAAGATTGCATGTTGACTTATAATATCAATTGTGAAAACTACTAAAAAGTAAAATTAGTTTTACGGATTATAAAATTTATAAAATTATTATTAACTAGTAAAAGACAATTATAATAATACTGGATGCTTTTTATACAGGCTCCAAATTTTTACAGGGTGTTTTACTCATGAATATGAACCACTTTCACAAAAAGACCAACTCCGAGATCATGAAAAAAAAACAGCTGTTTTATACATTTTGGTCAAGTAGGTATTGAACATTTGTATTAAACAGCTGATTTTGTTTTCGTAATTTCAGAGTTGGTCCCATAGTCAAAGTTGTTCATGCTCATGAGTAGAACAACCTGTAAAAATTTGGAGTCTGTTAAAAAAAGCATCCAGTATAACATAAAGTAAAACTTTTCGTTGACATTAATACTTCATTGGCGGTCTTACACGACGTCTTTATAATCTATAGAATTGATGTATCTTGTCTCAGTTATTTTCTTTGCGCGGAGTTCTTGATCGCATGTTTTGTGGCCGCTCGGTTTTTTTAAATCGCAAGCGTATTGCACAATGTGACGGTTCAACATGTTTAGTACACTCATTCGCTTGATGAGCCTGATCCCCACAATGTCCACACGTATAGGTAGCCTCTCGACAATTCTTTGCAGCATGTTCATACTGTTGACATTTAAAGCACCTTGTCAAAAGCGTGGAGTGCCTCACTGGGCAGGAAGTCCAATTAATGAACACTCGATTTTGGTTTATAAGCGCCTTTCTTATGTTAGCAGTAACTACAAGAATGAAGTTGCACGTAGGTCCCTCTTTTTTACCCGACTTGTGACATAAATTTATAGAGGCTATAAAAGAGTCACGGGACCAATTAGGCAGTTTCTCAGCTACAGTCTGTTCATAGATGCAATCATAAACTTCTTGATCACCTAAAACGGTCGCTACTCCTACTTATAACCACAATTCTTGGTATTATCGTCCACTTTCAGGCCAGAACTACTCGTACTTAGCTGGGAATATTTCTTAAGTTTTTCCATGTCGTCTTTGGTATTCGTGCATCGATTATAACGCCTCCGTTTTTTGTTTTGCGCAGTCCTCTAACGTGCAATTTCATTTGTTCAGGGCATATAATTTTTTTGGACAAGAGATTTAGTGTCCTCAATAGATTTTAATTTATCCGCTGGATAAATTGCAACAGAACTGACGTTATTGGAGCGCAAGTAATTATTTTTATTGGTTTTTACCATGTCAGCGAACGAAACATTTTCTGCCATCTTTGGTTTACCGCAGTTTTCTTGGATGGTTTTCTTGATATTTTTGATGCAATCTGTGAGTTCACCTTTTTTCTCAACACTAGAGTTTTGTATTTCTTGGGACTTTGGCTTAAGTCCTGGTAGTATACCGCGTATGCGAAACGCAAGATCCAACCTTGCGCGATAGGGATTTGATCCTCAGTTTTTGCTCAGAGTTCAGCTTTCCTTCCTGAGCAATGGTACAGACTTCATTCATGCCTGAATGAAGTCTGTACCATTGAGATCAACCAGTTACTAATGTCCCTGGCGTCCACTGCTTGGAGTTTTCCTTCAGCCGAATGGCAAGGTATTTGAGATCTGCTGGCAGGGCTGCCTGGTGGTGGGATACTCCGAGGGCTGTTTTCACTATTTGACATACATGTTTCTCATAATTAAATGTTATTCAGTAAAGTAAATCACTAATTTAGCAGAAAAATTAGCGATTCGTTTTCCAGGTCACAGATCACTCGGAAATATTTTAACGACATAATTACGATTAATAATATTGCTTATAAAATTGTACACATGTCTCCTCTCCTTGAGTATCAGTAGAATTCACTCATGAAGCATTAGGTAGCAGTTTTTCCTTTAACTGTGGAAATAACGTTGAATTTGTATAAGATTGCAAGAAGTTTGAAATATTATTCCAAGATAACTCGACTGAGATACAAACTTTGAAATATATTTATTATGATTAATGTGCCAACAGAGATTGAAAATATTTATATAATTTCATTAATATTGTTAATTAATATACATATTTATAAATAAATCATCATTTTTAGAAGAACCATTTAAGTATAAAGATACTTCGCCCGAGAAGACATAACATAAAACCAATGGAAAACTATGAGGGAGCCCAGCAGTGGGACAAGCTTGTTAGTCGATTCGCACGAATTCACTCGCCTAAAACGGCCAAATCGTCACTTTTAAAGAATATTATTTTTTCTATAGGTCACTTGCACGAAGTTAATTTATTTGTTTGTGAATCGACCACTCCAGAAATATGTATGTATTAGGCAATTGGCACATTTTCAATTTTATGCAATAAAGTATAAAAAAGGACACTAAGCGCACAGTAATGTTTTTTTTATTTTTTTATTTTAATCTTATAAAACGTTCTTAACTTCATTGCATGAAATTAAAAATATTAACAAAATACAACGTGTAACGTTAAATGCGCAAAACCTGAAAATAGTTTGATCAGAATAACGAGCAGAATTAATTGAACCACTTTTTAATATAGGTCACATTTTTCAAAAAATCTTCATTAAAAACGTTGCCGTGTCTATTTATTAATAGGTCAAGTAAGCCAATGTCAGCGCGGCGCAGCGGCCCGGTGACGACTCCTCCCTCGGTAAAGCGTCGTCGCAGACGCAAGAAACGATCAGAATGGCCACTAAAACAGCACATAAAACCTTTACAATTTTTTTAATGACTTATTTTCTGAAATAGGTCAATTGAATTAAAAATCAGTTGGGGTGTCTGAGGTTTTGCGCATTTAACGTTACATGTTGTATATAAATAAACATCATGCGGTCATCTATAGCTAAAAAAAATATTTAGAAGTGATGATTCGCCAGGCGAGTAAATTCGTGCGAATCGACTAATAAGCCTATTAAAATTGTCCCACTGCTGGACTTCCTCATAGATTTCCAATTGTCTTTATGTTTTGTCTTCTCGGGCGAAGTATCCATAACTATCTCGTAAAACAAGAAATTATAACTGGAACAATCCTGTTTGATTTCATAAAGGAAATTACGTTTCTGATTAGTTACCTAAGCATATTTATAGAAGCGAATTTCTGTTATAAATCTTAATTTTGTAATTAAGTTTAAACTAACATTTATGTTAGCGCTGCCCCTGGTTTTCGTTGAAACCCATTTAGAATTGGTCAATAAGTACATAACGCGCCAAAATTCGAAACATTCGTCGGCCATGAAGCTGCGGGAGAACGGTATTTTGTTAAGAAGCTTAATTTAGTTGAAGACAAAGTTGGGAAGAGAATAAATATATGTGCTATTACATTTAAAACGTTGAATAGACGTTGAAACTTGGACTTGGCGGTCTGGTATTGTAAAAAAGGATGTATAACAAAGATATAAAGCCTTGCAATGCATATAATTTATCACAAGGCTTTCAAAATCTAGAAGTATTTATTTAAGACCTTTACCATTAAAATAATACCAGACAGAAGAAAAAAAACATTGTTAAACGATTTTCTGTACTCTATGCTTGAGTTCTAGAAACTTGTATTGTACAGACGCCAGCACATCAAGCTACTAAAATCTGTCAAATTTATTTCATATTTTCAACTTCATCGCTAAAGCATAAGGTTCAAAGTTGATTGGGAAAATTTGACAATTTCGGGTAGCTTGATGTACTGGCGTCTGTACCATTTTAGATGTAATAGTTCAAAGTTAACAAAAAAAAAGATATACTTACCAAAACTCAAACTCAAACTCAAACTCAAAGCATTTATTTCAAGTAAACCAATTACAGGCACTTTTGAATTGTCAAGGGGTCAGTCAGTCAGAAAGATGAAGCTAGTTGCCCATTCCAAAGCGTAGTAGGTACCTGTGGAGAAGAACGGGCAAGAAACTCCACGGACACTCTTTTAAATCATAAAAATCGTTACAAAATTTTGGTTACATCATTTAAGTTGAAATAATACATGTGAGAACGATGTAGAAAGACGTGCACGTTAAAAGCGTCCGTACTAAAAAAGATAAAAACAAAAATAAAAAAATAACAATTCAGAAATGAAAATACTTAGATTAAAATTAAAATAAGCCTTGGCAGCTAAGAGATGACCAGTCCCTACTGGCGGCGCCCGTTCACGAACATGACGTATGGATCAGCACCATTTAGCTCAACCATTTTGAAGGGAACTCAATGATCCAACACACACGCCACCACCAGCGAGACATTTGAGTGAGACATTTGAGTGAGCATGACATACCCTCAGCCGCCAGGGCACATTCAAGTCAATGAAAGACGTACCCAGTAAATGGTAGCTTGATAGTTTAGTTGCATAGTGCTCACACGTGTGTTATGCAATTATACAATATTAAGAGATTGAATTTATACAATACAAAGATAGTTTTTTCAATCTTCAGCAGCTCACAACTATATTTTCGAATGCTAATTAATTAGTTTATGCGCCCTTGTGGAGCAGGACCAGCGGTGAACCAAGCATTTTTGTCAGCGATGTAATCCCCCAACTTATAATATGCTTGGCTGCATAGTGTGCGTTTTATATAAGATTTGAATTTAGTTTCGTTGAGTTGGAGTATGTGGGGAGGTATTTTATTGTAGCATTTTAAACAGTGAACATGAAGGATGAGTCTACTTTAGCCAGTCTGAAGCCTGGTTGAACTAATTGGTCCCTATTTCTGGTCCTATAGGTGTGTCTGTCACCTCTTTTAGTGAAAATTATCCTCATCATTCTCTACGTAAAGATAAGGAACTTAATTGTTTATCAAATTGACTACCAACTTGAAGATTCCGCACATTAAAACTGTCATTCATTAACAATTGTAGGAATCGACTATAACACGGCAATTTATCAATTTGATAAACAATTAATTTCCCTGACTTCTCCTTCAAATGATATGCTTCCTTGGCAAATAATAACAACATTTCTCTTCCACAGACTACAACTCCGTAGAAGAATATTGGGATGCCTTGGGCGAGTACGAAGGTGCCATACTAAAGGCCCGAGAATTGTGGGAAAATGTGAAACCTCTTTACTTGAAGCTTCACAAATACATTGCACTTAGGCTCAAGGGCTCTGACGCCGTCGGCAAGCCTTTACCGGTACATTTACTGAGTAAGTACCTCATAGACTTAAGTTTCCATTAGAGAAATAATACTCGTAAATTCGTGAGGTAATTCAAAATTGACAGTATTTTGTTTTCTGACATCGACAAAAAAAATTGTACGTGTTTTACAGAATATTTTACCTCTATAAAGTTGAATGTTAAACACAATGGTGAATTTGAACGAAATTTTAATAAAAATACTTAAAGTACTTTCGCAAGGCTATATATCCAGATAATAAGTTAAAACAAAGCCTTTTTAAATAAAACACACATGCTGAATACACCACAGCAAAAGTTGCGTCGAAGTTAAAATTAAAACCAGCAAAGTTGTTGCAGCCGGTAAACAGACTAAATAGTTTCAATGCTCGGGCGGTAACTTAAACCTAGGCAATTGCACTTGTTTTGTTTAGCTAGTAACGAGAGTATCTAGCCTATGAACCAACCCTGGCCACAACGGAATTAATAAAAAAGAATAACGGGAAGCAGAAACTAAATTTTCATCATAAAAGAATAACCAGATAAATGAGAATAATTCTTCTCAACTAATTTTGAATGAAAATTCTTTGTGACTTTAATGCTACTTATAAATGTCTAGAGACCACATTCTGAAAACTTTAAATTGTTTGCCATGTGGTACCCCTGAGAACTGTACAACCCTTTCTCAAGTGTTACATTGTCAAAAGTTTTATTTTAGGGCTAGTAAAGTATTTCTGAGAAACTATTAGCCCCTTGTGGCTTCTTCAAACTTACACTCCCTTGTGATATTAAATCAAATGTTGGTTTTTGAATGTACTTTTGGATCAAAAACATTATCTAAAGTATATATATAAAGTAAAAAAAAAGTAAAGTATATATAATAATAATAATAATATTCCACAACTTTCACACAACGCCATCTAGTCCCAAACTAAGCAGAGCTTGTGCTATGGGTACTAGACAACTGATAAACATACATATATATTTCTAAATACATACATATTATAGATAAATTACACCCAGACAAAGAACAAATGATCGTGCTCATCACACAAACATTTGTCCTGGGTGGGAATCGAACCCACGACCTTGTGTATAGCAGCCAGGGCCACTGACCACTAGACTAACAGGCTTGTCAAAGTATGTAAAGTATATATATATATATATATATAGTATTGTTATCTAAAGGCTTACCTCTTTTCTATAAAGGTCTTTCCAAAAACGTAAGTGACCGACTAACAACAAAAGTAAAGTCAATAAACATAGTTAAGATGAATGTTTTAATGGGAAACTTATTTCCAGGATCGCTAACGGGAGATGATTGGTCTAATCTAATAGAAAGTCTACTACCAAAACATGCGGGAATTTACCAGAAAGTACACGCAAATCTTCAGTTAAAGGTGAGTTTACTTTCATCATCTGCCTAGCCTTTTCCCAACTATGTTGGGGTCGGCTTCCAGTCTAACCGGATGCAGCTGAATACCAGTATTTTACATGGAGCGACTGCTTATCTGACCTCAACAACCCAGTTACTGGGTAATACGATACCGCTTGGTAAGACTGGTTGTCAGACTTTCGGGCTTCTGACTACGCGTAACGACTGACAAAGATCCACTAATGACAGCCGGGACCAACGGCTAAACTTGCTTTCCGAGGCACGGAAGGTGAGTTTACTTTATTGTTATATTATTGACGTCATAACGTAATATTGGAAATGGAATCACTTCGAAGAAATACGAATTAAAGCCGTTTATTCCTGCTATTGCTTAAAAGGGGTTGCCCTTTTTTGTAATAACGGAAAAATATGACCTTTCAGTTTCATTGCCTTTAACATTTTTCACAGGAAAACAAGGATGAAATGTGTATTATTTATAACAGATAAATCTATTTCACAGAACTTGGGCGGGGTAGAAGCTTTCAAACAAGCGGCGAAACTCATCAAAGCGCTAAACTTAGGAGACGCAGACCCAGATATTTGGACTGAATCGGTGTTCAATAGTACTTGTCCGCCAACCTTAGTCGACTGGTGCAAACCCAACAAAGTTAGAGCAATAACATGTAAAGATGTCAGCATCGCCAACTTCATTGAAGCTCACGAAGCGGTCATGAAGATAGTCTACAAGCAGACCATTAATTTACATAGCAACAACACATATATTCTAAGAGAGGCTTCCCGCTACTCTGGTAAGATTCCGGTCCAGTTCTGAAGTTACTTCTTTGAGAACTTCGCAACTCATCGCGTTGTTTGTTTCAGCTGTGTATGAAGCTATCCCTGGTTTCGTGTCGCTGCTTTCCGTGAATCCACATGCGCTGAGCAAAGCTGGGCTGTTCTCGTCAGAAACTTTCAACTACAATCCGAACCATCATCGTCTTGTCTTACAATTGATTATGGCTCTGAGAGATTTACCAAAGTAAGTTTTTATTACCTTAGCGTGTAACTTTCTCTTATGCTATGTTCTTGGTGCTTTATCGAAGTATTATTCTTTCAGACTAAACTTTTATTTGGCAGCCGACGAATGGAGGATAAAAGTTTTAATGGGAGCTATACCATACGCGAAAATACCAAGTAGTTGGAGCGACTTCCGTAAGAATTTCTCCAACATTGAAACCGGTGACAGTGATTTCCTCGGAGACCCCTATATGATGTTTAACAAACCTTATATTGGGTAAGTTACTAGTAAAAGTAAAAATATAATTGAACGAACACAGAAACTGATGAATAAGATTACAGTTACCTTGAACGTTGTCTTAATGCTTGTTTTTTGTTACAGAAAATTCATGGGTTTAATACTAAAGTACCAAATTTATCAGTCTTTTGCTGAAGAACTAGTGTCGGATGAATCGGATTTAATAGAACATGTAGCTGAAAATAACGATCGATTAATGTAAGCATTTCTTGTTTTTAAACTAAGCCTTCATATGTCCAAATATTGTTTTGCAATTTCTATAGTTAAAAATATATTTACAGAGACGCAATGATACAAGGTTACGGCACAGTCTGGCCTGAAATGGTTAGCGATCTACTAGCGAAGCGAGAATACGGCCTAGAATACACGGGACTAACAGACTACTACAAGTTTTTAGATGAATACCTAGACAATCAGTTAGAACCGTCAACAGACAGCGGTGGCTCCGACGATTATGTTGAAGCCGTAGAACCGGTTCCTGAAGAAAATGAGATTCCATCTTCAGCAGAGAACCAAGAAACTAAAGAAGATAAAGAAACTCACGAAGATATTGTAGATAACGTAATCGACACAGGTGAAGAATCAAATTCTAAGTTTAGCGTCGAAACATCTACTGTAGGAGTTTTGGAAATAAAGAATCCTGTAGCAGCTGGGGACCAAAAAGAAGTAAATACGAAAGAGGCGTCGTATAATACTTATTGGTGGATAGGAATAGCGGTAGCTCTGGCAGTCGTTGTGATATTAATAGCAATAATAGCGAGAAAACGCCACAGTCATCGGAAACAGCTGGAGAGGCAGCGAAGAGACAACACGCATGCCTGATTTGAGGAATATCGGTTCTAGAAGTGGAGCCGATGCTTATTGACACTGAGACTAAATATAGTGAAATTGTGCCAATAATTGAGTGGAGTTCAAAAGACGCATTTCTGTTCAGTGTATCGTTTTGTGTAATCTGCTTTTTTGTTCGGGAAGTTTAGTTGTATTTAGCTGTGTTTATTTATAATTTTGGTATTATTTATTATTTTCATCACACAACAATGCATTTAAGCAATTATGTATACAATGTATACTCCAAACGTTTTAATTTCAATTTTATAATAATAATAATAATAATGCTAGATTATAAAGATGGAAATATTTTTGTACATATCACAATTTGCGAAATAGAATAAAGATTGTTACCAAGAGTGTCTATAATAGTTGTATATTCTAGATAGATGTAATTTTGCTGTGCCTTAAGCGTCTCAATTTCTAATAAGTAAGATGCATAAAATATGTTAGGAATTATCAAATTTGTAAAAAAATTACTGTAATTTTATAAAAGTCTCTATTTACCTACTGTCACATGCGAAAACATTTCCGACCAAAACACTATGAATTTGTTTCTTGTTCTGTGTTATAAAGTCTATATTTTAGTTATAACAATATTTGAATATTCTATCTCTAAACCTGTCGTAACCAAATATATATATATATATATATATATATATATATTTTAATTTGATGTTGCTCGTAATTTATATGTTACTAAAGCTTTACCGAGGTAAAGTGAGGATTAGTAAACTTGTGTCAACATTAAAAGCAGAGAATAATAAATGTTTTCAACATAACGTGTGTATTTTTATTTATATTCATCTTTACTTCAGGCAAATTACCCATAACTTTGTTAGTATTACTTAAACTATGTAAGTATAATTAACTAACAATAAGACACAAAAACACAAATTAGGAACAATATTTAAAATATAATACAACTTTAGGAATCCTATACCAATTATGCCAACTTCTTAAAACACCTGTCAACAATACATGCACCGTACACAGGTGTCTCATCAGGTGGCTTCAGCCTTGCTAGCAACAATGCAAGAACAATTTGTACTCATCTATTTTAGTTAATCTACTCATATAAGTGACGAAGTCGCAACTTAAAGGAGAACTTAGGTGGTTTCGCTTAATTAGATATACATGGTTACTTGTAATTCGACGTATATCCGTCAGGAGCTGATAGAGGGGCCAAAAGGCAACAAATTGACCCCCATATGTATGGCCGAAATTCAATAGTTTTCGATATTGCCTGAACCATGAGTTTTGAAATAACTGAAGCGAAAAATAACACGTGTTTTATGACATCATTAGGGTAAAGTATCTCTAGGGCCGGTTTTATAGTCACGCCGCTGGGCAGCGCGCGCTTGAACAGCGGTGCGCTGTGAAACGAGATTAGTACCGCGCGTTCCGCTGCTGAGACAGTCGCGTACAATATGAACGTTAATGCGGTTAGAGTACTGGCTATTTACTTTTTATGGAAAAGAAGGCAACGGTGACTTCGCAGCACTTCCTCAATTACTCGTCCCGTATCGATGTAATTCATTTTGTAAAAAAATATCTTAAGGCGCGTCTCACTAAAACGCATACCTACCTACTGGCCGTAGAAGCGCACGAGCGGCGCGGACTTCGGCAGCGCCGGCGAACAGCGCGCGTTTACTGAACGGCGCTCAAGCGCGCGACTTTGAAACGCAACTATGTACTACCCCATTCATCTCCGAACGCGCGCGCTCCAATGGCGCTGCGGATGGGCGCGCCGCTCGTGTGCTTCTACGGCCAGTATGCGTTTTAAAAAAAAATATTACGTTAGAAACGAGTAAAACCAGACTGATAAAAAAAAAAATTTGAAATTGAATGAAAATCATGAATAAAAATTTTGTATTTTAATCCTAACCTTTCCAACATTTAAATTATGCTGCAATGTTGCTAGCCATCCCAAACATCAACTCCTTATCTCATCGCACGAGCAAGTTACCTAACGCAAGAAAAAGAAAGAAAGCAGAAATCGTTGCTGACACAATAACTGGCTGTATCCGTTACCCTTAGCTTGGACGCCTGCCAAGAGTACCCAGATATGAGAACAAAATGAACGTAAAGGATATTCTGTCGTGCACTTCCTATATTTCTAGTGTTTCCAACCAATTTTTATTTTGAAGGTAGTTTATATTAAAAACTTTTGTCGACTACCCGACGAACTCAATTATAGTGTTTTTTTTTTATTTGGTAAGTGGACGTAAAGGACGGTGAGGGGCTTGTGGCTAAGTAATAACAGTCGCACGAGTTGATCGATCAGATTAAGCTACGCTTGCCGCGGTTGGTCCGTGGATGGGTGAGCATCTTCACATACCAAGACCCCTCCGTGCTTCGGAAAGCACGTTAAGCCGAAAGGACTATCGCCTACCTATGTGATTCGAATTTCAAAAAGATATAATTCAAAATACCTATAGATTTAGATCATTGAACAATTGCGTGGGTGGGAACTGAATGCGGCGAATGCTTTTGCAAATTCAGCAGCTCTGGCCATATGTAGAGGTGGAATACCGCCGTGGTTTTAGCCGCTAAGAGTCCGGCATGTACCTCTGTCACCCCCACGATGGAGGAAGTCCATGAGGACATCCACCGCGCGCGCACCAAGAAAAAAAAATTGGTGAATGGTCCCGCTCTTGACCTCGATCACGCCTGATGGAATCCGATGGATGAGGTCTATGATGGAACGACCGTGCCCAGAAGATGCCTAAGGCACTGGAACTCCCACGCAACGATGAAACACAGCAGGCTGCTTGACACCGGACTCCGGTGGGAGGGTGGTCGCAAACCAGGCGGTCGTTAGCAGGGGAAGAATTGGACGGTCAAATAAGGTGTTGGGAGTGATTGTCCAGGATGCGCCGAGCGTTCGGTTCAGTTGAGTTACTGGCGGAACAAACTGCGCTACACGAGGATGCTTCTTCTTGTATCCCAAAAATTGAATTGTAAAAATATACTATTAACTACAGGTTATACTATTTACATTTGAGTCATATCTACCCATGTGATTTGTTAAAACTGAGCAAGGACTAATGCTCAGTTTCTATAAATAAAAACGAAACATTCTGCTTATCAATGGTAGCATTTTTATTGCCAAACTGGGCATATAAATAGATTCGTAAGCTAATTTTACGTGTGGTGGCTACTTTCTTATGGAAGGATCTACTATGCCAAGCATTGAGGACTTTGCTCCATCATTGGTAAAGATACAAGAGTTTTCATTTTAAGTAATAACGGTTCGTAAATTTTTGGATATGGCCATAAAAAGCTTAGAATGAAAAATAAAATACCCACATCTCCACTGAAAAATAAAATGCCATGAATTTATAATTAAAATAACTGGCATGCGAGAAAAAATTAATAACTAACGGTACGAAGACGTCACATTTCGCATCATTCAAATTCCGTTCCACGTACGATGTTCAAATACGGTCAGTTGTTCTAAAAACAGCCAGTATAAACTGCAACTGTGTCCGACCACAAATCACTGCACAGTGTGTTAGCATTAGCATGATCTAAAATCAAACAAACGGATCGCAATGTGGTTCCAAAAAGGTTTGGGTTTATGTCCAAAAACATTTACCCAGTGTGGTGTATGTTTTCGTAATGGACCTTATTTAATGCTTGCTTTTTTCCGCGTATAGGCAAACGTTGTGTGGGACGCCCTCCCAGCTAGATGGACCGATGATTTTAAAAAATGTGGCTGGGACAGACTGGGTGCGGAAGGCGAAGGACAAGGTGTTGTAGCGCTAACTGACAGGGTCCGCTAGGGCCGATGCCTGCCAGGGTCGCGGGATTGTTCGAAAGAGTTACCGTGGCCCTGGCACAGGCAACTGCAGGAACACGGATGGGTTTTAATCAGTAAAAGTCTGACACACCCTCCCGCTACGCCCAGAGCGGGAGAAGTTATTTGATACATAATTTCCCACCAAAAAAAAAAGGTGTTGTGTCGCAGCCTGGAAGAGGCTTATAACTAGCAGTGGACTGCTGCTATGATATGATAGGCTGAGTTGATAACGCTTTCCTTTCTACAAGTCAGTTCAAATCAATCAATCTGCCTAATCCTTTCCCAACTATCTTGGAGTCGGCTTTCAGTCTAACCGGATGCAGCTGAATAAAAGTATTTTACATGGAGCGACTGATGTATCGGCCGAAGGTCTGACAACCAGTCTTACCTAGGGGTGTCGTATTACCCAGTAACTGGGCTGTGGAGGTCAGATAGGCAGTCGCTCCATGAAAAATACTGGTATTCAGCTACATCCGGTTAGACTGGAAGTCGACCCCAACATAGTTGGGATAAGGCTAGGCAGATGATGACATGGAGCGACTGATCTGACTTCGATAACCCAGACTGTTTGTCACATTATTGGGCTTGTGACTACCCGTAACGACTGTCAAAGATCTAAGAATGACATGATGAGCCTCGGAAGGCACGTTAAGCCGTTGGTCCCGCAATGGCTTTCCGAGGCTCGGAGGATAAGTCACTTCAAATCTTATGTGGAATTAATAAAATGCGATCGGTTGATGATACTCGTATCACCTATCCAAAATAGAGACTTGAATAAAACTCTAATAATATATAACATTATCAGCTAGGTAAAATAATAATTGAAAATAATAAATACCTGTGATTAATGAAAACGTTATTTCCGTCAACAGTAAGTAAGCCCACCATTACTTTTAAGAGCAAGACCGATAAACAATAGCTCCAAGATAATAAAACAATTCCGGAAACCCTCAAAATAGAGCTAAGACTCCTCTAATTTATGTATTTCGGTGCTACTAAAAAATCATTGCCTGTTGCCATCAAGGAACAATTTAACTGTTTGTTATTCCAGGATGTTTGTGTATCGAGATTTATCTCATATCTTTATACGCGTGATCGTTAATGGCGGACGTTTTTTAGGGTTCCATAGTCAACAAGGAACCCTTACCTGTAGTTTTGCCATGTCCGTCTGTCCGTCCGACCGTTCGTCCGTAGCTTAGCTCAGAGACTCTTAGTACTAGAAAACTATAGTTTGGAATGGACATATTCATTAATCACGCCGTCAAAGTGGTAAAACAAAATATATTAAAAAAAAATATATATGTATATGATACCTTCTCTAAACGTAAAGTGGGGATGTTTTTTTTTCTCGTCTACCCCATGGTGTGGGGTATCGTTGGATAGGTCTCTCAAAGATATTGCGGGTTTGTGAAAACAATTTTTCGCTTTACAAGCGAATAAGCAATATTTTAAGCTTTAAAGTACAATTTTTGAGTCAAGTGTCCCCCACCAGCTAAATGGTTGTTTTTGGATATGTAAAAAATCTAAAAAATAAGCATAAATAAAATCTAAAAAATGGCATTAGTAGGTATACAGCGTGTAACAGAGGGGGGGGTATCAACCCTGAAGGAGGTGAATGTGCTCATGAAACTCAACAACTTTCCCCAAAGAACATAGGTCGAAATATGAAAAAAAAAATTTAGCCCTCCCTTACAAAACAGACTACCAGCTGATTGATTTACTATGGGAGGACCAAATTTTTTTTTTCATATTTCGACCTATGTTCTTTGGGGAAAGTTGTTGAGTTTCATGAGCCCATTCACCTCCTTCAGGGTTGATACCCCCCTTCTGTTACAAGCTGTATATAACGAAGTTAAAAAGAAAACTATCACAGCTCAGAAGGTTTACAAGTTTACGAGTAACACGACTAATTTACATTTGCAGTTGCAATGTATGGGAGAACATGATTTTCAACTACAATGTTAAGTTTATTCTTGGGATAAATTCATTTCCACTACGGAACCCTTCATTGTGCGTGGTCCGACACGCACTTGGGCGGTTTTTTTTGCTGTATTATGTTTTGTTTTGAAAGGAAAGGGTTATAAAGAGCTGTCATTTGTGAGACGAGTTACAGCTGTACTAAAATAAGCCTGAATCAACATAACATACTCGTAACATCTCGCCTGTATCTCTCAAAGGGTTAGACAGAAGTGCCCCTATACAGTGTGTAACATAATTAACGCAAGACCTCCCAATTAGAGTATTGAGATAAAACCATAATACAATGACCAAAACTATTTTTTTCAAGGCTAAATATTATTATTAGGAAAATCGTGTTGACCCTAGAAATATTTTATGCATTTAAAATTGAGTATTATTGGCTTGAAATAAGATTACTTTTCTTTGGCTCAATCGGCGGTCAGTTTGGTACAATACATAATTTTTGAAAAAAATAAACCTATTTTGAAAGTTACTGAAATTGATTCAGTAGTCAATTATGAACAAACTACTATCAGGACTTGCGTTTATTCTGTTACACGTATGTTACCCACATGGCACAAATCCAGACTCCAGTCCGCTACTGAGAAATTCCAAATGGAAAAACCCAATAACACTTTTCTTGACCCGGTAATCGAAACCAGGACCTCATGCAGCATCGCTTCCGACCACTACACCAACAAGGCCTGAATTTATTTTGATATAAACCTTTTTATGCCAAATATACAGCGTGTAACGGAAGGGGGGTATCAACCCTGAAGGAGGTGAATGTGCTCATGAAACTCAACAACTTTCCCCAAAGAACATAGGTCGAAATATGAAAAAAATAATTTGGCCCTCCCTTACAAAACTGACTACCAGCTGATTGATTTACTATGGGAGGGCCAAATTTTTTTTTCATATTTCGACCTATGTTCTTTGGGGAAAGTTGTTGAGTTTCATGAGCACATTCACCTCCTTCAGGGTTGATACCCCCTTTCCGTTACACGCTGTATAAATAGTAAATGCACTACTTTTCCTGCAGCGATAAAAAAAAAAAAAATGATGTTTCATATTAATAGGAAAGATCATATTTTTTTTAAAGTTGCAAAATATTCTAAACATACGAGAATTTAAAATTAAAATAATATGTATAAATAATTGTTAAACTCTATTTACTTAGAAAGTCGTAAGCTCTTAAACACAGAAATACCTAGTAGAATATAATAACATTATTTCAGACCATCCATTACGGAACATCCGTATTACCTGATATTTCTGTACTTAATATATTTTTGTAGAGTATGGTCATATTTTACTTTATTGTGGTTTACTTACTATTTTATCTAAGTACACAACATTATTTTTAGTATATGGCAAACCTGAAACACGTGTCTAGTATTTTTTCTGTAAAGAATCTATGTACAAAATTTCAAAACTGTATCATGAAAAATCGCGAAGTTATAAGCTTGATTGTCCGTACAAAAAGTTGGTTACCACTTAACACGCGCCGCCGGCCGACCGGCTGTGACCTGTGTTGTGCGCATATGATTGCGGATATGTACTTAGTGTCGCTCGGTGTCCAACTTTTTACCATTTTAAAATATTTTTGGGACAAAATATAACATGGTGTAAAAACTATTGGAATCGATTCAGTTACTTATTCTGAACAAACTATATTCAGATTTGCAGTATACTAAAAATATTTTTTTATACAACGTGTAACGTTAAATGCGCAAAACCTCAGACACCCCAACTGGTTTTTAATTCAATTGACCTATTTCAAAGAGAAAATAAGTCATTAAAAACATTGTAAAGGTTTTATGTGCTGTTTTAGTTTTACTGGCCATTCTGATCGTTTCTTGCGTCTGCGACGACGCTTTGTCGAGCGAGGAGTCGTCACCGGGCCGCTGCGCCGCGCTGACATTGGGTTGCTTGATCTATTAATAAATAGACACGGCAACGTTTATAATGTTTTTTTTTTTTTTTAATGTGACCTATATTAAAAAGTGGTTCAATTAATTCTGCTCGTTATTCTGATCAAACTATTTTCAGGTTTTGCGCATTTAACGTTACACGTTGTATATCACGTATCTTAGAATGTAGTAGTAGGTAGATGTCACGTATCTTCGAATTTTTTGTTCCGATGTTATGCTTCACCGTTTTGAGAGCAGTGGTGATTATATTAAATTCGCAAAGTAAAGCGCCTCCCTGGGTTCAAACCCACGATCTACAACTCTAAAGTCGGGTTCGTTGCCACTGCGCCACCACTGCTCTCGTTAATTTAATGAAACCGGCAAATTTACAAAAATGCAAGCCAGATGTGAGTAGAAACGTCGCCCTAAAAGGACATAATATCGTCGCTTATCTTTCTAACAGACGTATCTGTATTTAAATGCTTATATTTTTTTATCTAACAGTAATATTTACAATTCACATAATATAAATATAGGAAGAATAACCAAATAATAATATAATTCATGCAATTTTGTTTTGATCAGTCGCTTATTATGAGAGTTACAATTCAACAAATGTAGTGCGAAACCGCAAAAAGCTTGTCCTGAAGAGTCACCTCAAAGTTAGTTACGTCAGTTAGTAAGATAAGCGACGATATAGTACCCATATTGGTGATGTTCTCTTGAGAAAGATCAGGTGCGTAGTTGTGACCACATGACTGTATAAACGTAAACGAAGTGAAAGGAGTATGTAAGAATCGTAGCAGGTTGCATTCTATAGTTTCTCCCTGGGTAAGCAGAAATTACTTGAGCCAAGGCTAGAAGGCGTGTGTTATACATGGTGACTGGTAATTAGTGATCGTTATTTAAACACATGATTCTACTCATCATTGCAAACAACTTTTACTATAGGACCAAATCCGAAATCGCGAAAAAAAAATCAGCTGTTCCCTACATTTTGACGGCTCGTACGAATAAAAGTCGTCCGTTTTTGTAATGATGAGTAGAATCATGTGTTTAAGTATCGGTCACTAATTACCAGTCATCCTATATATGTATGAGCAAAAATGAAATATTTGCCCCCAAACTTTAACAATTCTATATCGTGTCGCAATCAACGAGTTCCCTCGTTAACAAAAAAAGGGATGTTTTAACAAGGAATAATAACTTTCGGCCTTAAATCCCTATGTCATCAAAAACATTTGTGGGCCTTTCTACACGAGTAAGTGTGTACTCACTAATGACCCGTGCTTTAATCTTGTTTGAACTTCCTTATGCATTCAAATTTTTGTGAGCTTAGTTTTGGAAAATAATAGTTTAAGAAAAGCAAGTTCTTTTTGTCGACTGTAGGTTTTTGTCATAGGTTAAGTTGATTCGCCGGTCATTTTAAACCAATAAGTATAACATCCAGTCTACCCCAGCCACCTTCTTTAGGTCGTCCGTCCATCTAGCTACATCTAGGTGGCTGGGGTAGACTGGATGCGGAAGGCGGAGGACAGGGTGTTGTGGCGCAGTCTGGGAGAGGCCTATGCCCAGCAGTGGACTGCGATAGGCTGAGTTGATTGATTGAAGTATAACATAACAACCTGTAATTCCCCGAAGGGTAAGGCAGGGGTGTACCTACTAAGGTACACCCCTGGCTTATTATTGTCTTATTTATTTATTAAAATCTCCCTTACAACTATCATTACAGTCGTGCGATTCTGTAACCATCTCACCGTGAAAGCTTGGGTGAAGTAAGCGTGGAGTGAGCTGTCATTCGCTAGGGATTAACATTATTAAGTGCTCACTTCACTTATGATTTCCCGGTGAGATTTTTACAGAATCGACCGGCAGGTATCCGTAATGCGATAGCGCAGTCTTAAAATTAAATTATTTACAATATAAAACTATTATCTGCCTAGCTTTTTCCCAAGTATGTTGGGATCGGCTTCCAGTCTAACCGGATGCAGCTGAATACCAGTATTTTATGTTGTATTATTATTTGTTGTTGTATTGTATTGTTTATGTTGTATGGAGCGACTGCCTATCTGACCTTCACAACCCAGTTACTGGATAATACGATACCCCTTGGTAAGACTGGTTGTCAGACTTTCGGGCTTCTGACTACCCGTAACGACTGTCAAAGATCTACAAATGACAGCCGGGACCAGTGGTCTCGAACGTCGTAGCAAAATCGGTAGGTATTTGACAAAAAAATACAATATTCAATCAAATTCGTTTACTTATTAAAAAAAAAACTTACAGACTAATTTATAACCATCATACTTTATGATTGTTATAAATTATGTGAGCCCATATCGGTAGAAATACCGAAAAATCGGTAGGTTCGAGACCACTGGCCGGGACCAACGGCTTAACGTGCTTTCCGAGGCACGGAGGTGTCTCGGTATGTAAAGACCAACCGCGGCAAGCGTAGCTTAACCTGATCGTTCGACCTGTGCGGCTGTTATTATTGAGCCACGGGCCCCTCCCTAAATTATAATTAGATTATAATTTATATAGATTTCCCTAACATTATTATTGATTATAATTTGATTTTAATGTAAATATAAAATAATAATACCGCAAGCACATCAGCAAACTTTCCTTAGTACTTACCTACTACCTACTAACTAATCGGTTTAGAAAATGTTGTATAAGTTTTTTTTGTATCGCTTATTATGTCATGATTTTTTTAAAATTATTTATTTATTTATTTATTTAATACTTCAAGCATACAAATGTACAGAGGCGGACTTAATGACATAGGCATTTTCTACCTAGTCAAAGTCTAACTAAATTGATGATTCTATTTGTTTAAAAAACAAACTGTTTACCACAAAAGTATGCCTAAAACAGTTGTTTACTTGATGAACAAGTTTGTATAAAAGGAACTTAGGAAAACTGCGTCTACAACTTGGTACCATCAATTTTGCGGATAGTATGAAAGTTATATTGATGGCTTATTTGCATAAGTTTGGGATTCCGTAGCAAATATCATAAATAGAAGATAAAAACCGACCAAGCGCGAGTCGGATTCGCGCAGGAAGGGTTCCGTACCATTGTCTATAAAAACGGCAAAAAAATCATGTCTGTTGTATGGGAGCCCCGTTAAATATTTGTTTTATTCTGTTTTTTTAGTATTTGCTGTTATAGCGGCAACAGAAATACATCATCTGTGAAAATTTCAACTGTCTAACTATCACGGTTCATGAGATACAGCCTGGTGACAGACGGACGGACGGACAGCGGAGCGGGAGTAATAGAGTTCCTTTTTACCCTTTGGGTACGAAACCCTAAAACTGCAGTATTTTTATCTCACGAAGCGACGCGCGTTTTACTTGTGCCCAAACATATTCTGAATATGTGCGTGAAGATAAAAATTATATACCACAAAACCAACAAAATGAAGAAAAAAAATCTATGTAAACGAGCCAAACAAATAGCTGGCTAACTAGCAAGTTAGTAAAATTAAAAAGCCATACGTGTAACATTGAAATATTGCTACGATGACAAGTAGTAATAGAAATAAATAAATGACGATATTACGTTAAATAAGCACCTCACTCATGTAACCTGTCACCTAAAATTAACGAGTAACAAAAATTATGAATGGTGCGGAAGTTATTTCTGAACTCCACCACGTGATACACCATCCCTATTCGTTTTTAAGTGATATTAAACTCGAAACATTTGTTAAGGAAACAATTAATCAAAGTATAATAACTATGCAACATCTGGCGAAGTCGGTAACTCTACAGCTTCACTTTATTACTCCGACTTAACGACATCATAGGTTTTCATTGCATAATATTATATTAATTAAGAAATGCAACTTGAATAATGCAATTCAAATTTCGTAAAGGTATATAATTTTGTGGGAGTCTATCTGGCAGACCCCAACGAGATTCATCAACAGGTGATAGCTTTGCATACAGACATTATTTTGTACCTAAAGAAAATAAATACGATGTATTTTACACCTCCACAGTTTTTCAATAAATGACGTTTTTATGAAGTGTCTAGGTAGCGGGCCCCTTATGATTCATTTTATTGTTTTTACTAGGAATACGATGATAGCAGCATTTATGAGCAGTAGACACAACAACGATCTATTGATATTAACGTTGTCTAATATGGGCTTTACACAAGTGACTGTAGCCACACCAGTTCTGCCGCACGCCGAAAGTGACTGTCCAAATGGCAATTCGACTAGGCCGCTGGTGACTAAAATCGCAAGTTCCAAAGTATAGTTCGACTTTTGTCATGCGGCGACAGGTCGCATGCGGCGGGACACTAAAATTGAACGTGAAAATACTTAGTTGCAGGCGATCAGCCACACGGCGAAAATCAACCTAGCGTAAATACCCATAAGCGTGTTCTAGCCACAAACTGGACAAGAACCTCTTGCCTCTTTTGAACGGTGTTAATTTGATCGTGGAGCTGCTCAAAGTATGTGAGACTTACGCTACTGCACATGTACTGGTCTATAGTGCCAATAAGTGTGAATACATGGTCTTTGGGGTCGCTGGTAAGCACCGGGAAAATGCCCTCCAACTTGTCATAAACGGTACGCCAATACGTATAGTCACAAAGTTTACATATCTTCGGCATTTTCATACACATGACATTGAGATGGGAGCGTAGGGCTCTAGGGGTCAGGGGTAATGTTGGCACGAAGATTGGATCGGTGTACACCAAGTAAAGATTACGCTTTATAAACCTTACTGTCAGACTTTTTACACCGGTAATCTTTGGGTCAATTACTCGAAAAGGTTGCTGGATTTTCTGCGCGTCCAATATAATAATGTTTTTGGGATGTTGTTGCGACTGTCTAGTTTTTAACCGACTTCAAAAAAAGGAGGAGGTTATCAATTCGACTGTATTTTTTTTTTTTTTTTTTTTTTTTTTTTTATGTTTGTTACCTCATAATAACCGACTGGGTGAACCGATTATCATGATTCTTTTTTTATTTGAAAGCTGGTGCTTCCCGTGTGGTCCCATTGTCACCATTTCAATATCTGATGATGGGATCTTGTAGAAATCGGGGGAACTCTTCAATAAATAACAGCAGATTAACCGCGATTGTTGCTATAGCATATCTAAGCATTGTTTACACCATCACACAACATAATATCACGCCTGTACTCACTACAAAGGTTATAATTTTTTTTATTATAATAATAATTTAATACCAGTAAAACAACCGCGATTGCTGCTATCGCATATTTATGCATTGTTTACGCAATCGCACAACATAACATCACGTCTGTACCCTATAAACGCAGATGCAGCTTCCTGTCACTGATATTTACATAGAAAGTAGTGTTTATATGAATTTGATTGGGGTAGATATAACTAAAAAGTGAAAAATAAAAAATTTTATATAAAAAAAACAACCGACTTCCAAAAAAACACTACAAAGTGAAAAATAATTTTAATTTCGGAAGTCGGTGTCAAAAAACCAAAATGCGGAACCAACGACACCGACTTCCAAAATTAAAATTATTTTTCACTTTGTAGTGTTTTTTTGGAAGTCGGTTGTTTTTTTTTTGGATTTCATGCCATCATCCACAAAAAATGGCCTCACTCCTGGGCAGAATAAGAGGCAGTCGCAATTGCATCCTGAAGGCTGTGGCGACAGATACATCCTCCAACATAATAAGGCAATTTGTGCGATGACTTGTTCCATAGTTTCTGGGTGTCTAGTTGTTGGATGGTCTTCGCATTAATTCGTGTTTAGTTTAAGTGTAAAACTGTTATTAACAATTTATGGATCTTAATATAGTTGTACGAAATAAAATTATTTTATTTATTTATTTATTTATTTCCGTGTAAATAGTAGTGCTGTTCTATAATAGTAGTGCTGCTTAGTACTGCTGTTCCGTATGTGTTCCGGGTGTTTCTTATTTTTTTTTTTTGTTAAGCCGTTGGTCCTGCACCTGATTTCTCTCCGGTCGTGTCGGATTGCCGTCCCATCGAACTATGAGAATGAGGGAAGTGCACCTGTGTTTGGGCGCACACTTGTACACTATAATATCCCCCGCGCCGAAGGCTAGTCTCCGTTGAGATTGGCCACCGTGGCCGAAATATGGTCTGGAGGACTTTTACTTCATTAGATAGATAATCTTATTTGCAGGTGGCATTTTATTTGCCTGATGTTTAATGAAGGTATGCTTAATTAGGATGAAGGTTATTTCGGGTTTCAATTTTAGGCTCGTATTAAAACCATAAAGTCTGGAATTAATTAAAGCTAAAACAATAAAAGGCTGTCACGGATTATTTTAATAAAAGGGAGTTTTTACGCGCCCTGGAATTTAAAAGTCGGTACTTAATACAGAAAGGGTTGTCTGTAAAAATACAGGTAATGTTCAAAATTTTTAGGTTTGACTTTTAGACATATGTAATTAATAGGGCTTATAATAATATTTATTTAGCCATTTTCATTAACCCTCAACTCTCGACTGAAAAGGCAATCAATGGTTACAGGAATTTAAAAGGTTTTGCTACAAAAACTGTAGCAAAACCTTTTAAATTCCTGTAACCATTTGCATTTACCAAGGTTTTGCTACAGTTTTTTTGTTCAAAATATGATAATATCTATTGAAAACCAGTAACTGCGTAGAGGTTAGGTGGAACTCAACAACTTTGTAGTTCTATTATTCTACCATTCAGCCACATTTAAGCCCTCTCCAATGTATACAATTTTTATTTTTACTCACGAAGCGACACGCGCTTTTCTTGTGTTAACCAATTGTACAAACACGGTCTGAATATGTGCGTGAAGAAGAGTAGCGTCAGCACATAATGTACACACTCACACACACACATATTTCCGACTTTGTCAGCGTTTCGGACGGTACCGCGAGCTCCTGCGCTTACACACACATTCACAGCGTGTTTGTATACTTGGTAACCACAAATAAAGCGCTTGTCGCTTCGTGAGATAAAAATACCGTAAGCAAATATCTTGGAATCCTTTAGTCACGAGTACCTACCTAAATATAAATATATAAAAAGGTAACTTGTAGGCGAGCAAGCGAGCACCATTGTCTTCTTAAGTATGTGAGATAGTAGTCAAACGCGACCGTATCCGATTCGCTTTCAAAAATCTTTAAGTTAACATGTGTACGTCAGTGCCCTGTATTATCTGACCCCTCTTATAAAGAAGGGACGAGGGAGCAGGTAATTCAGGGCACTGAAAGAGGTACCATCAGTAAGATATAAGTTTATTTTATAAGTAAATACGCTTGAAAGGTAGTTGTAATTAAAGTTCTACAACTAACCACTTATGTATACCTAGTAGTCTAGATGGACACCCGGGGCCGGAAACGGTGATCTACTTTCATTATAACGTTGACTGAAAAAAAAAGTAACCACTGAAATCAGTTGACTTAAGATTATAGCAAAAAACGGGGCAAGTGCGAGTCGGATCCGCACATGAAGGGTTCACCGTACAATATTTAACGAACAACTTTTGCTATAAGAAAAGAAAAAAATGCTGTTCCATACACATTGACGAGTTATGCGAACATAAATTTAGGGAACAGCTGATTATTCTTTCGCGATTTCAGGTTTGGTCCCATAGTAAAAGTTGTTCATAATGATGAGTACAGTGACCCCTTAAGAGATGTTGTGTAGGAATAGATAGACCTTGTGTAAATAAATATATACAATAATAATCATAAAACAAGTGCAAAGAACATTAAAAAAAAATACGTTTAAGGAGAGAGATAGTTTTTTTTTACCATAATTAAAACAAAAAATACAAATATTTGGCATTCCTTATCGACATGGGCAAGGTAATCCATAACCGTCGTTCCTCAGATAACACGCACGGGAATTTTGTAAAATTAGAAAGAGCAAGACACAATATATTAGTTTGGCAAGTTGAAATTTTCACATTTATATAAAAAAAAAAAACATTTATATTTATTATCATGATAACAAACTATTTTTCATCAACGTGATTTACTACGATGGTATGAGAACAGCCGAGTTCTTCTGCTAGTGCTCGTGTCGATAAACGGGGATAAGTTTCGATGAGTTGTCGTCTTTCTATGTCAGTCTGAACTACTGGGCCGGGGTGAGGTGTTCTTTTAAACTGCAGTCTCCTATGTCAAGTTTATCAAACCAATTTTTAGCTGTGCGATAAGTGACCGGAGAATCTCCCATCGATTTACATATTATATGTTTCTTGCCGCATCCGCTGCTGAATATCCCAATCGGTATTCGTGAATTAACAACAGTCTGATTTGTTATCTTGAAAGATCCATTATTTCGATGTGTATGCCTTCGATGTTGGAAGCGTTACGAAATGTGGCAGGAAATTTCGTCCGCTTTTATATTTTCGTCACAGGAAATTTCAAGAACATTCAATGAACAAATAAAAAAATTCTAGATGATTCTGAAAATTTCTACTTGCCAACCTAATATTTATTCAATTAAAATTACCTACCCAGAGGTATTCTTTTATGGAGACTAAAATTAAGTATCCATGATACTTTAGGGATTAAAAAGAATTCTGAGGGCTTTAAAATGTTTTTATATGTCTGTATTTTTAGATCACGTTTTGTAATCCAGTAAAATCCACACTTTTATTTTCCTTTTATCGAATGGAGTTTGTGTGTATGGATTTATGTATGTTATATTTCCTTCAAAAAGAGATGGAGATAGATGTATTTTTAAATAAGACAATAAATTAATTCCTGTCACTGTCGAACAACTATCCAACTCAAAAGCATGAAAGAGACGGGAACATGACAGTCTAACGGCCGAAATCAATTACCTATCAATCACCAGTTTTGGCATACTGGAGGTAGATAGACTTATCTATCTCTAGTTTAAACGTCCCAATAATCTATATCAGTAGCGATTTGTATGATTATATTATACTGGCAGTTATGATTATACTGGCTACCATCAGTAGCGATTTGTGTTTAACTGAGGAAATATTAGCTTGTAAATGGGTTATTGGGTGAGTCGTAAGTCAAAACATGGGATAAGTATTATTTATAGATGTTGACCTTACTTTCTAGGCTTCCTGGGTTTTCTGGGATTCCTGTCATCACTTTACTGCATAGAATAATCAGTCTATAATGTTCCCACTGTTGGGACACAGGCCTCCTCTCTGTGAGAGGGAGTGGGCTGTAATCCACCACGCGGGCCCAGTGCGGGTTGGCAGACGTCACATGTCTTTGAATATTTGGTTGTAGGACATGCCGGTTTCCTCACGATGTTATGGTTCACCATTTTGAGAGCAATGCTGATGAAATAATTTACACAAAGTAACCTTCAACCACCAAGACCTTCAAGTTTCCTTCAACTCGTAAGTCGCAGCTGTTTCCACTGGTCCACTACTGCTCCATATTACTCCATGCGAAGTGACAATTGCTGCAGTTACAATGGCGATATTCGATTGTGTTCTATGCACAAGATGGTGTTAAAGAACACGTTTATAAAAGACATGGTGGCTGTTTCATAAATAAATTCAAACTTAAATGCACTAAATCTCAAGTAACTATCTACAACTCCGAAAACTCCGACTAGAACTGATATCAATTTGGCATAAGCATACCTAATGCTTCAAGACATATTTATTACCCTTTAGCATGCCGTACAACCTCTCTTTCTAACTTATGACGGCTACATGAGTGTGAGATACAAGACCGAGCTGACCACAGTACAGTAGTGAAAGTGACATCACATTAATTAAAGTTTATCTGGGTGTCAGAACTTTTAATTGGTACTGTCAATTGCTCTGGTTATTCTATAAACTAGTTGGTTTGTAAACTGATGAAGTTAATTATTAAGAAACAATTTATGTCTAAGATACTAAGCTGTTTTAATTATTAAAAGGGTCTTAATAGCTCGGGGGAATACTTCTTCTTTGTAAAAAAAAATATTTTAATTAAGAGGCAATTTCTCATTGAGAACAGTAGTGGCCCAAAGGTAACGATCGCGACTTACAAGTTGTAGGTCGTAGGTTCGAACCCAGACAGGCGGTTTACTTTATGTAAATTATTTCATCACCACTGCTCTCATAACGGTGAAGGAAAACATCGTGAGGAAACCGCATGTCCTAGAACCAAAAATTCGAAGAGAAGTCACATCTACCAAACCGTACTGGGCACGCGTGGTGGATTACGGCCCACTCCCTCTCACAGAGAGGAGGTCTGTGTCCCAGCAGTGGGAACGTTATAGGTAGATTATGATTATGCTACGAGGCAATTTTGAATCGATCACATTTATGGCACAACGACTCTTACTTCATGACGGAACAGTTTTTAGTGACAGATTCTAAACCGTTTTACTTGATGCTTAACACACTGTCGTGTAGGTAAACAACCTCCATCCAAAAGTACTTAAATACCACGGATTAATAAAAGAATCCATTAAAAAAGAAGAAAAGTCACGATCGTAATTCTTTAACACATTGAATGAGGTGAACCATCAAATCATAATCGGTGGCCACCATACATATGGTCAACTAGGTAAGATGCCAAAGAGTATAAAAATGACCGTTCCAGGAGGCCAAAGCATAGATCGCCCTATACTCAACACAGGACATCTACGTACTAACACGTAGTTTGGCTCTTCAATCAACACCACTTACGTAATATTACGTAGTCGGCATGCAATGGGTTAATACAAAAAAACTACTAACGAAAGTATTGAGTTTACATGAGGAGGGTTATAAAAGTAAAGGAAGAGCAAAGAAACAATGTATGGATTGTGTGAAAAATGATGTGACTAGAATGGAGGTGGCTACTGAGATAATGGCTAACGGAGAGGTATAGAAGGAGAAGACGTGTTGCGCCGACTCCAAATAAATTGGAATAGCAGACGACGACGCTGAAATAACTAGATAAAACTACAATTTTTCGTCCCTACTTTTGTTTGGGCATTCCTTTCATCAAGGCTACATATAGAAAAGAAATTGTAACTATATTAAGTGATCAGAACCCTAATGATTAAGTAATGTTTACTTTTATTCTGTTTATTTTTATATCGTTCTTTGTAACAACTAGTAGATCTGTTTAGTAATATGTGGATAACATTGTGAGTAGTGTATTTGTTACCTCTTTTATTAAGTTCTAACCTTATTATTACGTTGCTGTTTGTTGTCCCTAAATAAATAAAATGAACAGGAAACGACAGTAATCCTCATAAAAGTCGCTGAAGAAAACAGATAACTAAGGAACAAATTGCACTTCAAAACAATTAATTATTGCATAAAAGTTTAGCTTTTGTCACGGTATCGCACGCGTGGATGAAGGAAAATATCCCATGAGAGCATGTACTACCGGGAGAAAAGTACTCTATGTGCTAATTCAGGTCATAAACTATCTGTGTGTGAAATTTCATCTAAAACGGTCACCCATTTCTACGGCAATCCAGACAAAAAACAGACGAAAATTCTAAAAAGCTATATTATATTTTCGGCATCAAACTCGTCGTCACACTTTGTAGTGATTCACAGAAAAACAAAATAAAACTTTTTTTTTGTTGCATGAAGTTTTTCTACTATTGTTTACTAATTTGGGTGCGCTGATTTCAAATCTAGCCTCAGATTTTTTGTAGCAGCTCTAGTTAGTGAGATACAGGTACCGTCTTGAATTTACATAAGTAGTCGATAGTTTCTATCAATAGCGGTGTAACTTAAGTAGTTCCTTTATAAATTTCATTATGTCTTCCTCAAGAAGGACATGTTTAAATAATCCTGATTGTTTTTGTGTTATTTGTGGACAATATATGTTCCAAAAATTTCGTTTAAATGTGTCGGACTTTGTGAAAAAGGCATACTTGGACTACTTTGGGTTTCCGTTGCCGTCAAACGCTAAACCTTGGATACCAAGTTTGGTATGTAAAAGTTGTGTTGAATCTTTGCGACTGTAGGCAAACAAAAAAAGACAGACTTTTAAGTACAAAGCTCCTATGATTTGGCGTGAACCATCCAACCATCATGACGACTGTTATTTCTGTGTAACGAAAATCATAGGAATAAACCATAAAAATTGCTCTAAGTGGATATATCCAAACTTAAAATCTGCCATAAGACCAGTATTGAGTATTAGTGACACATCAACACCACAGCAGCCATGTACATCTTCGGAAAATCAAGACCAGTGCAGCGGACAAACCAATAACGACGACAGTGGTAGCGACAGTGATTTTGATTGCTACGGTAGTCCCCGACCACTAAATCAAGATGATCTAAATGACTTGATCAGGGACCTTGGAATGTCGAAAACGGTATCAGAAATTTTAGCTTCCCGATTGAAAGAAAGAAATTTGTTGACCAGAGATACGAAGATATCGAACTACCGTAACAGGGAAAAGGATTTACTTCCTTTCTTTACTCAAAAACATAATTTTGTGTTTTGTACTGATATTCCGGGCCTAATGACTGCAATGGGATTAAAAGAGTATAATCCTAATCAGTGGCGGTTGTTCATTGATTCGTCAAAACGAAGTTTGAAATGTGTACTTTTACAT
Source organism: Eremobia ochroleuca (assembly GCA_949629135.1). Lineage (NCBI taxonomy): Eukaryota > Metazoa > Arthropoda > Insecta > Lepidoptera > Noctuidae > Eremobia > Eremobia ochroleuca. Next base: position 15,289,256 of record OX451395.1, on the reverse strand, counting down.
AATGGTAACAAACTTGGTTCCCTACCTATTGCTCATTCTACAAAGGTTAAAGAAGAATATCCTACAATATCTTTAGTTCTCGAAAAAATCAAGTACAAGGAACATATATGGGTTGTATGTGTTGATTTGAAAATGGTAAATTTTCTCCTGGGCCAACAAAGTGGCTACACAAAATATCCGTTTCCTATGCTTATGGGACAGCCGAGCTAAAGCGGAGCACTGGACAAAAAGAGACTGGCCTTCTAGGGAGGCTTTTATTCCCGGTAAGCAAAATGTAATTAATGCTCCACTAGTATCCAGAGACCGAATTATATTGCCTCCTTTGCATATAAAACTGGGGTTGATAAAACAGTTCGTAAAAGCTCTTAACAAAGATGGCGAATGTTTCAAATACATTGTAAAAGTGTTTCCAAAATTGAGTAGTGAGAAAATCAAAGGTGGTATTTTCGATGGCCCACAAATCAGGAAGTTGATAGATGATAAAAATTTCATCAACCATATGACAGCTGTTGAGAAATGTGCATGGGAAGAGTTTGTTTGGGTAGTGAGGAATTTTTTGGGCAATAGGAAGTCTGACGGCTACATTCAGCACGTTGAACAGTTGCTGATACACTTCCAGCGGCTTGGATGCAACATGAGTATTAAGATTCACTACCTTCACAGCCATCTAGACTATTTTCCTGAAAATCTCGGTGACCTAAGCGAGGCACAAGGAGAGCCCTTTCACCAGGATATTCGCACTATGGAGGAGAGATATCAGGGGTACTGGGATGAACATATGATGGCTGATTATTGTTGGAGCATTCAAAATAGTACTCATAATACATCTCACTCTAGAAAATCCAAAAAAAGGAAATTTTATTCAGAATAAATATATTTAATAATTTCTTTAAACTTAAACTATGTGCATTTTCAATGAAAAACCCTGTCACTTCATAACTCCAAAACTAGAGCTGCTACATAAAAACGGCATATATTTTCGAAATCAGCATGGAAAAACTATTCAGATTCATGTAAAAAATCTCATGCAACAGACATGCTGTTTTCCAGTGAATTATTTTTTTCAACAATATTCAATGTTAACTTTTGACTTCGTTACTATTTTATTATATTTAAAAAAAAACCCTAAATTGTTACCTCGTACTTAGAACTCTTTTTCATTTTCTGTTTTAACAGTTTTAAGATCATACGTTGTAAACCTACATTCAGGAAAGTAAATAAAGTAAGAAACGAAGAAAATACATATATTTAACACTGACTAAAAGACACATAGTACACTTGATACATACATCAGATAAAAACAAATAAAAATGTGTAGTTGGAAGTTCGATTTAAGAAATTAACAGGAAAGTATGTCTTTGGGCTGCGCCAAAAAGGCCCAGTTCACCAAAAATGCCTGACGCTGGTTTTCAATTGGATCTAAATAATTTTGGTACTTAGTTGTTCGTAGGAGCAGTGGTGGCCCAATGGCTTACAAGTGGGTTCGAACCCTGGCAGGCTTTTTACTTTTTGTAAACAATTTCATCACCACTACGCTCAAAGCGGTGAAGGAAAACTTCAAGAAACCAGAATGTCTTAGAGCCAAAAATTCGAAGAAATGTGTCATCTACCAATCTGCACTGGACCCGCGTGGTAGATCATAGCTCACTTTCTCTCGAAGAGGAGGCCTGTCCCAGCAGTGGGGAGTGTGGGGATATTATAGGCTGATTATGAAGACTTATTTGTTCTTCTATTTTACGATCCGTTCGTCTTCTTTCCCACTTTATTATCTTAGAGTGAAGTAATTATTATGTTCAGTAGAACAACCTCGGGCACTTCCTAAAAGTATTTATGTTATCATTAATGTGAACTCAGAGTAAGAAACTTTGGCAACGTTTTATTACACCTTGTATTTACAAGTTAAATTTCCTTTCAGGTCACGTAACATCCTGTAAGCTAGACTGTGAAAGTTTTTTTAAGAAATAGTGTTTTTGTTAAATTGAGGTTGGGTAAAAAGATTTGAAGTTTATTTCAAAAACAAAACAGTAATCGTTTTTAAGAGAAGGTAAACAGTCTTCCGTTATGACTATCAGGCTAAAGAAAAAAAAAAAATAATAAGAATAATAATAATTTAGAATTTTTTTTGCAATTCATAGTTTAGTTTCAGAAATTAATAATAGTTACAGATACACTGCAAATCATTATTTTAAAGGAAATCTAAATTTCTCGTGGCGATCTATCGACGTTGATTTCACGAAGAGCACGTTTACATTAAGCATTTATATTATTTTGTAATGTAAATCGTTCTTTGATTGCTGTTTTCAATGTGTTCAAGCAGATTATGTGTTCAAGCAGATTTGCATATTTTTCATACACTTATTTTTACACCATGCAACTAAAAAAAATATACAGCATAAAGAAAGGTGTACAGACCATCAAACTCAAAACCTTTATCTATAGGACCAACATCGAAATTACGAAAAAAAATCAACTCATCATCTGCTTAGCCTTTTCGCAACTATGTTGGGGTTGGCTTCCAGTGTGCAGCTGAATACCAGTATTTTACATGGAGCGACTGCCTATCTGACCTCCACAACGCAGTTACTAGATAATACTTGTCAGACTTTCGGGCTTCTGATGACTCGTAACGACTGTCAAAGATCTACGAATGACAGCCGGGACCAACGGCTTAACGTGCTTTCCGAGGCACGGAGGGGTCTTGGTATATAAAGTTGGTCACCCATCCACGGACCAACCGCAGCAAGCGTAGCTTAACCTGATCGATCGACCCAGGTGACTGTTATTACTTAGCCAAAAGACCCAAAAAAAGTCAACTGTCCCTTACAAAACTTCAATACCTACTCAACTAAAATAAATGACAGTTTATTATTTTTCAACAATTTCTGAATGTAAAATATCCGAAAATTATTTCCGCTGTTGTGAAAAAACTTTCGTCTTTGTTTGCTTAGTATTTTTTTAGAAACCGAATAATGAGCGATTTTAAAAACAAGAGTCGGGAAGGTATCGAGTTTATTCAAGTGTGGTATTATTAATCAAACACGGGCATACTACTTTTTGTCAGATTATTTACTTATTTTTAGTTACTTATGTCCTTATAATACACTTCCGTGCAAAAAAATCGACCCACCTTCACCCATCACTCTTCGATTTGAAACAATATAATTCAACAAGTTTTACTAACAATAACCTGATATATTGCATATTAAAACCTTCCTGAAAGTATATAGATTACATTAGTGAAAGATTTATCAAAACTGATTCATTATTTTTTTATAAATTTCGCGAACTTATAAATATGGGGGTTGAATAAAGAACCAACCAAACCAAATCAAGTTCAATTTTGATTAAACAAATGGAAATAAACAAAATTTGTCGTTTGTCAATTTCATTGACAAAATAAGTCACGCACTTTTCCGGAGCAAGTCAAGAGTATTGCTTTTATCGAAATATAGTGTATTTTCAAATAAACTGCACCTCAACTACCCTCACACAATATAACATAATAAATTATATTCATTACGATTTTTGAGATATCGTGTTTTAAATGGAGAGCAGGGTGGGCCAATTTTTTTGCACGCAAGTTTAATATCACGACCTTTTTCTCCAAATAAATCAGTACACGTGTATTAAAGCAGGTGTTTTAATTCTTGTGTTTGGCCGTTTTGCGTGGATATGACACATATTTTCCGCGAATTTGTTCTTTTTTGTTTGTATTTTTTCTCTGCGAATTAATCATGTTTACTGCAAATAAACGTATTTTTTTCTTTCTTTATTTATTTCTAATACTACACCCATACTTTACATATTATGTTTCAAGTCTTGCAAAGAAATGGAATTTTAATATTTGAAATGGAAGTTCGAATAGGTACTACTCTTTAAATCCAACCTGTACACTGCGTAACACACTATCAGTCACAATCTGAATTATTTTGAAGGATATTACTAATTCATTGCTTTATATGTTTGAAAAAAATTTCTGTTCAAAAATATAAATAACGCAATGAATTTTGTTCATCATCATCATCATCATTTCAGCCGAAGGACGCCCACCGCTGGACATAGGCACCTTCACTTCGACCGGTTTTGTGCTTCTCGCATCCAACGGGTTCCTGCGGCATTCACAAAGTCGTCGGTCCGCCTTATGAGAGGCCTTCCAATGTTGAACTGTCAAAATGAAAGCTATTGCTACAGGTAGTGTGTTACGCAATTATCTCACTGAAGCAGTAAGGTGCCAGTGAGACTAACACGGTTTTCAAGATGTGGCTTATTTTTTAATATTTTGACATTTTTGTAACTTTATACATGTAGGATGTTAATTCGGAATGCATCATAATTTTAAGAAATAATTAGAACATGAATGCAGCGATGGAGTGAATGAGGGAGTATGTGTGGGAAGGAGAAGGGGAGACGAAAAAAGGATGGCGAGCTAATAAGAGTTTAAGACGTTGTTCGCGATTGTAAGTAGTTTAATTTTATTAATAAAGAAGTTTTCAAGATGTCAAAAGAGTTTTTTCGGTCATCCACACAATCCCCCTACATACATTTGACAATTTTATGATTAACATTTTACTATTTATTTACTTTTTTTATACGATTCATACATTTTTATAATTTGGTTGATAATTTTATTTATTTATTTACCATTTATGTACACACATATAAACAGACAAGAAAAAAAAACAGAACAGAAAAATAGGAGAATGAGTGGAATGAGTGTTGAATATTTAAAGTTTATTCACAATTTACTTTGGGTTTTTATCTGAGTAGAAATTAAAATAGTTTATAATTTAAATATACCAATGAGTGTAAAACTATGGACTAGATTCATGTCTGAAATAAAATAAATGAATGAATTAATTAATTATCTCGTGGTTGATGTAAGACAATCACGCAAATTCAATATAAGCCATCGAATTAATTAAAATTCTTATCGAAACACACTATCTAACAAAAATACACACTACCAAAACTAAATCGGTAGAGTAGTTCCGTCCAAAAAACGAAAAAGTTACAAAAGTATGAGAGTGGTCTGATATGGAATCGAAAGTGATACCAAACTCGCATAATGGCGCGTTATTAAAAAAGTTGGTGTTGCCTGTGCGAAAACATGGCAGTAACTCTTGTTCCAATTTTTCCTACCCTCGTTCGAATCTTTTTTTTCGCGTTTTTTATCGAAATAAGAAAACATTGGGCAATTGTAGCAGAACATTTGGGTTAATGAGAAAGTTGATTGGAAAGTGTGGGTATTTTTTTAGTGTTGGAAATTAATAGAGGTTCCTATATTATAATGTAGGATACGGACACTTATTTTTACAACATGCAAATAGAAAAAATATTCACCACGAAGAAAGGTGTCTAGACCATCAAACTCAAAAACTTTCTCTATGGGACCAACATCAAAATCACGATAAAAAAATCAAGTCATCATCTGCCTATCCTTTTCCCAACTATGTTGGGGTCAGCTTTCAGTCTAACCGGATGCAGCTGAATACCAGTATTTTACATGGAGCGACTGCCTATCTGACCTCCACAATCCAGTTACTGGGTAATACGATACCCCTTAGTAAGACTGGTTGTCAGACTTTCGGGCTTCTGACTACCCGTAGCGACTGTCAAAGATCCACGAATGACAGCTGGGACCAACGGCTTAACGTGCTTTCCGAGGCACGGAGGGGTCTCGGTATGTAAAGATGGTCACCCATCCACAAGTCAACCGTGGCGAGCGTAGCTTAACCTGATCGATCGACCTGTGCGGCTATTATTATTTAGAAGGTTTACATACTGACAGCTTATTTTTTTTTTCAGTATGTAGATATGTCTATGGACCGTTTAATCAACGCTAGTGCGGCTGCGTTTAAAGCGAGTATTCATCTGAAAAGTAATCCTAACTGTCGGTATTCAGAAAGCGTGCGGCAGCGTGCATAGCATAGCGTTAACAGGCGCTAGAATATGATGGATTAAATTGCTCAATAAATAATCCCCTTCATTTTAAAAGGAACAGAATTTATATGGGACTAGCTGCAACCCGCAATTTCCCCTGCAGAAGTCTCGATCCCGTGGGAATATTTATTTATTTATTTATTTTATTTTAGGAAAGCTTACAGACTAATAACATTATAGTAACAAATATATATATACAAAAATATATCGGGATTAAATGTATCCTTTGTCCTAGGTCATGGTCTGTCTACCCACACGTGGAGACCATGACGACGGCTGGGAAACCGTTCAGCCGTTTTAGCGTGAAAGTAATAAACAAACTTACTAAAGAAATTATATTATTAGTTAGGATCCGTCCGATTATTATTATCTCCCAATCAACTTAATCGGAACTTTACCAAAGGTGGTGAAACAGATCTTTATAATTGATTTCTTTTATTTTGTATGATTCATGATCGAATGCCATCATTTTATTTTATTTATTTATTAAAACTTTATGCACATGTATAAAAAGTACTGTACAAAGGCGGACTGAATGCCTGAGGCATTTTCTACCAGTCAATCTTAGGGTGATGCAGAGACAAAATATGGCATGTGCAACATACGGGATAGATAGCTAGGAAATGACTATACAATACAAGAATTAATAATAATACATAGATAACAATACATATATACATACATATAAACAAAATGAACTGTCTGGAGAAAAATGATGAAAAATGATCAGCAGAGGAGAAAACGAATCCAGCATAAGTTTTTAAGTTAATAATAATAATAATCATTTTATTAACAGGCAACTAAGGCCCATGTATAAAATACACAAAATAATCTTATACAAAAATAAACTAATCACTACATAGTATAAAACAAAGTCGCTTCCCTGTCTGTCTGTCCCTATATATGCTTAGATTTTTAAAACTCCGCAACGGATTTTGATGCGGTTTTTTTTAATAGATAGAGTGATTCAAAAGGAAGGTTTATATGTATAATACATGCATAATATAGTAGAGAAACACTGATAATTTTAGAGGTTTCTAATGTGATGTCGTAAATAAACACATATTTTTGCGCTTACATTGTAAACGCTGGCTGAACCATTCGAGATAGATCAAAATAATGTACTACAGTATTGTACACCTTAAAAAGCTCTACAAAAAAGTCCGCGATGGTATATGTCTATCTCTTAGGGATAACCCACAATAACCATTTTTTATCCTTAACTTTTTACGAGAAATAATGGCTCTAAAATTATCAGTGTTTCTCTACTATATTATGCATGTATTATACATATAAACCTTCCTCTTGAATAACTCTTATCTATAAAAAAAACCGCATCAAAATCCGTAGCGTAGTTTTCAAGATCTAAGCATACATAGAGACAGACAGACAGCGGGAAGCGATTTTGTTTTATACTATGTAGTGATCAGCATTGCACCCGTGCGAAGCCGGGGCGGGTCGCTAGTACATAATAAAAACCTTAAAACTATGACTATACACGTAACGTTGTCGGCGTCGTGTTTCGCTGCGTGGTGTCGCGTAACCGTCCTCGGAAACGTCGATATACGACACCTTTCGGCCAAAAGTCCTCTTTCAGGCAGGTCTGCAGATACTGGGTTGGAACTCGTACCACGATTGACTTAAAGTTGATGTTGTGGCGCGATTCCAACCTTTCGACCCTCAGAGTCCAGTTGGTCTTCACCTTCAAATACTGCACGACTTCCTCAGTTGTCGTGGAGTGATGCAGACGCGAAAGGTACAGCTGCGTCGTAGGCACAGCAGGGGGCAGCAGCATGTTGGGTCCACTCGGTGCGGTGCCACACAGGTTACGAGGACAGGACTTCTTCTTCTTCCTTCCTACTTTCGTGAAACCCTCCTCATCGACTTGGCTGGCTCTTGGCAAAAAGAACCGCAGTCAGGGCAGTTTTTCCCCTTTTCTGTTCTGCGACCTGCCTGCTGCCTGCTGAGGTGGAGGTACATTCATTCTCTTTTAAGTTCCAAGAAAGATTAATCTTGGCCTAATTAAAATTTTACCCCAAAAAAAAAACTATTCTCTGAATTAGAATTAGCTTTAGCCAGAATTTTCTTCGTATTAACACCGCGTTTTATTTAGAAATAAGGCAACCAATACAGAATAACTAGTCACAACAAAGCAATTTTATAGAGAAAAAAAAAAGCATCTAGTCCAGAATTTTCTTATTGGAAAGCTTCACAACACCATTTAATGCTAGTTCTATTTAAAACTACGCTAAGTAGGATTCACCTTCGGATTTTCATTTGAATTTCCTGGAAACCTCTAAATAACTGTATTAGTCCACGTCTTTAATGTGTGTTTCAGAGCTTCTAACTAAATTAATGTCGTAGTTTTATCGTTTGCCTAAGTACCTTGTTTCATTCACGATAGCGAAATACAGTGTTTTAGAGAAAATAAAAGAAAGAAAATGTTTATTGGTTATTTATAGTCCTGTCGTGAAATTTCTTTTCTGGAAAAAAAAAATACTAATGGAGTTTTCTAGAGTGCGCTCATACTTAAAAATGTAGATTATTCTTTTATACTGCGGACAAACTGTTATCCAGTTTGGCAGACATTATGTATGCTATTTTTAATACAGATTTTGAATAAATAATAAATAAATAAATAATAATAATTGGTGAAGCGTCATGGTGAAGCGTCACTGCCCTTTTTAATGTAAAAAATTAAATAATAACACTTTAGGATTTTTTCCTATACCTAATGTAATATGTTAGTACGAGTATTTTAGTATTGATGAGTCCTCGCACCAATATTTTCTCCGCGCTTTACCGCAGCGCTCATGTATCTAAATGTTCTTGAGTTTTCTCGCTTTGGCCGTTATGTGGCAATAGCGAGTTAGTGTGTTACCCGCCTCGTACTGAGACATGGCTGGTGCTGTGCACTCCGCTTTTTAAAAATTCCTTTTTTTGGTGAAACCTTGATGATACTCGTAAAATACATGGACCTGCATCTGTGCTTCATTGAGAACTTATAGTGCACTGTTGATTTTTGGAGTTTTGACCATTCCACCGGTGGATTCAAGATGATTTTGCTCGCCGGCCGGCAGCCTATACATACAAGCCATCACGTGCGCATGAACGAGGTATTTTCCCATCTCCTTGGGTCTAAATGGAATCTCTGGATTGTCAAGGAACGTGGGCATGTTTTGCTGTAATATTTTTTTGGTATTGGTTTCTCGAGGATTCATCAATAGGGAAATTTGGCTTCGTTTTGAGGTTCGCCATTACACTTTTTTTTCACACAATCGTCCCAAAGGTGCAGCCTGCACCTTTGGGAAGATTTTATACTTTTTATACTTTTGATTTTACACTCCTCACTAATAATAAACAGGAATACAGTAGCATACTCAAATATCCGGGATAATTGCGTAACACACATACAATCGCAATGCTATTAATTTTGACAATTCATCAATTTGATATTCAATGCGTTATTTGCACTGTCGAGTAAACGAATTTTCAGAGAATTTTGAAGCAATGGATTGGGAATTTCCTTAAAAATTCTTTATTTTATGACAGAAAGTGTGATAGGTAACTGGGTTGTGGGATCCGAGCATGCTATTGTCGGATCCCGGTTTGACTTGCACACATTTAGAGGCAGAGGAGCTTCATTTTCTCCAGATGGAGAGTTTAATGAAATGTCGTAAGTGGCGCGGGTGGAATGCCACAGGGGGATCGGACCTACGGTATATAGTAGTTTTACGGTATATAGTACAGACCGGGGCTCAACTTTAGGTGGGCTTACACAAGTTACGTTATTGACGTAGAATTAACGAATAAACCTAATAGTTTCTAAGGATTTTCATAAACTAGCTGGTATCCCTCCTAGAGCCATGATATTGCACAGCCATGTATTAATACAGGAGACGTTCAAGATCGAATGAAAGATTTTCTATGCGTATAATAACCATTTTATAGAACTCAACGTCTTATAATTTTACCTTATCATAAAATAAAAAGAAAAAAGGAAGAAGAGAGTAGAGTTTATCATCTGTCTAGCCTTTTTTGGGGTCAGCTTCCGATCTAACCAGATGCAGCTTATTACCATTATTTTACATAAAGCAACTGCCTATCTGACCTCCACAACCCAGTTACTGAGTAGTACGATACCTCTTGGTATGATTGGTTGTCAGACATTCGGGCTTCTGACGACCAGTAAGGACTGCCAAAGATCTACGAATGACAGCCGCGACCAACGGCTTAACGTGCTTTCCGAGGCGCGGAGGGATCTTGATATGTAAAGATGTTCATCCATCCACGGACCAACCGCGAGTAGCGTAGCTTGACCTGATCCTTTTACCCGTGTGGCTGTTATTACTTATTAGCCACAACCATACGTACACAGAATTTGATTCGCTAGCATAACTAAAATAGATCCGTGTCCTTCACAGAATTTATTGAAATAACTGTCTCTTTACAATATGGCGGGGCCGTAACACTTGTGAAGACTTAACCCGCGAAGAAAACATAAACATAGTGGTATTTTCAGCAGAGGAATTCGGGGTTAGATACCTTGTTTGGTTACGAGCAATGTTTTTAAAATGTGTTGTTCATTCTTTGTGATGTGATGATATTTTTATGTTATGATTACAAGATTGGAAATTATTTTCTTCTTGTTCTTTCCTAGGGACTTTTCAACTTAGAATTTAAGCAAATGATATGATGTAGGTACAGTCTCGATCATAAGCAATTCTCTCGTGAAACTCCTCGATGGCAAGTTTGAAAAAAACCTTATTCGATAATTGTGTATTTTTTAAAATACTCTGAAAAATTTTATATTTTTAGGAGAAAATCGCTTTTTAATGATACGTAAGTGTAACATAAGGTGTCGCGGCAGACCACGCAGGAGATGGCGGGAAGAGCTGGTTAGGTTACGTCAAAACTGTAAGGAGGACGCGCGGGCTCGCGGAAGGTAGAGTAGAGGGAGGTCTTTGCCCAGGAGTAAGACAGCGTAGTCAAAAAAAAAGTGTGTGAGTGGTGTGTGTGTGTGTGTGTGTTATGCTTGCGTCGATGCTGTCTACAACAAGAAGATGGGTGTACTTGTCTCTTAACACATTGAACGCCATGGTGGTCACCGGTGAGTGAGTGTAATTATTTTAGTAATAAAATTCTTTGAATAGTAATAAGAAATAATTATTTAGAGTGGGGTTTTTGACTATTTTGGACCGTATGAGCCAATAAAATATAACGTGTAAAATTTGCCGAAATCGCAAATCAGCGTCAGCCCATATGGAAAGTTTAGTGGTGGTCATTGGTGGTCACCGGAGACCACCACGGCGTTCAATGTGTTAATAATAACAAACAGCAATCACGCTTTCGTCTGCCAAGTGTGCCGATCGATCATCCTTTTGTTTTTGCCTTATCCTTGATGGCAAGCACGTGTTCGAGTGTTTATTAATGAAGCCTGATTTACATGTTTTAATTGGTACTTTTTACGTGGCGTGGCGTGGTGGTTAAATCAACCAAACGGCAAGCGGCATAAAAGTTGCCGTCCAAACAGTAGGTATATGCAGCTCAATACTCAATACTTTTATTTGCATTCCACAATGTGAACTTAGGTGGTAGGTACATTATAAAATATACAAAATATCTAATAATTAATATTATAATAGCATTTATGGATTAGGTTTTAGTTTATTTATAAATATATTAAATTTTTGTTCATTTTTAATTGGTTCTGGTAATTGATTATATATTTTAACTGACATTACTAAAGTGCTTGTTGAGTGTATTTTCAGCTCTTTGTTGCTTAAATCTTATTGTATGCCACGGACAAGAAACTAGCATTGTGCATCTAAGTGAAAAAAAAGCCGATATCATATGCTTAACTTTTTGTTAATTTTTGCCTTTCATTCGGCATCATTCACTCGAAATAAAACGTCTGAACAAAAAATGAGTCGAAGTGAAAAATGAATTCATTAGTGAACCGATCGAACCATGTTGGATTTCGGCACTCGACATCTTTCACTTGGCTACCGAATGATCGAATAATGATATGATCATGAACGTTCATTCTTATACAATGTGGAGACGATAATACAAAAGCATGGATGATGCCTCACATACCTACGTAGCAATTATATCTCATGAAATACACCACAATATTTACGAAACACAATATGACCCCATATGTCCCAAAATACTGTCTTGATGTCCCCATTCTGTTTTGTAATTACGTAATTTCTACACCCATTGTTGTACGGTAATTAAAGTTGCTATAATAATTAAAATTTAAATTTTGGGTGTCGCAAAATTTCATTGTGGAAGTGGGAGCTCTGAAAATATACTGTGAATTAAAGGTGAATCGTGCGATGCAATCTCACTCATTTTATAGGCATACTAGCGACCCGCCCCGGCTTCGCACGGGTGCAATGCTGATCACTATCACTACATAGTATAAAACAAAGTCGCTTCCCGCTGTCTGTCTGTCTCTATGTATGCTTAGAACTTTAAAAATAAGCAACGGATTTTGATGCGGTTTTTGAAGTGAAAACTTCTTTAGCGGCGTTGTACACTTTTTTTGTAATGGGTAAAAAATGATAAACTCGCGTCAGGACACGTGACCTGATCGAAAATTCGTAAGACGGATGGAGAGTAGACAGCCAGCGCGGCGTAGGAGAGGAAGTATCCCCCTCTCTTTCTATGGCGCGGCGAAAATGTATGCCTGCGCCTGCTGTTTCGTTTAGGCGGCGCAGGGCGCTTGCGCGAATGTTCGTGTGTGTTTAAACTTTTTAATGTAATATAAATTGTAATGTTTGTGTACGATAGCGCAATAAACAAATATTGTATTCTGCCACATAAATGATAGTACCTACTTTTATACTGATAATTAAAGCAATTCGTGCAAAATTATTCCCTAACCATTCCAATATATCAAAAATGCACAACGTTCAAGTTTTCACTTCTGTCGGCACTCCCGGAGTGCAACCCGTCGTTTTTTTTTAATAGATAGAGTGATTCAAGAGGAAGGTTTATATGCATATAATACATGCATAATATAGTAGAGAAACACTGATAATTTTAGAGCCATTATTTCTCTTAAAAAGTATAGGATAAAAAATGGTTATTGTGGGTTATCCCTAAGAGATAGACATATGCCATCGCGGACTTTTTTGTAGACCTTTTTAAGGTGTACAATACTGTAGTACATTATTTTGATCTATCTCGTAGGGTTAAGCCAGCGTTTGCAATGTAAGCGCAAAAAAATGTGTTTATTTACGACATCACATTAGAAACCCCTAAAATGATCAGTGTTTCTCTACTATATTATGCATGTATTATGCATATAAACCTTCCTCTTGAATTACTCTATCTATTAAAAATGCGATTTGCATCAAAATCCGTTGCGTAGTTTTAAAGATTTAAGCATACATAGGGACAGACAGCGGGAAGCGACTTTGTTTTATACTATGTAGTGATATGGATTTTTAATACATCAATGCATATATGGTCAAAATAAAATTTTCACAGGTGTTTTTGGGTGCATTTATTTATTATTTTATTTATTTAATCATTTATGTACACACATATATAAACAGACAAGGAAAAAAGTACAGAAACAAAGGTGATACTTACTTCAAAGAAATCTCTTCCAGCATGAAAACAGCAGAAAAGTAGATAAAGACATGTATACAGCGTGTGTAAAGAGTAAAAGAAATAATAAAATACATAAAATCAAAAACAATTCACTTTGGGCAAATTTTTCAATCGACAGATATTTTTATACAGACTTTGTATAGAAGAACTCTCAAAAATTCATTTTTTTTTCTCGGATAAAGTTGTCTGCCTTTGGAAAAATCAGCCATTAATAAAATAAAACAAATAATATGAGAATATACTGACATACATACAAATAATCTGCGCTTTTATTATTTCTAACGTCCTGATACTATAGTGGACGTCTATAAAAAGTTTAGAAATACGTGCACGTTAAAACGTTATCGTGGATGGAAATTTAAAAGCGTCTTCATATAATTATTTCTATACATTTTACTTATCTGTGTTATCGCAGTGTCATGACGTGGAAGTTCACGATGATAATTATAGTTAAGTTAAAAATTATAAAAGCGCACATTAGGTACCGAACTACCACATCGCTCAATTGATTAGTCATCGCCATAATACGGACATCTGCAATATCAGAGGCACGATAGGAATTAAAAAAAAAATACACTAAAGTCTCCGTGATCAAGACTCCTTTTGAATTTCCCGGCAACTGAATTAGTACCGAATGTGCGCTTAGATGGCGGTGGTTAGCTCGCGCTATCGTTTCCTGCTCGGCCTTTCGTTGGGTGGCTCGGAGCAAGACGTTCAAGTTAACTTTGTGCAGAGGCAATATAGTAACCCATAATGAGGTTAATCCGAGGTGCGATTATTGCTACTTGAAAACTTTACCAATTCCTCGCCGTGTGGACGTGAAATAACGTCCGCGGTGGCAATTTTTGAATGGCTTGAGAATACCTTGTATGTACATAGAATAGTGGAACCGTTTTAAATAGTGGCTGTTTAGTAATTTCACATTAATAAATCGTTCATTGTTGTACTGTCGCTAAGTCCCTGTAGTATTTACAAACAACATTTATGGATTATTAATCTTATTGTGATTCTAATTTTACTAAGGACGAATTTAATCAAACTTTTATACCTAAATAAGTCTTATCCTGAGATTTGTTTTTTTATTTTTTGACATTTTTTCAATGTTTCAATGTGAATTTGATTCCAGGGATAAAATATATCAAACAGATAAGAGGAAAGTTAAGATAAATTAAGACTGATGAAATCTGCCCTAAATATAAATAATTGTATTTCTGTAGATACCGAGTATTGTTTGTCAGCGTTACATAAAGTGTGACATAATCAGTATCTTCTATAAACAATCTTCAATACAAAAAGAGAAGTACTGACTCATTCATCAACGCAGAGCCTATTGTGCGTACAAACATACATTTGCAGTTGGAACGTACATACTTATGGGAGAGCATGTTTTTCAACAACAAATAAAATTCGTCCTACAATTCGGAATTGGAAATTCATAGGCCGTGTCACATTGAAGAAATGAAATCAAGGGCAATTAACCTAGTATAAATAATTTATATTTAAATATTGTATTACAAACATCTATCGTATAATGTTAGTACTAGAGATGACAGATAAAGGAGCCTTACATTATACTCTTGACAAGTAACACGGCTATGTGTCAAGTTGCGTAAATTATTAGTGCAGGCGTCCATACATTCATCATCCTCTCCTGGACGCAAACGCTTCAAAGTCAAACCCATTGATGTGGTGAAACCTTCATGCTTCGGACGATGGAGCCCTTTTTTTAAAGCAACAGCGACCATTTCTCCAGTTGATCGATATGGAAAAGCAAACTGATTAGCAGCAACCTTCTCTCTTTTCGTTCTTTCTCTTTTTTTACTTGTTTATATCCTTTAATTACAAGTAGGTATAGCTTTCACCCGACTCCCGACCCGTACCCCGACCCGTTTTCATCTATTTTTGTTTTAAAACTAATTTAGAAATGAAAACAAGGGTAGTTAATCTTTTATAACTAATTTATATTAGAAGATTATAAAAACTTATCGGATAACGTTAGCATTAGAGAGGACAGATAGCACATGGAGCCTTACATTATACTCTTGCCAAGTACCACGGCTATGTGTCAGGTTGCATCAATTATTAGTACAGGCGTCTATAATTTCATCACTCATTGGTTTAGCTGGGACAGCCTGGCACAGCTTTGAGACGAACCCTCAGAGCGCAAGTCCTACCTGCCACTTGTACAGTTTTATTTTTATTACAATAATAACAGCCGCACAGGTCGATCGACCAGGTGAGACCCCTCCATGCCTCGGAAAGCACGTTAAGCCGTTGGTCCCGGCTGTCATTCGTAGATCTTTGACAGTCGTTACGGGTAGAGTCAGAAGCCCGAAAGTCTGACAACCAGTCTTACCAAGGGGTATCGTATTACCCAGTAACTGGGTTGTGGAGGTCAGATAGGCAGTCGCTCCATGTAAAATACTGGTATTCAGCTGCATCCGGTCAGACTGGAAGCCGACCTCAACATAGTTGGGAAAGGCTAGGCAGATGATGATGAAAACAGAATCGTTTCCGTCTGTAACCTCCAGCACAATCAGCCAATAATGTTCCCACTGCTGGGAAACAGGTGGTTGGTTGGATTTCCTCACGACTCGTAAGTCGGGGCCGCTCATAAGCCACCACTGCTCTCTGATCCTCTATCTGATTAATTTTAATCTGGATATCTTCATAACCTACTAAACTTTATATTCTGCCTCCCTTAAGCTTGCCTTAAGTTTGTTTGTTCCATCCTTATATACAACTTTAAACCACACTGAAATTATATTTGTTAAGCTAAACTTTAGAGGGTTAGAAGTGTGTACCTACATGATACAACTATCTGGTAAAATGGCGCCTACAACAAGAGCGGTTATATATTATATGACAGCATGTCGATTCAGTAAAAATCTCACCGTGAAAATTTGCGTGGAGTGAGCTGTCAGTGTCATCCCACTGATGCTAGGGATTGACTAAGCAAACATTTAGAATCATAAACGAGATTTTAATAATATTTTTTAT
Organism: Eremobia ochroleuca; assembly: GCA_949629135.1. Taxonomy (NCBI): domain Eukaryota; kingdom Metazoa; phylum Arthropoda; class Insecta; order Lepidoptera; family Noctuidae; genus Eremobia; species Eremobia ochroleuca. The sequence continues at coordinate 15,272,687 of OX451395.1, read as the reverse complement.
GCTAATTCTATTGAACATTTTATATTATAATTTCAAAACCACAATTTTAGTTGTCAAAACATTACTATTTTGCGGGGTTTTAAAATAAAATAGCAAAACAGGAGCTTTGTCAGAATATCAATTTTATTGTTTTTCTTTTTTCCTAGAGTAAAGCCCCATATTAAATATTAACATTTTGACAAAAAAAAAAAACATAAGTTTATTGTCACAAAAACCAAAAGAAATAGCTTTATAAATTTTATATAATGATGATCAATAGAATTAGCATAAAAAATGTTATTAAAATCTCGATTATGCTTGTAAATGTATTCTTGGTCAATCTCTAGTATCAGGTGAGATGACACTGACAGCTCTCTCCACGCTCACTTCACCTACGTTCTCACGGTGAGATGGTTACGGAATCGCACTGCTGATATTTTATATTTAGTTCAGACACAGATTTTCATAATCTGATCATATAATTAAGTGTGATAGAGTGTCACATATTTAAGTGTCACATATTATTTAAACTATTTTATATTTTTGAACAAATAAATTATTATTATTTTTCTATAAAAGATATAGACCGCTCTAGCCTCTAATCCGGTCTAATTACGCTAGGAAATAAAGCATAGGTGCCGTTCGGTCAAGTGCCGTTGGAATCGGTACTTTGCATGGAATAAGTACCTCTAAGTTAATAGTATTGTGTTTATAAAATGGTAGTCCTTCAGTCACTTTTATTCATCTATGCGTTAGAATTCGCTTACAATTATTAGTGAATGCCCAATCGGTAACAATTCGCATAGTTCGCACATTTTGCTACGCGCTACGAAGCTACGGAATAGTTCATGCGCAGCACGCAGTGGGCGTATACGGAGGATTTGTTCGGTTGCTCTAAATAAAAACTGTTTCAAGGCAGTCAAATTGTTTTCAGTTCAAAATATTTTTAGTTTGGCTGTTGCTTCAAAACCATAAGTATTTCTCAATAGGCGTTCGTAAAAACTTATTTAATTTAGTTACCCCTAGATACAACTCAATATGAAATCCTACTGCGTTTTTAGGTGAACGCTTTGTAAGTAAGTCCATACAATATGTGGCATAAAAACTGTGGTAAACTTACTTATAAGACGTTAGCAATGTACTTTAATTGTTCGGCATTATATAATCAATATGTTATAATATATCTGTGGAGGCTTGTTATTAGCAACTTTATAATGTGTTGTTGTTACCTATTATTTGTAATTAGTCTCTGAGCCTTCTTAAAAGTAATATATAAATAAACTAGCGACCCGCCCCGTCTTCGCACGGGTGCAATGGGGAAACACTGATAATTTTAGAGCCATTATTTCTCGTAAAAAGTATAGGATAAAAAATGGTTATTGTGGGTTATCCCTAAGAGATAGATATGTACCATCGCGGAATTTTTTGTAGACGTTTTTTAGGTGTACAATACTGTAGTACATTATTTTGATCTATCTCGACGGGTTCAGCCAGCGTTAACAATGTAAGCGCAAAAAAATGTGTTTATTTACGACATCACATTAGAAACCTCTAAAATTATCAGTGTTCCTCTACTATATTATGCATGTATTATACATATAAACCTTCCTCTTGAATCATTCTATCTATTAAAAAAAAACCGCATCAAAATCTGTTGTGTAGTTTTAAAGATCTAAGCATATATAGGGACAGACAGACAGGGAAGCGACTTTGTTTTATACTATGTAGTGATAAACTGCAACATTCAATTTATTTCAGTGGGTCACTGGGTAAGTAAGAATTATATTATAAGGAAACCTTTTAAAACATTACGACTTTTACACCGTACCGGTTTAAAAACCTTTTTCTATATAAATAAAAATAAAAATTCTCCATTTTAAATATAAATTGAATAATAAACCCTTGTCATGATTTCTAAAGGGTCTTAATTTTCTCAGATCATCATCTGCCTAGCCATTTCCCAACTATGTTGGGGTCGGCTTCAATCTAATCTGATGCAGCTGAATACTAGTTTCTCCATTTTACATGGAGCGATTGCCTATCTGACCTCCACAACCCAGTTACTGGGTAATACGATACCCCTTTGTTCTTTGTTGTGGTTGTCAGACTTTCGGGACTACTCGTAACGACTGTCAAAAATCCACGCTTGACAGCCGGGAACAATGGTTTAACGTGCTTTCCGAGCCAAGGAAGGGTCTCGGTATGTAAAGATGGTCACCCATCCAAAGAGCAACCGCGTCAAGCATATATTAAGCTGATCGATCGTCTTGTACGGCTCTTATTATTTAGCCACAAGGCCCCTTAATTTTCTGAGATGTTAAGTTATATTCCACTCCAAGTATCAAGTGCGATCTTCGTCAAAGTTCAACCAAATTGGGTTGATACTCGTAGTTTACCCGCGATTAGCGGACAGACCGACATAACTTTTCCCTCTTTGTATGGATTAATTCTGGTCTCTCCATTTACAAAATTCAGTGGTACCAACATTTATTTGGGTAAACAGATAAAAATCAAAATTTAAACATACTAATTATATCTGTAAATATAATAATGCAATGGATGACAGAATACAAAAGGGATTTCGTATTCTGTCCTCCTATCCTGATAACGGTGTGAAGAGCGGTCCCCAACCCCATAAGTTTGACCACCCGCTGTGACATTGTGACGACGTCACGACCAAAACGTCCGTCATTCAAACAAGAAAGTTCTGGAATCTTTGGCAGTTGGAAGTCGGTCAGTGTGAAATCACATTACGCTTCGACGAACAACAATCACAGGAAAATTTTCCTAATCCGATAAATTTTACCTGGAAACCACCCAGGGAATATCAGTTTCAGTACAAATGGATAGGCACAGAAGGCCAGCTCCATACAACAAATGGAAACGCAAGCACACATAGAAACGCTTCACGTACAGCGAGTGCAAGCGCACTGGCGACTGTCATTTGATCGAGATCGCCATACGAGTACAAAAGGAAAAGAAAGGAAATATATTTTTTTATTAGAGATATATTTTTTTTATTCTGCACAAATACGACGCACTTTATAAAATAAACATAATAAATAGTCTTTCAGACTATATTTCGGCCATGGCAGACAATCTGAGCAGAGACTAGCCTTCGGCGCGGGGGATGTTATAGTGCACAAAAATGTGTGCGCATACACAGATGCACTCCTTCTCACTCTCATCCATCGAATGGGAAGGCACGACCAACGGCTTAACGTGCTTCTTCTTTGACCCCAAGACGCTCAGCAGTCTCGTTTGTGACCACGATATGAGTACCAACGGGGTAGTCAAAAGCCTAGTCTGTACGACAAATAAAAATAAAAAGAGAAATTTAAAAGTTCGTCTGTTCTTGGAGCCGAACCTTCTGTACCTATTTATTTTGTTTTGTTTATATGAGTATCAGTATTAAAATAATTTTGGCTCTATTTGGATCCAGTGAGGCGAAATAAAGTTGGCTCTTCGGCCAGTAATCTTGGTGAATCAGAATTTGTTTTGGTCCCAAGATTCGATTCAAAGTATATAAAGTTTCGAAGTCACTGATTTGATGAACATTTTAATGATAAATTCGAATGAAAGGCAATTATTGTACTTAGAAAATGTTCCAGTCTGTAGAGTTTGATACCTACTCAATGTAGATAAACACTTTTAAGCTTATCACCTATGATTTATTTGACAAGTATCTACAGTACCAGCAGTGCGATTCTGTAACCATCTCACCGTGAAAACTTAGGTGAAGGGAGCGTTGAGTGAGCTGTCAGTGTCATCCCACCTGATACTAGGGATTGACCAGGCATACATTGACAATCATAATCGAGATTTTAATAATATTTTTATTGTTAATTCTATTGACTATTTTATGCAATTTTAACTTTTTACAGTTCTTTTTTCTCTTTTTTTCCTATACTAGTTCTGACGAGTCGGCGTAATCACTTCCCCCTTTCACGACATTTCGTGAATCGGGTGAAGTGATCACGCCACACAAACTACGTGGGGTTAAATGTGGGTTTTGACAACTAAAATACTAGCTTTGCAGTTATATAAAATCCTCAATTCAATTGATAAAAATATTATTTAAATCGGTTATGATTATAAATGTTTGCTTGGTCAATCCCTAGCATCAGTGGGATGACACTGACAGCTCACTCCACGCAAGTTTTCACGGTGAGTTTTTTACAGAATCGACAGGCTGAATCTATATAAAAAAAAAATCAATTATCTATACATATTATAAATTAAAGTTTTTTTAGCGATATCAACCCTGAAATAACCCTCTTAAGTGTAGTTTCTTAGCATTATGCTGAGCGATGGTCGTTTTGCGTGGTAGTGGCGTATGTTTTTCCCGAAACTGTAATTTTTTTTTTGTGTATCTGTTCTTTTTACGCGTCATGTTTATCGAAAATAAAAGTATTTTCTTTCCTGCTGTCTAAGTATGATCTGAACCAAAGTTACTCAACCCGGTTTGACTTTTCCTGTTTGCCTTTGAAATATAGACGCTTATCAATATTTAATGGTCAGTAATAATGTACGGAAAGGTCATGCCACTTAATAAAGACAATCAAATTAGTTAAAAGTCTGGGGACGCTGGGGACATCACGCGAAATTGATGACGAGAAGATGACAGGTCTTGTAGTGTTTCAAATTCGCTGCTTTGTTAAGTTTCAGAACGGAGGGTTGGTGGGAAAGGACGCCCTAGAAGGACATACTATAGCGACATTATAGGAGATTGTTCGTCGAATCGTGAGACTCCTCAAGTTCTGAGTTGAGCTGCACGATTTTTGACAAATGCGTGCACTGACTGGACAGGACCGCTCAATCTGTGTGGTTTTTTACTCAAAAGACCATTTCATACACCAATCTACATGGCCTTCACATGATCTGACCAAGATTATGTCTGGACTTTAAAAGAGACTGTGACCTTTGAGTTTCCTTCAGTCTTTCTTCTAAGAGTAGTCAGATAGGAAACGGTGACCTCATCTAGTTTAAAAAAAATATGATTGACATGTAAAAGTGTTTGTACAAACCTACTTACAGAAAATAAATCATTTATCATTTAGACTAGAGCAGTGGTGGCCAGTGGTAATTTATTTATTTATTTATTTATTGGATCGCCAACAGAGGCTACACAATTACATGCATGTTAACATGAAGAGGGACAAGTACAAGTGTGCGCTTCCAATTATAGGCGACCACATCATCCACATAACATACAGGTAGTTACAACAAGTTTGACAAGGACTAGTAATGTCAAGGACAAGGAGAGTAATGGCCCTGACTTACGAGTTGTAGGTCGTAGGTTCGAACCCAGACAGACGCTGTACTTTATGTAAATAATCTCATCACCACTACTCTAAAAACGGTGAAGGAAAAGATCGCGAGGAAAACGGAATAAAACATTCGAAGAAATGTGTCATCTATCAACATGCACTGGGCCCACGTGGTAGATTATAAGCCCGCTCCCTCTCGAAGAGTGGAAGCCTTTGGCCTAACAGTGGGAACATTATAGGCTGATTATGTAATGCTACGTGTTCCTGTTTTGATACCCACGTAAAGCAACATATTAATAAAAGGCAGACCTATAACATATTCAAGCGACACTTAATGAATTGTAATCGAATAGCAACTCCTTAACTGTAAAATCTTTTCTATCTTTGTTTAAGATTAAGTTAAGAATTGTATAAAACTGTATTTTAATTGAAATAAACAGCTTTTAAAAAAAATAAAAAAATATTGATTTTGCGAGATGATTAGTTGTAAACGGGATCAACCTATCTATTCTGTAATTATCTCACGGTGAAAACAAAGGTGAAGTGAGCGTGAAGTGAGTCTTCAATAGTGTCAATACCTAGCATCAGCAAGACTCACAGCTCACTGTAAGCTCACTTAACCATAGTTATCACGGTGAGATTTTTACAGAATCGGCCAGCTGATCCACGGGACGGGGGAGAACTGCAGATATTTTCCATCTCGTGGAAGCGTCGAGCAACGAATAAAAAGTTGGTATTATATCATTATAAAAACACGCTGTGAATGTATGTGTAAAAGCAGGAGCTCTCGGTACCATCCGATATAGTGGCGAAGTCGAAAATGTGTGATGTGCTCATGCCGCTCACCTTCACGCACACATTCACAGCGTATTTGTGACCTTGGTTAACACAAGTAAAGCACTTTTTTGATCTATCATGTATAAATATCGATACGTCTGTATTTTATATTTTACTAGGAATCGTTTTGATTAATATTAAATATAATTTTAATGAGTACTTAATTATTATTGTTTTGCGATTTTCATAAAATAACGACTGAAAAAAACGTACTAGCTATTAGTCACACAGAATAATAAAATATAATTATTTCGGTTTAAAGAGCTCTAAGTTGTGTAAAAGTACGCAATCTCACCTCAGCGACAATCAATTATAATTCGTCATCATTATCTGAAACATCCGGGAACCTCAGAATATCGCTCCCCCACAGACCACCTTAATTAATGTTTTAAGAGGTAATCATATTTTCATGCGTTTCCATGGCAACCTGGAAGGTAAATTACTATATCCTCGAAGGGAAATTTGGAGGTTTATTCACATTTCGCCAGTTCACCACATTCCAAATGGCAGTCTTTGCACTGGATAAATGATTAAATGATTTTATTTCTGTAAGTAGGTTTACACAAACACTTTTACACGTCAATCATATTTTAAAAACTAGACGAGATCAGCATTTCCTATCTGAATACTATGAGAAGAAAGGTTGAAACAAACTCAGAGGTCACAGTCTCTTTTAAAGTCCAGACAATCAATCAATCTGACAATTAATCTTGGTCAGATCGTTGAACACCATGTAGATCGATACACTAAAGGGTTATTTAAAGTACGAGTACAATCATTGTGCATTTAGATAACTGACGAAATATAAGAACACCTCTACCTTAGGGCCTTTGTACACGGCACGATTTATTTAAGGTACGGCGTAAAAACCGCGCCGTAGAAAAACCGTTTTAGTCACCTTGTTTTTTATCTATTTAATTCTTGTAATTGGTTATCACCTACTTTTTTGTTGTGCTGTCTTTTGTGTGCGCCAAATAAATGCTTTATCTATCTATCTATCTAGTTATGTATACAACACTGCTGACTGTGCCTAAATACGGCGAATAAACCGTATTATTTCCCTTCGAGGATTAGAATTGATGACAGGATTAGAATTTTTTGGTGCAACAATGAATAAATGTTATTTATCCATTGTTGCACAGATGTTATTTATTTCAATTAAATATAAAGGATGAAATTAATAATTAAATAACTTAGTTTGCACTTTATAAGTCGATGGCTACACTTTTTTTTTTAAGAATTTAAATTTCGGAAATGACAATTTATAACGATCATGATACCTAATGATGATAATGCACCTCCCATTTCGAGTTGGCGCAAGTTTTCAATTTCATCCTTTATATTTCCTTTCCTTTAAATAATTGCAAGATGCACAATTGCCAACCTGAAAACAAACAAACTGATTGAGATAGTAAATAAAAGGTACCTCAAACAACCAAGGATACCAAGGAGTTTGCACGCTTATATTAACCTACATATTTTCATTGGTATACCAGACTATTTTGAGACTCGATCGGGCCCCAAAAATTTGCTGTTTACCAAAATAGCAATAGATAACTCAATGCGTTCAAACCACATGGGAATAGAATTAACGTCTTTGACATGTCTCTCGTGTGTGTTCTTTTTTTGTATATACATTTTTAATATCATAAATTATTATGTTTTTAATAAAAATATATACAGCGTGTAACGGAAGGGGGGTATCAATCCTGAAGGAGGTGAATGTGCTCATGAAACTCAACAACTTTCCCCAAAGAACATAGGTCGAAATATGAAAAAAAAATTTGGCCCTCCCATAGTAAATCAATCAGCTGGTAGTCGAGTTTTGTAAGGGAGGGCCAAATTTTTTTTTCATATTTCGACCTATGTTCTTTGGGGAAAGTTGTTGAGTTTCATGAGCACATTCACCTCCTTCAGGGTTGATACCCCCTTTCCGTTACACGTTGTATAGTGTAGAAATTACTCATTAGAAGAAGGCCATAAGTTAAACAAAAAAGTCAATTTATGCCTTTATGACATTGACACTCCACTTTTGACCGCTGTTACTGTATCTTCAACTATTTATCCGCAGGTATACATAAATACGCCTCTGCATATTTATGAGACGATGATAACTTATCGTATAACATTATAAGATACAAAAAATAACCGCCGATTATGTTAACTACAATGCAGTTGTTCATACTGCCATGAAATAGTTGCGTGACTAACCATTAAGGGGTTTAGCCATACATTTTAGACGTTTAAACGTCAAAAATGTATGGCTAAACTGTCGCATAAATACAACATTATTTTTAGTATACTGCACACCTGAATATAGTTTGTTCAGAATAAGTAACTGAATCGATTCCAATAATTTTTACACCATGTTATATATCCTACTCCCAAAAATATTTAAAAATTGTAACAAGTTGGACACCGAGCGATACTAAGTACATATCCGCAATCATATGCGCACAACACAGGTCACAGCCGGTCGGCCGGTGGCGCGTATTAAGTGGTAAGCAACTTTTTGTACGGACAATCAGGTAACATAACAAGCTTATAACTTCGTGATTTTTCATGACACAGTTTTGAAATTTTGTACATAGATTTCAAAACTGCCATATACTAAAAATAATGTTGTATATGTGTGATTAGTGACAGTTTAGTCACACAGTCTCTTAACTTTAAGTAATGTTTATAAATAAGCCCATATAACGATAGACGCGCGCACCGCGGGATTCACCTCAGTTTAACCATTCCTTGTGTCCGTGTGTTTACCAAATCAGGCATGTAAGGAAAAATACACTAGGTGCAAATTTTCTTTGCTATTACTTTATGAGGTCAAAGAAACGTGCCAAAGGCTACTCTAACTAATTTGTTGTATCTAATCAATGTAAATGGATACTATCGCCTACAAGCAGTATTAGTAGTCGACGATGAATACCCACGCAAAATGTTCATAAAATATAAGGTTTCTCCACCCACATCATTATCGAAATAGTTCCGAAGATTTAAGTGAAAGAAATGTTTATACCCCGGATACTTTTTTTTTGTTATTATAATAATTGGCCGGTTAAATTGAGAGGCTTGTGGTTAAGTAATAATAGCCGCCCGGGTCGATCGATCAGGTTAAGCTACGCTTGCCGCGGTTGGTCCATTGATGCGTGACCATTATCAATACCCCTCCATGCCTCAGAAAGGACGTTCAGCCTATCGGTCTCAGCTGTAATTGGTGGATCTTTGGCAGTTGTTACGGGTAGTCAGAAGCCCGAAACTCTGACAACCAGTCATACCAAGGGGTATCGTATTACCCAGTAACTGGATTGTGGAGGTCAGATAGGCAATCGCTTTATGTAAAATACTGGTATTCAGTTGCATCCGGTTAGAATGGACGCCGACCCCAACATAGTTGGGAATAAGGCTAGGCAGATGATGAATAATTGGATCGTGTCGAGGTTAACCGCGGCGAAGGTGAGGTGACGATATGGACAGGTTTGCACAGCAGAGGTGACCAGAAATCGCCAAAGATTTGTAACGGAATTAGGGAAGCCTTTTTCTAACAATAGGGTACAATAATATATAAATTATAATAATATATATAAATAATAATAAAAATAATAAAGACAATAATATATAATAATAATGTGTATAGTGGTCGAAAACTTTATTTAGAAGACTCTCGCCAAGAACCTAAGGATATTTTGTCGGAAGAAATGTTTCCCTTTGAGCTAAGTTTTCTCCTAAACTATATTAAACTAAGTTTTCTCCTAAACTAGACATAATTACATATATACGGTATATACAACGTGTCCCAGAAATCAACGTCAAGCCGAAAACGGGCAATAGGCCAAGTCGTGACAGCTATTAGAAAAATATAAAAAAAAATCTTGGTCATGTACTTTTCGAATTATAAGCATTCAAAAATAAATCTCAAAAAGTGACACCCTGTGATGATTTTTCAAGTCCTGTGACTACATTATTAACATTTCGGTAGTTTTTTTCTCTGTGATCTAACCATGAATAACCCTTCTGTAAATTACAGTTAAAAGTTAAAACGTAACTGCCTCAGTTTTAAATTAAATGTTAGATTTTTGCCCAATATTGAATTCAAAATAATGACATCACCCAACTTTAACCGAGTGTACTGAAAAAAAAATCTACTACACTATTTTGGCATGTAACTTTAAAAGATGGCGCGTTTAGTCAGGATTCCAAAATGGTATAACACATACTAATTGCTACTTCTTAATTGAGGAAAAAAAGTACATTGTTGGTTTTAGGTGCATTTGAAATAAAATTCAGTCGTTGGATTTCTTTTATTATAATTTTTATTAAATCAGATTTACGAAGTTTTATAACAAATGTTCAAACTGTTTTCCTTCAGCTGCAATGAAAGTTCTACATCTCTTTAAAAATGATCGCGTAATAAGACGGGCGTATCTTCTTGAGTTGATGTATTCAGCGGCTTCTGCAATTCTTTGGCGCAGCTCGTCTAAATCTTGAATTGGTTTAGAGTACACTTTATCCTTTATCGTACCCCAGTAAAAAAAATCTATGGGGTTTAAATCGGGTGAACGGGCAGGCCACGAAATTGTACCACCCCGCCCAATCCACCTATCGGGGTATTCTCGATTGAGAAACTCTCGTACAGTGAGAGCATAATGCGCTGGGCAGCCATCTTGTTGATACCACATGCTGCCGTAAATGTTCAGTGGCACTTCTTCCAATGATTCTGGTAATTGGTTCTGTAAGAAGTTCAAATAACCCTGGGCATTTAAATTCTCCGGCAGCTCGATTGGACCAATAACTTTACCATTCAAAATTCCCGTCCACATATTTACTTTAAACTGGTACTGAGATCTATCTTCCCGCATCAAATTTGGATTTTCCACGTGCCATTCGTGCAAATTGTGGAGGTTCATGTAACCGTCCTTTTTAAATGTTGATTCATCGGACCATAGAATTTTTTCAAAGAATCGCGGGTCCTCTCGGTGCCTCTGCAACATCGTTCGACAAAATCGTACTCTCTCTGGGTAGTCTCGGGGTAGCAGACTTTGTACTCGTCGTACATGGTATGGGTGAAACTCGTTCTTTTTTAAAATACGATGTGCAGTACTTTTGGGGACTCCTATGCTCTGTTCAATTCCACGTACTGAGATACTTCTGTCTTCTTCAACTGCTTGCAAGACTTCGGCTTCGTAGGGCATAACGGGTCTTCCCTCGCTAACCATTTGGCTAGGAAATCGACCCTCTGATAATGACCGATGCACATTAATAAATACTCGATGATCGGGATGACGCTCAGCATTCGGGTATCTCTCACGATACACTCTTGCTGCGGCATTGGCGTTGCATAAGCATTCTCCATAAATGAGATGCATGTTGGCGTATTCCTGTGCGGTGTATCGAGATGGCATGATAAAACACTACACAAACGCGGGGTTGCGATTAAAACAAGTCCGGGGTTGTCAGAAACGGTGCAGATAAATCCAAATTACAATGCAAATCAAGTCCAATAAACAAAGCCACAGTTGTAAGTACGAAGTCAATACGAATACAAAAAGATGTGCAGTCAACGAAAGAGCGTAACGTACTGCAGTATTGCACAATTTGCCGACGCATCCCTGTTTAGCCAGAGTAGCGTCTCTATCTGTTTCACTCACACATATGAAATGATGTGTCAATCCGTCTCCCTCTTAGTTAGATAAAAGTAGCGTCACTATCTATCTCGCTCCCACTTGTCAAAGTAGCGTCACCTCACATTAGCTAAAATGAATCTTTCTCGCTCACACTAGTCAAAATAACGTCACTCTTCGTCTCAATCGAACTTTTATGAAATACGGCTTCATAAAAAAAAAATGTTTTTTCTCAATTAAGAAGTAGCAATTAGTATGTGTTATACCATTTTGGAATCCTGACTAAACGCGCCATCTTTTAAAGTTACTTGCCAAAATAGTGTAGTAGATTTTTTTTTCAGTACAGTCGGTTAAAGTTGGGTGATGTCATTATTTTGAATTCAATATTGGGCAAAAATCTAACATTTAATTTAGAACTGAGGCAGTTACGTTTTACTTTTAACTGTAATTTACAGAAGGGTTATTCATGGTTACATCACAGAGAAAAAAACTACCGAAATGTTAATAATGTAGTCACAGGACTTGAAAAATCATCACAGGGTGTCACTTTTTGAGATTTATTTTTGAATGCTTATAATTCGAAAAGTACATGACCAAGATTTTTTTTTATATTTTTCTAATAGCTGTCACGACTTGGCCTATTGCCCGTTTTCGGCTTGACGTTGATTTCTGGGACACGTTGTATAACAATTTATATTTTTTCATATTTTTGTGTGTTTATAAATAATCGCAGAACTAACATGGGAGTGTTTCGGAAAGCTCATGGTGTGAGGCACCCTGTACAATGGGACCGATCTTGACCTTGGTCTCGCCAGGTGGACTGCGATGGATGTGGTCTACGATGGTAAGATCACTGCTAGACCATGCCTAATGACTTTTCCTTTGAAGTTTGATGGGTTATAGGAAACATAGACGCTGGAATAATAGGAAGTATACTTTATTTGCTACCGTAAGAGATGATCTTATAATCCTATTTACGTGGCCCGATGCGATCCTACCTGCAGTGAAGGGTCTGACTTCCCTTTTAATAATTAAATAACACGCTTTTGTCAGAGTAAACTTTTACGCGTGGAAATTATCACGTTATCTTTTGTACTTGCAGGAATAATGAAAGCGTTCTAATGGATTCCAGTGTTACGATAATATGATATCGCCTAGGTTGAATCAAGTCAAAAATTGAGGCCCTTCTCCCTCTTGAATGTTTTTAATCGTTTATGTTCCGATGTGAAAGACAGACAGGCGCGGACAGGGATGTAACTAATTTGAGTAAGCATCTCACATTGTAAATAAAAGTCAGGAAAACTAATATGCTCACACCAATTGAAGGAGCTTATGATATGCTGCACTGAAAAAAAAAAAAACGAGAAAATTCTAATTAACAGTTTTGCGAGGCCGGAAAGTGGTTATGCTAATAAAAACTCCAGTGCGTGGAGGCACATCTCTGACAAAGTTTAACCATAAGATAAGATAAGATAAGATAAGTCTTTATTTGCCTTAAACATGGTTTACAGTGGTGTTACAATTTGTTTTTAAAGTACACATGTTTAGCTGTATAGATAATGTCTATAGATTGCATGCAAAATATTCAGGGTATACAAATGTCACAAATTAATAAGATTCGTCATTATGCTAATATAATCATTACAATAAAAAATATAAAAATAAAAATATGTATATCTAAAAATTTTTTAAATCAAAAAAATCATTTATATTATAAAAATTATGTTCATTTAACCATTTATACAATTTATTTTTGAAAACGTTAATATTATTTAATAATTTCAATTCTTCTGGAATTTTGTTGTATATGCGCACACACATCACAAGACAGCTTTTAGCATATTTCCCAGATTTAGGAGTATTTCTTAATACAAGTCTGTGTGGATCCTTTCTGGGTTGGGAGATTACTTCATATGCTTTTTGGAACAATCCCTTATTATTGAAGACAAAATTACAAATTTCATAAATGTAAAGGGAAGGAAGTGGTAATAAGCCTAGCTTTTTAAAAATTGGTTTGCAGGACTCGTCCGGACGGATTCCACAAATGGCTCTGATGCATTTCTTTTGTGCAATAAATGCTCTGTTTTTGTCCGTACTGTTTCCCCATATAATAAGCCCGTAGCGTAAAATGGACTCTATGTATGCGTGGTATGCTATTATTGCCGTTTTTCTATTTGTGACGTTCTTTACTTGATTGAGAGCATACACAAATTTGTTAATCCTCTTGCACAGACCATCTAGATGTACTTTCCAATTTAAATCTTGGTCAATGAGTACACCCAAAAATTTTGTTTGTGTTACTTCTTTCAATCTATCAATATTAAGTTTAAAATTGTATTTAGCATGTTTCGATTTATTAAATTGCATAAAATTAGATTTATCTAAATTGATTTTTAATTTATTTGTCTGTAGCCATTCTAATATATTGTCAATAGTATTATTAATGTCTATTTCATGATCAGATATTGATTTATGCTTCTTATCGGATGTCACTATAATAGAAATATCATCTGCAAACAATATACATTTGTGATTAGTAGCTAATGGAATGTCATTGATATATAATAAAAATAATATGGGCCCCAACACACTCCCTTGAGGAACACCGCATTTTTTGTCTCTATAGTCTGAAGAATAAGAAGTAAGTATATTTTCGTGTACTTTACTTACGACAACGCATTGTTTTCGGTTACTTAAATAAGATGAGATCCACTGCAATACAGGACCTCTTAACCCAAGATTTTCCAATTTTTTCAATAAAACGTCATGTGCAACAAAGTCGAAAGCCTGCGAAAGATCGAAAAATAATCCCGTCGTTAAGTGATTATTATTTAGACTTGTCAGAACATTATTCAAAAGAGAAAATATAGCAAGCGTCGTGGATTTGTGCTTTTGAAAACCAAACTGTTCACTTGCTATAATGTTATATTTACTACAAAATTCTAAAAGTCTTTTGTTCATACATTTCTCGAATACTTTTGATAAAATAGGTATAAGAGTAACTGGACGATAATTTTTAACGTCCTTTTTATCGTTCTTTTTGTACAGTGGTTTCACAACTGATAACTTTAAGACATCAGGAAAAGTTCCAGATGAAAATGATAAATTAATCAGATGTGTCAGGATAGGCACTAATTCCGCACTACATGCTTTAATAATCTTTGTACTAATTCCATCATAACCCTCGGAGTTGGTATTATTTAGCGATATTATCTCCCGTTTGAGTTCATCTTCAGTCATGAAACTGAGAAACAATGTGTTAGGAATTGTCTTCATATAAGAGTAATTATTATTATATGTTAGGGTATTTGTCGAGTCAATAAAGTAATTATTAAAAATATTAGCGATGTCAGTGGGATTCGTCACTATATGCCCGTCTAATTGTAATTCAGAAATGTCATTTTCACATTTGAAGTTTCCAATTTCATGATTAATAACCGACCATGTTGCTCTGCATTTATTTTTACTTCTTTTAATGAAATTTGTATTAGCATTCATTTTTGATTTTACGATACACCTTTTCAGAATGCTTGAATATTTTTTATATTTTATTTTGTTTGCCAAAGTTTTATTTTTGTAATAAATATATCGCAAATCTCGTTTAGTTTTACAACTGTTTCGAAGACCCCTACTTATCCACTTTTGTTTATTAGTATTAGAGTTGTTAACTTTAATTTTAATTTTTGGGAAACATAAGTTGTATAGCAAACATAAAGACTCATGAAATTTACTAAACGCATTATTTAGGTTATTTTCTAGATGTACTTCTGACCACGATAAGTTAGCGAGGCATTCTTTGAATTTTAATATGTTTTCATTGCAATAATCTTTTTTATCAATGAAATAAGTTTTAGCCTTTGAACTTTGTTCTTTTATAGGGAATTCCAGTAATTGTGCCGTGTCATGGTCAGATAGGTAAAGGGGCAATACATTCGCTGAAGATAAACTTATGTTACTTAGTATGTGGTCTATGCAAGAATCCTTCCGAGTGGGGACATTAATATGCATTTGCAAATTGTAGTTACAACACAAATCTTTTAAATATGTTGTGACTATTCCCGGTTTTAAAGTATTTATATTAAAGTCACCAGCAATTACTATTTTTGTATTTGGTCTATATTTTTTTAGGGTTTCGCACAAAAGTTGATCAAGCTTATTCAGAAATATATAAGGGTCAGACGTTGGCGTTCTATAGAGGCAGACTATTAATAATTTATGTAATGGGATTTCCACGCCACAGGCTTCAAATGATTTTTGTGTTGAATATTTTTTTATGTAATTAAGCTCATTGTAAATGAGTCCCTGCTTTGTGAGAATACAGGTTCCCCCTCTTTGTTTATCTCTACTAAACGCAGCTGCTAAAGTATAGTTATGTAATTTTAAGTATTTTTCATTACCGGCACGCACAAAGGTTTCAGAAAAACATAAAATGTCGGGTTCTTGATTCGCATCTCGTAATTCTAGCAGCGTCATTTCTAGTAATTCCTTTTTGGATAAAACACTGGCAATATTTTGATGTAAGATTTTAAAAGTCTTAGATTTACTTTTCAAGTTATTGTTTTTCACGAAAAAATGTTTTTTTATCCAAAACCTGAAAATAGTGTGGTATAGTACCTTTTTTTATAGGAGTATGGCGTTTATTATCGAGTCCATCTGTATCATCGCATCCTGACTGGTGCTGGAGTTGTGAAAAATAATATGGTATTGTTCCCTTCGCACACTTATCACGCTGCGTGTTAGGTTTCCTATCCTTTGGTTGATCACGGAGTATCAACTTCTTCAGTTCTTTAACATTTAAATATTTTTGTTCATAGTCATGACAGTCAATAACATAGTTAATTAAATTACAAGTATTATACAATCTGGTTTTAGCTTCAATATAATTACAATTTTTGTATTCATTGCAAATATTGCTTAAGGTTTGGTTCAAGTCTTTCACGTTTATATACATATTTTTCAGCACGCTAAGAACAATTACATTGTTATTAGAAAAAACATTGAGAAGTTTCCGTACTTGTGAAGATAAAATCTTAATGTCGTAGTCATTTTCACCAACACAAATGATAAGTTTGTCACTTGGTGATAGCTGAATATTTTGGCAGTTCTTAATGACATCACTAGTAAGAGCATTTGGTTTCGTTTGAGACGTGACGGCATATTTCACGTATGTTGTATCATCTCTTGACCTCAACAATGCACTTGATAGTCCAACACACTGTTGCGTTCCAAAAATATATATTTTATTCCCGTGATTTTCTTTTATTGTATCCCGTAGCGTTATTTTTTCACCTTCTTCATTTGTTTCGAGTATCTTCTGAAGCTTTAGAATGTGATTTTTGAGATCTATTATTTCGTTTTCAGCTCGTTTCAACTCGTTCTCCAGATTTGTGATATTTTTTTGTAGACTTAGGATATTTCCACTGGGTTGTGTCATCGTGTTATTATTACTTGCAACTAGATTTCTTGGTGGCGTAAAAAAAGCTTGAATTCCTGGACGTACTAAAGGATATGAGCTTGTTCCATTTATCGTAATGTCTTTACTATAATGTTCTCTTTGTGGAGATTGGTATAACAATCTTTTCAGTGTGGTGTTATCTTTCAGCAACTTGTCATTTTGTTTACGGAGCTCGTTATTTTCTAAAATGATGTTTTCTAGTTCGTTCTGTGAAGTTATTAGATCCGTCTGAAGATTTTCTATCTTCTCCTTCAGTTCTTGGGCTTGAAATGAATCGATTGCTGAAAAGTCCATACTTCTAGACAAAGTTTTATCTGTAATTGTGATTGATTCGTTGTCTATATGATCCATTGTTAATATATGTGAGTCATATATAATATCCGAGTTTGTGCTTTTTGGAGTAGACCAAGGCGTGTTGTCTGGTGTAACATTACTGCTTAAATCAGGAGGCGAGGGTTTTTTTCTCATAGTTACATTGGATATCCCAGGGCCACTTGTACTCTGTTCTTTTGCTTTCTGGGTACATAATCTGCATTCCCATTTAAATATTTTCCTTTCTTCTAGATTTTTTAAACGATATAGTGCCTCTGGATATCCAGCGCAGTCAAACTCGAAGTGGTTTTTACATAAATTGCATAATAATGTTCTTCTATTATCCACTTGTTTTTTGCATTTATAACACATGACTAATTTTAGCTCTTTACGGCCACTATTTTTGGTTTTTGATTCCATTGTCACTTTCTTTAATTGTTCCCCAAAATTAAATTATTTTCCCCGAATCGGGGTAATTTTTATTACACTGCAACACAATTTTACGATTTGACAGTTTTTTACTGGTGGCAACACTGATGCTTTCTGCTAGGTTCGACATTAATTAGTGACATTAGTGTAGTCGCTGCTTAACGAATGTCACACAAAGTTGTTCATTCATTCAATACTTTTATAGTCCAGCACTATTAATTTCAAATATTACTGTCTTTGTTTACGACTTTGATGAAAAATAACGGTTGTGGTTATCAGATAAATTATTATAGTTTGCTTTTGGTCGTGACTTTTTATTAGTAGGTTGTAGAAATTGTGTTAATAGTGTTAATTACTAGTTACAGTGTCAAGTAGTAGCGTATATAGTCACAGATTCGTTGTTTTTGAAGAAACTTGCACATCCAATGTTTCGATGTTCTTCCGACACACAGTAGTGGGTGTAAAGTTTTACAAACACTCACAGAGTTTTTTTGTGCACTTGATCACAACTTAATCACTGTTTCAAAACCAAATAACATAATTTAACTATTTTGTCAGATTTATTTTAGTGGACAATGTTTACATTAGATGAATGAACGAATGAATCTCCTATTATAATTCAATTTCTTTAACAAAAGTTTCTTCACCCTCACGAAAAAGGCAAAATAGCTAACTAAACAATAAGAGCTGCACTTTATTGGTCACATTCACATTTCAATTTATTTGTGTGCAAACGTTTTGGGAACAATTTGTGTCTCGGCGTGGAAGCCACTACGAAGGAGTCTTGTCACGAAGCAGACATAACGCCTCCTCAGTTAGTTTACACCACTTTCATTTGGCTCCAGCCATCAACCTTAGTGTTTTATGAATTCTCCTTTTAGTGTCGGTTAAATCTTTGTTGTGAGTGAGGTTTAGTAATGAAAATTGTGCTAAGGATGTTAGGGTTTTGAGTATGGGTGTAAATCTGGTCTATTTATAATTTTGGCACATATTTTGACGAGGCAATAAAAAGCTTGGAACGTGGTAAATGACGGAGGATGCCTACTTTTCATAAATTATATTTATTTCTGTAAATTGTTAAAGAAATAACACTTTTTCACGTCAAAAACTATTATGCTTTGAAACTAGACGAGAGGTCGGTGGTTCCCATTCCGACTACTATGTGTTGGAAGACTGAAACAAAATAAATAAAATTGAAGCGTCTGTTTGTAATGTTAAAATAACAGCTTTTAACTAAATGCATATGAAAGTATACATAATTACATATATACGGTATATATAATAATTTTTATTTTTTCATATTTTTGTCTGTTTGTTCCAGCTAATCTCCGAAATGACTGATCTGATTTTACTGGACGGGATTTTCACTGGCTGATGTTATAGGCAACTTTTTTTTTAGAAAAAAGATTTATGGTTCCTCACAAAAAAATTAAGACCGAATTGATCGAATATATATAGGTACTAACTAACTAGTTAGTACCTATATATACTAACTACTTTTCCCAGAAGCGCGTTCCCGTGGGATAAAATTCAATATCATTCACAGAAGCAGAACCTAGTTTTAAATAAATATATGACGATAGAAATAATCCGAGTATGGCCAATCCATTTTATGCTGAATTACCGTGATAAACCAATTCTTGATATCATCGTCGTTTCTAGAATTGTGATCGATTCTAGAAACAATCGGTTGAAAAAAGGCTGTGCACACTAACGCTTTTCTTTAGGAGGCCTAACATGAAATTGCGTTATATCAGTTTAGGTATTTATGGTCCTTTTTATTTCGAAAGTATATCTTGTGTACTTAAAAAGTTATTCCAATTTTAAAAGTGTGATACTTAGTTTTGCAGGCCAGTGTAGATAAGAAAACATTACGAATAGCAAAGTCGACATAACCTAAAGTAATAACTATGCTCCACTATTCAATATTTCTCGAAGTCTTACAGTGTCTTGGAATAAGAACGCTAGAGTTGGCCATTTAACGCAAAAATCAGGGTAAAAATGTAATAGGGCTCTTAAAACCGCGGCTATACAAGGTGTAACTTAAATAACGCACAACCTCTTAAGGGGTCATTGTACTCATCATTATGAACAACTTTTACTATGGGACCAAACCGGAAATCGCGAAAAAAAAATCAGCTGTTCCCTACATTTATGTTCGCATAACTCGTCAAAATGTAGGGAACAGCTGATTTTTTTTTCGCGATTTCCGGTTTGGTCCCATAGTAAAAGTTGTTCATAATGATGAGTACAATGACCCCTTAAGAGGTTGTGCGTTATTTAAGTTACACCTTGTATAACCTAGTGTGCTCGAACGCCATTAGAGTGAGTTTGTGGTCTAAAAAGCTATGCTACTATATTTTCTTTTGGAAAATTGTGTTCAAGGGCAACGAATAATTAAAACACATGCTACTCAAAATGGAAAAGAAAATATAGTATTAAAATATATTTTTTTTATATTCACCAGGCTCAGACCAGAAAAACATTGGAACGCTGAAATAAAAAAAAAAAAACTTGATACTAGAAATAAAATGGCAATTATGTAATGACTAAATTAATGGTGGCTTAAATGCCCTGTACCTGACCCAAAAGTCTAACTTGAACATTATTATCTAACTTAATCTGCGAGACACCCATTACGAATTCGTTCTTTAATTACAGGAACGTTGGTATCTTAATTGCCGCAGTATTAGTTAATAGTTCTCAAACTAACATTTAGACAATTATACTAAATCGCACTAGAACATAGTAGCAAGAGCATTCTTAATTATAATGTAAATTGAACCTCATACATTCAGCGGGAATGGAAAATTAGGGAATTCATTTGAACTTCAGGAAATGACGTAAATCTCGTCAGCCTCTGTTATGAAAAGGAAAATGTTAAAACAATTAAAAATGGAGCTCTTCACAATCGCTGTTTGTTCATGAATGTTTCATATGTTTTTATGATATTGTTCCCGTTATTGATTGCCAAAACAAATGTCAGCCGTAGAACAGTCCGTTTGCACTTATTTTAGCTCTAACATCAGCGACCTAACAGCAACCTTATTAGAATGAGAATAAAGATCACTGTCATTTGGACTGTTATGCAAAATCAGAGGTAAAACAAGTGCTCTCTAAAAAAACAAGGAACAATATCGAAGAGTATTTTTTCCGCCACAATATGTAGCATAAGTAATCCGCCTAACACGAAATATGTTGGCAATTTACCCGACAGCAAATGTCGTAAAATGAAAGAAACCATTTCAGTGAGCAATTCAATGGACCCCTTTAATGGCAATTCAATGGACCTTAGAGTATGTATAAGAGAAGCTATCGAATGCCTCTTTATGAATATTTCCTTATGAGTCAAGTATGTTAAGCAATAGAAAAGTTAGTAGTATTTTGTGCAGTGCAGTGTATTCATACTCTTATACTCTTGGGCACAATTTAATATATATTTTATATATATTAAATTGTATCCAGCAGAAATCAGTAATGTACCAATCGAAACTATTTAGACCTACCTAAGGTACCTAAACCATTTAGCTGTGTTACCTTCTTTGCTGGTATTTTTTTACTAATAGGAGCAGAGAGGGCAGATTGCACATGTTACCTTACAATTTAAACGCTCTATACCTTGTCTCATTCATACTGCTTATCCTCTTTAACGGTCTATACACTAGTAACTAGCGGTTAATGTACGATAACGTACTGTTCATAGGTTCAGTTATGTGTTCCTTGGCTTGTTGGTTGGCAGTTTAGTGTGTACATGATGTGATGTGCTATTTATGACGAATAAACAGGTTTGACCGGATTTTGTGTAGGAAATACAATGTTGATTATTTGGTTCAGCCGGCCGTGCGATTCTATAACCATTTCACCGTGAAAGCTTGGGTGAAGTGAGCGTGGAGTGAGCTGTCATTCGCTAGGGATTAACACTATTAAGTGCTCACTTCACTTATGATTTCACGGTGAGATTTTTACAGAATCGACCGGCTGTTATTCGTAGATCGTTGACAGTCGTCACGGGTAGTCAGAAGCCTAAAAATGTGACAATTAGTCCTTACCAAGGGGTGTCGTGTTACCAAATAACTGGGCTGTGGAGGTCCGATAGGCAGTCGCTCCATCTAAAATACTGGTATTCAGCTGCATCCGGTTAGACTGGAAGCCGACCCCAACATAGTTGGGAAAAGGTCGGCTACATTCTGCTTATATATCATCTGCCTAGCAGATGATATATAAGCAAAATGTAGCCGACCAGCTGCCCAGTTTGTCCCGTGACTCTTTTTTAAGTCACAAATCAGGTTAAAAAGAGGGACCTACGTGCAACTTTATTCTTGGACTTACTGCTGGCATAAGAAAGGCGCTTATAAACCAAAATCAAGTGATCATTAATTGGACATCCTGACCAGTAACGGATTTCACACTTGTGACCAGAGGCGCAATTCTCCTAATTTTAAGAACGTTCGCCGTCTGATCTCCAGTCTCAATCTGACAAAAATACCTCTATTTTCCCTACATTTTTGACAAGTTTTTGACATTGATTGTTGCTGAGATAGATCGCGACTACATTTTGAACGATTTTACATAATTACGTAAATTGGCCTTCTGTAGTGCTATTCTGTAAAAATCTCACCGTGACAACTCGGGTGAAGTGAGCTTAAAGTGAGCTGTCATTAGTATCAATCTCTAGCAACAACAACAACAGCTCACTTCACCTAACTTCTTACGGTGAGATTCTAACAGAATCGACCGGCTGGTGCTTTATACAGCGTGTAACGGAAGGGGGGTATCAACCCTGAAGGAGGTGAATGTGCTCATGAAACTCAACAACTTTCCCCAAAGAACATAGGTCGAAATATGAAAAAAAAATTTGGCCCTCCCTTACAAAACTGACTACCAGCTGATTGATTTACTATGGGAGGGCCAAATTTTTTTTTCATATTTCGACCTATGTTCTTTGGGGAAAGTTGTTGAGTTTCATGAGCACATTCACCGCCTTCAGGGTTGATACCCCCCTTCCGTTACACGCTGTATATCAGCAGTATGGACATGCTGCAAAGACTTGTCGCGAGGCTACCTATACGTGTGTACATTGTGGAGAACAAGATCATCAGGCGAATGAGTGCGCTAAACATGCTAAACCGTCACATTGTGCCACATGCTTGCAGTTTAAAAAAACTGACCTACCACAAAACAGTCGATCAAGAATGTCCTGGAAAGAAAATAGCTGAGACAATATACATAATTATATTCTATAGATTAAAATAACATCGCGTAAGACTGACAACATTAATGTAAGTATAATTTATTCTTCTTCTTTTTAAATTTTTCTAATATCTGTTTTCTACTAGTTCATCATCTGTCTTGTTTTGGTCTTGTAAACTAACAGTCTTAAAATAATAATAATATGTACAAGTATATAAAAAGGAGATGATATGATGTAATAATAATATATATATGACCATAATGATTTGGAAGGTAGGTAGGTCTTTGGTGTGGGATGCAACGTGTGTCGACACCCTTGCGCCATCCTATCTTCCAAGCACGATGGGCTGCGCTGGGGCGGCTGCTGCAGGTGCGGAAAACCTCAAACGGCGCAAATACTCCAACCTCTTTGGGACTTATATTTTCGAGTCGTTTTGGTTTGAAACACTAGGGTCATAGGGTCCGAGTGCCCACCTAGTATTTCGATACATCAAGCGGTTGGTCGACTCTTCACGTAACCAGAGGGCTGGCCTATTTTTTGGCCTTTGGCATGGAAGGGTTTTTGGCTTGTCTTGGCGGGGTTAGTACCGTGCCCACAGATCCCAAGAACAGTCTTAAATATTACATATCATTTTAGTTGAAACATATGTTCATATAATTATATTTCAACTGCAATTGTAAGTTTGTACGCACAGTATTTAAAGATTAACCTGTTATTCTAAGACCATATATTTGTAGGTATTCCTGTAATCTGTAATTAAAGAACTAATTTCTGTATTTTTCTTTTTTCAAAAATTTCATGCTCGGTATTTTCGGAAATAAGTGGATAAGTATTTTCTTAAATAACTTCAAAACTGTTTGTTTTAAACTTATACAAAAAAAAAAAAATATTTATTTATATATGCGCATCAATAAATAAAAATAAAAAAATGCAGCAGAGAGATTCAGTGTGAGAGTTAGAGAGAGTTATATCTTTGTTTTGCCTCATATAACGTAATGTGCCTAAATGTGACACGTACTTGAAATGTCTCTCTCAATTCTCGTCCAATTATCAACTTGCTGCCTAAGAAGTTTCTCTTCAAAAATAACGGCTGCAAAATCCTGTAACAAAGTCTCTAGCAAACGCCGTTTCAGAAATGCCAATATTTCTATTTCACCGAGTGAAATTTCGCCTTTCTTTATAGAAAGTAAGCGGACCATATAATACAACGAGGTGTGGGTCTATTTTCTTGGTCTCAAGTGTAACACTACTGAATTGGGGTTGACTGGATAAAAGTATTATCGTTATGTAGGTGACACAATTTTGTTTGAATGTGTAGGCATTACAGTGTAGTTTGTGATCAAGGGCAGCTTTTTGAGGTAAGAATCGGTTTGGCAGGTCCTACAAAGTTCATTTACACGTCTGGCTAAGAGTAAACGGTTGTTTTTATGGTTTTGGTTTCGATATAGACGGCACTTATAAGGGAATGATTTTAGATGGGCATTTCAAGTAGGTAACTACCAAATGTCGTTGGGGCCATGTTTAAAGACTCCTTTTTCGAGAAATTGTTGATAAGTCAAACATTTAAAACTGTTTGCAAAGCAATAATCATTTTTGGGAGTAAAATTTTCTAATTATATTTCTGGAAACATACTAGAAACATGACGACTTCTTCCGATGGGGGTTGGCAGAAACTACAGAATGCTACCTACTACGATCTTTACTTACTCCTTTTGCTTCGTTTACGGTCATACAAATACATCGCCGTCGGTTGCGTGAACCAGACACCTGCCCTTTCTGAAGAACATCACCAGTAGGCAGGCCTGTTGGTCTAGCGGTCAATGGCCCTGACTACTATACGCAAGGTCGTGGGTTCGATTCCCACCTAGGACAAACGTTTGTGTGATGAGCACGATCATTTCTTCTTTGTCTGGGTGTAATTTATCTATAATATGTATGTATTTAGAAATATATATGTATGTTTATCAGTTGTCTAGTACTGATAGCACAAGCTCTGCTTACTTTGGGACTAGATGACGTTGAGTGAAAGTTGTGGAATATTATTATTATATTTTTATATATCTCGGGACCATGAGGTCCCGGTCCTTTGGAAGGCGTAAGAGGGGCCGAAGCCAACTCGCAGAGGCCCGTTAGGAGATTGTTATTAAATCACTACTGGGATACAGGCCTCCTCTCGGTGATAGGGAGTGCCACACAGTGTGTAACTTTTAAGGCCATTGAATTATGACCATGCTGTAGAAAGATTTTTTGTTGGAAATGACCTCTTTATGTCCCTATTTCGTTTGATCCAAGACTTTTTGGCCACCCTGTATATCATTGCATCCGGTAACGATAATAATAATTATAGCATAACATCACGCCTGTAATCCTCGATAGGCCCCGATAGTTCTACCTGTATTATATCCACATTTTACCAGCTGTAATAGGCGGTGAGCTCGGGGTCTGCCCCGGGCTGCTACTCAAAAACTCCTGGTGAAAAACCCAATAGTACTTTGCTCGACATGCGAATGGAACCCAGCACCTCACGATCATCAGTAGCATTAATCATAATAGAGAGGTACTTACAAAGGCGTCTGGTCTTTTTCAGATAATACAAAGACAAAAATAGAAGGTTTCTTTCCTTGGGAAGTTTTCACCTTTATAAGAGGCTTCTAACTATTTTTACAGCTGACCCATGTTACATTTGAAGTTTAAAAGGGTATCCATGAATATTTCGTAAGACTCCTTTTAGGGTTCTGCACAAATAAAAGTACAAACCTACAATATTATTGTATCCTGTATGAATAATAAGGACTAATATGACTTTTGTTTGGAGGTGTCCGTGGCTAAATAATAACAGCAGCACAGGTCAATCGATCAGGTTAAGCTGCGCTTGCCGCGGTTGGTCTGTGGATGGGTGACCATCTTTAAAGACCGAGACCCCTCCGTGCCTCGGAAAGCACGTTAAGCCGTTGGTCCCGGATGTCATTCATAGATCTTTGACGGTCGTTACGGGTAGTCAGAAGCCTGAAAGTGTGACAACCAGTCTTACCTAGGAGTATCGTATTACCCAGTAACTGGGTTGTGGAGGTCAGATAGGCAGTCGCTCCATGTAAAATACTGGTATTCAGCTGCATCCGGTTAGACTGGAAGCCGACCCTAACACAGTTAGGAAAAGGCTAGGCAGATGATGATGACCTTTGTTTGGTAAACGCTACTATAATTCGATCAATTCGTGAAAAAAATTTTGTAGTTCAATGACAGAGAATAGGGAATATGCATGTGATTCAAATAAGAGCCAATTTTTTTTTTTAAAATAATTTGTATTACTTCAGAACATAGATAATATAACTTCAGAATTATGCCTCCATCAATATTTTTGATTATAATTTTTTTATGAGCATGAAATTAATTTTTAAAAAATGCAATAAAACTGTGGGAAATTCAAATATTTGAAAAACGACATCATTAGTCTGAATGTGATGTAAAAGTCTATGACGAAAATAAATGTCAATGTGTTTGCGATTCAGTCCGTTGTCAATGTTATGACGAACTATGACGTCACACCAAGCGCGCCAAAAGACGTCTAAAGTGCCCATGTCGGTTGACTATTTGAAACTTTTTTTAAGTAGGTACTTTTAATTGATTTTTGGGCGTTGAATATTTTTTTACTATCATATGGCGATGTAGACTATCAAATAAAAATATAAAAAAAAAACATGCATATTCCCTATTAAGAAATCGGAATGTCTGCCTATTTTATCTATATGAAAATATTTATTTATTTATATTCAGTGTAAAATATAACTTACTTATAAACATTCATTAACGTTAAACAACAGACCCGCAGACAAGATTAGACGAGTCCAGCTGTGCGATTCTGTAACCATCTCACCGTGAAAGCTTGGGTGAAGTGAGCGTGGAGTGAGCTGTCATTCGCTAGGGATTAACACTATTAAGTGCTCACTTCACTTATGATTTCACGGTGAGATTTTTACAGAATCGACTGGCTGGATAGCTATTTACAACCATCCGAAAAGTTGTCAAATCGAAAATGACACATTTTCAATTACTAGTTTGCCAAGCCCGCGACAACCAAAGCTATCGTATGAATGGCGGTCATCTATTCGATTTAAACTGAACAAAGGATCATGACCAACGATGTATGGAAATCCGTCTTAAGTTGAAACACAATAAATCTTTATTTATTATAGACTACGCTTTATTTACTATTAAATAAAAGTGTTCATTTACACACAAGTATCCGGTTTTAAAGTAATTAAACAAATTAGGAGAGAACCTAAAAATTATGTCTAAACTACTCGCAACTTATAAAATGACCACAGATCATGTAGGTACAAAACAACAAAGATAGTTAAAAACAAAATAAGAGAACAGCTGCTAATTGACAAAAAAAAACGTGAATAATCGTGAATAACGAATAATCGTGCTTTTTAGGGCCTCGCAGCGCTGATGTGACATTCTCAATCGACACATAAACAGTAATGGCGGCTTCCGCAGGCGCCGGCTTAGGGGTGGCGATCTAGAATCGATTTTATAGGTCAAGTTAATTGATTTTTTTTTATCAGTCATACCTAAACAATGAATTATAGATTTTTTTTAATCGATTTTAGAAACTTGAAAACGAGTTCAGATGTTTTTCCTGCAGATTGCAACTTTTAAGTTTTGATACGCAGTTTCTTTATTCTGTTTTTTGTAAACAAGAATATTATTTAGTTTATTTTGTATTCGATTATTCATTACATTTGACTAATTATGCTGGCAACACCAAAACGAATAAGTGATTATCTATAATAAAGCTGTCGATGTAGAATAATGGCGGGAACAGATCTATCAGAACTTAATTTATTGCTGAATCGATTCTTTCCTGCGATTCGGATAGATTTAAAAATCGATCTTGTTTAGGAATAATCGTCATCCCTACCGGTACGTCTGTCATCTGCTTTGACAGTTGCATCTGCGTGAGACGAAACACAAAAATAAATATTTTCACAACGGAACTATGAAATACATATACCATACCTACGTTATGATTATGATATTACTAATTATTTAGCTATCTATGAGTTTAATATCATTTTTGTGATGTTTTTATGTAAAGGCTCATACTTACGTAACTCGTACAAATGAAGAGAACGAAACGTCCATCATGACTAAGTATACGGAAATGTACCTACCAATCGTTAATTTACTGTTTATCTTAACATCATAATTCCGGATACGAAAACAAAATTCCTGAAGTGAAAAGCTTGTAAAAAATAAGCAAATAATTTGTATATTAATTTGGTTTTCATACGTGCAACTTTTCTAGACTGCTTTTGGTCAATCTCCTTTTCGGGTATTGGATTTGTGAACACTCTTATGAGGATTTTTTTAATAATATTGATTGATGTTCGATTCGGCACGGAAGCGTACAGAACGGTTGTGAATAGGTAAGCTGGAGTGGAGACCGTGTATTGGCAAGCGTAGTGTGGGACGCTCCTCCAGCTAGATTGACCGACGAGTCGGCTGGGACAGACTGGATGCGGCAGGCGGAGAACAGGGTTGTCACAGTCGTCTGCGATTAGCTGAGTTGATTGATTGAATGTTAAACATAAGTCTATGCTCAATGCGTTTTTTATAAGCGCGTTCCATGTAACAGCCTGGCCACGACATTTGGTATTAGCGGGATGCGGCGCGGACAAGCGGCGTGGTGTCGGCAGACGGGGCGTTGTCCATGCCACGTACTGCTCAGTAGAGTTAGAAAGAAAAGAAAGAAAGAAAGAAAAAAAACGTTTATTCTGCACAAACAAAACGCACGCTACAAATAAAAAACAAAAAAATAATAAAAAATAAAAAAGACATAAAATATACAATGTAGCCAAAAGCCTCCTACTCAAGCGCTCGATGTCAGGGCCAGGGACCAAAGACAACACATACATTAATCAAGATGCGCCCGCGACACCGGCAGATGACAACTAAACGCGGCAGCAACCGAGGTGGACGTATTTAGACATTTATTATTTATTGACATGGCGTTATCCAAAGTAGCTCTTCTTTGCCTGGAAAGCAGTTCATATTTTAAGCAGGATATTTTGAATACGAGGAAAGGAGTGCACGAAGTAAATAAAAAATAATCGTCAAAAAATCGCGCAACAATCGTCTAAAATATTTTATAAGACCAGCCGCCGCTGAGTCCGCCGCTGCACTGCCGCTGTCTGTACCAATATACAATGTGTAACGTTAAATGCGCAAAACCTCAGACACCCCAACTGACTTTTAATTCAATTGACCTATTTCAAAAAGAAAATAAGTCATTAAAAAAATTGTAAAGGTTTTATGTGCTGTTTTAGTTTTACTGGCCATTCTGATCGTTTCTTGCGTCTGCGACGACGCTTTGTCGAGCGAGGAGTCATCACCGGGACACCGCGCCGCGCTGACATTGGGTTGCTTGACCTATTAATAAATAGACACGGCAACGTTTTTAATGAAGATTTTTTGATAAATGTGACCTATATTAAAAAGTGGTTCAATTAATTCTGCTCGTTATTCTGATCAAACTATTTTCTGGTTTTGCGCATTTAACGTTACACGTTGTATATAATACGATAACCCTTGGTAAGACTGGTTGTCAGACTTTTGGACTTCTGGCAACCCGTAACAACTGCCAAAGATCTAGGAATGACAGCCGCGACCAACGGCTTTACTTGCCTTCCGAGACACGTAGGGATCTCAATATGTAATGGATGGTCAGCCATCCACGAACCGACCGCGTCAAGTGTAGATATATTAACATTCGATCGGCCCATGCGGCTGTTACCTATCATTTATCCACCAGCCCCTCGTACAATTAAAATTCTCATCACATTTTTTGTTGTAGATAGTTATTCCTACGCAGACAATTGTCATTAAGAATAATTTATTGCAGTTAATTTTTCTTTTTATTTTCACGTTTTTCCGTGACAATAAAACATATTTCTTTCTTTATTTCTTCTTCTATCATCAATAAATCTCACTCTCACTCTCTCTCTTCTTGTTACCCAAATTACATAAGTATAAAAAAAATCCTACCATAAATAACAATTTGATCGAATCTTTGTAAAATTGTTTACTTCAGAATAAAACTTATGGAAATTCGAAATCTCTAACACATTTTTGTCCATATCCTTACTAGGATTCCCATTTCAATTTGTAACTCCAATAAAAATTGATATTCATGTCCCGTTTCAAATAATATTGTATGTTTTATTTAGTAAACAAGATTCTGCTGACAAACCCTTTTCGAGAACGAGACAAGATTTGGGGATATCGTTATTTTATATTACTAATTTTAGCAAAAAACATTTGGAATGGAGTCAGCCCATCCGTTCTGTAATAATCTCACCGTGAACACATGAGTGATAGCTTAAAGTGAGCTATTATTCCACCTGATGCTAAGGATTGACTCTACTGACAGCTCACTTCACCTAAGTTTGCACGGTGAGATCTTTACAGGTATTATCGTGATAGCTATCTTTGAACGGAAATCCGACTCATGAACATACCTTAAGAAATATAATCGTAATCATTGCGTTGTTTTTGTAAACCAGTTTCTGAACTGATCCTTCAAATTTTTTTAATTAAATAATAATTTTCATAAAAAATCGTTTATAGTTAGAATGTCAATAAGTTTTTAAACTCCGAAAACTTATTGGTCTTCTAATGATGCACAATTTTTTAAATAAATGAACGTTTTTTAACTTTCTGGCTTATTCTCACAGTTGGTCGCAGTTACTAATCTATGAATACCCCGACCAAGCGGGTTGGGTTAGAACTGTGACAAACCGCACGCGAACCGAGCAAGTGAAGCGAGCGGCGCGGCGGCGCTGTGCTACCGGCCGTAATTATCTGAGGTTGGAATACGTATACCTACTCGTACTTAACACTCTCCCTGCCGATAATATACAACGTGTAACGCTAAATGCGCAAAACCTGAAAATAGTTTGATCAGAATAACGAGCAGAATTAATCGAACCACTTTTTAATATAGTTCACATTTTAAAAAAAATCTTCATTAAAAACGTTGCCGTGTCTATTTATTAATAGGTCAAGCAAGCCAATGTCAGCGCGGCGCAGCGGCCCGGTGACGACTCCTCCCTCGGTAAAGCATCGTCGCAGACGCAAGAAACGATCAGAATGGCCAGTAAAACTAAAACAGCACATAAAACCTTTACAATTTTTTTAATGACTTATTTTCTCTCTGAAATAGGTCAATTGAATTAAAATTCAGTTGGGGTGTCCGAGGTTTTGCGTATTTAACGTTACACGTTGTAGTTATAAGACTTTTTAAGTTCAGTAGGCCTTGGGATACGCCGGCGGGTCCCAAATTTTCTGCTTTCGGACGCCAAGAGTTAAAAGTCAAAATTATTACAAGATACAGTGGGATCCACCGGCGGATCCAAAAAAAAAAATATTTTACGGCGCCGTCGCATCCGCCCTGACCTCCCAAATTCAAATAGTTTTTATTACTACTGTCATGTTATGGAAAATGTGACAAATTTTTGGGGGTCACCGGCGGATCCCATGGTAGGGAGAGTGTTAATACTGACTCTTAATAGGCCCCTACATCCGGATTTGTTCCAACAGACATGTTGCTGTACTAATGTCGGAGAAAGGCTATTGATTTTATTGTTGTGATTATTTATTTTTATTTTTATATTGTTTTGTCCATTTATTTTAATTTGGTTTATTCTGTTTTTATTTAATTTGATTTGTATTGATATTATTTATTTTGAATTTTATTCGATTTTATATGTGGTCTACTCGTATTAGTGGGTGTTATTTACGTGAAATATGCAGTTAAAAAAAAAAAAACAAGTAGAATAGATAAACAATTTTATATCTTCCACTATTATGTGCCTATGTTTTGGTTTTTTGCGTAGTTATATATTCATTTTAGAAAAAAAAAAAAATGTAACTAAGCCAATTGGACTAGTATCATTAACCAGGGAGAAAACAGAGTAATACGTTAGTATGGAATGAACGCCACGAGTCACAAGTAACTGGCTTCACTTTGATACATACAGCTGCGCAGATTTCGGCGAGTCACGTGTCGATAGTAGCATGCCTTTTAGTATTATAATAGTATAAAGTTTGAAAAGTAACCAATAAAAGTTAAATTAAAAAGTGAAGAACCCCCGACTCAAACAAAAACCTCTAAATACTAAAAAAAATAATATAAATTGGCCCTTTAAGTTTAATATCAGCCGGTCGATTCTGGAAAAATCTCACCGTTATAACTAAGGTGAAGTGAGCTTAGAGTGAGCTGTGAGTCATGCTGATGCTAGGGATTGACACTATTGACGACTCACTCCACGCTCACTGCACCCAACTTTTCACGGTGAGATGGTTACAGAATCGCACGGAAGTTGTAGGAAATATAGTGTCCCCGCATCGGGGGACAGCTAATGAAAACGCCAAACAGACGAGGCTTATATTCGTACCCAGCAATAACAAATGTAAGTTATTGTACAAAACATAGCTGCTTTTAGCTTCCAATTTTCATCAGCCGTCCCCCGACGCGAGGACGCTTGGATCAAAATAATTCCTACAACTTATCATAATCTGCCTAGCCTTTTCCCAACTATGTTGGGGTCGGCTTCCAGTCTAACCGGATGCAGCTGAATAACAGTATTTTACATGGAGCGACAGCCTATCTGACCTCCACAGCCCAGTTAGGTACAGACTGGTTGTCAGACTTTCGGGCTTCTGACGACCCGTAACGATCTCTCAAAGAACTGTCAAAGACCAATGAATTATAGCCGGGACCAACAGCTTAACACGTGCTTTCCAAGGCACGCAGGGGTCTTGGTATGTAAAGATGGTCACCCATCCATAGAACAACCGCGGCAAGCGTAGCTTAACCTGATCGATCGACCCGTATGGCTGTTATTACTTAGCTTCAAGCCCCCCTACAACTTACATTAAACTTAAAGGGCCAATGTATATATTTTTTTTAGTTGTTCCAGGTTTTTTATTTTAATTTCATTGCAGCAAACCCAAACCGAAAACTGATCCAAAATAGTTATTGTATTGGTATGAAAATATTTGTTTTTCCTGACCGTTGTAATGTGAGCTGCCTACCCAAATAGTAACACCCCTGTCCGCGCTAGTCTGTCTATCACATCGGAACATAAACGATGAAAAACATTCAGCAGGAAGAAGTACCCTAATTTTGACTTGGCTCAACCTAGGTGATATTATCATAACACTGGAATCCGTTAGTGGAGGTTGAAAGCTCTTATAATTCCTTCAAGAACAATAGATACTAGCTATTATAAATACCGCGTGTAAAAGTTTCGTATACTTTAGTGTACACCACAAAAATACATAGGTAGCAAAAACTACATCAAAAACTGCAAAATATACAATGGGCAAACTACACTTCCTATGGGCGCTTTCATTGATTTCTTTCAGGCAACTTTGGAATGGACAGTGATTTCCTTGTACAGACGCCAGCACATCAAGCTACTACAATCTGTCAGATTTCTTTAATAGATTTTCGACTTTAGCGCTAAAGCATAAGGTTCAAAGTTGATTGGGAAAATCTGACAGTTTCGGGTAGCTTGATGTGCTTGCGTCTGTACATAAAATGACGCAATCCTCCTCATTGTTGTGAAAACTCTCTTTTTAATACCAAATGGTGGCTTCTCATTCCTTTACTACCTGAACCAGCCTGAAAGAAGTGCATTCTAAAAGCAGACGTCTGAGTCCTTAAAATAAGGAAAAATCTACAGACATCGTTGGTAATAGCTACCACATTTTTCTTTTTAAGAGCTCGACACTTAGACGGAATGAGTCTATTACTGTTTCCATCGCTGTACGTTTTTTGTGTTTATTCAGTTCGTACCTTATGTCCCAGACAAGGAAACTATGATCATCGATTCGGAGTTTCTTTCCGGACTGTTCATTGTACCGATCAATAAGAGAATTAGGTATAATGGATCTGGTAATAGCTTGATCGCTTTTGACAACAATTCCCACAAAATTATTAAGAATAGATATTGGGTTATTGGGTTTTTCCACCTGGAATTTGTCAGTAGCAGCCCAGTCTGGATTGGTGCCCGTTGGTAACTTGCGGAAAGTGGATGTACTAGACCGTGGCCTGAGATCTTTAGTTCAGTCAACGAATGGCCCAAAAGGGGCGTTTAGTGTGTTCAATTCCTAAGCATCCTAAACAAGTTTCTGAAGGAATCGCTTAGGTCCCTGCTCCCATACTCTACAACTCTTTTATTGACTGGACTACTTGGTGGGTTGATTTATTATTTCACTGGAGAAAAAGTTAGTCTTTACAGGAAAATTAAAAATTCTAAGATGCGTTTCAATACGATTTGATCAAGAAAAAAATCTGTCACCTAACCTTTTTTCTGTACCTAGACAAGCCATCATCTGTCGTAGAATTTGATTTGATATAAAATTGCCTTGCAAAAAATCCAGCATACTCTTACACTAAGAGACGTTGTTTACTACCAAGAAAATAAGTTTTCTCAAGGCATTAAAACTGGAAAAGAGAAATTTTAAATAAAGACACTGTTGCACTTACACGGGCGCCGGGCTATCAAGTTACTTACGCTGGTAGGTGTCAAACCAACAGCCTTTGTGCTCGTAAATTAGCTATTAGAAGTGCCAGTCATTTCGATTGTGAGCTCTGATATAAAAACAGCAGCAGTTGGGTTTTGTTGCTGGCAATTTTATTTATGAGTGTCGTAAAGAATTATGACTTAGAGGCAGCGAGTTACTACAAGTTAGTTTTTAATTCAGCACTCAGTCTATCCAGCCCTTTCAGCAGGTTTAGAACATTTGATGGTAATTAAATCGAGAAGAAAATAATTACCAACTTATGGTAAACTAGCTTTTCCGCGGAATTACTCAATCAATCATGTTAAATACATTTTTACAGCATTTTTTCTTTTAA
The DNA here is from genome assembly GCA_949629135.1 of Eremobia ochroleuca. Classification (NCBI taxonomy): domain Eukaryota; kingdom Metazoa; phylum Arthropoda; class Insecta; order Lepidoptera; family Noctuidae; genus Eremobia; species Eremobia ochroleuca. Next base: position 15,237,661 of record OX451395.1, on the reverse strand, counting down.
AACTCTATCAAATACTCATTAACAATATATATTTTAGAGAAAAAAAATTCTAAACACTTTTTATTTAACTAAAATATTAAAAAAACTAAAAATTTCAATAAATGGGTACCCAGGTACCCCGAGTGCCAAACGACGTTGGTAAGTTTGGGTATGAACATAAGGGTTAAAGAATCATCCATCTACATCCTTTTCTAAACAGGGAATCGACAATTATTTACAGCCCGATAAAACTATCCAATAACAGGCCGAACCAACGTTGTTGCTAGGTTGATCTGAGCCGTTTTATACTCGACTAAGTACCAGTTGATCAAAGGAACACAGATCACCGCACATACGGGTAACATGTTACGCAGGAACTCGTAGTTGTTTCGGTTTACGCTCAATCCGCCGCCAATTAAACCTTGGGTGACGTACGTACAACCAACTGTTTGCGACCCAATGCTTAGTTGACGTTCAATATGAACGTAATGATGTTCGTTATCGTGTTTGGTTTCTGTATAACTCAAAGCATAATCATAAGTTCATGGCTTGGCATACAACACTAAGAAGTCGGAGGTCATGGTCTTTGAGGCTGGGGGTAAGAGTCCGGATGCAGTACCGCCTGTACTTGATGGTACACCTTTGCAGAGAGTCTACAGGTTTAAGTATCTTGGTCACATATTGACTCCCAACCTCAAAGACGATGATGACATTGAACGGGAGCGGAGGGCGTTGTCGGTTAGAGCGAACATACTGGCTCGCAGGTTTGCTCGATGCTCACTTCCTGTTAAAATCACGCTCTTTCGTGCCTACTGTACTGCTTTTTACTCTTGCAGCCTGTGGGCTAGGTATACGCAAAGGTTGTACAGTGCTCTCCGCGTTCAATATAATAATGCGTTTAGGATACTGGTGGGACTGCCCCGTTTCTGTAGTGCGTCAGGGATGTTCGCAGATGCGCATGTAGATTGCTTTTACGCAACAATGGGTAAAAGGTGCGCTTCCCTGGTGCGCAGGGTGTGGGGCGGCTCCAACAGTGTCGTAAGCATGATTGCGAGTCGCCTAGACTGTGTGTACGTGGGTCACTGTTGTGCCGTCTCTCATGGGATGTTGCAACGGTGACCAACCGTTATTATATTGTATTGTTTTTCTTGTTGTGTAGTGTCTGTACTTAATAACATAGTCGTAAGTTTTACTAACAATTTCGGTGAGTCTTTGTTACTTGAATAAAGAAAATTCTATTCTATTCTATTCTAATTAGCCTACAATGTTCCACTGCTGGGACATGGGCCTCCTCTCCGTGAGAGGGCGAGGGCCGTAGATGTTACAAGTCTTCGAATTTTGGTTGTAGGACATGCCGGTTTCCTCACGATGTTTTCCTTCACCGTTTTTGAGAGCAATGTTGAAGAAATAAACTAAACCGTCTGTCTGGGTTCGAACCTACAACTCGTAAGTCGCTGCCGTTAACACTGGGCCACCAATGCTATCTCACATAACTCAATGGTCGACTTGTAAATATATTTTTTATTTATTCATTTATTAATTACCAACTTATATTCAACTTGAATGATGTAACCAAAATTTTGTAACAATTTTTATGATTTAAAAGAGTGTATGTGGAGTTTCTTGCCCGTTCTTCTCCACAGGTACCTACTACGATTTGGAATAGGCAACTAGCTTCATCTTTCTGACTGACCGACCCCTTGACAATTCAAAAGTGCCCGTCATTGGTTTACTTGAAATAAATGCTTTGAGTTTGAGTTTGAGTTTGACAGTTTGCACCACACATATAAATTATAATAATGATAGTTACTAACTTACCTAAAGCTAGGGTTTCCTACGACTGCAATGGCCGCCACAAGGCGTCCGCAATTGACCGTCGAATGACTTCACTGAAACGTTATTTATTTAAGTAAGTTGGTCTGTTTTTCGTTGGTGCGTTTTTGACACCGTAAAGTTCCGTCATCACTGCAACCGCTATGTGGCGGCCACCGCTTTTCTATGAAACCGTAGTATAAACCGCTTATAAGGAGCAATGATATCTAATTACTTAATATCGGTTATTGCCAGTTTGACAAGGGCCAATTTCGTTTTGCCCTGCTAGTTACTAAATGTCCCGAACATTTTACTCAATATGCAAATAATGGGAAATTTAATAACAGATCTTGGTGAACCTAGTTAGATTATCCATTGTTAAATCTCGATGAAAGCCAGACGGCACGTACCGTTCATTTATTCATTCTGCCTAGACATTTACCAATTATGTTCTGGTCGGCTTCCAGTCTTACCGGATGCTGCTGAATGCCCGTATTTTACATGGAGCGACTGCCTATCTGACCTACACAACCCAGTTACTGGGAAACACGATACCCCTTGGTAAGACTAGTTGTCAGACTTTCGGGCTTCTGACGACCCGTAGAACTGTCGAAGATCCAAGAATGGCAGCCGGGACCAACTGCTTATCGTGCTTTCCTAGGCACCAAGGGGTCTCGGTATGTAAAGATGACCGGGCCGACGGCTGCAGGCTTAACTTAACCTGATTTATCGACCCGTGCGGCTGTTATGACGACACGTACTCTGATTAGATACAATTCAAAGATTTTGTTGATTTTTATTTACACAAGAAAATATGGACACTGCTTACGACAAAATACATAGAATTAGAGATTAAACGAACTTACCTGTGAGTGAAGTTCGATCCTAATTATATGAAGGCTTCGTCCGAAGAGATTAGCATTTATACACATGTAGTAACGCGTAGTACACACCATTCCACACTATTTTGAGAATATTTTGATTTCTTCTGCATTTTTAACTTTTTTTTTTTTTTTTTGTGGGTAAGTTAGTCAACTTTATTCCTGCGCCCGCAATCCGTGTCATTTAGTTTAGAGTCTAGCCCATTCGATTCATATTTTACGATTGATAAGGGTAGAGACTAAACGAGAGGGTGGGAGGGTTGCTAATCTCTTCGGACGAAGCCTTCATATAATTAGGATCGAACTTCACTCACAGGTAAGTTCGTTTAATCTCTAATTATATTTCAGGCTTCGTCCTCGAGATTAGCATTTATACACATGTAGACTTTTAGAGATATGAATCGTAAAATATGTATAATTAAATGAAATTCATGAGTTATAGGTTGCAAAGTATTTTGTATTACTGTAACGAAAAAACAAAAATCACATAATTTTACAATTATTGTAATTCTAAAATGTTTACTTGTTAATTGAATCATTCATAATTGCCATACCAAAACAATCATTAGACATATTATTATTAACAGGTCTACTATAAAATTTTGCAAATGTTTGGGAGCTAGGGCTCCAACCAGCAGCTTTCCTAATTTGATCGATATTAACACCTAATCTTTGCGCAGCAGATGTGGCAGCATGCCGAGTGCTATGCGCAGTGAACGTGGAAGTATCAATTCCGCTTAAACTTAGAGTGTGTTTTATCCATCTGGATAAAGTTTGTGCCCCTACGGACTTATGCGGCCTTTTAAAACTGATAAATAAAGTATCCGTAATAATACGAATTCCTTCAGTCATTGCGAGATAATCGAGTATTGCTTTTGCTGGACAAATCTCTGGTTTTTTATCAAAAAACGGAATAACGAGCATGGGTTGAGATGCCCCAATTCTAGATGTTTTTATCAGGTCGGGAATTTTAATTTTGATTTCATTTGGAAACTTTTCAATATTACAAATTTTAATTTTTGATAATGTTTGCACCCTATGTGCAGTGACGAGAGCTAATAGAGTAATTAATTTTTTGGACATTTTTTCAAGACTTATGTCTTTATTAGGGTACCATTTTTCCAGATAATTTAATACCAAAGACGTGTCCCAGGTTTCGTTATACTTAGGCAGAGGGGGTCTAGAACGAAATACTCCTTTAAAGAATCTTTTCATATCTTCATTCCCGGAAATGTTTTCTTCAGTAATTAAACTCAAAGCGGACCGGTATGAATTTAATGTTCCGTATTGGGCACCACTATTATACGCAATTGTTAGGAAGTTCATAATATGTGGAATTGATACCTCATACATGTTCAATTTATTCTCATTACAATAAATGAACCACTTTTTATAACACCCTTCATATTGTTTATAAGAGTTCTCCGAGAGAGAGTTAAGCACTATATCCATAGATGAAAGTGGGATACCTCTTCTTATCATCGCCTTGCGGATAAGATCCCTGCCACCAGTGTAATGCTGTTGCGTATGTGGAGACGACTGAAATCAGTAGATAAAATTAAATTATCATTAGCCCGGAACATTACCATTTCTGACACTAAAAGACTTTTAAATAATGGGTACCACGGCTGTGTTGGCCAGTGTGGTATAACCATGATACCCTTGGCGTTATCAGACTGAATTTTTCGTAATGATTTTAATATCATGGTAAACGGAGGAAACGCATAAAAATAAAATTCTGACCATGAAATTGTAAAAGCATTTACTGCGTATGCATCCGGATCTCTGTGCCAGGAGACGTATCTTGGGCATTTATTATTTAACCGACTGGCAAAAAGATCTATTATTGGGGAACCAAATTTTTTTATAATTTTACGGTAGGCATAGTCTGCCAGTTGCCACTCAATATCAGGATGCGTACGTCTCGACTCCTTATCTGCTTCAAAGTTCTCTGAAGAAGTAATATATGAAGCGAAAACATATAAATTTCTATGTTCGCACCATTGCCAAAGTTGCTTCGCAACGTCTGTCAAATGGGGGAACTGGATGCCTCCCATCCTGTTGACGTAGGAAATAGCGGTCGTATTATCAATTCGAAGAAGAATCTGGGAGTTAGACATATCCTTAGCAAATATTTTAAGGCCAATATAAGCAGCCATAATTTCTAAATAGTTAATATGCTGGCTGAGTTCAACGTCTCCCCACAGGCCACTAGCTCTCTGATCACCACACGCAATTCCCCACCCCTTTTTTGAGGCATCAGAGAAAATTTCAAGGTCATATTTATCCATTTTGATTTTACAAACAGGATGATCGATAGCATGATTCCACCATTCAAGGTCTATTTTCAATGAATTTGGTATATTCATAACTGTTTCATAATTATTGTTTGAATTTTTTAAATTAAGGTATTTACATCTTTCAAATAGTTTGGTATAGAGCCAGCCATACTCCACAGCTGGGCAGGCAGATACCAAAAGACCAACAAAGCTAGCGAAAGCTCTGATTTTGCATTGTTTTAAATTCGACATTCTTTTAATTTCTAATTTTATTCTATTAATTTTTTCTTTTGGTAATGTGACCTGAAATTTTCTTGTATCTACAACATATCCTAAATATCTGCAAATGTGTGAAGGATTGAAATTACTTTTTTCCCTATTTATGATAAAACCAAGGCTTGTAAGGAGGTTTTGAGTTTCTTGCAGGTTTTTATAGCATGTTTGCTGATCATGACCAATAAGGCAAATGTCATCTAAATATATAGTAGATAAGTATCCACGTGTTCTCAATAATTTCATCACTGGTTTCATAACCTTTGTAAATACAAAGGGAGCAGTATTCAAGCCGAAAGGTAAGATATTAAATTCATAAATAGAATGTTCAAACTGGAACCTGAGATATTTTCGATCATCTTTATCAATCTTAATTAAATAATATGCATCTTTTAAGTCGATAGTGCATAAGTAACAATCTCGTGATATCAGTTTTATTACAGTTCTTAAGTCTTCCAGTTTGAAGTGATTAGTACCAATAAATTCATTTAAAGATTTTAAGTTTAAGATAAAACGCATCTTTCCGTTAGGCTTGGGTATTAAAAAGACTTTTGACAAATATTGATCGGACCGAGCTTCACATTCCGAAATAGCTCCTAATGATAACAAATTGTCGATGGCTTCAATGAAGTGCGCCCTTTCTGACTCAGAATATTTCCGAATGTTAGGAGGTACTGATTGAATCGGTAACCGAGTAAAGGGAATTTTATAACCCTTTATATAAGAAAGGATCATTGGATCATGAGTGATCATTGACCATTCTTTATAAAATAAGGACAATCGACCTGCAGGTTTTACCGTGTTTAGCGACGTCTGTAGTTCTGTCGCTGCTGCGGATGTTGAGACTGCTTGGATGAGCCGGCTGGCCGATTGGGCGTCGAGGTCATCGCAGGCTTCTTCATCCTTGGTGGGCCCGTCGGCCTGCGAGTCGGACCCGGATTCCTCCAGTTTAAATTCCTTGAAGGATTAGCTGTGCTCTGTGTAAACATCTTATTGGCAGGTTTAGGTGCCGGTGGTTTAAGATCTGTACCAGATTTATTGATGGCTTTTGCAGTTTTTATGGTTTCGGCTAAGTTCTCACCGAAAAGAAGCTTATCAATTTTTGTATTCTGTAGCTGTTCTCTAACTTCTTTCTTTACAGCATTCAATAGGAAGTTTCTCCGTGTCACAGAGTCAGCGTGTTGGCAGTCGCAGATGATACGAGTAGAATCCATCAGAAGTTTGAGTAAAGCGGTGTTTTTATCCTTAGCAGACAATATAAGCGTGATGGCTTCTCCTAAGGAAGTAATGGCTAAGGTAAGTTGTTTTTGTTTACTTTCAATAGCTTTATCGCGTTTAGCAATAATATCTGACACAGCTGCTTTTATTTCTGCATTCAATTCTGGAGGATCAATCAACTTGGCATTTTCTGGAGTTAAATAATTTTCTTTAAGCTCCTTGCGCATATCTTTTGTTATCCCCACCGTAGTCCAATGTTGAAATCTAATCGATAAATCTTTTTGTATATTTTTTCCATATTTTTTATCTGTAGTAGGATCAGTGCCTAATATATCCAACATTTCACTATCAAGTCCTGAGTCTTCTATTGCAGGTATCGTCGCATCTTCAAGCGGAACAGGCTCTGGGACTACGGGCGGTGAAGGGTCCGCAGGGTCCGGCGCAACTATCGCGACAGACTGAATTTGAACAGAGTTTTCATCGCGTGATGTGCTGGGGAGTGGATCTGATTCCAGCTGCACCTCGGGCTGTGTGAGGTCTACATCTGTTTGTAGCTCGGGAGAAGGCTGATCCAGGTCTGACATGACCGCTTCATTGTTAAACAACCCCATATATTCTCCGTCTGAAAAGGAGACGTAAAGTCCCATGTAGCCTGGCAATGCGAGTCAATACTATATTGTAAGTGACAGTCCCAAGTCTTGATAACACGTACTGTCCACAAACAAATTTATCTAGCACCATGAGACAGTCCCATTTGTACTTCTCGGCGGGCCGGGAAATGACTGCATTACTATCGTAACAATAAAATAGAACAAGTTGTTCGATATGTTAAAATCTTTAATGTTTTCAGTGTAAAACACTTCTTAGTTACATAGTAGTCTAAAAGACTGAACTGAATTGTTAGGAATTAACAGTAAGAAACAGTCCCAATGCAAGCAAGTACTGTCCGCAAACTATTATTTCATAAAGAATAATTAAATCTTGTTTTGTCTGGCTCGTATTAGTGAAAAAACAGTCCCATTGTACTGTCCGTAACACTAATTCCTCGAGTAGAAAAACAATTAAGTATGTACCTAGGTACCTTGTTGTTGGTAGGTATATACGATGTTAAACAAAGTAAACAAGACGTGTAATCTAATATAATTACATTTTAATAACAGATGAAGATCGTTATGCATTCAAATTTAAGAAAAAATAACTATGTAGTGGGTAGTAGGTCACCCACTGATTAATATGTATATAGCTTGAAAATAAAACGTACCTTGATCATCTAACGGAGAACGGCGGCACAAACTTGTTGAAGATAACTGTGAGTCATCCGAGTAATATGAATCACGCGATCGACGCCGTTTGCGTCTTAATTTTCTTTGTAATCTTCTAATTTTATGTTTTATACGATCACAATCATCACCTTTTCTTTTAGGCATTATTATAATATAACAATAACACTAGATATTAACTTTTTAAATAACTGTAATCGCGAGCGAGTGTGGAACGGCGCAGCACTAAAAAGCGTATGACACGGATTGCGGGCGCAGGAATAAAGTTGACTAACTTACCCACAAAAAAAAAAAAAAAAAGTTAAAAATGCAGAAGAAATCAAAATATTCTCAAAATAGTGTGGAATGGTGTGTACTACGCGTTACTACATGTGTATAAATGCTAATCTCGAGGACGAAGCCTGAAATATAATAAGTTCTAAACAGAACAATTCATACTCTCAAAATGTTTGCGTTCAAAGTTACTAAAAACTCCGCTAAGCAACGAGAGAGCCAAGCACTACATTCTAAAACACTATTTGAAGCCAAGTGTTCTAAAAATGGACAAAACTAACATTCACTAACATTCTGAACATCATATAAAACAATGCAGAAAACCTATTCCTTACACCTCGGGATAAAACGACGAATCATGGAAAAGCCAAGTTCATACAGTCAAAAAAAAAAAAGCCAACGAAAGAGATATTTTCATTTCGCTCGTCATCTAATCGTGCATGGTTTTTATAAATGCACTAAATATACGAAGTGGAACTTCTGCACCAATTTATTTTATAATACACATACTGAGTGTTCACAGGCGACAGTATAAAAAGCTTAAAGCTCAACTTTTCTTGATACAATTTTATGTTTGTCCTGTTACTAAGTAAGCGAAACCACTGTGCGCGTTAAATGAAATTCTAAATGTTAGCGGGGAAACATGTTTGCGAATGTACCGTGCTAGATTCTAAACTTTTTGTATTACAAGAAATGTATATAAACTTTATTCATAGTTGGCATGTCGATTCTGTAAAAATGACCGTGAAAACTTGCGTAGAGTGAGCTGTCAGTGTCATCCCACTGATGCTAGGGATTGACCAAGCAAAGATTTACAATCATAATTGAGATTTTAATAATATTTTTAATGCTTATTCTATTGACGAAGTTGTTAAATACTTCAATATTAAATATCTATTCCTTTTCGGTAGTAAAATTTTATCAATCTCTTAAATAAATTGTAAACTACAGTTTTGTATAATATAGAAGCATTTTTAAAGTTTTGTATATGTAAGAACCATGGATCAGTTAATTATGATATTTAGATGTTGACTTGAAAGAGCATGACAGTTAACAATATGCCATGCTCACTTAAATGTCTCACTGGTGTGGTGGCACGTGTATTGGATCATTCGTTTCCCCACAAAATGGTTGAGCTGGATGGTGCTGATCCACGCGCTGTGTTCGTGAACGGGTGCCGTCGGTTGAGGCATCTGTTAACTGCCAGTGCTTATTTTTAATCTTTTATTTCGAATTGTTTCTTTGTTTGTTTTTTTTTTTTACATTGTTCTCACATCATATAGAAGCAACAAGAATAATGTACCCAGGATTTTGTGATATCTTGATAAGAAAGAGTGTCCTTGGAGTTTCTTGCCCGTTATTCTCCATAGACATCTACGTTTTGGAATGGGCAACTAGCTTCAACTTTCTAACTGACCGACTATTTCATTTTGACAGTTCAGAAGTGCCTGTAAATGATTTAATTGAAATAAATGCTTTGAGTTTGAGTTTGAGTTTGACCATTCCAGTAGTCGTTGTTTAATCCCTTAGTCGTGAATACGACGCCCGTGGGAACTAGTAGGGTTCTATTCATAAGCGGGATTCGGCTTTTTGGTTACTTACCTAAAATTCTTTATGAGATGCCTACGCACGTAATCACGTAAATGCCTATGTTTTTCGCTCTTGATTTTATATAACAGCATAATAACAGCCTCACGGGTCGATCGATCAGGTTAAGCTACGCTTGCCGCGGTTGGTCCGTGGATGGGTGACAATCTTCACATACCAAGACCCCTCCGTGCCTCGGAAAGCACGTTAAGCCGTTGGTCCCGGCTGTCATTCGTGCATCTTTGACGTGTAATACAACCAGTATAAGCTGGCCTCTTATTCTATTGAAACTCCATACTACGCTAGGCGAGTGGTATGATAAAAGTGTAACCACTGACCTGCGGCCTACTGTACTATTGATCCACCGTTTTGGAGGCCACTTCAAGACGCTGGATTACATTTTGTCTGTGGCCGCCAGGCCATATTGAATTTAAGGTGATGATATTATCTTTATTGTTTTCTACTCTTCAAGCCCTTTCATTTGATACTCATATTAAGACGGATGAAAAAAAAAATGTAATGCGCCATCTTGGAACGGCGGCCATACACAACAATACACAACACAACACAACACAACAACAACACAACAATATGGAGGATTGCACATTGTATTGTCACCAGCTAGGTAATTGCGTAACACACTATCAGTAGCAATGGGTTTCATTTTGACAGTTTAACAACATTCATTGCGTTATTTACGTTGTAGACCGGACACATTTTTCGAAAATATGAAGCAATGGATTAGCAATACGCTTCAAAATGATTCAGATTGAAATTGATAGTTTGTTACGCAATTGGGATGCAGAACTAAAGGTGTAAAATTTCATCTCAATCGGATAGAGTACGATTACAACTTGTTGGTACAAATGGTCGAAAAATCGATTGCAAATGACGGACAACTTATACACAAAACAGTGTAAGTTAAATAAAATCTTGTAAAAAGAGAAAATGTAGTAATCTAGATATAAGTACAAAATATCATAACTTTCTGCTCCGGTAGTTTATTTTTTCTATAAAATATGAGATTGGATGGCTATTTCATCATAGCTAGCTCATATATGACGAGAATGAGATTAAAAGATTCCCGTTTATGTCATTGAGTTCACTAGCGTTTGAATCCTTAAGCCCTTTACCATATGAAGTCCTTTATCGTATCTAATTGAAGTCTATTTGCTTGCACTGGAAGTCATGGGGAGAGGCTTTTGCCCAGTAGTGGGACTTTACAGGCGATAATTTAATCAACGCAGAGGACGAAGACAAAGTGACATTCTATCAGCGATAACGATAATGGTAAAGTCAAAAATGTATTGGATTGACAAAAGCTACCGAAAAGTTTACGTCAATCCAGGTCAATCCCGGGATCCGGGATGTTCCCTATTTAGACAGTGTGATGAGGGCACGTCTATGTAGTTCAAATTGTTTTTTTTTTGTTATGTTTTGTAGTGTTCTAGACTAAGATCTACTAGACACACTTTTTATTGTTCTCTTTTGTCTCTAATATTTGTAAGTTAAATGTCATGCATAACTGTTATTTGCATGGTTACTGAAATTGTATATTTTATTATGATTTTTTATCTGAGTTGTAAGTGGCTGTGTTGTTGGTGTGCTTATTATAAATAAATAAATGTGATTGCCTCGTCTTGCCCTCAGATAAAGATGCCGTCAATAATTATTAATTAATATAATATTGAGAAGTGGTGGTCCAGTGATAACGGCCCCGACTTAAGAGTTGTAGGTTATGGGTTCGAATCCAGGCAGGCGCTCTACTTTGTGTAAATAATTTCATCACCACTGCGTTCAAAACGGTGAAGAGAAACATCGGGAGCATCGGAAACGGGCATACTCGTATCCTAGAACCGAAAATTCGAAGACATATGACAGCTACCAACCCGTACTGTGCCCGCGTGGTAGATTTATAGCCCACTCCCTCTGAAAGAGAGAAGGCCTGTGTCCCAACAGTGGGAATATATAATAGGTCTTTACCTATGAAATTGCCGTTCTGCAGTACTGGCCATTTCAAATCAAAATAATTTTTGTTTGGCTAAAAATTCTAATTTCAAATTAATTTTATTTTAAAAACATGTAATTTTGTTTCCAAATATAGTCATTTGTTTATTGATTAGTGTTACATTTTCATCGCATTTCAATCTTTTTCGTCATCATCATAATATATGGGCTGATAGAATTGTGTTATGTGGTTGTTATATTCATAAATGATAAATGATTTATTTTCTGTAAGTAGGTTTGTACAAACACTTTTACATGTCAATCATATTTTTTTTAAACTAGATGAGGTCGGCGTTTCCTATCTGACTACTATGAGAAGAAAGGCCGAAACAAACTCAGAGGTCACAGTCTCTTTTAAAGTCCAGATATAATCTTGGTCAGATCATGTGAAGACCATGTAGATTCGGTATTATTACTACTTTTGCAGTGGTTACAAATACTCTTATTCGTTTTCTTTATTTCTTTCTAATCGTATTAGGTCCTTAAAATTGCCGTTTTAGATAGAAAAAATCAAATATATATTTTTAAAGAATATTTTGTATTTCGTTAATCGAAGTATTGGTCATTAGTGAAGATGTACCTTTGCCATTTTAGTGGAAGTTCGTTGATGACTCTGCTATAAAAATCCTGGCGACGGGAATCGATGAACTCTTTAGAAGCGTTTTTCACCGCCTTGTTGGATTTGAAATTGTTCCCAGGTGATAAGTTATTCAAATTCGGAATAAAAATGGAAATTAGTTGGAACAAAGTCTGGTGAGTATGGTGGGTGACGGAGAGTTTCCAGTCGTAACTCCTATAGTTTTGAGACGGCCCGTTGTGCGGTGCTTCGACGCGATTTTGTTGTTGTTGTTCAGCGAGTTCATACGGTACCAACCAACCTACCAACTTTCCAAGATGTGAAAACAAATGAAGGACTGATTTAGAATGTCATGCTATATTATGAAATTAATTTGAATTTGCAATTCTAAATAGAATGAAAGATATCGATCTTTCACAACATCTAGTATCGAAAATCGGCAATTTCATAGGGAGGGACCTAATATGTTCGAAAGCGAGAGGGTCGTTTCAGCTAGCACAACTTGAAGCTACATACACACAGCTGAAAACTTAAGCCAGTATAGGTATTATAGACTGATTATGCTATTCTTATGCTAAGTATAATATTGTAGAAACGATAATAAGTACCAAATAATAGTGTAACTTACAACCCACAATTTTAACTATCTCTTATTTACAGAAGCAGTAGTAACTGGGTTGTGGAGGTCAGATAGGCAGTCGCTCCATGTAAAATACTGGTATTCAGTTGCATCCGGTTAGACTGGAAGCCGACCCCAACATAATTGGGAAAAGGCTAGGCAGATGATGATTTAGGGAAGCAAGACACCTTTGAAATAGATGACAGATCGTATAATTTATTTCACATGAAGTAACTTTAGGACCCCAACCTTCTAGGATTCCTTCTAGGATTGATGTCATTACAAATTAGGTTTATACGACTCAAGTACGGTCAGGAAAATTAATTTTTAAGCAAATTTTCACCATATGTCAATTTTCCGTGTTATGTTATACAACTGTTTAGTTATGTTAGGATATTATGTTTTTATTTCATTAATGGATATTTAGGTGTCGAAGTAGTCGTCCGCATCGCTGTCATCCAGAAACGTGCCCAGAAGACTGGCAGCATTGTCACGTTGAACGGCAATGCTAATCCTTTGGCCAAAGAACGACCCAGCCCTCTGGTTACGTGAAGTGTGTGTTATTTTTTTTTTTTATAAAAATTTCTTTACTTTAAAAGAAGTCTGTTGAAGTTGTAGTCTGTTTGCTTATCAATTCATTTCTCTGACTTTAGATTGAAAGCACAGACACCAACGGGATTACCACGAGTATTATTATAAATTCAGTACACGTTATTCAGAAGAGTAACCGTCCACCTTCGAAATGCCCATTAATAAACTTTTCGGATTCATTTATGTCTTATGCGATTGGAATAAATTATATTTCGAATACATAAATTACCGGTTTTAAGCTACAATTTTGTCGTTTTTGTATAGAAATTGCTTTATTATAACTTCCGTTCGCATCGGGTTGTCTGGTTAAGTAGATTTCAGGCCTTGCCTCTTAATACCCAGGCTTAGAACTCCAATTAATGTTGGGCAATGTGGCCTTAACTCAACAAGTTTTGGACATTACCGACAATCTCAATTAAATTTAACACGACTGTTTTCGGAAATAAATTAGGAAATTGACTGCAGAAATAATTGGATGTGAGGTAAGTATTATTGTCGTCTTTTATGTTTATTGTTTGTTGAATTTAGACACCACAATACAATGAATGATGGTGGGTCTTGTGGCGAAGTAATAATAGCCGCACGGGTTGATTCTCTTGTCGCGGTTGGTCCGTGGATGGGTGAAATCTTCACATACCAAGACCCCTCCGTGCCTCGGAAAGCACGTTAAGCCTTTTGGTCCAGGCTGTCATTCGTGGATCTTTGATAGTCGATACGGGTTGTCAGAAGCCCGAATGTCTGACAACCAGTCTTACCGAGGAGGTATTACCCAGTAACTCGGTTATGGAGAGGAAATGTTATGAGGGGAAACAGTATAGTTATTGGTCATTTAATTTTAGTTATTGGCACTAGTTTTATATCACTGTAAGTCACGTCATTTCCGTTTACTATGCCAATTACTATGAGGAGGCCAACAACTGTATGGTTTCCCCTATGTGTGTTGAGACCGCTCCACTCAACATCGCCGCGCGCTGGCGGCAGTGAACGAGGGGTGCGGGGACAGCGGGGAGACAGACGATCACGGGCCCCCGCGCCACACCACCACGACAGTCAGCTGTTGCTCGTCTTCATGCACGGCTGCGGTTGCGCGCCTTAATTACGAGTCTCATATTTACATGTTTGCACCTTTCAACCGACCGTTGTAATTTTTTTCTTTTCTTTTTCATTATATTTCTTACTAGCGACCAGCCCCGGCTTCGCACGGGTGCAATGCTGATCACTATCACTACATAGTATAAAACAAAGTCGCTTCCCGCAGTCTGTCTGTCTCTATGTATGCTTAGAACTTTAAAACTACGCAACGGATTTTGATGCGGTTTTTTTTAATAGATAGAATGATTCAAGAGGAAGGTTTACATGTATATAATACATGCATAATATAGTAGAGAATTTTAGAGTCATTATTTCTCTTAAAAAGTATAGGATAAAAAATGGTTATTGTGGGTTATCCCTAAGAGATAGACATATGCCATCGCGGACTTTTTTGTAGATCTTTTTAAGGTGTACAATACTGTAGTACATTATTTTGATCTATCTCGTAGGGTTAAGCCAGCGTGGCATTGTAAGCGCAAATAAATGTGTTTATTCACGACATCACATTAGAAACCTCTAAAATGATCAGTGTTTCTCTACTATATTATGCATGTATTATACATATAAACCTTCCTCCTGAATTACTCTTTCTATTAAAAAAAACCGCATCAAAATCCGTTGCGTAGTTTTAAAGATCTAAGCATACATAGGGACAGACAGCGGGAAGCGACTTTGTTTTATACTATGTAGTGATTATACAGTCCGCTATCTATCCATTTTGCTCCACCACGACCTATCGTCGCGATCAATGTGTAAGAAAAAGACATGTTGCGCCGAACCCAAACAAATCGGCATAAGAATAAGGATGATGATGATAAATACGTTGCAATACAAGCTGTTGAATAAATCAAACCTAACCTTTAATATTTCTGCAAACGCACACAAAATTAAACTTAGTCGTAACTTGATTAAAACTAAAACTCTGCCGTAATTAAAGGTTTTCTATTTTTCTTACAAAGTTTTGCAAGTCTAATTGCTTCATGACCTTTCATTGAGTTTAACTTTGTCTAGCAAGAAGTAATCATAATATTAGGTACAGGCGCCAGCAGATCAAGCTACTAGAATCTGTTAAAGGGGAATGCCCACCGTCCATAGACAATTTGGCCTCGAGTGCACACATTTTAAAGTATATGGATAAGATAATGTACAATTTAAATAATTAACTGGTCAAGGAATTGTTATGAAAATAAGTTCAGATTTTTAAGATACAACAGTTTTTATTCTTAATAAACATAATTGTTTTACAATAATTTTAACCTGATTTTGTATAATATTATACATCATTAATCATCATTTCTATCATATACAACTAGAACATCGTCCAAGAATTGAGCAGGAGGAAAAATATTACTCTGTTACCGTGCGTGATAATTTGTGGATATTGAGTCAAAGTTCGTGCTGGGATTATCGTGAGAAGCGGGAGCGGGATCCATGTTCAGGCCAGCGTCGTCAGGGTTAAAAGAATCGTAGGAGTCCATTTAATAAGCTTATTCGTTGGTTAAAATAACAAATCCGCAAGAAAATAAACTCAGTGAGGCAAATGCAAACAAAGCAGGTAGATTTTTGTGATTTGATTTGACGCTTGAATTGACAGCCGGCCGGCGTAAGTCAATGTTGCCACACCAGACTTAAAAAATTAATAAGTTGATATCGATTTTTTATTCGAGTCATAATTTAATACAAAATTATAATCACCACTGAAACTCCAATCAAGTAATGTACATTTATGTTAGTACATTTTCTTTAACATATTATTATTCCGTCTATATTGTGCTGAACAGATTAAGAATGATTATTAAAATGTGTGGTAGCGTTTTTGCTATGATCTTACATTCACTATTATATGAACCATCAATTCGCTTGTTCCTTGAATATCAAAAGTAAAAACGTAACACCGTATTTATTTATTTTAAACACATATAGCTATCATCACAGGCTTACCTAATACAATAGTGTAGTTATAATAGCTTACAATTAGACATACAATTACATATTAACCAATTATATTTACCAAAAGTAATTTTACAAAACGCGGCCCGTGTGAATTCACTAGCAGTTGAAGCAGTCAATCTGTTGTGGCAACGCATTGAGTGTACGCAGCAGTATTATAAATAAAAAATCGATAAAAACATAATCGATTATTTCGTGAACGAAATTGATGCTTACCTACTGGCAACACTTCTGATTTTACCCACAATCGTGAATTTCCTTAATCTTTTCGGTACTTTTTATTTGTGCAAAAAATTGCAATCTTTTTCGGATAAACGAATATCTTGTTACATAAATAGAAATTACGATGTTTTTTTTACATAAACATAAATTGGTATGCTTTTGAGGCCATAAATGGGCATCCCCTTTTCTTTAATAGATTTTCAACTTTATCGCTTAACCATAAGGTTCAAAGTGGGTTGGGAAAATTTGTCAATTTCGAGTAGCTTGATGTGGTGGCGTCTGGACTTTTTATCTATCGATTTATAGACTTTACTAGCTTCTGCCTGCGACTCCGTCTACGTGGACCATTTACATTTGACAGGGATAAAAAGTATCCTATGTGTTGTGAACTAAATAATATATCTGTGTGCCAAAGAAGATCGATTTTTTTTAGGATTTTTTAGGATTTTTTTTGCCGGCCATCCATAATAATAAGATATTTTTAAAGAACACATAAAAGGCATTATTTTTTACTAAAGCGAGAACAATTTGGGTTTGGATATATACAGGGTAGATTTTTGAGAAGTCACAGTAAGGGCAGGTACAGACACATGAAACTTAAGTTTCTGTGTCCGGGAAGCAAACACAATAGACAAGAACCATAACGGGGGTGCTACACATTTGTCCGGGTGAGGATGATTCGGCACCGCCGGTCGGCAAAATTTGAATGAAGGTATTTGTCGCCTGTCTGTGCCGAACCATGCCGAACCAAACAAGTGTGTAGCACGGCTTAGACCTCAAGAGAAACCATTGTTTCTTGAGGTGTAATCAAGAAACAATGGTTTCTCTTGAGGTCTAAGCCATGCTACACACTTGCGTTAGAGTGTATATGTTTATACTAAAATCCGTATTCAACGATATTCCTATACACTCCTTGAATAAACAGATCCCATGATTGAATAGACCAGTCGCCTCCAAAAACATAGAATCTAGCAAGCCTATTGAACATAAAACACATAGGTAATAAATATCAATATATTCACCGACTCTTCAGACAACTCTTTATACAAAATATAACAAACTGCTCTGCATACCATAGTGAAGGTTCTTCCTTCACTAGGGTGTTGTCGGCATCTCGCCAGCGTCTCCGCAAATGCGAAACATCCGCAAAAAATCGTACGGCACGATTTTTTGAGAGGCTTCTGGCTAAATAATAACAGCCACATGAGTCGATCGAAAGTTAAGCCGTGCTTGCCACGGTCGGTTCGTGAATGGTTGACTCTCCATTATAATATCGAGACCCCTCCGTGCCTTAAAAAGTACGATAAGCCGTTGGTCCTGGCTGTCATTCGTAGATCTTTGAAAGTCGTTATGGGTAGTGACACAGAACAGATACAAGTGGGTAGTGAGAACCCCAAAAAGCCTGAGAAACAGTCTTAGGGCCGGTTTTTTCAAACGGTTGGTTAATGTAACATACGTCAGATAATCGGGGGGCACGGGAGTGCCCCCGCCAAGTCGAGCGCGAAGCAAACACTGCCGTACCATCCTTTACTGGAACCATTTCGCCGCATTTTCAGGCCCCTATTTGAGAACCTCTGGATAAGACCAGAACGCAGAAATTTTGGTCATTGAGTAAGCTATAATCACATACTTAAAATAAAAAAATTCAAGTCTGTAGGTCATTTAGTTCCGAAGTTAAGCGAAAGGAAAGTTTCGCATTTATGACACTCACTCACTCATAATCATCAAAATAGAACTAGTATTTCCCATAAACTCAGAGAGCTGAAATTTGGTACAGAGTTAGGGTTTAATGGCCACATAAAGGGAAAACTATAAAAACTAGGATAATCGAAGATCTGGAGTACCTGGTGACCCTGATTAGAAAACACAAGAGCCCAACCAAACTATTAGAGATTATGCGGGATTGATCCAGGTATAATTAATGGAATAATGAAAAATAAGTTGGTTGATGTGTAAGTGAAATTTTATTCTGAACATTATCACAGATGTAGGTAGCCGGTCGAAAAAGTCAGGAGAAATAAAACGATTAGCCATAATTTACGTAGCCTCAACACAAACTGAAGGTATGCGAATTTCTGTAGGCGTTTGCGGAAACATACCCCCGGGCGTTGAAAGCCTGCCTTTCAACCACTAAGAATCTTCAGACTCGGGAAATATAGGCAACGGACAAATCTTGCTGAATAATCTGCGTAACAGACCACTAGAAGTCTTGAAGTCTGCAAATCTGACCACGCTGTCTGTTCCTGGTTACGTAGCAACGATCCGACCCAATTTCCACTTGAGTGGGGGGAGGTTGTCTTCTTTTAACAGGACTAAAGAATTCAGCTTGAAGGAGCCCTTACATGCTCGCCATTTCATGCAAAGTTGGAGGTCCGATATGTATTCTTTACTCCATCTGCTCCAAAAATGCTGTCGGAGATGCTCAATACGCTCAAATCGAGTCAGAGAATTGATGGACTGGTCTCGATAATCAGTTGACGGCAGCGATGTCATAGGACGTCCAATCAAAAAGTGTCCGGGTGTGAGCGGCGTCAGATCCTCGGGGTTCGATGACAACGGTGTCAGTGGTCTGGAGTTCAAAATGGCTTCAACCTGCACCATCATGGTGTATAGCTCTCCGTAGGTACGGTTACAAAGGCCCAGCACTCTGACTAAGTGATGCTTGGTTGATTTAACACCAGCTTCCGCAAGGCCAGCGAAATGAGGAGAATATGCAGGAATGAAGTGAAAGTTAGTTCTTTCCTTAGCCATCTCCTCGGATAGCGAATCGCAATTCGCCCTAAGAAACCTAGAAAGGTCATTAGATGCACCAAAAAATGAGGTGCCATTATCCGAGTAAATATTTCTCGGCTTTCCCCTACGTGAGATGAACCTCTTTAAGGCCATAATGAAAGTATTGCTTGTTAAATCACCGACTAGTACAAGATGAATTGATTTCGTAGAAAAACAAACGAAAATAGCTATATAAACTTTTACGAATTTACAGCCACTACCTTGACGAACAGCAGACTGAATAGGACCTGCGTAGTCCAAGCCTATATTTTCAAACGGAAAACCTGCTAGCAGTCGCTGCTGTGATAAATCTACCATAATCGGGGGCCACGGTAGTGCCCCCGCCAAGTTGAGCGCAAAGCAAACACTGCCGTACCATCCTTTACTGGAACCATTTCGCCGCATTTTCAGGCCCCTATTTGAGAACCTCTGGATAAGACCAGAACGCAGAAATTTTGGTCATCGAGTAAGCTGTAATCACATACTTAAAATCCAAAATTTCAAGTCTGTAGGTTATTTAGTTCCGAAGTTAAGCGAAAGCAAAGTTTCGCATTTATGACACTCACTCACTCATGATCATCAAAATAGAACTAGTACTTCCCATACACTCAGAGAGCTGAAATTTGGTACAGAGTTAGGGTTTAATGGCCACATAAAGGGAAAACTATAAAAACTAGGATAATCGAAGATCTGGAGTACCTGGTGACCCTGATTAGAAAACACAAGAGCCCAACCAAACTATTATTAGAGATCGACATACCGCCTTTACAAAAAATATTCAACTTGGTGGGCCGCTTCATTTGATGTCCAAAATCGAAGGTCTGAAGTATCTGATGAAGAACCCTCAGCTGGTCTCAGCTGTATTAGAGATATGGTAATGCCCCCTTTTACTATTGGTACATAAAAAAATCGACTGTCATTGCAAAAATCCAGCGTAGTGGTACACATCTTCTAATTTAATCTAGCCTATAGAGTCCCACTGCTGGGCGAATGCCTCCGCTTCTGCTTTTAATACGCATATAAATAAAATTAAAGGAAAACTCTGGATAAGAATAGACTGGCTTTTATACTTATACTTACAAGTTTACAAGAAGAAATAGTCGAACGATTAACTTTATTCTACTCAAACATTACACAAATTAAATAAACAAATTACACTAAAATATTAATTTCGCTCAAAATGTGGTCAAAATATAATGCATTGGACTAAGAGTGGCGCTGATACACGCACACGTCGCTAGATGGCACTGACTGTATTTTAAAACGCGCTTACGTTTGTTGTTCCGATAACCTTATATGGCGAAGTGGCAACCAGCCAGCGTTACAGTCGTTTACGACATTTTTCTACTGCGCTTGAAAACGTTTGCTAGGGATTAGGAGGGATTATTTGCATTTCTTTGTTTTCGCTTATTATTTCGTGAGGTTTGCTAAGTTTAATTAGCAGGTTGTTATTATAACAATTCGAAGATTTGAATTGGTTAGGAATTTTATGATTAGTGACAGTGTACAGAGAACAATTCCCAATCTGTGTGGCGTATGCCCTAACAATTCACAAGAGCCAAGGTTTAAGTCTAAAAAATGCCCTCATGGACATTGGCACCTACATATTCTCTTGTCGCGAAGCCTACGTGGCGCTTTTACGAGTAACCAATTTTAATGGCGTGCACGTCATAAATGTTGACTTCAAGAGTATAAAAACCCAAGCTTCAGCGATCACCGAATACAACCGGCTTAGGCGTAAATACCGCGCCGATCTTTCAGAAATTAAACCGTCTAAACCGTCTAAAAGAATAAATAATGAACGCGAATGGGCAATACGAAAAACTGTTGCTACTGTACAAGAATCAGAACCGGAAAAAAAGAAAAGAAAGATTTGCAATAGTAAAAAAACTACTCCTAAAAAGAAAAAAACTGTGTCAAATAAGGAAATCTAATAAAATAAATCAATATATACGTATATACTATATACGTTTCTACAAAAAGAAGTGAAATCCCACCAAAAACATTCTGTAAAAAACTAGCCAAGTCTCTATGGAGCTGCTTGTTTATCTCTAAAAAGTAATGAAATCTAGACAAAGTCGTGCCAAGTAAGGTTCCTTACTGCGATTTCTTTATTATTATAGTTAATGTTGTGTGACTTGGCCGTTGAAGGGTACACAAGGGTACAAAACCAGGTGCTCCATGACACCATTGCACCAATCTGTCGCCAGAACCGCTACCCATTGAAGATGGAAAATTGCCACTTGGAAAACGTTGATTCAATAACCAGTCAATTGTAGGCTTGATAAAGCTGCGTATTTCAATAATACTTATGTATAGGCGAGCCTGAAACAAACAGTATAAAATCTATTTTATGAAGTCAGCATTGTCAATGCTGAATGCATGCGTTGCACAATCAAAAACAGCCTAAAATGAGACATTAGCGTGTAATTACCAATACCAGTATGGGCTATTATCTCGCTTAACAAACAGGTAGTTACAACAGATATAACATACGTGTAAAAAAATGACTTTTACGCACTTACGTATAAAGAATGTTCAACGGCCAAGTCACACAACATTAACTATAATAATAAAGAAATCGCAGTAAGGAACCTTACTTGGCACGACTTTGTCTAGATTTCATTACTTTTTAGAGATAAACAAGCAGCTCCATAGAGACTTGGCTAGTTTTTTTTACAGAATGTTTTTGGTGGGATAACGATTACGCAAGGTCATAATTTTGTGAAACAACGCTTTTTTTGGTTTGATGATAGTTGGTACCATTTTTGACGTGTACGCGTGCGTCAAATGGACGTGAAACAACCCACCCTTACCAAGGGGTAACCAGCAACTGGGCTGTGGAGGTTCTGCGTCTTCAAAATTTACGAGTTGGTCCATATTTTTTCATCATCTTTTTTCTTTATTTTTCCACCTCCGTTAACCTCCACTTCTGCGGAAATTAAACCTCCGCATCGCTAAGATGGCCACCGTTCCAACCCTAGAGGAAACCATAATGCTTAAATCACTATAGATAACAGTCATGCAAAATGTAAGTTACGGCGGTTGATAACATAACGCATTTCGGTAACATTATGCCCTACATTGAGTTTAACATGACTATAATGAGTTTGTTGAACCCCAGAAGAGGTATTAAGTACTGTAGCAATATATCAAGGTCGAATAGTGAAATATTTGGCAGAATGTAGTTTAAGGAAGTGATTTCTGCGGAGACCACGACACTCAATATTAAGTGGTGCAAGGAAGAAAACGCAATATTCTAGAAGGGAACTGTCCAACGATATTAATCATAGTCTTTATAGAAAACACTAAAAGAGTTACTTAGGTACAACATTATTTACAAATATTTGATAACAATCCATTTAGTTTTCAATAAGGTAGGTAGGTACTATGTACTACGATTAATATAATTAATATAAGCTATATTTCTAGTAGGTAGTTATTATATAAAAAAGGTTAATTTATTCAATAAATAATGACAAAATAAAGTACCTAACTAAGTATTGCCTAATTGCTCGATGCTGATATTTCTCGATGAAGATAAGCATAAACTAAAAGCAAAATATCTAATCATCGTGATTAAAACCCAAATAAAACTTTTAAATCGCAAAATTGTGTGTTCGTGTCAGCAGTACAGCGCTGCGGTTCTTACGATTGCGAGCGCCCTTGCTAAAGAGTCGGCGACGAATAGTTCGAAGTGCGGAGTGCGGTGCGGTATCTGATATGAGCGCGGGGAAGTGAGTGTCCCTTCTGTACGTAGTATTGTTATGTATTCTGTGTCGATAGTGAGTTGTTACAAATCACATAACGTACCACATTCATCTCGCTACATAGAGCTAGTTACTAGTGTCACAGTCACAGTCAGCATCACAGTAAACAAATGGATTTCAAAATCACTGTGTTTCAATTCGAACGAAAAGGCACAAAACAGAGGGGTAATTGCGTAACACACTATCAGTAGCAATGGGTTTCATTTTGACAGATCAACAACATTCATTGCGTTATTTACGTTGTTGAGCAGACACATTTTTCCAATGAAGCAATGGATTAGGAATATCCTTCAAAATGATGCAAATTGTGATTGAAAGTGTGTTCCGCTATTAGGGTGCAGGTAATGCAGTTTCTTGCACATAATGACAATGACACAAACAAAACTAATCAAGTGGACCAGCCTGACGATTCTGTAAAAATCTCACCGCGAAATCATAAGTGAAGTGAGCACTTAATAGTGTCAATCCCTACCATTACGGAATGACAAAACTCACTTCCCGCTCACTTCACATTTTACACATTTTTACAGAATAGCACTGCTGTATTTTCTTTTTATTATATTCAAAACATACGAGTTAGTCAAGTTTCAAGAAAATTATCATTAAAATTACTATAGAAGATTTACCTCAAAAGCTTATTGAAGACACAACATAAAGATTATCAAGCAACACATCAATATTGAAAGCTACAAAACATCTCGCAGCTTTGAATATCAAAGAAAAAATTGCCCAAAATACGCGTCTTATCCCTTGGATTTTTCTTCCATTTATAATCTCCATTACGGCTTAGATCAAACAAAGATGGGGAATTAAAGGAACATTTTGAAAACGGAACGAATATTACTTTTGTTAAAAGCTAAACGAAAAATATTATTCCAAGTTAAATTGAATCGACGGTTTTGTGGGAGAAAAATATTTCCACGTCGCCACTTCAGGTGTGTTATTTGTTCTAATAATGAATAAATTAGAAGCATTATTTAATTTCTAAGGCTTCCGCCTTTTAGTATTGTTTCAAGAGAGGTTATTTTTTTCCTTCATAATTTAATTGTTCGGAATTTATGGAGCACTCGGGTCGGTGTGGTACTTAATTTCATGGTGCTTTCGGTCACATAGGGCGGTCAGTAAACGACCGTATATAATTATACGGCCGTTTACTGACCACCCGTCATAGAATATAATCTATGACGGATGGATGGATCTGTCATTGATGTGAGAACATCTTAAAGTATTTTAGATACGTAGATGTATTTTACAACATAATATCACGCTTTGTTCCCCCGATAGGTTGGGCAGAGATGTACAGATGCCAGCACATCAAGCTACCCGAAACACTCAAGTTTCCCCAATCAACCTTGAACCTTACACTGTAGCGATAAAGTTGAAAATCTATTAAAGAAATTTGACAGATTGTAGTAGATTGATGTGCTGGCGTCTGTACCTATAGTATCTCAACTTACATTTCGCCAATTAATAATAACATAATATTATATTTTTAATTTTTTTTTAAATCTTTTTCTTATAAAATTATTTAAAAAATGTAATTTATAAGTACGTACTTAACCGTCAAGCAGTCGCGCGGCGTCGAATCGACCGCGATTCGATCGATTTTCGATACATTTATGATGCCAAATTGCTTACAAATCCAAAGAAAATTAGAATATTATTTTGATTTTATAATTTTGTTTATGTCCTAACATAATGATAATGTGATAAATACAAAAAATATTAAATAATTCGTGTTTTGAATATCTGAAATATCCTATAGGTCTTTTAGGTTACGCGCGACCGCTGGCGTTACAAATGACGGCGCGCCCGCTTGAAGGTTAAACGAAATAAAGGAATATAATATAATATATTCGTGGTTCTGGAACACACATACAAGTATACATAATCCAGATAATGTTAGTAACAATACTAAAAATATATTAGTAAACTTTTACAAACTAATACAACTAAAAAAGTCGTGGCCCAACACAATGGCACGTGGCTTGAATGTAATGGGGGTGAGCCTATTGTCATCATCCGGCCACAAATCCAGGTTCCGAGCTGGTAGTGACAAATTCCTGATAGAAAAAACTCAATAACAATTTGCCCGACCTGGGAATCGAACCCAGGACCTCATGCTCAGCAGTACTGTAGCACTTGCGACCAATAGGCTATCGAGGCAGAAATGTACAGACGCCAGCACATCAAGCTACTACAATCTGTCAGATTTCTTTAATAGATTTTCAACTTTATCGATAAAGCATAAGGTTTAAAGTTGATTAGAAAAATCTGACAGTTTCGGGTAGCTTGATGTGCTGGTGTCTGTACAAATACATGTTTTTATGGCATATAACGTGTCCAACATTATGTAGAAGTATACGGTAGAGAGAGTGAGAATTACCCATAGGTACCTGGCACGGGAAGAGAAAAAAGAAAAGGTACAGTTATACGTCACGGCAGTTATTGCTCTTACGCAATCACCGTGCTAGTTTCTCAAATTTTGACTCAAAACTGTACATCCCACCAAACACTTTGTGAGCTCAATGGGTCTTTTAAACGCCATGTTCCATTATAAAATAAACCTAGTGGGTACTTAATCAAATCATAAAACGTCCCTCATTTATTGCTAAATAAAACTAAAATCAGCTACAGCCGGTTGATTCTGTAAAAATCTCACCGTGAAAACTTGCGTGGAGTGAGCTGTCAGTGTCAACCCACTGATGCTAGGGATTCACCAAACAAAAATTAACAATCATAATCGAGATTATATAATTTTAAAACTAGTACTTTAGTTGTCAAAACATTACTACTTTGTGGGATTTTAAAATAAAATAGCAAAACAGAAACTTAGTCAGAATATAAATTTTGTTATTTTTTTTAGCTAGATTAAAACTCGACAATATAGTAACGTTTTGACACTTAAAATACTACCTTTGAAATTTTATAAAATGATCAATAGAATTAGCATAAAAAATATTATTAAAATCTCGATTATGATTGTAAATGTATTCTTGGTCAATCCCTAGTATCAGGTGGGATGACACTGACAGCACACTCCACGCTCACTTCTCCTAAGTTTTCACGGTGAGATGGTAACAGAATCACACTGCTGAAGTCTATAAAATCAGTCTTAAAATCTGTGTTAAAACAATCATGTTTCGCTCTAGTTGTTCCAACAAACCATAAAACTATTGCAATTCTGCGATTTTTAGTGGTATAGAGAAGCTATTTACTGACCTTAAAGCAAGTTCATTACACAATCATTTATAAGATTAAATTGCTTCTGCAGTGCTATTCTGTAAAAATCTCACCGTGAGAACTTAGGTGAAGTGAGCGGGAAGTGAGCCTTGTCATTCCATAATGGTAGGTATTGACACTATTAAGTGTTCACTTCACTTATAATTTCACGGTGAAATTTTTACAGAATCGACCGGCTGGTCACGAATTTGTTCCCGTGGAAGTCGTAAGGTACACAATATACTAAAATAATAGATACATTTTCCCCACCGCTTCGCATCGCATCGCACCACCCGCCCCTTCTATTTTATCGTTCTTGCTGTGTTCTTTTTGACTTTTTTGTTTTGCCAGACTCCTACAGTCTTATTAATAAAAATCAACTATTCCAAAGATCATCTTACGTTACACTTGAACTAGTTAATCCCAGTGTAACGGAGTATTAACAAAGCACTAAGACTGATATTAATAAACATGGAGTAACCTTGTAGTAACAATACATTCCTTACACCGATATTAGTGTGAATGCTATGGCAACCCAGTCAATTTAAAAGTAAAAAGAGTGAGCTATTGAATGAACAAAGAATGATACTTTGACGTCCTCGTGAAGTTGTCTTTCAAATTGACATTAGACATAATCATTGACTTTTCGTCTGTGCCGTTTTATTAACAAAAAGTCTTTTAGAAAGTTAATTTTGTGTGTCCGAAGATAATTAAATTAATCCGAAAACCTAAACTTGATACAGTAAAAAAATGAGCCAAAAGCGCAATCGTTCCATAAACTGGGATGAAGAAGAAAAGGTAATTCTCATGTTGATTTTGAAAAGACCACGCATGTTGCGTGTTATTTTATTTATTTGCGGTTCTCTGATTATTTTTAATATTTTCTTATTATTCCAGCAATTATTCAGGACAGTCTTGAAAGATTACGCGCATATAATAGAAAATAAAAGCCTAGACACAAATACAAATAAAAATAAAACCAAAGCTTGGGAAGAATTCCACAAAAAGTTTAATGAGTTAAACAGTAGACCAAGAGAGCTTAGCCAGCTGAAAATCCAGTGGAAGACAATGAAAATAAATGCAAGAAAAGTATGCAGCACGTTTACAAAAGAAGTAAACAAAACTGGTGGAGGTGCAAGGCCAGCAACTCCAGATAACTCTTTAATAGAAATTAAAGATTTATTAAATCCCGCAGAATTACTGCGAGATTTTAATATTTATGATTCCGATGGAATGGTGATAGGTGATGTAAACACTAATAAAGAAAATCAGCAGCTAGCCAACATGCCCATAGAAGCTATTGAAGATGTTGATATTCAAGTGGATTTTGAGAAATGTACTCCTTCAGCGGTTAGATTATATTATTTTATTTTATTTTATTTGGAAACTTACAGCTAATAAAAACATGTTAACTTAGTATACTAAAGCTTAAGGCCAATTACAAGTTTTCACTTATAATGAATGAATAAATGTGTTGAAACAATCGGTACATTACAGGATATAAATACAGGATAATGGAAATATTTATTTATTTAAACTTCATGTACAAGAGTGGTACATAGGCGGACTTAATGCCACAAGGCATTCTCTACCAGTCAACCTTTATATCTATTAGTATATTTATGTACCTATAGTTTATACATACCATGGTGTTCATTATCATTTTGTTTAAAATTACAGGTCTTTCAAAATAATAAAAGCACAGCCATTCCTATGGAAAAATGTGTGAACTCATTGCCTATTAAGATCTCTGAAGATGATACAACCATGGAAACGCCAAAAACAAAAAGTATCGGAATAAATCAAGCAAAGAAGGCGCCCAAACGGAAACTTATTATGAACAACATTGTGGGTAATAGTTCAAAACCCAGAAAGGACCAAGAAGAATATGTGAGCCGCATGATAAGCCATAGTAAACTTTTAAAAGATGACGAACATCTGAGGCGAATGGAAATGGCTGAAGAAGAACACAAAATTAAAATGGAAATAAATAAAGAAAAATTAAATGCAGCAATACTTGAAAAAGAAATAAATCAAGAAAAATTAAAAGCAGCAATGCTGGAACGAGAAATGTTGGAAATAAGGAAAGCACGTGAGGCTTCATAGATAAATATTTTTGAAGTTCTATAAATAAAACTTTTTGTCAACTTAAATGTTTTTTATTTATGTACAGAAATAGAGTTCAAACTAAAAATTCTTTAAAAATTTTCATTAATAAATGCTGCACGGGCAGCATTGCCTGTGCGAGTACTGCTTATTACCCATCTCACTGGAACTTCATCATCACCGTCTTCTTCTTCTTCATAAAAATCTTGTCTGTGCATTGCAATATTATGCAAAACTGCCAATGCAACAATGTAGAGCTTTGTATTGTCCAATTTTGTTGTAAATCCCCGCAGTAGACACCGAAACCTTTGCTTCCACACTCCGAAACATCTCTCTACAGTATTACGGGTTCTTATGTGTGCTCGGTTATACATTTCCTCCTTTTTAGTATTTGGATTTAGGACCGGAATAAATAAATAAGGACTACAAGCATAACCTGCATCACCTAAAAGTCTTCCTTTAAATTCCAATTGTTCAAATCTTTGCTTCAATCTACATTCGTTAAATATTCTCGAGTCATGTGTACTGCCTCGCCAATGTGCCACTATGTCCATTATTTCTAAGTTTGCATTTGATACTGCCTGAAAAAATGTATCAAAAATACATAAGATTGATGACAACTATTGAAATTGTTTCAAAGAAAGGCTAGTATAGCAATAATAGTAGTTATTACTATACTAAATAACTCACTTGCACATTAATGGAACTGTATCCCTTCCTGTTTATGTAATATTGTGCTACATCTCCACCAACCTTTGGTATTCTTACATGAGTGCAATCAATGGCTCCTATTACTTGCCGAAATCCACACAGTGCATAAAATCCAGCAATAACTTCATTTTGATCCACTTCACTTTGAGGCATCTTAATCCAATGTGCTCTATGGGCCACTATTGCTAAGGCTACTTGTTTGCAAATTAGTGATATTGTTGGCTGGCTCATGCCACCAAGATCTCCTGCATCGTCTTGAATCTGTTAACATAAAAATTAACTGATTTATAAAAAGAATATAAGAATTTATTATATGACTAGCAAATGACTAGAGATTGGATTACAATGATTAGAAAATAATATACAAAATAAAACATAAAGAATCAGTTTTACCTCTCCACGGGCCCATGTT
Organism: Eremobia ochroleuca; assembly: GCA_949629135.1. Classification (NCBI taxonomy): domain Eukaryota; kingdom Metazoa; phylum Arthropoda; class Insecta; order Lepidoptera; family Noctuidae; genus Eremobia; species Eremobia ochroleuca. The sequence goes on along the minus strand of OX451395.1, from coordinate 15,208,028 downwards.
CTAATTGCAGCCAATACTTTAAGGTGAGGTGGTATAAAGCCACCTCTTGCATCACCAGCTAGATTATTTTTCACCATATCAATTATCATTACAGCAGTATGTTTAGAAAACCTGTACTTTTTTTTAAATTCACCTTCTTGAAGTTCTTCCAGGGGATTTCTACGTATTTTATAATGTTTTACGCTCCTCATCAATGGCATGAGGTTTTCAACCTTAGTAATATCATCTATCACCCTCAAATCCTCAATAAAATAATCAATATCCATCTTTTCGCTAACCAAACAACACATTCAACAACACAATTACAAAATACACATTTGTTCTATGCTTACTCACTCCTTAAACTAGGTAGCGCGAAGGATTAACTTTTACGACGAGAGTAGATTCAGATTAGCTTACTCCTTCCTTGCTCCATGTTTATTAATACTGAATTTGATTACTCTTAACTTGAGCTTAGGAGTAAAGTTATTCTTGCTCTAGTCTGTGTTTATTAATAAGGGGGCTAAGGTAGCACGATGTTAAATGGCCTTTAAGAATTGAGCTATCAAATGCAAAAATATTTTTTCAAATCTGCATGTCGATTCTGTAAAAAAAAAAAAAAACTCACCGTGAAAACTTGCGTGTTGCGTGTGTGTAGCTGTCAGTGTCATCCCACTGATGCTAGGGATTGACTAAGTAGACCTTTACAATCATAATGGAGATAATAATAATATTTTTTTATGCTAATTCTATTGATAATTTTATAGTATAATTTTAAAACTAGTATTTTAGTTGTCAAAACATTACTATTTTGTAGGGTTTTTAAATAAAATAGCAAAACAGAAATTTTGTCAGAATATCAATTTTGTTTTTTTTTTTCCTTGACTTATCCTTATACAAGGTCTAGTCTTTTTTATTCCAAGATTAAAACCCCACAAAATAGTAATGTTTTGACACTTAAAATACTAACTTTAAATTATATAAAACTAGCGACCCGCCCCGGCTTCGCACGGGTGCAATGCTGATCACTATCACTACATAGTATAAAACAAAGTCGCTTCCCGCTGTCTGTCTGTCTCTATGTATGCTTAGAACTTTAAAACTACGTAACGAATTTTGATGGGGTTTTTTTTAATAGATAGAGTGATTCAAGAGGAAGGTTTATATGTATATAATACATGCATAATATAGTACAGAAACACTGATAATTTTAGAGCCATTATTTCTCTTAAAAAGTATAGGATAAAAAATGGTTATTGTGAGTTATCCCTAAGAGATAGACATATGCCATCGCGGACTTTTTTGTAGACCTTTTTAAGGTGTACAATACTGTAGTACATTATTTTGATCTATCTCGTAGGATTAAGCCAGCGTTAGCAATGTAAGCGCAAAAAATGTGTTTATTTACGACATCACATTAGAAAGCTCTAAAATGATAAGTGTTCCTCTACATGTCGGTAGCTTCGGTTATTTTCTAAAGCTAAGTCAATTCTGTTGAAGGTCGTTGTACTCGTAGAAATACGAAACGCTTTAAAAGCGATTGCCACTTATCTACCTACCCCCTCAGATATATGTATGTAGGCATGGTTATATACTAAAATAATATTAACTTTTACCAATAACTAAATCTATCTTTTATGGATCTTTCTCTTTTAGGGCTAATACATTTAAGATGAACACAATAAAGTCTGCGGCAAACGTAGAAAGAAAATGATGGATCGAAGTTTTATTTTATTTTAGAAATATTCATCATTCTGTCAGAATGTGATACCTATGACCTACGTTAAGTCTTTTATTTAGAAATCGATCATCTGTTGTTCTTTTAAGTTATATAAGTTAACCCGTGAGAAGGCGCGCCTAATTTTCTTACACGAGTAGGCGCGTGCGAGCAAATTGCTCACACTATCATAAATGTTTATATTTTTAGTGTGTCTATATTTATTGGCTTATAATGTATTTAAATAAATAACACAAGGTTTAGTAAGTAAGAAAATAAGTATTTTAATCAAAACTATTAAACATAATAGTAACTTCTAACGTGAATAACAAAACAACCTAGTATTAATTAATTTTTTTGGCACGTTTCATAAAAATCACAATAAAAACTGTTCCATAACAAAAACTAAAAAGTGTTATTCAGCCATTAAATCTACACTAATGTGCCTCTCGAAACACACTGAATACATGTATTTTACATGTTCGGTGCAAAGTAATTGCTGGGCGCGTGATGAGCAAATTGCGTTGGTACACGGCCTCCACAAACGCCTTGCTGCGCGGTCGCAACGCCACTGAGCGGATCGAGAATTGCGTCAGGGGAGAGGGGGTGAATATTTAGGAAGGTACTTAAGTGCTTGAATTGGTGTGGCATGGGAAAGACAAAAAATTTTTGAATTAGATTTTTGTGTGAGCAAATTGCTCATAGCGCGCCTTCTCACGGGTTAATGGACATAATATCAAAGAGACTTTTGAAAGGCAAAAACTTATTTAACCTTGATAAAAGTTTGATATGATATTATTTAGAACAAATCAGCCGTTTTAGAATAGAATAGAATAGAATACTCTTTATTATGTACACCATATAGATTACAGACATAAATATAGAAATTTTACAAAGGGTGACACAATGGGCGGTCTTATTGCTAAGAGCGATCTTTTAAAGACAACCTTTGGATGGATTGAAAAGGGAAGGAGAGACAAATATTGTAGGTAGTCTGTGGTGTGTGTTTTAATTGACAGTAAGGATGATTTTTCCATTTCCGGAGGAATAATTTTGAATTTTTGACAGTTCTTCTATACAAAAACTGTCAGACGTCAATTTTATTCCACGAATAAAAATTATCTGTCGATTGATTGATTGAAAAATCAGATTTTAATGAAACAACATCTATCGTATTGACAAACAAAAATGTATGTAAAGTTGGAGAATTATTTATGAAATTGACTACCAACTTCTTCTTCTTCTTCTTCTTTCGTCTGACATTCAATTAATTGTAATCTGCTTTGACATTTATTTAAATTGCATATTTTATTTTCTTTTATTTTATTTTTGACTAAGTATTAAAATTCGATTCAAACTATTTATTTAAATCAATATTATGACATATTTTAATGAAAGATATTTCAAATTAGTTTTAATAATTTTAAATATGTTAATTGTGTACCTAATTGTTAATAATTACCTACTATGTATTTAATTTAATTTATTGTATGCCTAAGCGGCGGGACATAGCTGCTCATATTTGTTTTAACTAATACAACTGTAAACTACCTATGATCCACAATAAAGATTATGAATATGAATATGAATATATGAACTTGCCTACATATTTATCAAATCTTCAACAGTTGTATGAAATGGAAAATTGTCGCAATGTGTCAATTTGATAGACAATTATTTTCCCAGATTGTATAAAGATTTATCAGACCATTTCTGCCATCCAACACACACATACAAACACATTATCAGTATTTTGAAAGGATTGGTAAAAAAAAAAAAACTAAACCTATGAACGAATAAACTCAAATTTTCTCTTCAAAATAAAACACTTATCAGCAGCCGGTTACTCCCAAAGGGCTACGCAGATGTAAGTATATTTTATAGTAATACCATTTCATTTAACTTTTTAAATTTTCCGTACTTTAGAGCCCTTTTTCGTGTGTTCACACAACTGTGCGGAAGTGGTAATTACCTATAATACAATGTTAATTAGTGTAATCCCCTCGACCGTAATGCCGACTCATATAACAGCTCCAAACACCATGTAAGAGGGGCAATTACGGGGGTGTTCAAAATTTGTAGTGGTGAACAAAAAGAGGGTAAAATTGCTGAATTAAATGCGGGTAAGCTTGAATATTCATGGTGTGTTGTGGTCAGTTCGAGCAAAAACATCATTTCTGTTATGTTTTGAACACATTTATAAAACCAATTGTAGAAAACTAGAAACGATAGAAAATAATCGATAAGTGAAAATGTATTTTCTGCAGGGAAGACGAAATTCAATTCGTTCTAAAATTTCCTAACAAAATAAACACCAAACATTGTTATTAATGAAGTATCAAATCTTCGAAAACGTGAATACAGACTTATACGCCCTGTTGCAAAGTACAAAGCGTATTAAATCATAAGCCACACAACAAAATTATTCATGTGGCCAGAAGATGTATCTAGTCATGACACCACAGATATCCAACAAGGGTCACATACTGAATAATTTCAAGCAAATTAACGAGACAATATTGAAATTGTACACCAATTACAGAGAGGTTCACAGGTCGCTTGTTCAAACTTCCGTACAACCGTGAGTGACTTCATGGAGTCAATTAGGATTAATAATAATTGTGCTATAAGTGTTTACAACATACCTAAACTGTAAGTTGCTACTTATTTCCTACGGGAACTACTTCAAGCACAATGCATGAAGTAGTTCCCGTCACAGTAATCTACCACGCGGGCCCAGTGCGGGTTGGTAGATATCACATGTCTTCGAATTTTTGGTTCTAGGACATGCCGGTTTCCTCACGATGTTTCCCTTCACCGTTTCGAGAGCAGTGGTGATGAAATAATTTACACAAAGTAAAGCGCCTGTCTGGGTTCGAACCTACGACTTACAGCTAGCAAGTTGGGGCCGTTGCCACTGGGCCATCACTGCTCACACTGGGCCACCACTTTTCACACTGAGTCACCACCTCTCTACTTCATATATCCAGATGAAATCGCAAAGATCCTATAAGCGGTGTTAAGTAGTGACAAACGTCTGCTTACATTATATCCATATATTTATGTTTAAGCGTAGAAAGAAAACAAAGAAAACACGGCTATTTGCGGTAAACATGACCCAGAGAAAAAACACAAACACAAAAATGAACAAGTTGGGGGAACATCTGTCATCTTTCAGCATCGATAATAAATAAATGCTTATGTGTAAAAGTCCAAGGCATGTTCAGACAGTCGATTCTGTAAAAATCTCACCGTGTGAAGTGAGCACTTAATAGTGTTAATCCCTAGCGAAAGAACGCTCACTCCACGCTCACTTCACCCAAGCTTTCACGATGAGATCTTTACAAAATCGCACGGCTGTTCATCCAATTCAATTTAGCCGTGTATGCGTGATTGAGTAACAAACCTACGTATTGTAATATGATAGTAAGGAGTTAGGAAGTGAGAATCATTTAAAAATTTGGTTGCCAAAATTGCTTGGAAGAGATCGCAGATAACGATAATGCCGTCCAATGCATGTTTTGTTGTGATATTTTTATTTTTGAAGTGAAAACTTCTTTAGCGGCGTTGTACACTTTTTTTGTAACGGGTAAAAAATGTAAAACTCGCGTCAGGACACGTGACCCTGATCGAAAATTCGTAAGACGGATGGTGAGTAGACAGCCGGCGGCGCGGCGTAGGCGAGGAAGTATCCCCCTCTCTTTCTACGGCGCGGCGAAAATGTATGCCTGCGCCTGTTGTTTAGTTTAGGTGGGGCAGGGTGCTTGTGCGAATGTTCGTGTGTGTTTATGTTACAGAAACAAACTTAACTTAAATGAATGAATTAATTAGAATTGTAGTTAGAATGTATTGATAGACTTGAAGGTACATCTCTCGACAATAAATCTGCAATTTGGGAACTACAGATAACTGGTGGAACATATGGCACACCTCCGGTGGACGTGAAAGAATTAAAAAATTAATAAAATAATGGTTCTGGTAATAATGATGGTGAAAAAGTCGTCGAAATTATGGATGGAAGTTGATTTTTCTGAGAGATAAACTTTTTAATGTAATATAAATTGTCATGTTTGTGCAAGATAGCGCAATAAATAAATATTGTATTCTACGACATAAATGATAGTACTTTTATACTGATAATTAAAGCAATTCGTGCAAAATGATTCCCTAACCATTCCAAAATATAAAAAATGCACAACGTTAATATTTAAGTTTTCACTTCTGCCGGCACTCCCGGAGTGCAACCCGTCGTTTTTTTATAATGTATTCTCTGGTGTACAATAAAGTATATATAAATAAATAACTAAAACTTATTAAGTTCCAGAATTATGAACGATTTCAATCAATATCTTGATGTTCCACTGTATCTTAGTCGTAATGAAGAAGATAAGCAATGATTTAGCCTATTAATACGATTAATGAATTACATCTGACAGTAAAATCGAGTGTGGTCGTTATTTATTTGCGAGCGGGATTGACAAATTGAGCGCGTCCGGATTTTGTTGTTATATTTATCATTTCATTGCAGAAAAACAAAGCTTAAAATACTCATTTAAGAGCTTGACGAAATAATGATCTTGAGTAACAAGTTTTTCCGAGCCTGAGATAGAAAATTCCAGTATACAATACTTAGGAATAAAGGCCCAAACATTATTTCTACCCCATTTCAACGCCTACAATTTCACACATTTGATTCTTTCCTAAGCAAAGAGTTAAATCGTTCGATTCGACCTATCGCGTCAAAAGATGGTCGTATCGTCACAATGCCGCAGTGCCTTGACTTGACTGGAAACGTCTCTATAACGCGCGACATACTCGTTAAGTACGGTGAGGGCAAATCTAGCGATTTAAATCTTTGTTCCAAAGAAATAAGTGTAAAAATATACAATATCGCAAATACGCAATTCCTATTCTGTTCACAGATGTCGTGTACCCGATATTACGTTTCCAGCTATTATTCTAAGTTGAGCCGCTAAAATTTTAGTTCTTAGGCTGTGCGTAGACTCGATTCCAGACTGACAGAAAACTAGACGGCGTTGACATTCGCTAAAACTATCTTAGAACACGGCAGAACGGTTCTGTCTCTGGTAGATAAAATTGTTTTATTTGTAGTGTGTGCACTCTCATAATGTAGTCCGGCCCAAAATAGTGTTGTGTGTTTGGATAAAACACTGGTTTGTTGTTGGGACTGTCTAACATCATTCTTTTCATAGTGATAGTTAGACTTAAGACAGTCGTGACCAAGTCTGTGCACGGCCTTACAAAAAAGAGACACATCCAATCAGACTCAGACACATCGAGATAAACAGTTTAATAGTGTAACAATTTTTCTAGTGCCAAACAAAAATATTTAGATTAAAGACTACTCCATTCCATTTGGTATTTCAAACGGAGCACAAACTTCTTACAGTCTGCAATTATAATTTTCATTTGAAGAAAATTTTCTAATGTTTGACCTTATTTTACTAGCTCGATTAGAAAACTAGTTTCCACGCTTTAAAAGTCAGTAAAAGTGTAGCTGAGTTAAAAGATTATGGACGCTTTCGTTCGATTTTCTAAAAGTGACTCGGTTAATATATTTTTATTGCGAACAGTGTTAGGATTTTCTCTTCGGTGGATTTGGAAAAGTAAAACAATTTTGTGGCAGTGAATGACATCCCCAATTACTCAAAACATTGTGTCGCTCCTTCTATCAAACATATATTTATTAGGGTGGTCCTTATTTTTCGACTTTTAAATTATCCCCGGGGCACTTTCTCATTTGATTATATACTTCTAAATATGAAATAAGTTTTTTTTGTTTTTTTTTTGTTAAGATTTAGAGGTCGCTACCAGCTGTCAAAATTTTTACAAAAAGCATTGGAAAACATCTTAAACGATGGTTTCATTAAGGTGTTTATATCATATTTTCCGTGCAAGTAAAACTCGCATAGACAATCGCTTTTTATCCCTTCCTCCTCTCGACCTCTCTTCTGTACCGACGCGTCGAGATTTAGACCGTTCACACAATCAAAAAGATAAGACGTACGCGTGCGCACTAACATCATAATACGTTAAAAATTGGTTTGTGCGCATGCGTAATTGCGTAACCCTTTTATGTTAAAAATGAATGATTCAAATATCTACATAATATCCTAATTTATAATAACAACAATAATTTTGTAATATTTTTTATGTCCTAACTATAAAAATAAAAGAATCTAACAAATACAGATTTCGAGTTTTTATTTAAAATTCAAACCTTGGTAGCGACCCCTAAATGTCATTTAAAAAATTCAAAAAAAATACTGAAATACTTTCTTATGGTATATAATCAAATTACGTGGTGCCCCGCGAAATTAATGAAAAAAAAATTTTTTTCTTAGGAATAAGGACCACCCTAATATTTATACGATATCATGTATATATCATGTGATACGAGATCATGTAGGTACATATGTCGGTACCTACAGTTCCTAATTGATCTGAGTTTCACGAAGAGCGAGGAATACAAGACAATGGGATCTATGCCTAGTTATGTCTATTCGTAATATGCCATTTCACGGCGTATGGGAGTCATGCGATAAGACGGCTGCGTACATTATTGAAATTATTTCTACATTCTATACGTCATACCATATAGCGCAAAAAGTTTACTTCACTGGTAAAAAAAAAATTGCCGCATCAGGTAATTGAAATTCTAAAGCATTGATTCCCAAAGTGGTCCAAGTGGACCCCCAGGGGTCCTCAGCCACAACGCAAATTTCCAGTTACATCTAATCTTCACATTTTTTGTCGTGTTTTGGGAATATGGTAGAAATGTAGCAAGGGGTCCACCGGAACCGGCAAAATGTTTAAAGTGGTCTATGAGAAAAAAAAGTTTCGGAACCTCTGTTCTAAAGGGCTTTGAAGGTCTGTGGCATACCTACTACCTATTGATTACTTTAAAACTTCAGAGCTATTATTTTAAACATCAAAGCAACAAGATGTACTCAAGTTCAAAAAAATAAAGATGTCACGTGATCAAATTTGAACGTTAATATCTCGGAAACGTAGTGCGTGGTGCGTGTTTACGGGGTAGGTCTTACAATATTTTCCGTTTGCATTGACGTCAGCTATTGATAGGATTCACGCGTGGCCGCCATTTTGAAAATTAAAAGGATTTGTTATTCATTTTACGTTTTGTTATTAACAATAAGCTCAATATTAATTCATCATCTGCCTAGCCTTTTCCCAACTACGTTGGGGTCGGCTTCCACTCTAACCGGATGCAGCTGAATACCAGTATTTTACATAGAGCGACTGCCTATCTGACCTCCACAACCCAGTCACTGGGTAATACGATACCCCTTGGTAAGACTGGTTGGCAGACTTTCGGGCTACTGACTACCAGTAACGACTGTCAAAAATCCACGAATGACCGGGACCAATGGCTTAGCGTGCTTTCCGAGGCACGGCGGTATGTAAAGAGGGTCACCCATCCACAGACCAACCGTGGCAAGCGTAGCTTGACCTGATCGATGGACCTGTGCGGCTGTTATTATTTAGCCAAGGGCCCCTCAAGTTTAATTTTAATTAATCTAGACTAATAATAAAGCTGAAGAGTTTGTTTGTTTGAACGCGCTAATCTCTGAAATTATCAGTTTAAATTGAAAAACTCTTCTTTCATTTTACAGCCTGATTCTTGAGAAAGGATACAAGCTAATTAACATCACGCTAAGATCCTTAGGAACCGAGGGAAAAGAATACAAGTTAGATAGAACGCTAAGCGTAAACGAGGCAATAGTGCAGGCAGGCGATACGATGCAATAGTGCAGGCAGGCGATACGATGCGCCGGGGTCGGTCGGGGGAACAAAATATTCACCGGCAGAAGCTAGCATTATTATCATTATTATTTTTTTTAAGTACTAACACTAATTGTTTAAATTTTTATTACTGTACTAACATTCTATCGATTCCGTAAATCTGAAATAAATAATTTTTATTTTATTATTATGTGTAGGTAATAGGAGGGGCCCGTGGCTAAATAATAACAGCCGCACAGGTCGATCGATCAGGTTAAGCTACGCTTGCCGCGGTTGGTCTGTGGATGGGTGACCATCTTTACATACCGAGACCCCTTCGTGCCTCGGAAAGCACGTTAAGTCGTTGGTCCCGGCTGTCATTCGTAGATCTTTGACAGTCGTTACGGGTGTCAGAAGCCCGAAAATCTGACAACCAGTCTTACCTAGGGGTATCGTATTACCCAGTAACTGGGTTGTGGAGGTCAGATAGGCAGTCGCTCCATGTAAAATACTGGTATTCACCTGCATCCGGTTAGACTGGAAGCCGACCCCAACATAGTTGGGAAAAGGCTAGGCAGATGATGTGTAGGTAATAGTCACTTTAAAATCAATGTCAAAATGAATTACATGTAATCTTGGAAGTAGTTTTGATGCTGTGCTACGATATTCCCCTCTGGCCCAATTATAACAAAAGCATTCCTTCAGCATTCCCTTTTAACTTTTCACTTCGTTACAATCACGTGCTATGAGTTGAGTTGAGACGGGTGCTTGAGCACGCGCGGTCACTCGCCAATGGCCCCTCTCTGTTAGAACTCCGGTATTGGCCGTTGTTAAACTTTCTGCTGTATTTGCGAATCATAGGTTAGCTTTTGTGACCCTGGTTTGGAAAGAGGTCGGTATTGTTAATGATTTTGTTAGTCAGCAAATGGTGTTAGCAGGGTATGCAATTTCAGCGGTTTTTTATGTGATTTAAAGCATTAAGGACAGTTTAATACAACATCGTGTGGTTAGAAATGTGTTTGTGTTTTCGAGAAGGCGTATTTTATTTAGATACTAGCTAATCTGGCGAACTTTGTACCGCCTCAGAATCAATAAACATAATATTTATGAGAAAATGAATTAATTATATCGAATTTGTCCCGTGTTTTAATACTTATTCTGCTATTCGGGGCGGAGAAAAATCCAAAAAATCAAAGATCATAAAAATCGGTCCCGTCTTTCTTGAGTTATAGATGGTGTAACTAACTCGACTTTGTTTTATGTGTATAAATTATAGCACTTTGAGGCATTCAATATATTTTTAATATCTTCGTAATTCAAATATTTTTAAGAATATCTTGTTCGAATTTTAAATGTTAATATTATTACTTACATGCTTGAGAACCGTGTAAAACCGTGGTGCTTTTATAGTACTCCAGACCGTATTTCGGCCATGGCAGTAATCTTCGCGGATACTAGCCATCTACGCGCACAAGTACGCGCGCTATAGTGCACAAGTGTGTGCGCAGATGCACTCACTTTTCCCTCACATCTCATAGTCCGCTGGGACGGCAATTCGACACGATCGGAGATAGATCAAGTGCAGGACCAACGGCTTAATGTGCTTTCCAAGTCACGGGGTTATCACAGGGTTGTTACTCAGAAATGCCTAATGGAAAAACCCAATAACACTTTGCCTGATCTGGGAATAGAACCTTGGACCCCACGCTCAGCAGTACTGTAGCGCTTGCGACCAATAGACTAACGACGCAGAAGTGTGTAATAATAATAACGTTTATTTGACAAAATAAGAACTTAGCCTACTACAGTTTCAATACTAAAAACATACATTTCAGAGGCTTCTTACCTAAATGAACTCCTAATTTCCAAACTAGGTAAAAACCTGTATCTCGGAAATCAGTGCTCTTCCAATGAACATAACAAGGACTCTTACTTAGATAAGGAGACTAAAATACATCAGTACTGAAAAAGTTAGACCACAATTAAATCGTGACAAAGGAAACAAAACAAAAAATAATCAGAGAAAAATAAAACTATAATATAGTAACAAATTATTGCGATAGTTAGGGTTTATTTACAGCTTGACGATATTGAGAGATATGATAAGTGTGTGAGACGTGGGAGTGTTGTGAAGTGTAGTGTAGTGTACATACGTATATGTAGTGTGTGTAAATACGTGTTTATTGTGGCATATAACGTGTACAACATTATGTAGAAGTATACAAATATGTGGAAGCTTGTAATTAGCAAATGTCACTACTTATGTACGAAATTCAAAATTGTTATTAGTCTGTAAGCTTTCTTTAAAATGAAATAAATATACGGCAGAGAGAGTGAGAATTGCCCATAGGTATCTGACACGGGAAGAGAAAAAAAAAAAGGTACAGTTATACGTCACGTACGCTTGGAACCGTAAGACCAATGGGGCAGTTTGCGTGATGCTATTTTGAAAACCAACAATAATCTGGTCCTACCAGCAACATCATCAACTAAACACTACCCAAAAAAAGTCGAAAGCTCAAATAAACCCAAATAACATATCACGTAGCAAACAAATTAGATGGATCATCTGTTACAGGCAAGACAGATGTAAGAACACGCCTAGTGAGTCAGCATTATCCTAATGTCCATAGTCCATAGTCAGTCTCTGTAACGGAGATAGCTGCATTATTCCATGTATACCCAAGTAGATATATACCTACAGTAAAGAAAGAAAAATTGTTTATTCTGCACAAACAAAACGCATGTTGCAAACAAAAAAAAAAGACAAAATAAACAACGTAGTCAAAAGCCTCGTACTCAATCTATAAAATATAAGTACGTACGAGCAAGTATGGGGTTACAGGAATTATATATTATTTTTAATGATTTTCGATGTTTTTTGGTCGAGTCTCCACGTGAGAAAATAGTTGGCCTGCGGGGTAATTGCGTAGCAAACTATCAGTGGCAATGGTTTTCATTTAGACAGCTCAGCAACATTAATTGCGTTATATACGTCACTGAGCGGACAAATTTTTCGAACGTATGGATTTAAATGATTGATAGTGTGCGGGGCCCGTGGCTAAATAATAACAGCCACACAGGTCGATCGATCAGGTTAAGCTATACTTGCCGCGGTTGGTCTGTGGATAGGTGACCATCTTTACATACCGCGACCCCTACGTGCCTCGGAAAGCACGCTAAGCCGTTGGTCCCGGCTGTCATTCATAGATCTTTGACAGTCGTTACGGGTATTCAGAAGCCCGAAAGTCTGACAACCAGTCTTACCTAGGGGTATCGTATTACCCAGCGACTGGGTTGTGGAGGTCAGATAGGCAGTCGCTCCATGTAAAATATTGGTATTCAGCTGCATCCGGTTAGACTGGAAGTTGACCCCAACATAGTTGGGAAAAGGCTAGGCAGATGATGATTAGGATTACTAATTAGGACCTCTCTAATAATTATTTAGATTATACGCTCAATTCTCACAGAGGACAATATGCACAGATATAAACAGGACGCTAGACTATTTGCTTGTCTCTTTCATGGCAGTTCATACAAATTGTATGTACATTTGCATTGTGCCCCATCTGCATTTGTGTGCAAAATCCACACAAATGCAGATGGGGCATAGACGTCTATGATGTCGGACGATCGTCATAATAGACCTATAGGAGGCATCGACAATATTAGTACAAGTATGTACAGTCATAAGCAGTAATGTGTACCTATAAGTACACTTACAAACTTTTAAAAGTGATTTTCTCCTACTGATATTGATTGTAATTTTATGTTGTTGCGAACGTAGTATTTTGGGACTCTTAAAGCCCCGTTGATCTCGTAGGCGCTAGCTCGACTACTGAGCGTGGGGTTCTGGGTTCAAATCCCAGGTCAGGCAAACTGTTATTGGGTTTTTCCATTGGGAGTTTCTTAGTAACACCCTGGTGTTTGGGGGAGTTCTAAAGTTGCCGGTCTGATACCCCTTTGCCTCGGACACACACAGGACCAACGTCCTACGCCTAATCTATCTCCGATCGCGATATGTCGCGATCGGAGATAGATTTTATAGAGTTTGACAATTTGACAGTGACATTAAGGGCATTTTGGGCGATAGGTACAGTCGTTTTCTTGTATCAATGTTGCAATCGATATTCCACGAAAAAATATTGGTAGGTACTGTACTTATAGTATAAGTACTTACAAAATTTCAAATATCTAACAGAAGTAAGCTAGGTAACATTATATATTTTTTATCGAGCAATGACCGTCAAGAATATCATCACAGTGCTTTGAAATAAGTAATCTTCCTAAGCATATTTCCAAAAAATATCTCCAAAAAACAATCCACAAATGAATAAGTTCCGTAGCCATTGAAGAAATATAGCGGGAATCGCAGCGGAATGAATAACTGGGGTACATAACATTTTTATGTGACGGAACAATCGTGACCGAGTTTATGGTGGCACGACGTCGACGTTGGCCCGCTTCTGTTCACGTGACTTTTGGGATTTGGAAAAAAATGTTTGCAGTCTCTGTTATGAAGTAGGTTATATTTTCGTGTATGAGAATGAGAAGGTTGACATTTGTTGGTGACTTTCGATAGTCATGGACTTATTTTTGTACAAAGACATCGGTGGTGAAATTGTTTTTATTCTTACGAGATAAAACTTGCATAGCGTTATAGCCCCTAAGACGACCTTCTGACCCGTGATTCACTAAGTACGCACGTTAAACATTCGTTTTATAATAGAGTCAATTACAATCCTGTGTATGTATATTCTTTGTATTTATCAATACAATGTTATCTCTAGGGTTTATAGGGAGCCCTTTGCCCAGCGGTGGGAAAATACTGGTTAATAAAAATAAAACGAATTCCCAAAAACTTCCATCAATGAATTGTTTTCCCACTGTAAAAAATAATGTCGAAGCATAACTTAAAACCTTCCTATTACTTAATTCTTTGAATTATTACGAGTGTGAAATTGGCATTATTCAATGAGAATAACAATAAAAAAACGAATCTCTCGGTGTACAATTGATAAAGTCTCGCTGTAATACCTTATTAATTAAATTAATTTATGTGTAAAGTTTTGTCCAAGAAAAATAAACCTTTATCTTTAAAATATTTATTCCTCAATTTTCATGATTCCAACTATTACTGTTTGTCTGTGCATCACCCAAATGTTAACTGGTAGAAAATGACTATGGCATTATGCCCGCCTCTGTACATTTATGTGCTTGAAGTATTAAATAAATAAATAATAAATGCCAAAGTTTCGCATCCCGTCGCCTGCCCGCGCTAACACTATGTTTCGCATGCCGTCGCCTGCCCGCGCTAACACTACGTTTCGCATCCCGTCGCCTGCCCGCGCTAACACTACGTTTCGCATCCCGTCGCCTGCCCGCGCTAATTCTACGTTTCGCATCCCGTCGCCTGCCCGCGCTAACACTACGTTTCGCATCCCGTCGCCTGCCCGCGCTAACACTACGTTTCGCATCCTGTCGCCTGCCCGCGCTAACACTACGTTTCGCATCCCGTCGCCTGCCCGCGCTAACACTACGTTTCGCATCCCGTCGCCTGCCCGCGCTAATTCTACGTTTCGCATCCCGTCGCCTGCCCGCGCTAACACTACGTTTCGCATCCCGTCGCCTGCCCGCGCTAACACTACGTTTCGCATCCTGTCGCCTGCCCGCGCTAACACTACGTTTCGCATCCCGTCGCCTGCCCGCGCTAACACTACGTTTCGCATCCTGTCGCCTGCCCGCGCTAACACTACGTTTCGCATCCCGTCGCCTGCCCGCGCTAACACTACGTTTTCACTTAGCGCTCTGTTTCGCGTAGCGTTCGTTTTTATCTTTTTGCTCGGCTCTTAAGGGTCTTGGCGTGATATTAAACAGTCTATAGACTTTCTCAAGAATTGGGATATCAAATGCAAAAAAAACCAATACGTTTAGTAGTTCCGTAGATTAGCGCTTTCAAAATAACAAACAAAAACATTTCAGCTTTATTATTAATAGTAGAGATATGTTACAATGTTCGTACCCAGTTCACTAGCAAACACCAGAAAAATGCGTGAGTTTATGAATGTGTATGCGTTCACTAGCTAACAGACTACGCTAAAACTCCGATGTGGTTTGCTCGGTACTCTTTCAATCAACCATTCATCATTTTAATCTCATTCAAACCACGATCTATACTCGTTCGTAAAGGTATCCGATTCCGCCCATTCGAATACGGGAGAAAACAATCGAATGCATCCGAGATACGTAATCGAATTATTCGAATACGTGCGTCACTGTTCGGCAGTTTACATTTTATTCGTCCCCTGTCATTGGCTATTTATTTAATGGTAGCGATGTTCGGCTGTTCAGACGAGTTAAATGAACATTAAATAACTATAAACCTGTGCGCAGACTTGAGTTAAGGTTGTTTTTGGACAGAATTTCTTCACCCTAATTGAGTAACACTATCTATCTCAAACTGAATTATTTCGAAGGATATTGCAAATCCATTACTTCATATGTTTGAAAAATTTGTCTGCTCATAACGTAAAAAACGCAATGATTGTTGTTGAACTGTAAAAATGAAAACCACCTTCCTACCGTTAGTGATTTACTCAATACCCCGCTGTTCTATAGAAGCAATGATAACGTGCACACTAGCAACACTATTTGTTTAAATCTTCTAAAATACGATTTTGGCCACAGGTAAGACTATTTCAACGCTGGTGTGTGCAATTTATTAAGGCGAAAGCGTCAGAGTAGTCCGCGAAGCTTACATTTTCTTAACATTTTGTCAATTTACAGGATAGTATGTTGATCTAAATATGATTTCCGGCCGTCATTTTTTATGTGTCTTCCGGAAATCATTATTTATGTGTCTCCGCTTGGGCGCACTTTGTGTTGCTCCACATCGGTGTCACTGCGGTGAAGCTGTGGACAGTCTCGGGCACCATGGCCTGTCCTGCTGCAGGAGCGCAGGTTGCATATCACGGCACGCCAGCATCGACGATATTATTCGTCGACCCCTTGTCACCGCTGGCGTACCAGCGGTATTAGAACCAAACGGCTTGGTATGTGACGATGGGAAGAGACCAGACGGCATGACGTTGTTGCCTTGGAAGGTGGGTAGGCCTCTGGTGTGGGATGTAACCTGTGTCGATACCCTTGCGCCATCTCATGTTCTTAGCACGGCGGGCTGTGCTGGCGGCGCTGCTGCGGCTGCTGAGATCCTCAAGCGCCTTATGGGTATCTACAGCTTTGAGCCGTTTGGGGTCGAAACGCTCGGGTCATGGGGCCCGAGTGCGTCTCCTTTTTAAAGAAATTTGTCGCCGTCTGTTCGACACTTCACGTGACCAGAGGGCTGGGTCATTCTTTGGCCAAAGAATTAGCATTGCCATTCAACGTGGCAATGCTACTAGTCTTCTGGGCACGTTTTCGGATGACAGCGATGCGAACGAGTACTTCGACGCCTAAATATCCTTTTGTTTTTATTTATATAGTTAGTCTTTTATTATTTATAGAATTATAATCATATCGTCGACCGTAGGTTCAATTGCTGTAAGGGACAAAATACCCAAAATGAGTTGAGTATACAGTTTTGTTCAGAATTTTTCGCTCTATCGAATGGTGAATATAAAAAAATTCTAGCTTAAAAAAAATGTCCCTTACTCTAATGATTTTTGGATCCAAATTTAGAATCAGCCCCATAATAACAATGTATCTGAAAAACTATGCAATATAGGAACTTAAAATGGTGTAATTATCGCCGCCAATCCACTTCAAATAAAGTAAGGGTCTTCCCAATCAACGAATTACCATTACATGGTTTATTTTTTAAGAAACAATAATAAAACTGGCCTTACACTAATGTCTTTGTTGTCTCAAAAAATAAATATCATCCATACTTTAAATGGATTGCACGAGTTTTGACATAGTTGTCCCTTACCCCAATTTGCATTGTCATACTTTAAGCAGTGTCAACGTTACACCTATTTGAATCGAATTATTGCACTATTACCATCCTTTTCTATCTCACAACGTCTTTCTGTGTGCAAAAGAGAGGATAGTACCAATGCGAAAGCAGCGCGCGGGCATGAAAAAGTGGTATCAGTGCGAGTTCATCTGTCGTTAAAAACAACAAAAATAATGGCTTTTTGGGAAAACGAAGTGCTCTAGCCCCTTGAAACTTTGTAGTAGGGTAGTAGGTTTCAAGGAGCCAGTGTACTTAATTTAGCTAAAAAACCATTATTTTTATAAATAAATGATAGAAGGGTTAATTTCCGGACGATAAATATTTTCGAAGTTCATTCGGCACTTTTTAGTTGATTTATCAGAAATTTTTTACAAAGTTTCAAGGGGCCAGAGCACCAAAAAGCCATTACTTTTGTTATATTTTATAAATAAACAATAGAAGGGGTGGTTTCCGCATGAAAAATTTTTTCGAAAATTGTTCGGCTCTATGTAGTTGATTTTCCAGAATTTTTTCACATGGTTTCAAGGGGCCAGAGCACTTAATTTTGCTAAAAACCATTATTTTTGTTGTTTTTTATAAAATAAGTAATAGAAGTGGTAGTTTCCGGATGATAAATGTTTTCGAAAATCATTCGGCACTCTTTAGTTGATTTATCAGAAATTTTTTACAAAGTTTCAAGGGGCCAGAGAACTTAATTTTGCTAAAAAACCATTATTTTTGTTGTTTTTTATAAATAAACAATAGAAGGGGTAGTTGCCGGATGATAAATATTTTCGAAAATCATTCGGCACTCTTTAGTTGATTTTCCAGAAATTTTTCAAAAAGTTTCAAGGGGCCAGACAACTTAAATTTGCCAAAAAGCCATTATTTTTGTTGTTTTTTATAAATGTAATCTGATTAAATTGTTCCCTTTTTATTATTTAGATAATCACTCTATATTTTTTTTTCTAATGCAATAATAACAATATGTTACAATGATATGTCTTATATTAATCGTAATTAAGGTTTATTATTCAATATATCTTTCATTATTTCGATTTTTTGCATATAAGAAAGTAGTAGAGCAGCCTTTTCTACTTTTGGAATTCAAACGTTTGGAATTTCAGCTACATGTTTGGTCGGGATTGTGCGCGGTTTTTGCAGCTACTCTTTTATTTGAATAAGAATTCAAAGTAAGTATAGGTAAAATTGTTACCATTTTTTTAATAATTTGATTTTAATAAGATGTTTATTAAAATCAAATTATTAAAAAAATGGTAACATAAATAAAACAATTATTAATAAAACAATTTTTATACAATAAAATAAAAATTGTTTTATTCAAACTAATACAAATTTGCTATTACAATGTACAAACATTGCATGTAAGCGACATACAAAAAAGCACACGCACGGTTCTAATACATTTTCATGTCTTTTAAATGATTTCTTATAAGGATTTCCAAATTTAAGATATCCGTACGTCAAAAGTGTGTACTTCATTTTCTGCCAAAAATCTCTTTACATTGTATTTTTTTCATAAATTTGTTCAACATGTCCTTTACACTATTTTTTCATTAATAGATTGGATCCAACGTAGAGGTCAATTTAATGTAAGGGACGGGACTACAAGATACTTGGGCAGTAAGGGACATTACTAACAAAATACGTTGTTGTAAGGGACATCTATTTTCTTAAATAGCTAACTCATTTAAATAAATGTTACACATGTAGATAGAGCACTAAAATACAAGTTTATGTGTGAAATCAGACCCGAAAAAGGTTAATAACAAAAAAAGTTATGGGCGATTTAGTCCGAAAAAAAACTTTGTCGGCCTCTCCTGAAAAATCGTATTTTGTCCCTTACAGCAATTGAACCTACGGTCGACGATATATTGTTAAACTAGTTTGTAAGATTGCTAATAAAGCCTATTTGAATTTGAATTTTAATCATAAAAATCCTCAATACATCTCTTTAAGTTCATATTACCCTAATGAACGACTATTTCTTGAAATCATGAAATTTGAGGCCAATTCTAACTGATTGAATAGTATTACTGATTCCCATGATTATGATTCTGTAATGCCGTATTTACGTAGTAATAACAGCCACACGGGTCGATCGATCAGGTTAAGCTACGCTTGCCGCGGTTGGTCCGTGGACGGGTGACCATCGTCACACACCAAGACCACCTCCGTGCCTCGGAAAGCACGTTAAGCCGTTGGTCCCAGCTGTCATTCATGGATCTTTGACAGTCGTTACGGGTTGTAAGTTGCCCGAAATTCTGACAACCAGTCTTACCAAGGGGTATCGCATTACACAGTAACTGGGTTTTGGAGGTCAGATAGGCAGGCGCTCCATGTAAAATACTGGTATTCAGCTGCATCCGGTTAGACTGGAAGCCGACCCCAACACAGTTGGGAAAAGGCTAGGCAGAGAAGGAGGGGAAAGCCGTATTTGTTACGATCGCAAATTATATTTTAATCAACATGAAACTTGACGCTGACCTGAGTATTCCAAAAACGTAAGAAAATTTAAATTTCGCGGGCTACCTTATCTATCGCATCTCCCTTAAACATAAGTTTTAACCAAGCAAAATAATCAAACCGATTAAAACAAGAAACATCACTTCATCGATAGAGTTTCCTAGCACGAATACTATTCGATTACACAGAATCACGAAACTTGTCGTTTCTGAAAACAACATCAATATCGAGCCTGCGTAATTTAATACACCTTCGAACTCCAATAAATTCTTCAAGGTCCTAGCTATCAATATACCATTATGGATTCAAAGCCGAAACATCAATCAAATCACGTCTAATGGCGGCTCGCAACGGGTGTCATGGCGTCACGTGACGTATGGAGATGTGGGATGGAGGTGGAACGACTAATCTATCGATTAACGAAGTTATTATAGCTATTGCGAAGACTCGGATATCGTGATTCAATTAGTAGCGTCAAGATTGCTTATTCATTTGTGTAGTCGGTTTGCGGACAGCGAGTAATGGGCAGTTCGCCGTCCAGTAAGGACCAGGCCCGGCTCGACGGTGCGTTGTGTTCCACGCGCGCCTCAAAGACATGTCAGCAGTAACTGACGGGGTCCGCTAGGGCCGATGCCTGCCAGGGTCGCGGATAGTTCGAAAGAGTTACCGTGGTCCTTGGCACAGGCAAATGACGGAACACGGGTGGGTTTTAGTCAGTAAAAGTCTGACACGCCCTCCTGCTCCGTCCAGAGCGGGAGAAGTTTTAATATAATTTCCCACACAAAAAAAATAAAAAAAGGGAAACAAATTAAAAATAAATAATAATAATAATTATACAACATTTATTTTCGAGCAACTTAGACCCATAACGTTAGTAACAATTCACTTAAAATCTATGTTAGTAATATTCACATAAATATTATAACTAATAAACAACTACGTAAAATTAAATCTTTAATAATATGCAGTACTTGATCATTTTGATGAGTTTCATCTTTTATATGTAATATGCGAGATAAAATAATGTCTTTTCATTGTTATTGTACGTCGAGTCGTTGAGCTCCTTAAGTTCTGCGTTAAGCTACACAATTACTGACAAATGCTTGCACTGACTGGACAGATCCACTTAAATCTGTGTGGTTCTTGCCTCAAAATACCATTTCAGACAGTAATATACAAGATTATTTTTAGTATATGCCAAACCCGAAACACGTGTCTAGTATTTTTATGAAAATAATCTATGTACAAAATTTCAAAATTGTATAATGAAAAATTTCGAAGTTATAAGCTTGTTACCTGATTGTCCGTACAAAAAGTTTGTTACCACTTAATACGCGCTGCCGGCCGACCGGCTGTGACCTGTGTTGTGCGCATATGATTGCAGATATGTACAGTCCGCGCGCGAGCTCCGAGGAATGATAAGGAATGTTGACGTAACGAGCTAGAGTTGTGATTTAGTCGATATTGCACTGTCGATACTAATACATCTTGAGCCTCCACGCGAGTGTACTTCATGAAATCATTTTATGAGGGTATTATGTACTTGAAATAAAAAAAAAATGATGAAAATAAACTCTCCTCACGCACTTCAATAATAAATGAGTCGACAACATTCTCCATTAAGCCATCCCTTTGATAGTAATGTTCCTCTAATGCTAAAACATGTTTATCATATCCACACCAATCTTCTTTTCTGACATGCGTGATAGCTTTTTCGGTGATCTCCTTCAGTCTCGTCAGAGAAAAATCTGAAGTAATGTTGTGTTCCCTCACGAGCCTTTTAACTTTTACCCATGCGAGCTCTATTGGGTTCAAGTCGCACATATAAGGCGGTAATCGCATTACATCGTGACAAAACAACATAATTATAAATGTAGTACTATTTATAGTAGAAAATAACACAGGTAGTGTTATTTTCTATCGCAAAATTAAAAATGACTCGATAAGCGTGTTCTCGCGTCAAGGTCAACACTAGTACTGGGAGAGTGCGGGGGATGGAGTGACGGTCGGGCGCGGCGCACACCCGCCCGCTTCCTCAGCCACCGATTCCTCGGAGCTCGCGCGCGGACTGTCCTTAGTGTCGCTCGGTGTCCAACTAGTTACCGTTTTTAAATATTTTTGGGACAAAATATAACATGGTGTAAAAATTATTGGAATCGATTCAGGTACTTAGTAGCTGAACAAACTATATTCAGGTTTGCAGTATACTAAAACTAGTGTTGTATAGGTAATAATATGATCCTGACTAAGATTATATCTGGACTTTAAAAGAGACTGTGACCTATGAGTTTGTTTCAGTCTATCTTCTCAGAGTATTCGGATAAGAAACCCCGAAATCATCTAGTTTAAAAACAAATTAATTTTTAATGTGTAAAAGTAACTTACAGAAATAAAGTAATTTATCAGTAAACCCCATATATTCAAATCGCAATTATTTCAATTTGTCATTTTTTATCAGGTATATGAATTGAAATAAACACAGTTTGTCAATACAACAATTAATAATGGCTTAGCAATAATTTCCCTGGCTATAAAATAAATGAGCTTTCCAAAATATTTGAAAATATTTGATTCATCAGGAAGCTCGCTAATATTCATCCCGCAAAGTATTAAGTTCGTCGCAACGCATTTAGTAATAAGATTGTAACTGGGTCAACAAGGTTGCCAAGTTAAAGTAAGTTACATAGAAATAATTAATTTCTTATTCAAGATTTCATTAATTTTATTCATAAAATTTGGGAACCGAATTCGAAAAGAAATATAATAAAATAATTATTACAAAAAACTTAATTAGATTTGATTTAAAATCCTGCATGATGTCGTAAGACGCTTACTTTACGAGATCGAACCATTTTTTCAATTGTATAATTATTATTGGTTGTTAAACATATCCAAGTTAATTTTAATGTGGTTATTTAGTTACTAGCCAAGCCGAATGTAGTTAGAAAAAGGTTATATAGATGAAGATGATGATTTAATTACCAGCTTTGAGCTTTAAGATTATCCGTCTTTTATCGATACGTTGTGTTCTCAGAACTCCTTCACTTTCAAAACATTTCGAGAGCCTTGTACTGTTGTGATGAAATATAAATTCCCAAACTTTTTCTGTCAGCAATAAAACAGATTGGTCCAATTACCTTTGAACAAAAATATAGCCCCTTAAATATCTAAGGAAGAACGTATAAATTCAATTTGAAATGTAACTGTTAACAATTCTTCTACAATTTTCAATTGCAAACTAAACAAAAGCAGTTCTGTTGAGCAGTCAACAAGGGTCATAATTCAGAAAATTGCACCAGACCTCGTTACGGTAAAGAGTCTGCACAATTTTTAAGCTCAGTAATTCATGCACCATTTTCAGCATAACTGTGCGAAGTGTTTTCTAGATTAGATCGGACTGAGAGTTTTTGTAGGGAAGAAAAGGTTTTTATTCTTGGCGTAGAGCTGTGAGATTTTTTATAGAGAAAGTATCCTTTGTGTTTGTTTCGGTCTTTCTTCTCAGAGTAGTCTGATAGGAAACGCCGACCTCATCTAGTTTGAAAAAAAAATTGATTGACATGTAAAAGTGTTTCTACAAACATACTTACAGAAAATAAATCATTTATCATTTGTGTTTAGTGTGTTAATTTTGATTGTTTACATAATATGTACATTTGGGCAAAAATGTCAGTCAGGTATTTAATCAACTCAGCCTATCGCAGTCCACTGCTGGACATAGGCCTCTCCCAGACTGCGCCATAGCACCCTGTCTTTCGCCTTCCGCATCCAGTCTACCCCAGCCTTCTTTAGGTCATCCATCCATCTAGCTGGGGGCATCCCACACTATGCTTGCCGATACGTGGTCTCCACTCCAGGACTCGTCTGCTCCTCCAGCCATCGGTCCTTCGACAGACATGGCCAGCCCACTGTTTCAGTTTGCTTACTCTGCAAGCTATGTCGGTAACTCCGCTTCTTTTCCGGATAATTTCAATCCTGATTTTATCCTTCAAAGAGACTCCGAGCATAGCTCGCTCTATCGCGCACTGAGTGACCTTGAATTTGTGGACCAGCACGACCGTCAGTGTCCACGTTTCAGCACCTTATGTCATGACGTAACGTAATGTAACGTATGACCGTATGTCAGCTGGTATTTAAGGCTTTCACCAATCTTGCCAGGGTCGCGGGTTGTTCGAAAGAGGTATCGTGGCACTTGGCATAAGCAACTGAAGGAACACGGGTGGGTTTTAGTGAGTAAAAGTCTGACACACCCTCCCGCTCCGCCCAGAGCGGGAGAAGTTATTTCAAAATTTCCCACCCAAAAAAAAAAACAAAAAGGCTTTCACCAATGAAACTGAATACTATCAACACATATTAACCGCATTCAAGAGCTGTCAATGTCATCAATGGTAGTGGAATATGGACACTGAGAGCTCTCGAACGCGTTTTAGACGTGCTGATCGTTTTCAGTTTTTTGGTGAAATTCGCCCTTATTTAGCGATCACCGTTCTAGTCAGCCTAGTAATCATTTCCAAAGAAATAAAAATCTCTATGGTCTTTACTCAAAATACCATTTCAAACACTAATTTACATGATCTTGACCAAGATTATGTCTGGACTTTAATCACCCTTTATAAATAAATCCCGTATTATTTATAAAGGGTGATTAAAGTTAAATGACTGAAAATAAATAAAGTTAATTGGGCTTGTGGCTAAGTAATAACAGCTGCACTGGTCGATTGATCAAGTTAAGCTACGCTTTCCGCGGTTAGTCCGTGGGTGGGTGACCATCTTTACATACCCATACCCTCCGTTTCTCGGAAAGCACATTAAGCCGTTGGTCCCAGCTGTCATTCATTGATCTTTGACAGTCGTTACAGGTTTTCAGAAACCCGAAAGTCTGACAACCAGTAATACCCAGTAACTGGCTTGTGGAGGTCAGATAGGCAGACACTCCATGTAAAATACTGATATACAGCTGCATCCGGTTGGACTGGAAGCTGACCTTAATATATATAGTTGGGAAAAGGCTAGGCAGATGATGGCAAGTGTTGATGATTAAAGTTAAATGACGTTCAAACGTCAAAACTGTATGGTTAGACAGTCGCTAATCACTTTTTGACGTTGAGCAACTTTTACGAATAAAGGAATAAACGTGGAGGTCTAAAAAAAACATAAGGTAGTATCTCAAGAATACACTAAAACAAAGAACCTTGAACTGAAGGTTTTCTCAACGTTAAACAAGTAAGTTTGTGTTACGATTTTGAGTACCATTTGTTGTCCAATTTTGTAGAAAACGTTTCACTTAATTGTGTACTATATGGACGTAGTGGAAGAGAAGCCATTTGTCCTTTTTTGGGACTAAAGTGTGCTGTGACCTATGTCATTTAATTCTTTGTTGCGTTCAAGCGTGTCTTGCTCTGCTAGGTATATCGTTAACTGACGGTCATCGGGCACTTTCGGTAAGGTTACTATTGTACTTACATTCCTAGTTACTTTGTATGTATTACCTTTATAATAAAAATCAAATCACCTAAAGTTCATCGCATGCTGTCACAATGTTCGCCAATAAATAAAGTATTTTTGAAGTGAAAATTTAATGAAGTGCACTTTGCGTTTTTTTTTAAACATTCACGCGTAGTTGCGTAGCACATTAAACGTAGCAATGGCTTTCATGTTGAGAGTTCAACAACATTCATAGCGTTATTTACGTTGTTGAGTAGACACATTTTTCGAACATATGAAGAAATGGATTAGCAATATGCTTAAAAATGATTCATAGCGTGTTACGCAATTAGGACGTGCGGGTCGGTGACGCTGAATCGGGTATACAATGCAATTCACCTAAGGCCTAAAACACACACAAGCGACGTAAGGCGAAGGCACGGGGCAGGCGCAGCGCAGGCGTGGGACAGATACGGCGCAGACGCGATTTGAATTATATCAGAAGAGGTGTGGAACAGGCAAGAAACGTTCAGATGCGGCATTTTATAGAGAGATAATGATGATAATAAAAATATTATGCATTTTATATTCTATACTGTACTCCGGCTTGGTATAATCGTAAAGGGCTGGATATTGTTCCACTAACTCGCAGAACTGTACATTAAAATCAATATCATCACGCATTTTTGGGTTGGTAAATACTGAGCATACCGTATCACAAGCGACGTGCTCCTTGCGTGACTCACGAGAACCGACTGCTAGCGACGCGGCGCAGGCAACGAAACAGCGTGTCTGCGCCGCGTCGCTTCAATATAATTCAAAAACGTCGCCTGCATACATTTTGTATGAAATCGTTTTGAAGCGGCGCACGCCTGCGCCACGCCTGTTCCACGCCTGCTGCCTTACGTCGCTTGTGTATGTTTTAGGCCTAAGAATGGGAATGTCAATAACTTGGAACTGTCAACTGTTACTTGAAAACTACGGATTGCAAAGGAAAGTTGTTGTTATCCCTTTTTTGTAAAATCTGTTGTTTACTGTTTTTGTTATATCTCACTATGAACAGCAGTAGGGTGTAGTTTTGGAGCTATGTCGCAAACCATGCTCAACTTTCTATCCGGCCCTCTGTGTCCCAAAGAATAAGACAAATTCACCTTATGCCCACTGCGCTGCCAATGATGACGCCGTGGAAGAGGCGAAGTCTTGGGACAACAAGTTCTATACAGTCGTGCCAGCGACACGAACAAGAAGAAGAAATTGTATCTCACTGAATATGCTCCAAAATGAGTAAACGAATAGAACAGAATAGAATAACTCTTTATTATTTACACCAATAAATTACAGACATACGAGTAAATACAGCATGAATTTCTTTAGCGTCTCCAAATTTTTAGAGGATGTTCTACCCATGAATATGAACAACTTTCACTACGGGACAACTTTCACTATGAGGCCAACTCTGAGATCACGAAAAAAAAAATGGGTTGTGGAGGACAGATAGGAAGTCGCTCCATATAAAATACTGGTATTCAGCTGCATCCGGTTAGACTGGAAGCCGACCCCAACATGGTTGGGAAAAGGCTAGGCAGATGGTGGTAGCTTCATATTTAAAGTTTAGCTTCATACTTAAAGTTTGCTATTTTGTTGGCTATGTATCTTTGACGGTGGCTAATCTGGACTTTATAAGTCGACCGGCTATGAAAACGACGTAATTACGCCTATTACATTTCCTAGTACCTAAAGACTTTCAGGACTTTTGCCTTTTTCGAGTAACTTAGTTATTAAGCTGGAAATAGTACGGTAACATTTTTAGACCTAAATGCTTAAATTTGTTTAAGATTAAAGAATAATTTTAGAGAACTACTTGGAGGCATTATGTCGTAATATGAGGTTTTAACGAATGACTTGAGTATTTATATAAACATAAAATAAATTGAAATGTTATACAATACATAAAATATTATACAACAACTCTTTATTTCACATACACACACATACACACACAATGACACAACTCATTCACACATACGTATAAACAAGAGCATGTACTCGTATGTATAATTTTAAGTTGTTCATATTTTAATATTTTGTATTTTTTAGCATTTAAATTGTTAGTTCCAAAAACGAGTAAAGACACTGACTTCTGTAACACAGGTCTCACCTAGCTCAGGAGTCAGGGTTTCAAATGGAAATGTACAGCCTTTTTTATGTCAATAAAATATTTTTATTATTATTTATTATTAACTAACAGTTCGAATATCAGTTTTATTTGTTGCAAAAATTAAACACTAATACGGTAGGTACTTTTAATCATTGTAAAGCAAGGGTCTGCATTTGAATTTGCTAAAGTTTTAGGCACACTAATTGCGGTTGACCTGCGGACAATTCACGCTTATACCACATAGAATCCGCGCTTGCGTATGATGTGTCGTAGTGCCTGTTTCATATTGGTTCTCAATTACTTTGTGTTTTGCGGGGAGAAGATGGTGGGACGAGCTTGACGCCTAGAGATAAGATTGATCCACACTGGCTCAAGACAGAGAGAAGTGGAAAAGAGAAGGAGAGACCCTACAGACCCTAACATAACTATTAAAATAAATAAATAAATCATCATCATTTGCCTAGCCTTTTCCCAACTATGTTGAGATCGGTTTCAAGTCTAACCCGATGCAGCTGAATACCAGTATTTTACATGAAGCGACTACCTATCTGACCTCCACAACCTAGTTACTGGGTAACACGATACCCCTTGGTAATGTTTTCCAAATAAAATAAATAAATAAATAAAAATAGTTAATAAATAAAAATGCAACACGCGGAGATACTGACGAACTATTTTGTTTCATCATCTGCCTAGCCTTTTCCCAACTATGTTGGGGTCGTAGCTATTTTGTTTAATTTTCCCAAAACTGAATGATCTCGGAGTATGTAGGAATCGTCGCAGGTGGCAATCTATAGTTTCTGCCTTCCCTTTTGTGGGAAGAAGGCGTGATTTTATGCATGTATGTATGAATGGTTTCATAACAAGAATACAAATTCTTTTCACTCCATTTCCGCACAGCAATCACCCACCTTCAGGCCCCATCCAACAAAGCGTTAAAAAAGTGTTTCTTTATTTTATTCAGATGCCATATCGGCTGCAACATCGAAATATAATAAATCCGTTTCTTGGCGACAAAGGGACCTTCCTGAGCACTCCATTCAAGTTGACAGGTGAATTCATAACTGATTCCCCTTCCATTGTGTGAAGATTTCTTCGCAAAAACGTATCTATGCTGACTTATAAAACGTTTTTGAAATAATTTCCCCGAACTGTAGGAGTGCAAAGTTTACGTCTGTCTTTATTGAGAACTTCTTTTTCTTCTCGTGTCGATGGCGATCGAAATGGAGTCGATCGAGAATTCTGCTACGTGTCTGGCCATCACTAGGGTCAATCTGCAGGGTAATTGCGTAACACACTATCAGTAGCAATAGGGTTCATTTTGACAGTTCAACAACATTCATTGCGTTATTTACGTTGTTGAGCAGGCGCGCTTTTCTAACAAATGGAGCAATGGATTAGCGATATGCTTCTAAGTGATTCCAATTGAGAGTAATGGTGTGTACTCAATTAGGGTGCAGTTCCTGTAATAATGAACAATTGACAACTGAAGATGGGTTTTTACTGGGCTTATTTTTTTGGAAATAAAATGTTAACCTACGTAGGATAAGGATAACCTACGTAGGTAATTGAAAAAAAAAAAAAAAAAAAAACTTGTGGACCAGATATCCAAACGTGAAATGCCTGTCTAAAATTTTCTAAAGTCGATAATTACTGTTTTAAGGACGATGGGACTTAGCGTCCTCAAAATTGAAACTTAGTCAACAGACTTGTGACATCTCTCATCTAAAAGATCTTGGCTTACTGATCATTCTTTACTGTGGCGAAGACCGTCAAAAGTATGGAGTTTTCAGGGAAAAGAAGGGAATGTAATGGTACAACTGTAGTGCAAAATATACTTGATAATATAAAAATGAGTGAAAATCGTATTGGTTTTTACTTAAAATTTTATATTCCTTGAAATACACATACATGTATGCTTCCACTGTTATTTTGTGAGTATTATGTTGTAGTACCTACCTGATCTGCATTCGCGATTTATTTGCCAAAACTATAAACAACTATGAATTTATGGAAAAATAACTTTCATTCCTACACAATAAAATTCAGTTTACGCTACTACTTCAAACATTTTTATAACCTTTTCAATAGTGCTAGTCACTCTGAAATCAACTTAATTGCCAATAAAATAAAATTGATACTTGTTTAACTTGAAATAGGATCAATTTGAATAGACTTTATTTAGCAACCTATTGCAGACGTGTATGTACTCTGCCTACCCCTCCCTACGAGGAACACTTGGATGTTGTTATGTAAGTAAAATTAATAGAATATTATTATATCGCGAAATATAACATAAACTGCGAAATGTGAATGTTCCACACACTTCTACCCACTCCGTTGTAGAATATAGGCGTGATGTTTTGGTGTTTTATGTTCTATATTATATAAACCGGCAATTCAAAAAAATGAATGCAGATTTTTTCAGGAAAATCCTTATATTTAAGACTTGAAACAAACGGTTTGTTATTTTGTAGCCCGTAACGAAAAATATGAGACAAAAATGACCTCAGTTGTATAAAAAAAAAAATTGGGGACGGGGTCTATAGTACTTTGTCTATCGTCCATGAACATGAACTTTCCATAAATCAAGGTAATTTATGCAAAAATCATCCACCCGATGGTTTTTATTATGAAGCTGTTTTTTCATTATTATGAACAGTGTCTACAACAGCGAAACCAAACTGTTACCTACCGGTTTGTTATTTCGACCACAGGAGACTATAGTTTTGAAAATATATCATTGACTTTATGACAAAACCAAAAACCGTTTAATATTATTAAATCCTAAAATAATAGCAAAATACAAGGTACTGGTTATTCATCATCTGTCTAACCTTTTCACAACTTTATTGGGGTCGTCTTCCAGACTAACCGGATGCAGCTGAGTACCAGTATTTTACATGGAATGACTACCTATTTGACCTCCACAACCAAGTTACTCGGTTGTACCTTGGTTAGACTGAATTTCAGACTTTCGGGCTTCCTCAAAAAAAAAAAAACTTTTCTTCCTGTTACATTATACTGTGCTAAAGAAAAATAATATATGAATCCTTCATTCGTTAACTAAAAATACATTCTTTGGGACTATCATTCACCTGAAATATCATAACAAAACTAAAACAAAACCAAGCTCACCTTTTCTAAATCATATTTGAACAAATACTCGACTTCTGAAAAGAGCTGTTCCACACGTTCTATTGTTATTTCAGTTCCAATTTTCACGGAGTACAAATATGAACAGACCTCGAGGGAACTGAGAGGACGCAATCAATCCCCTGATAAATGTTTTTTTTTGTTCCGAAAAGGAACTGTGACTGATCTTTATTTGATATATCATATTATACTCTACGAAGTTATATAGATAGACTTTAAAAATAGAGCTGAACTTTTTAGGCCGTACCGTTGGAGTCCTATTGATTTTTATTGACATTTTTTTTACCCGACTACGGCAAAGCCAAAAATTAGGGAATTTATTAGCTGATCCTGGCACCCACATGGTATACAGTCATGCGACTAAGGCTTTAGGGCGCGTTCCCACTTGGTCGTGACGACAGATAATCGTGTAGTTTTAAGTGTCGTGGCTTATATGTTTAAATGGAGGTGTTCACATATAGAACGACACGATTTACTGTCGTCTACAACATTGTTTGCAGTGACAACAGATTTTCATGACAGTGGGAACGGCTAGCACGACAGTCGTAAAACGATAAAAAATAATTACGACTAAATCTTGACCACAAATCAACGATAAAATGTCGTCGCAATCTAATGGGAACAGCTAGATACGATAATCGCTAAACGATAAAAAAATTTGACGACAAACAATCGTATTTATGGGAATAGCTAGAGACGACAGTCGTCCAACGTTAAATTAATCGTTACGACATAGTGGAAACGCGTCCTTACCTTGACCATTTTTGTACCTATGTCTTGATTTCTGTCTGAAATATTTTCTTGTTTCATATTTTTTAGATCACTTTTATTTTTCCGTAGTTGAGTTACAGTTTTTTAAACTTAATATTTTTTATTTATATATTTGAATATCACAGTACCACCTGTAGGTAGTTTGTAAAGAACTTATTTACTGTTAGTTAAAAAGTTAAACAAGAATCTCGACATTTCCTTTGATGTACCATCGGAAATACCTTATCGGAAATATCTCTTTATGTAATTAGTATTTGTAGTACTTTCCTTTTCTGAGAAACGTGTTTATCGATAAATTTTGTAACAGTTCTAAATAGATGTAATTCATCAAAACTAGCGATGGAAACATCTATTGAAACTAGCAGTATTTTTGACAGACCTTTAGTGGCGTAACATAATAAATCTATAAATAGTATTCAAATAAATAAAAATAAATAAATATGTGTTTGTATCATAAGTAGTGTTCTTTTCGTATCTGTTTGTGTGTCCGATTAGATCGTCTAAACTCCACAATGTATAGAGCTTTCACCATTATAGAGACCGTATTATATTCCGAAAGATTTATGTGTATTACATTATTATTTATCATAGATGAAGTACAGAAATCCTGACGTTTTGACATGTTATCATAGCACCCAGAAGGAGTAGCGGTGGGTCGCTAATATAAAATATTATTCAGTCGGTGCTAAATGAAAACATTAGCCTGAATAGTGCCACTATGGCTAATTAAAATATGAAAATGGAAACTACCACACATCAAGTATACTAAAAGCAAGGTTTGTAAGTACAGACGCCAGCACATCAAGCTACCCGAAACTGTCAGATTTTCCCAATCAACTTTAAACCTTATGCTTTAGCACAAAAGAAAAATCTATTAAAGAAATCTGACAGATTGTAGTAGCTTGATGTGCTGGCGTCTGTACATAATAATATAAAACGCCCCACGTTAATGTTAC
This sequence comes from Eremobia ochroleuca, assembly GCA_949629135.1. Classification (NCBI taxonomy): domain Eukaryota; kingdom Metazoa; phylum Arthropoda; class Insecta; order Lepidoptera; family Noctuidae; genus Eremobia; species Eremobia ochroleuca. The sequence continues at coordinate 15,175,686 of OX451395.1, read as the reverse complement.
ATGATGCTTATTACTCACATTAAAACTAGAGTGTTCACATTAATTTGGTCTTGAGGTTCAGAACAAATTTTATAAAAATGCAAAGTAAACAAGAACTGCTCTTAAAGGTTTTTTTAAGTCATGTTACCTACTATCGAGACAAAAATATAAGTAAGCATAAGGTATCCCATGTCCTAACCCAGGTCATGATTTAACCATGTGCCAAATTTCATCCAAATCCATTTAGCCATGTTATCGTGAGCGACACAAATAAACAAACACACACAGTTAGTATAAATAAGTGTTTTTACTATGGAACAGCCTGACTGAAATTATTAACGGGGACCAATGGGAATTAAAAATAAAATTACTAAATTATTCCCGTTCGTCCCACTAACAAAGTAAGTGGGGCGAACGGGAATAAATTTAATATTTTTTATTAAATTTTCATTCATCCCACCAGGACAACAGCAGTGGGACGAACGGGAATACACGAATGCAAACTGTATCTCCAGATGCACACACCCGCTACAAATCAACAATACATACTAATACCAAGTCAACTCCTAAATAGTCCATAATTCATCAAAAAAAAAAAAAAAAAAACTATTATTACCACAAAAATATTCCATTCACACATGCACTATTTTTGATGGTTTACCAACCATAGCATATGATTCTGAGAAACAGACCCGGTTTCACAAAGGAACCAACGTCTGCAAAGTTCGAACTCAAACTCAAACTCAAACTCAAAGCATTTATTTCAAGTAAACCAATTACAGGCACTTTTGAATTGTCAAGGGGTCGGTCAGTCAGAAAGATGAAGCTAGTTGCCCATTCCAAAGCGTAGGTACCTGTGGAGAAGAACGGGCAAGAAACTCCACGGACACTCTTTTAAATCATAAAAATCGTTACAAAATTTTGGTTACATCATTCAAGTTGAAATAATACATGTGAGAACGATGTAAAAAGACGTGCACGTTAAAAGCGTGCGTACTAAAAAATATAAAAACAAAAACAAAAAAATAACAATTCAGAAATGAAAATACTTAGATTAAAATTAAAATAAGCCTTGGCAGCTAAGAGATGACCAGTCCCTACTGGCGGCGCCCGTTCACGAACATGACGTATGGATCAGCACCATTTAGCTCAACCATTTTGAAGGGAACTTAATGATCCAACACACACGCCACCACCAGCGAGACATTTGAGTGAGCATGACATACCCTCAGCCGCCAGGGCACATTCAAGTCAATGAAAGACGTACCCAGTAAATGGTAGCTTTATAGTTTAGTTGCATAGTGCTCACACGTGTGTTATGCAATTATACAATATTAAGAGATTGAATTTATACAATACAAAGATAGTTTTTTCAATCTTCAGCAGCTCACAACTATATTTTCGAATGCTAATTAATTAGTTTATGCGCCCTTGTGGAGCAGGACCAGCGGTGAACCAAGCATTTTTGTCAGCGATGTAATCCCCCAACTTATAATATGCTTGGCTGCATAGTGTGCGTTTTATATAAGATTTGAATTTAGTTTCGTTGAGTTGGAGTATGTGGGGAGGTATTTTATTGTAGCATTTTAAACAGTACCCCATGAAGGATGAGTCTACTTTAGCCAGTCTGAAGCCTGGTTGAACTAATTGGTCCCTATTTCTGGTCCTATAGGTGTGTCTGTCTCCTCTTTTAGTGAAATGATTTAGATTTTTCCTTACGTACATAATAATAATAATAATAATAATATGTTTATTTCTCATTAACGTTTACATAAAATTAATCAAGACAGACAGAGCACTTAAAATAAAAAAAACATTTAACAAACTGATATATTAATGACCCCCATGCTAGGAAAATCCTGTGTTATGGGGACATTCGTCCATTATGCATTAAAGTTAATAATGTTTTTGGAGTAGTATACGTATATTAAAATGATGACTGCCTATGTGTGATGGGGTTTGTATGTGGAGGGTGTCCGTGTAGGGAAGTGTGTGTGTCTGAAGGAGACGAGTGTATGGGGGTGTGTGAGGTGATATGGTGTGTGTGTGTGTGTGTGTGTGTGTGGTGTTGGTGTATGAGTATAGTGGGTGTGATGTGGTTACGGTGATGTGGTACATGATGTTTTCATAGATGTATTGACAAGGTACCGTCATGATATTAATATCCTTAAACAGTTCCCTTAGAGAATCGCGCCTGCGGAGGCCATATATTGCTCTGATGGCTCTTTTCTGCAGAATAAAAATAGACTCGATATCTGCAGCCCGTCCCCATAGTAAAATACCGTAAGACATGATACTATGAAAGTAACTGAAATAGACTAGTCTCGCGGTATCTACATTACATTCGAAGCACAAAGAGTTCGTGCCGTGTTCCAAATGAAATTACAGGATCGAGTTCCAAATGTCAGAATGTGGCGGGGTGAAAGTCGGCGAGGAAATATAATTATGGGATTGGAACGGAGTTGGGCATATCCTAGACTAGCAGAGACAGGTGAAACTGAATTTTGATGAAGTAATAAATGCTGTAGATTAAATTCGTAGAATATTTAGCTTGTTATGGTGATTGGAATGAAACGTATCAAAATTACATTTATTTTATTTTTATTTTACCATTTATGTACACACATATATACAGCGTGTAACGGAAGGGGGGTATCAACCCTGAAGGAGGTGAATGTGCTCATGAAACTCAACAACTTTCCCCAAAGAACATAGGTCGAAATATGAAAAAAAAAATTGGCCGTCCCATAGTAAATCAATTAGCTGGTAGTCAGTTTTGTAAGGGAGGGCCAAATTTTTTTTTCATATTTCGACCTATGTTCTTTGGGGAAAGTTGTTGAGTTTCATGAGCACATTCACCTCCTTCAGGGTTGATACCCCCCTTCCGTTACACGCTGTATAAACAGAGAAGAAAAAACAGAACAGAAAAATAGGTACAAAGGTGATGCAGGTGGTTTTACCAAGAAGAACATAACAACAATAGACGCGTACGCACATGCCGAAGGATACCTCATTGCGATATATCGCGGGCTGCTTGGGGGTTTACCTCGATGCCTGGCATTTGCGTGCGTGTTTACCAGTATGCATTTGTTTTACATGGAGGTAGTGAGCTGGACCACGACCGCGATGTATCGCAGTAAGGCATCTTCGGCATGTTACCTTTAGCCATCTGACATACAGAAACTGTACGCTGTGTGCTGGCTGTTGACTGGTAGGAAATGCCTCTGGCATTAAGTCAGCCTCTGTACATTTATGTGCTTGAAGTATTAAATAAATAAATAAATCCTGTATTTATTTATTTATTTATTTAATACTTCAAGCGAGGTTCGCGACCGCGAGGTATCGCAGTAAGGCATCTTCGGCATGTTACCTTTAGCCATCTGACATACAGAAACTGTACGCTGTGTGCTGGCTGTTGACTGGTAGGAAATGCCTCTGGCATTAAGGCAGCCTCTGTACATTTATGTGCTTGGAGTATTAAATAAATAAATAAATCTTGTATTTATTTATTTAATACTTCATTCCGCATTCATACTTCATTCAAGTCCGCCTCTCTACATTTATGTGCTTGAAGTATTAAATAAATAAGTAAATAAATCCTGTATTTATTTATTTATTTATTTAATACTTCTGTCCCAAAAATAGTGTCAAGCGGAAGTCCAGAGAAAGAACACCCCTTGGGGTGCCCGAATCACCCCCATGTATGTTCGATTTTTCATAGTTTTCGTGCTATGATTTTTTTCTGAATTTTTGAGAATTTATTAAGGTTAAGCTATTGTTTTTTAGAGTAGAAGTCAAATCATCATAAATTGTACTTTTATGCATAAAATAATCAGCTTCGTAACTTTGACCAAAATTATGAAAATGTGAATAATGACTTCAAATTTCAACTTTAAATTAAAAATCTAAACAGGTGACTTCATGGTTTCTAAAGTAGGGCTCAAGAGTTCTCCAGACTCTCAGCTTGAAAATTTAAGTCATTATTCACCAACCATAAATTTTTGGCTTTGCACCAACATTTTCATAATTTTGATCAAAGTTACGAAGCTCAGATTTATGCAAGAAAGTACAATGTGAGATGATTCAGTTGGAGGAAGAAAAAAAGTAACAAAACAATTCTCCTTTTTATAAAAAAAAAGAATAAGTTTTTTAGGTCCAAAAATTGCTTGTCTTAATAGCTTGTCTTAATTGCATTATCTTAGCGACAAACTTTGACAGCCGTACATCATACAGCTGAGGATTGCTGTTTCAAAGAGTTTTCTCTTTATACTAATACTAGCAGCACCCCGCGGTTTCACCCACATAAGTTTCGGCCCCGTGGGACTATCGGGATTGAAACTCAAATTCTATGTGTTAATCCTGGTTATAAACTATCTGCATGCAAAAATTCATCTAAATCCGCTCAGTAGTTTTTGCGTGAAAGAGTAACAAACATCCATCCATCCATCCTCCCAAACTTTCGCATTTATGATATTATTTTATGATCAACTAGCGACCCGCCCCGGCTTCGCACGGGTGCAATGGAGAAACACTGATAACTTTAGAGCCATTATTTCTCGTAAAAAGTATAGGATAAAAAATGGTTATTGTGGGTTATCCCTAAGAGATAGACATATACCATCGCGGACTTTTTTGTAGACCTTTTTAAGGTGTACAATACTGTAGTGCATTATTTTGATCTATCTCGATGGGTTCAGCCAGCGTTTACAATGTAAGCGCAAAAAAATGTGTTTATTTACGACATCACATTAGGAACCTCTAAAATTATCAGTGTTTCTCTACTATATTATGCATGTATTATACATATAAACCTTCCTTTTGAATCACTCTATCTATTAAAAAAAACCGCATCAAAATCCGTTGCGTAGTTTTAAAGACCTAAGCATATATAGGGACAGACAGACAGGGAAGCGACTTTGTTTTATACTATGTAGTGATGATACATCCTGTATTGGTTTATTTTTCATTGTTCCCTTCAATCCTCAGAAGGAAAATAAAAACATAACTGCCCATTAATTTTATCAGCACTACAGTCCAGTTTGTTCTTAAAAGAAACAAATGAAGGCTATCATTTTTCTAATTACATAAGCATCCTTAATTATTCTCTCGCCGAAGCACTTGACAATAGGTTTAATTAAAATTTTCCTTACAAAAATAGGTAACTATACTCAGAGGGAAGCTCAGAATTTTTCTATCTTCATTTTGTATTAAAGATATCGAAATTGAATTTGGCTAAGATAAGGTGTATTAAGTAATTTATTCTGGAGTTTCCAGATTCCATTTTCGTATGGTAAATATATTCTAAAGAGAATATTGGATATGTTAGTTAACTGTTTTTGTTAAGGCCAAAATAAAATGTGCAAAAAGGTTTTTGTTTTTAAATTAAATAGGAATAACGGAGCTTGCCAATGAATATAATCGAATTAAAATCGTTATTAAAACAGTACATTTATACAGACGCCAGCACATCAAGCTACCCGAAACTGTCAGATTTTCCCAATCAACTTTGAACCTTATGCTTTAGCGCAACAAGTTGAAAATCTATTAAAGAAATCTGACAGATTGTAGTAGCTTGATGTGCTGGCGTCTGTACCAAAAATAAATAAAAGAGTTCATCTGCTTTCCTACAACGAAATTACTTTGGTTCGTCAAAATACGTTACGTTATTTAAACCTTTTTCATTGCTACGAATAGGTGCCTACGTTTCATAAACATGAAATCATGGATCGATTGATTTACAAGTCCGTCAAAATATTCAAATTGTATACAGCCAAACTGAGTTGATTTATTTTAAGGTGGACTTCTTTAAATAATAATAATAATAATAAAAATCTTTATTGATCTCGTTTTAAGTATTTCAGTACAGAGGTATATCAATTATACATGGTAAAATTACCGATTTCCTACAATCGTAGTGGGTGATGGGTGCAGTTCTGATCTCCTAACTAGGTTACAGTATAACCTGTATGAAGGAGTGACAGTTCCGATCCCCCATGGATTACAGCACTTGAGTATTTTCACTATTTACGTACATATGTATTTTACTGCTACAAAAGTATGATGTGACTAAACGTAAGCAAAGAGACAAAGAAAAAAAAAACCAAATAAGAACATAAAGAAAAATGTTTTTCCCTTGTTAAATTTAAAGTTAAGTAAAAAAAAAAAAAATACTAGCACTGAACGGCTTTGTCTGTCAGCCAATTGCAAAAAAAAAAAGCAAAAGAAAAGCAAAAGAAACTGCGACGACATTTTAAAGCCAACTTCAGACCATAGAATGGCTTACAAATTAAAAATTAACTTTACACTTTTTTTTTTTTTTTTTTTTTTTCTTTTTCCAGTGGAAAAGTTTTTCTTCCGCGGTAGGTAATGTTAGGAATCAAGGCCTTAGTAAGGCTTCGAGAATTGATGAAGGAGGTGTTTTATTTTCTGCAACTAATTTTCTGACTTATTCCTGTAGAATAGAATAGAATAGAATACTCTTTATTGTGTACACCATATAGATTACAGACATAAATATAGAAATTTTACAAAGGGTGACACAATGGGCGGTCTTATCGCTAAGAGCGATCTTTTAAAGACAACCTTTGGATGGATTGAAAAGGGAAGGAGAGACAAATATTGTAGGTAGTCTGTGGTGTACTATTTACACGATAAAATAAATACATACATAAAGTATATTATACCAATCCAAATAAATATATACATATAACAATAGACATGAAACAGGAGTAAAGAAAATATAATGGTGCTGTAGATGTAGATGTAGATGATGATGATGATGAAGATGTTTAGGGGCCATTCAAGTATTACGTAAGCAGATTTTTGTCTCTCTCGTCAGCAAAAGTAAGCAAAGCTATCCCCCCCCCCCCCCATGCTTACGTAAACATTGGTACATGCATTTTTCAATGTGTTATGGTTTCTTTATTGATCCATGAGCGTACTGCTCTTATAACTATTTATTTAATGATTTCAGGGAATCCCTGAAAATGCGTTTCGTTTACAAGCATAGACAAGTAGAGTTGCCATAGTAATATGTGTTCGAACCAAAATTGATTAAATTTTGTAGAAAATCCGAAAAAGTGAAGAAATAAATACTGCTGACGTAATCACCTTCCGGATCCCCCCGATCCCCCATGTCATCAAATATAAGCAAAGCAAAGACCCCCCCGCCCCCGGCCTGTAGTGCTTACGTGATACTTGAATGGCCCCTTATTTGAATACAAACAAAAGGTCTTAGTTACAGTCTACAAGCTTACACTAAAATATATATGTATTTACAGACGCCAGCACATCAAGCTACTACTTATGATCTGTCATATTTCTTTACTAGATTTTTAACTTTATCGCAAAAGCATTCGGTTCAAAGTTGATTGGGAAAATTTGACAGTTTCGGGTAGCTTGATGTGCTGGCGTCTGTACCGTACAAGCTCAAAAAATCTTTTCATATTAGTTAGGATTGCTTTCACACGTTAAAATAATACTGGTTGAATTGAAGCCACTTTTATATTGGAGTAGTCAGTTCAAGTGTTGATATAAGCGCCTGAACGAAAAGTCTGTAGAAAATAATGGACACTTGGCGAGTTTCCCACTTCTCTCATTATTAGCCGTATGTCGCACTCTGCGCATTGTGTCTAATATGTTCTAGCTCTAAGGCGCAAGCGTCAGGGTATAAATGAAAATGATAGTCGATAAATGATATAATTATTTTCTGTAAGTAGGTTTGTACAAACACTTTTACATGTCAATCATATTTTTTTTTTTAAACTAGACGAGGTCGGCGTTTCCTATCTGACTACTTTGAGAAGAAAGGCCGAAACAAACTCAGAGGTCACAGTCTCTTTTAAAGTCCAGACATAATCTTGGTCAGATCATGCGAAGACCATGTAGATTGGTGTCTGAAATGATCTTTTGAGGAAAGAACCACACATATTGAGCGGACCTGTCCAGTCAGTGCACGCATTTTTCAAAAATCGTGCAGCTCAACTCAGAACTTGAGAAGCCTCACGATCCGACGAACAATACCAATGAAAGGACATTTGGGTAGGCCGCGTAAATTAGAATAAAGAATGAAATAATGATAATTATTGTAATAATAATAATTTATTTAAATGAAGGTAGCAGTAGAGCACCGTGTGGTTTTTGTCACTACGAGTCTGACAGAGCCCTCCCTCAGACATCCATGAGGATTTCAACACTAGAAAAGAAAAAGTGCCGCGTAAATTACTCAAACTGCCAAATCATTATTAAAACTAACTAAGAAGGAAAACAGAAAAAAAAATTACCCACATAGTCCTCACATTCACAATAATAATAAATAAAAACAAAAAAAACTTTACAAAGTACTTTAGGTAGCCCGCGAAATTCAAAGGGAAACGCCCATTCTTGGCCATGTTTTGCCCAGCAATGTGATAAATGCAAAAAAAATGCCCATTTAGTAACTAAAATATTGCTGTTACTTATTTGTCATGAAATCTCCGGAATTAAAAGCTGATTTAATCAAGAAACTCAATCGTTTATTGCCTTGTTTAACACTTCCGGTCGTTGGTCCTGTCAAAGTAGGGATGACAACTTTTACGGAAAAAAATCGAGAAACTAAAACGGGTTACGTACCAAAAATCGATTTTTGGAAAATCAACTTTTATTACGTATTGTTTCGCTTTTGTTATTTTCTTTAGAGGCAAAAAAATGTTTATCCATATTTGGCCTTATAAATAGATACGATCTATTTAACCTATTCCGTGTTTCCAATTTTTTTCTATATCGATTTTTCGATAAACCGATCTTATAACCTCACCCCTACGTCAATAATAATCGTAATTGACAACAGATTGACATTTTGTTTGGTGCTGTTTTCTTGCGACTTGTGATTTTCATTTCTACTAAGTTTTTCTATTTGATATTCCGACGACTTTGATTACGATGTGGTTACAACTTGTATAATTGTTAAGAATGACGAAACAGGATTAGAAGCAATACGACAATATTCTTGCAATTGTATATCTGGTCGGAGGACAGTAGGGTGTTGTGCCCACGTGATGACAATTGTGTGTTTCTGGGGCTGGGCAAGGTTTCAATCAAATATAAATCCCCCAGCCTAATTCCTAGATGACGTGCTTGTCATTTATTTAAATGAGAACGAATAAAAATCAGAAACCTGTAAGTATGTCTTTTTTTAACCTTGAATTTTTATATATGATTTATAAAAGTCCAACCGAGTTCTATGTAAAAAATAGTGCTTGTTTCTTTATCTATGTTGTGAACCCTAACGCCTATAATTTGTTTCTTTCGTGGGCGTCACTTGGCCAAAACCTCTTTATCAAATGGGCATTTCCCTTTCTGAAGTTTTTTTGCAATTCAGTATCAGGTTCCATGTTGATCAAAATATAATTCGTGGCTACCTGTTTCGGTCGCAAATCATATTTTAACCTGATAGGAAAAATCGTTAATAAATTTGAATTAACTATAATACTAAATATATAAAAATAAAACGGTAATATACTTTACCGTATCCATTCAAAAACTAACTTCACTGACGATCAGCGGCCTACAAGATCCCGGTCCCGCTTACACGAAATATGGACAATTCAACCCGTTCCTTTTCTCAAATAGAATAGGCGACATAGTATACTTGAATAAATCCTTTAGGCAAATCGCTCCACAACAGAATGGCCCTCCCCCGTCAGCTTAGACTTTGACTCGCAGAGTCACTCCTGATTTATAAGTAATTTCAGGTCTGGGACCTGATGGGATCTTAAATCCAAAACTTCTCACACTTGCTTTATATAGGGTGACTGGTAATTAGTGACCGATACTTAAACACATGATTCTACTCATGACAACAAACAACTTTTACTATCGGACCAAATCCGAAATCGCGAAAAAAAAGTCAGCTGTTCGCTACATTTATGTTCGTACGAGTCGTCAAAATGTAGGGAACAGCTGATTTTTTTTTTCGTCATTTCACTTTTTGTCCCATTATAAAACTTGTTTTTTGTCATGAGTAGAATCATGTGTTTAAGTATCGATCACTAATTACCAGTCACCCTATATAATTCAAACGTGTGTGAAAAGAATTATTACACATTAGGTTGCAAAAGATCCCCTCCCAGACAAACTGTGTCAAATAAACTACACCGAATGCACTTGTAAACTTCTGATTTATAAGTGACATTTAACCTTTTTTTTCGTAACCAATGAAATAAATAAATACTTATCTTAGCGTATCCTCCTTAATATCGTTCATTATGATGTTTAGAAACGTAAAAACGTAAAAAAAAAGCCTAGTTTGTTCACAATCTGTGCTTTGAGGATTATCTAAATTAATAGTATAAAGAGGTACAATTTATCAAATTGTATGTAGACTATAAATCTTCGGAACTACTCATCCGATTACAAAAATTATTTCACCAACGGGAAGGTACAGTATTGCCGAGTGTCATTGGATATTTATTTATTTAAACTTTTCGCACACAAAAAGGTACAAAGGCGGACTTAATGCCTTAGGATAGATAGAGAAGAGATAGGGGAAAGGGGGGGGGGTAGGGGATATTTTATTTTAAAACAAGAAATTGCACGCCAACGAAATCGCGAGCAGAAACTATAGTCAAAACAAAGGCGACGGTCGCATGACACGAACTGAAGGCAGTTTTAATACGAGTAATGTTATAATTCTTCAGACGCATTATTCTTCATTTGAGTACCAAAATAATAAAATAAATAACATTTTATAGACCCATTAAATAAAATAGTAACACCTCGTTTCGTTTGCCTCATTTAGTAAATAACTTACAAAAAAAAAAAAAAACTATAATAAAATAATGTCATTTTCATTTCTTTGTTGACACATAGTCTAGTTTAACGGCCTCATATTTTTTTTATGATACTTACAGAAGTATCATAAAAACAAACGTAAGTAGAAACTTAAAAAATAAACGTATTAAAAATATATTTTAGCTTTATTGTATTATGCATTCTCTATCTTTTTACATGCATATAACTTACAACGAAATGTAACATTATTAAAAAAATCTAAAATGTAATATTTTTATGTTTCTACAAAAGAATTTTAAAAGAAACTTTGAAAGCTTTTAACCCGTTCAATTATTTAAATTACGTTTCTTGAAAGATATGTAAGTAGGAGACATGTGTTGCAACTTTATAAATATTTTTTTTAATGCTTTGCATCTATCTATTTACTAGTAAGAAAGCTGAAGTTGTTTGTTTGTATGAATGCGCTAATCTCTGGAACTACAAAAACAAGAAAAGTCAGGAAGAACGCTAAGGGAAAAAGAAGTAATAGCACAGGCCGGCGATACGATGCGACGCGGTGGATTGGGGGCCGAAGGAGTTTTATAAAAATGTGACTGTTATTTTAGTACATCTGCAATAACACTACTGAATGTAGTCTGAATGATATTTTTGTGGATTTAAAAACCTACATTTTATTAAAAACTTACTTCAATTCCACAATTCCAAACCCCAAGTGATTTAACGTAACAGAAAACCAATCAAACTTTGTTTAACTTGAAAATCAAACATAGGTCTTCAAATTCGAAAGCTACCCTTCGACATACTCCAATTAATCGACCACTAACAATTTTATCAAGACTATGGTCTCATACACCTACCTCAATAATAATAATAATAATAATAATATTCCACAACTTTCACACAACGCCACCTAGTCCCAAACTAAGCAGAGCTTGTGCTATGGGTACTAGACAACTGATAAACATACATATATATTTCTAAATACATACATATTATAGATAAATTACACCCAGACAAAGAACAAATGATCGTGCTCATCACACAAACATTTGTCCTAGGTGGGAATCGAACCCACGACCAACAATCAATCAATCGATCAATTTCTTTAAATATTTATTTCCATTGAAGGCACATGATCAAAAAAACTTTTATTTTAGTCTGAGCGAGTGCTAGAGCCAAGTCAAAGACATATATTTCCAAAACCTGGTTCAAAAACTGAAAAATATTTTTCGGAACTATGTCACCAGAAGCTATATAAAAAGAAGAAAAATGTTCATCCGTTGGTAACAGACTTCAGCCTAAAAGATTTCCGAGAAAAACTAATATTCAGGTTCTTTGATTATTATATTATATTTGACTTTCATATGTCACACTGCAATCGAACAAAAACCGACCCACAAAATATTCGTAAGCTTATTAACTAATACTGCAAATAGCAACTGGTAAAAAAAATACTTCATTTATTTGTAACTGGCTGAGCCGACAGACGTTGTCCTGTCAAAATTTCGATATGATATTCAAACGAAATTCCCAGTGCAAAAGGCAGTTTTTGTTTTTCCGGAATTTCCAATTTTCGGGTAATTTTTCCAATTTTACTTTCCATAAAAACGTAATCCGGACTATTACGAACATTTTTAAATTTATAATAGCTAAATCGGTCGAGCCGTTCTCACTTGATGCGCTTATACCAAAGAACAGCATTTCATTTTTACGAGTATTCACATTAAAGATGTTTTCCGTTGCTTTTGGAAAGACAAAAGATGTAAGCACATCAGATTATAGACTTAACTCAAGTATCCTGCCAAAAACCGAATGGAATGGAACGCGATCTACACGTTTTTCTTTTACATAAAACTAGTGACCCGCTCTTGCTTCGCATGGTTTTTATGACTTGGCAAAACATCGTGAATTCTTATAGTTAAAATTAATTTATTAGACACACAAGCCTTCTGTAATAAATTATCTAAGCGATGGTAAAAATCACATTCAATTCCATTGCGTAGTTTAGAAGAACAACGTGATGACACAGAAAAACACGATAAGCGACTTTAGTTGATAATAAAATATAAGAATAGATAATTATTATTAGTAGGATTTTCCTCTTAACTTTTTCCTTAATCTTCCGACACGATTTTGATGAAAAATGCGTTCCTGGAAAGAAGCCCGTTTTTCCTGAATCACACCTTAAATTTTAATATAAATTATTTTTATCTTTTATGGAAAAACGAGCTACAATCCTTGACACGTTTTGGACCAAGACGAAAAGTTCGTCATCTGTAATAATTAAATCAATGGGCCCCCACAGATTCAATAAAAAAAAAAAAATAGGTAGAAGCTGAAAATATTAAATTATGTACTTCTATTGTTTGAAAACTTCTTGAAAATAGTTGCTTATAGGGACGTAAAATTTTCTGACACAGTCATAAATCATTCTATTGTGAATAAAATGTAATGTCGTTACGGCCCAGTGGCTTAGACCTCGCCACTCATGCTTGAGTTTGTGGGTTCAAATCTGTGCAAGTACCAATGTGACTTTTTCAATTCATATAGTGTGTACTTTCTGAGTTTATCTCGGACATTAGTGACATTGGTGAAGGAAAAACATCGTGAGGAAACCTGGACTTATGGTCAAGCCGATAGTGAGGGCAAAATGAAAATCCATGATGGCGGCAGTGACAATTTTAAAATGTTTCATCATGGTTGTCGTTTTCATGGTTTTCGAGGGTGCTGAAGCCGATAGTGAGGTCAAAATGAAAATCCAAGATGGAAGCTACGAAAATTCCAAAATGACGAAAAATTTAATCATTTTTGCAGCCACCATCTTGGATTTTTATTTTGAACTTCGTTTCTGCCGGGTGTCTCCCGCCCCCCACACGTTTTTTTTTTTAATCTTATTATAATATGTTGTGTTGTGTGCCTCTTAGTATGCGCTAAATAAATATATTTTCCTTCTCCCATCTTTAAGATAAATATTATATGTATTACCTGTGTTATTAATGGTGATAGCCGGTTATATGTAGTTCTGCTTACTGTGTTAGGAGAAAAAATAAAGGCCGAGGTTGGACGAAGCAAACCGAAGTGCCCTTCTACACCCTCGTATTCGCTTAGCTTCAATCCACTTGTACAACGAGTAGTGTAGTGTAGACTTTAAGTTTGTAACTTGCTTGTTAACCTAAATATTAATTCTACAAGGTTTTTTATTACTTTATTAAACTTTATGGAAACATAGCATCGCGCCTGTAATTCCCAAAGGGTTGGGGAGAAGTGGACCTATAGTATACCGACATTTCCGTCGTAATGTTTAAGAGGCATATTACAAAAATGCGCGTAGATGCATGATTTCCTCGTTGAAATTGAATACTATTCGTTGGTTGGTATAAGTTACAATTAATTGGTAAAGATAGTTCGTTTTATATTCCACGATAAAAATAAAGCGATTTTTTAAAATTATTTATCTATTTATTTAGCAACAATCGTTCTCCTGATGCATTTTTAGGCAAAAACTCATGGAGAGCTGATTTGAGTGCTCTAATTTGCAGATTCTGTTAAATATAATCCATCAAAAAAAGGGTCCTCATATCATACCACATATATCACATGCTTTTATAATAAAAGAATACATTTTTGTTATATGCCTTATAAATAAAGGAAAACCGACTGGACCTAATTCAATTTTCTACTGGAAACAAGTCTGAATATCTCCAAACTTCTACTACATAGGTAATTTTCACGTGGTATATACATATAACAAGGCATCCACAGACAAGCCCGGTTAAGCAGATGATAACCTCATAGATTGAAGTGCAACTTCAACCGTCATCTTACATACTTCTTTTCCCTCGTTATGTTTAAGTTCCATGTAATAAGGAGCTACCCTATTGCCACCAACCGGGCAAGTCCGGACTCCGTGCTGCTAGTGAGAAATTCCTAATAAGAAAACTCAATAACACTGCCCAACCTGGGAATCGAACCCAGGACTTCATGGAGAAAAGAAAAAAGAACGAAAGTGGTGAGGTGAAAAATCAAGATTTTTTTTTTATCACTTATACAGGAAACAGGGAGGGATAAAATGATCAGCACAAAGAAAATATAACTTTATAACAAGTACTTACCTACTTTCTGGTTAACGTATAAAACTGATGAAAAGTTACCCTAGAATAACTTTGAACAAAGTGAGTACATACTCACAAAATATTGTGATAGGATGCATCGCGTGCCGGCACCGCTAAATATTTATAAGATCTGAAATATGGAAGATGCAAGATGCTGTCTGGAGCTTTATTAACGAGCTTCTGTTTTCTCAGACCAACGAATAATTTACATGCATTACATTACATAATAATTTAATTTTTACATAATAATATTTTTTTTAATATTTTTGTTTTTCATAATATTTTTTTTCACATAATAATTTAATTTTAATCGTTCTGACTATCATAAAATTTAGGTAAGTAAAGCTGCGTTCTAAATTTTGATATATGTATTCCGTAACTAGCTGTGTTCGCGACTTCAGTCGCGTGCATTTCGGAAGACAAATTGAATTTCATGTCTTTTATTTTTGCTGCGCGAAACCCTATCTTATCGGGCCAGCCGTTTCAGAGATTAGCCAGAATCAACACACAGACAAAAATAAAAATAAAATATTCGGTAGAAGTACCGTATATATTTTCATATTCATTTAGTAAAATCGTCAAGCGTAGTGTGGGACGCCCCCCAGCTAGATGGACGGACGACCTAAAGTAGGTGGCTGGGGTAGACTGGATGCGGAAGGCGGGGGACAAGGTGTTGTGGCGCAGTCTGGGAGAGGCCTATGTCCAGCAGTGGACTGCGATAGGCTGAGTTGATTTAGTAAAAAGCTGTTATTTTGACAATACAAATGGACACTTCAAATTTATTTATTTGTATATGTATATATTAACCAAATCTTAATATTTTGCAACCATTAAAATGTTTGTTTATTCGAGTAAATTGTTTGCTGTGCGAGTTTAATATCTTTATGTTTGCCTTTCACAAGCTTAATGCAGGTGAGTTACATTACTAGAGTGATATCATGAGTCTCGCAACGGTCACGTAGTATTTTTATTAGATTTGCTTTATGATTTAAACAAGATTCATTAAGTTATCTTTTGCATCGGTAGGTTAATTTATTCACGCTCTACTCTGCCTTTTGTGGTTTCTGTAATACTAGTTTTTTTCTGAAAACAACTTCAGTCACCGGCTGTTACACAGCGTGTACTTTTATAGTTCAAAACTATTAAGTGCTACAAAACCATGATGCAAATAAAAAAAATACATAGACTTTAAGAGAACCCTAAAATAGAAAAAAAAACGTATGTTTTTTTTTCTACTTGAAAGTTATCTTGAGGCGCTTCTGATGTTTATGGTTGCTATGCATATTAATGATAAATGGTAAATTATTTATTTTCTGTAAGTAGGTTTGTACAAACACTTTTACATGTCAATCACATTTTTTTATACTAGATGATGTTTTTTCTTATCTTCCTAAGCGCCAATAAACCGAGGACCAATATTTACTCCGCTTAAGCTACAGTTTCCTAGACGAACGGTGGCCACCACATAACGGCCGCATTGACGGTTGTCATGAAAACGGTGTACCCGTACTTTACGGTGTCAAAAAACGCTCTCTGAAATAAAGTGTCAATGACGTCATTCGACGGTATACTGTGGTCGCTATTTAGCGGCTACCGCAATTTTAGGACACCCTCGTTCAAGCAGGAGCGTCGCGGCAAAATTATTTAGACAGTACATTATGCTGGATGGCACTTTTTCAACCCAGATATAATAAAAGCTTTTCTAAAGCTCACTTAAATATAATGCGTAATTTATGGAACAAGGGCATGTAACTAATTGAATGTATTATAAATTAATAACGGAGTGAATATCTCAAATCTCGGCCGTAATTACAAGTAGTCCCTAAACATTAAAGATTTAACTACAGCCAAGCGTGTGTCCACAGTCGTAAAACATAATTTACGTTCCTTAGTCTAAGATCGCTTTGCAAACTTGTTTAAGAATAGTGTTAATTTAGTTTGCTTTGTGTTGTTTGTTTCAGATTTGATTAAGTTTAATAAAAGAGAAGAAAATCTTTTTGCATTAAAGGACCAAGTACAAAATAAAATAAGTAAATATGATGCTCAAACTCAAACTCAAAGCATTTATGTCAAAGAAACCAATTAGAAAGAAAATACGTTTATTTGAGGTAAACATGACGCAGAGAAAGAACACAAAATCTCACCGTGAAAATGTGCGTGGAGTGAGCTGTCAGTGCCAGCTCACTGTCTGCATTGACTTAGCAAACATTTACAATCATAATCGAAATTGTAATTATATTTTTTATGCTAATTTTATTGATCATTTTATATAATTTAAAAACTAGTATTTTAGTTGTTAAAACATTACTATTTTGTAGGGTTTTAAAATAAAATAGCAAAACAGATACTTAGTCAAAATATCAGTTTGGTTGTTTATTTCTTTTTTTCCTAGACTAGTCCTTATATAAGGTCTTAAAGGTATAAGGTCTTTTTTCCTAGATTAAAACCCCAGAAAAAATAGTAATGTTTTGGCAACTAAAATACTAGTTTCGAAATTATATAAAATGATCAATAGAATTAGCATAAAAATATTATTAAAATCTTGATTATGATTGTAAATGTATGCTTGGTCAATCCCTAGTATCAGGTGGAATGCCACTGACAGCTCACTCCACGCTCACTTCACCTAAGTTTTCACGGTGAGATGGTTACAAAATCGCACTGAATAATGAATTTATTTTGTCATAACAAACGTACGCTATACAGTAATTAAAAACATGTGAGGATCAGTCAAGATGGTCACACCAAGTGTCGGAAGTGGAAACTAACATATTATTATAAAGACAGACAAAGATAAACTAGCATACAGCCAAGTAGGGGGAAGTCCCGTAACGCCGGACGGCACCTAACGCCGGACACTCTTATTATCTCGACAAGTTAGAATGTGAACGATTCAAACACGTGTGAAAGAGGCGCGGGGGGGCATACCGGTACAGAGTCACATGACGCATTTTGTTAATGACGCTGTAGGCAACAGCGGGAGCGGTCGGTTTTTCTTTTGGCGGAAAAATACTGCGTCATATAAGATCAAGGTGAGTGTTACAGCTACATTTTGGTGTTTTAAGTCTTTATGGTATTTGTTAATTAAGATACGGTTCCATTATTATTCGTATTCTATATTTTTATTTGTTGATTTTCAAAACGGATTACATATAGATTACGTAATTGTGGTGCTATCCTGTCCCCTGGTACCGGACAAAAAGTGTCCCTTAACGTCGGACAATGAAAAAATGTATTTTTCTCGTAAATAATTGGATTTATTGTAAGTAGTAATTTTTGTACGTTATTTCAGAGGATAAAAGAACAGAGAAACGTTGCAATGGAGGAGAAGAAAAAGAAAGGAAAATGGGACCAAAAAAGTTTACAAACTGCGATAGATAAAATTTTGTCAAAAGAACTGAGTTTGGGAGTAGCTTCATTGCGTTACAACATCCCAAGAAGTACTCTACATGATAAGGTATCGGCATTGAAACGTGGAGAAGAAGTGACGTTGCAACCAAAGATCGGTAGATTCACTAACACCTTCTCACCCGAGTACGAACAAGTTTTAGTGAATCACGTAAATTACTGGATACACTGCTCCAGCTGCCATGGGTGGGCTCATGAAGAATGTGCAGCCATTCCTGAGTCTCCAGACGACTACATATGTGATCGATGCCACATATTTTAAAACCGTCCGGTGCTAGGAATTCGAACTGAAGTCCGTCCGGTACTAGGTGCCACTTCAAGCAATTGCATTTTTTTACACCAATGTTTAATTTTTGTTTTTGAATAAGATTATGCAGAAGTTGCATTTTTGTTAATTTGTGTTCATTCTACAGTTAGTCAACTTAACTAATTAATAAATAAAATTACATTTTTTTATTTTATTTCCTGAAAACCTTAGGTGTCCGCCACTAGGGGACTTCCCCCTACCAATGTGAAATGTAATTCATTATTAACCAATAGGCCATCACTATGGTCTCTTTCAACCTGTTTTTTGAGGTAGATTTTTTTTAACGGTAAGACCAGATGACAATTTGCCCGGCCCGGGAATCGAATTTTGGACCATGCAAAATATTCGCGCATACACCACTAAAAGAGGCACTCGGTAAATTGAATCACTGAACGAAAACCATTTCAGAAATTGCAACAGCGAGTCAGATTACACTGTCAATTTACAAAACAGGGATAAAAGTCAAAAGCATTTCGTAAATAATCCTCTTACCCGTAATGAGCAACTCTAATCAACGTAATGTAATCTATGACAAATCCATTTGGTAATTACGTAACAGCCACATCTGAGAGCGACCTAAATATTCAATCCTTTTAATAAGACAATACCAGGCTTCCATGAATTACTAGGAGTAGCTATAAAGATTTAGAATTCATGAGCGTGACAACACGGTCAACGAACTTTGAACTTGTATCGCCTGGCGAAACTATTCCGTAGAATTGGCGTGAAATATTCAAGAGACATGATGATATAGTTCTAGTGGAGTCGCCGTCTATATGTGCATTGATATCGATCAGTGAAGATAGTACTAGATTGAACGTCTGGTAATATTTTTGCGCATTTTATTTGATATTGGAATTGAAAAGATTTGTCAGCCCTTATTACATCGTCATCATCATCTGCCTGGCCTTTTCCCAACTATGTTGGGGTCGGCTTCCAGTCTAACCGGATGCAGCTGAATACCAGTATTTTACATGGAGCGACTGCCCATCTGACCTCCACAACCCAGTTACTGGGTCCCTTATTACATTGTGCAGAGTAAAAACAATTGAGTATACAAAAGTTCATACTACCAGCGATATTTAGACCCGCCAGTGTCAAACATAACTAAACACAATCAACGCTAAACGAATTTAAAATATCGATCTGTTCCTGTCAATCATGTTTTAAATACTTTTAGCGCTAAATGTATTTGGTGATTAGGCCCTGTAGGGGTATAAGGAAGAGGATGTAAAGTTCACTCTTTCTCTATTGATAAGGGAGGATTCGCGTCAGAGAGTGTTATATCTGGTAGGCAACTGCCCGACGATTGATGTCGTGACGTTTTGTATGCTAGTCGCGAGGTAAACTCTGCTTGCGCGATGCAGGCTCTTGCGTGACTGCAGTATGTTGACTAGTTCACATGTGCCTTCTAGCGACAAGCAATCTGTTGTCAAAGACCGTTGTCTCTAAGATTGACAACGTATTGTGAAGTTTGTCTCGTCTACTGCCTACAGGTAATGACTGTAACCAATTTAATCTGGTCTGGTCTGGTCTGTTGGTATGTAGCTGTGTTGACTACACGGTTGCCTTGCAGTTCTAATTCAATCAATCAACTCAGCCTATCGTAGTCCACTGCTGGACATAGGCCTCTCACAGACTGCACCACAACACCCTGTCCTCCACCTTCTGCATCCAGTCTACCCCAGCCACCTTCTTTAGGTCGTCCGTCCATCTAGCTGGGGGGCGTCCCACACTACGTTTGCCGATACGCGGTCTCCACTCCAGGACTCGTCTGCTCCACCAGCCATCGGCCCTTCGACAGACATGGCCAGCCCACTGCCACTTCAGTTTGCTTACTCTGCAAGCTATGTCGGTTACTCCGGTTCTTTTCCGGATAATTTCATTCCTGATTCAGTTTTAATTAATGTCTGTTAATAATTAGATCCATGCAAAATAATTATCATCGTTACAATGTGTCCCAATTAATCTGGGAATTGAGCCAGACAAACCGAAAATGGCTGAGTAACCGAATCTTAGACGAAGCGAATATCATAATACTATTTATTATAAACGCATTTCAAATTGTGGTTCATACCAATATTCTGTAGTAGTTTCGTCAACCCACATTGTTGTTTTATAAAATCTAAAGCCAAAGTATTTTTTCTAAGGTCAAAAACAAATAGAACCGTTTTCTGCTACATTTGTTCTTTTGTATTTTGTTTATGCAAATCTTTAATAATACAAGACCTTGGAACCAAAAGCTACAATTTTGTTTGTACCTATTTAGGAAACATTGTTTGGACAACAGTTTTAAGTAAAACCTTGTACTTATGTATATGAAACGATTTTTGGTCTTTATAAAGACAGAACAAGTTCGAAGCTTTGCATAATTATTGTACTTATACAATTATTTATCGCAAATACAGGTATAATTTTATTATTCAGAGCTGCGTTTAATAAATTGTTCCTAATTTTGTATGGGTAATCCAACACGCATCGTGAAGTTTGAATATTAATATTTCGCTAAGCTAATTACTCGAAACTTTCTGCTTTCCTACTTACGTATGTACGTAAGTAGGAAAGCAGAAAGTTTCGAGTGTATTTTTTTCTTGTACATTATTCGGTCGAGAATCTAGTACTTACCTACCTCTACCCACTATATTATTATGAGCTAAGCTATTTGGCCCATTTAACGTTTGACGGGATTTCTTGAATAGGGCTATGGAATTCATCATCATCATCATCATCTGCCTAGCCTTTTCCCAACTATATTGGGGTCAGCTTCCAGTCTGACCAGATGCAGCCAAATACCAGTATGTTAATATTTAAATGAAGCGACTGCCTATCTGACCTCCACAACCCAGTTATTAGGTAATACGATACCCCTTGGTAAGACTGGTTGTCAGACTTTCGGGTTTCTGACGACCCGTAACGAATGCCAAAAATCTAAGAATGTCAGCCGGGACCAACGGTAAGCAGTTGGTCCCGGCTTCCGTGCTTTCCGAGACCCGGAAGGGAGTGGTATTGTTTATTCATCCACCGACCCACCGCGGCAAGCGTAGCTTAACCTGATCGATCGACCCGTGCTGCTGTTATTACTTAGCCACGAGCCCCTTTAATAGGGCTAGGGAATTAAACATCAATCTATCCGACATGTCTTCATTTCCGACATGCACGACACATTTTACGACTCCACACATTTTCCTCATAAAATATCTCATACTACGTAGAAAAGTTCTTATTACACCAATTTAACATACATCTCTGAAGGCCATTTATAAAAAAGAAAATATTTCTTGTTTACATAACCTTTGTTAAGGAAAAGTGAATCAAAGAACTATTGTTCCTCACAATGTTTACTTCCCTATGTTGTTGCAGACAAGTCACGAACAGAAAACACAAACACTGCTTGTTTTTGATCCCTCTGCCTAAATATTTACGAACTGACCAGAATATAAACCGGTCATTACTCTGTTATGTACAAGGAGTTTTAATTGGCGAACTACGGAACCGTTTTAATGTTACGGGTTTGGAATAATCTAATTTTATTTTGATTTGTTTTTGGTCCGTATTTCCGGTACAGCAATTTAAAAGATAATTTTGTTTTTAAAATAAGATTTGTACCTACATGCTATCAAGTAGGTACAATAAGTTTTGTAAATAGTATAACTTTAAAAAGTGGTAAATTAAATCAACACTGCATTCCTTTTTCATTTACTGAAGCTCAGGAAAATAGAATGTCCAAAAATATTTTCTGATTTATGACACATAATCATCACGCTCTCCGACTCGTGTATAATAAATTGATCTCTATCGCAATGATAAACTACTTTATGAATATATTTTCCCCTCTTACGACTAACGTATTGTGAATGCATTTCCTTACAAACACATCAATTCCTATTGTTATGTCACGTCCCCCTCAATATATGTATGTGTTGACCATTCAAAATAATTCTGCCGTATTTTCGCTGACTGCGATTTGGTGCCAAGTTGACTGAACCTTAACACCGTTTTGACATCTAGAAGGAAGGAAGCCAACTGTGTTGACAGCCAGATATTTTCTGTGCTTTTTAAAATACACTCTGCAACACGATTTTCACACTTGTCACGTAGGCTTTAGATTGAAATTTCCATTAGGACTGGTAAAAGAACTGATTTTATACGCTTTAAATTAATTTCAATTCAATTCAATTACATACAGGTGGTAACTATACAACAATTGAATCAATAATGGACCCTGTTTGGCACAGCACAATTTTAAATAAGTTGGGGAAGAGAATATAATAGAAGAGCGAGAGAATTCTCCTAAGAACGTGCTTTAAATTAGGGCAAGAATAATTTCGTGAAAAACATGTACATTTCAGAAGTTCCTGGTTATTAACTGCTTGCCTGTTACTGACCTCTTAAGAGAACAAATTTTTTTTTTCAGTTTGACGATCTTAGTAAGTATGAAAACTTAGGCCGTATACGATTGATATAGTCGGCAAACAACTGGCAGTTCTGGTGTAGCTTAATTTCAAAAGTGTTCGTGAATGAAAGTATGTACAATACATTAAACATTTAAAAGGTTTTACTTTGTATGCATTAGCTTTTTTATTAAGTTGTACAAAGAAAATAAAGAAGAAACAAATATTTTATTAAATGTGAATATCTTAACGCAATTATTTGCAATAACTAAACGCAGAAGTTAAGACGGTAGCATTGGAGTTACCATATTCACCGGAATATCATAATTCGAATTCTAAATGTGACACCCAGATTGGAGTCTTGCCATTCTTCTTTCGATTCAAACAATTTTTAAGAAGTGGGATATCTTTTCAACATCAATATTTTATTTGATCAGGTAATATTAATTTATAGTAACTTGGAGATTAAATAAATCAATTTTGGCTGGATCTGGAAACTACGAAACATTAGTAGTTTAGGAAGCCGACCCACTAATGTAAACAAGAGACCAACATTAAAACAACCTTTGTACCTAAGTAAATACCAAAGCAATTCGGTAAAATACCTCTGTAAGTTTTCCAAGTAATCTATAAAATATTGTGTTTATAAATGTTGCCCTTAAAGAAAATGCTAGCTCCCATGGCGAAGTCGTTACATTACACGCAACATTTAATCTTGCGAACAGAGAAGAAAAAATATATTTGTCAGTTCTCCCCATGACCCCATTCAACTTTTTTGTAGGTATTTGAAAACGGTGGTATGAATTTATTCCGGTTGTTACATTATTTAAGGCAAAGTAGCTGTCAAATAATTTCTTCTTAGTTTAGTAAATGACAGGTAGGCAGAACTTGTTGTTGGTACTGTAAAGCATGAAAATCGTTAAATGGAAACAAAATCAACACGCTCGCAGATGCCAGGCGTCGAGGTAAACCCCCAAGCAGCCCGCGATGTATCGCAGTGAGGTATCATTCTGTATGTACGGCATGGCTGTTAGCATCCATTTGTTTTACATGGAAGTGACGTCGAGGTAGCGTGTTAAACCGCGAGCGAAGCACGAAGCATACATGCTGAAGATGTACATACATACCTAGGATATATATACCTAGGTATTGCAGTGTATTTCAGTGTATTGCATGTGATTACCATTAGGATTAAAAAGTAAACAGTATACTTACTGCAAAGACCAATAACGATGAAATGAGAGCAAAAGGACCAAAACATTCTTAGAGTTTGAAATATTTTATACCAAAGTTTTGTCATAATAACTTTTATATAAGTACGTCATCAATCAAAGAAGATTTCATGTCATTGCATTGACTATGATTAATTATTAGACATAAATTTGTCCAAGTATTTTAACCTATACATGCATCTAAATAAAAAAACTACAGCCTTGCGATTCTCTAACCATCTCACCGTGAAAGCTTGGGTGAAGTGAGCGTGGAGTGAGCTGTCATTCTCTAGCGATTAACACTATTAAGTGCTCACTTCACTTATGATTTCACGGTGAGATTTTTACAGAATCGACCGGAAGTTCCTACACCAGAAGAAACTGCTCGTTCTTTTTATCCGCGTGGATGTCTGGCTACGGGACGTGGCTCACGCCACATTTTTACGTACGGCTGTGAAAATTCGATTTCAAAAACAAAGTGAAGCTTACGTCTGACGTTTGGTGTCGACTTTGATCCCTAAAGGTAAGATAGGTGATGTGCAGATATATATCTAGGCAATCATACATATTATTTTGACTGTAAAAGATTATTGTAATATGTTAAGACGATAACCCCCTAACCTACTTTAAAAAATAAAATACATAAGCAATGGGGTAGTCTCTATTTCATCTGTCTCTATTTGACTACCCCATAATATCATGATATATGAGCACCGTAGAGAGCAGTGGTGAGTCAGTGGTAATGGTCCCGACTTAACCCTTTACCGCATAGGAAACCATATATGGTTTGACATGTTTACAGTTTATTTACTCTAAAAAAATAAAAAAACTAGCGTATAAATCCTAATGGGGTTTGTTTGTCATATCATTAGCAATAATAAAACACAACTATTTTGTCTATCATCACATACCACTTGAACATAAAAAAAAACTATAATTAATTTTGAAGCTATAATAAAGACGTTAACTTAAAAAAAAAATTGTGACTTATTTAATATATCATACAGTAAAGGGCAGGCGGCGGCGGGCAGGGGGGGCGGGGGGTAAGGGCAGTTGTACATTGTGTATTCAAACCCAGGCAGGCTTTACTTTGTGTATATAATTACATCACGACAGATCTCAAAACGGTGAAGGAGAACATCGTGAGGAAATCGGCTTGTCCTAAAACCAAAAAAATCGAAGACATCTGACATCACACAAACAGCCCACTCCATCAGCCTGTGTCCCAGCAGTGGGAACAGTATATGCTGAATTTGTGAGCATCGTAGTATCCTATTAAATTGCTTTTAACGCTGCAAACTCTCTTCTCTTTCATGTTAGGTATAGTTCATAGCAGTTTTTACTAATGACGATAATTAAGAACGCCCATTACGCCCTTATTAGTTCCAATTCCAACATTGCTAACTAGCACATATAACATACATATATATATATGTACTAGCTTGTATTATTTTTTCGCCACGACAAGAGCTATTCTCGCATGACAACACAGAAAAAGGCTATTCTAGGCTATATTATCATTCTCAAGCAAGCTGTTTAGAACAAAGAGTTGCACGTACTCGCACATGCTCCATGTGGATAACTCACAGTCAAGCAAACTAACCATTTATTTATCTGGGACTCAAGGAAGACGCATTTATTCATAGTCATAGTTACACTTCTGAACACGTGTTTCAGGTGTAGTATGTCCCCACATACGATGTGAGAAATGTGGGAACAGTCGTCATGAAAGTTTTCAGTATAAATGTGAATTGTTTTAAGACTAGGGGAAGACCAAAGATATGATGGATGGACTGCGTAAAAGATAATATAGCTAGAAATGGGGAGTCTACCGAGATGACGACAAATTGATAAGCATTGAAGAAAGAGACGTGCAGCGCCGGCTCCAAATAAATTGGGAGAAAGGTAGGAGATGTATCTTGTTCATAAAAAAATCCTTGTTCTATTGAATAAAACATCATAACTCCCGTGTCATTTTTAAGATACGCTTCTAGTTCATTATCTGGCTAAACATTGCTAACGTCAGATTAATTTATTCATACACCTACATTCTTGATATCCTTAAGGCGTTTTTGAAAACACGAGGCTGCTTGATTTTTGTTTGAAGATAATGTCGAAATCACATATATAATAAAATAAAAAATCATTTAATTCGAGTATCATTGACTCATAATAGAAATAATACACTCATACAGGCACATTACATACACAACACTACAAATTCAATTCAATTCACTTAACAATAATAAAAATTAATTACAATTTCATTAACAATTTACATTACAAAATAAAAATAAAATTAGGTTAGTCAGTCGCATCAGCCTGCCACATGTCGCTGACAACAGTGGGAGATGATCGAGCAGTCAAGCCTCCCCGAGAGCGCGGCCAGCATGCTGTTAGCGCTCTCCCGCACTCGCCGCACCAACGACGTGCCTCTCTTGCGCATAGTGGCGTGGAAGCAGTCCACGCGCGCTTCCGCAAACGTAGCCGATGCGCTGCAATAGCGGGGGAGCGCCAACATCATCCTGAATGCGTTGTTGAACTGGACACGAAAGGCGCCGTACGACTTTTGCGTATAGTCAGCCCACAAGCTGCACGTGTATAGTGTAGTGCAGTAGGCTCTAAAAAGCGTTATTTTAACATCTTTAGAGCACCGTGCAAACATGCGGATAACTGGTTAATCTACGCATGATATTGTCACAATGCAAGCTATTTTGAAGCTGTTTATGTGACACAACCAAAATAGAACAGGACTAATGCTTAACTGGCAAAATGTGTAACTATAGATATAGAGTGTAACTATAGATCACTGTCCAACCCTTCGGAGATAAAAGGCGTGATGATATGTGTTTATGTTTTGGGCGTAAATATGTACGACACGTTTAACTTTACAAAAATACTGTCACTCAATATTATTGTTAAAGATAGCGCTCTAACAAGCCGAAAGTTTCCATTACTAGTTGTCATATTCACGATCATGTAGGTACTAAAAAATAAAAATAAATTTTTTTTATTGTGTCTTAAACTGTTATATTTACAAATCTGAATGAAACGCCTCAGTAATTAATTACTTGTGCTGGGTTCGTTTCACTCCTTTCCTTAATTGATAGCTAACAATATTGAGAATAAAAAAATTAAAATTAAGAACTAATTTTTAAGAGCAAAGAGAAAACAATCACACTAATATTACGTATAGAGGCAAAAGTTTGTGTGTGTGTTTATATGATTGTTACTTCTTCACGCTCAAACGGCTGAACGGATTTGGATGAAATTTGGCACACAGATAGTTTATAACCAGCATTGACACATATAATACTGTTTATCCCGATATTCCTACGGGATCGACACTTATGCGGGTGAAACCGCGGGGCGCGGCTAGTGACCATTAATCAATTAGCAGCTCTGTGTAGTGTGTAATTGTGAGTATATGTATGTTTAACTATATTAGTGTGTGAGTGTGGGTTTGGGTGTGTGTCTATGTTTGTGGTCGCGCATGTGCTAGTGTGAGTTTATGTGTTTGTACTGTACTGTAGGTACTATATCTGCTATTCATCCAAAATGATTATTTGTGCTCTTGGTTTTCTCTGAAAAGACGGATAGGGTTCATTTTGCAAACATAAACAGATTTATCCACTCAAAATTCACAAAGACATGGACACCGTAGTCAAACGATATTGTCGTAAGTTGAGACAACGCTTCCTGTATTTCAGAATATTTCATTCGTCCATTGTGTGTCGAATATTTTCGTTAAAACGTTAGACAACGCGTTTTCTAAAACATCCCTGTTACGTTACTCTTGGAGATAAGGTTGGGTACCACCGGGCGCTACAGGCGGGTGCAACATTTTAGTGTTACTGGCACCTACGTTGTAGGGTCTATT
Organism: Eremobia ochroleuca; assembly: GCA_949629135.1. Classification (NCBI taxonomy): domain Eukaryota; kingdom Metazoa; phylum Arthropoda; class Insecta; order Lepidoptera; family Noctuidae; genus Eremobia; species Eremobia ochroleuca. The sequence goes on along the minus strand of OX451395.1, from coordinate 15,147,628 downwards.
AAAATTTTTGTTGGCATTGATGTTATTCCAAGTTAAACAAATATCAACTCTATTTTAATGGAAATTGAGTTGATTTGAGTTACTAGCACTATTGAAACATGTAAAACTGTTTGAAGTTGTAACGTAAACTGAATTTTATTATGTAGGAATTAAAGTTGTTTTTCCATTAATTCATAATATTTGTTTACATTTTTGGCAATTGAATCGCGAATGCAGATTGGGTTCTTTATTTTTCAGATACTATGGATGGTTTGTGGTCGGGTCATATTCAGAGAGCCACGGATGAAAGATGGCCACAAATAATTTCAAATTGGTACCCAAGAGATAAAAAAAGAAGGAAGGGTAGACCCTGTACAAGATGGAGTGACGACATAATCCAAATAGCTGGAAAGCTCTGGGCCAGACAGGCAAAGGATAGAGCCATATGGAATGGCTTGGAGGAGGCTTTCACCGCAAAAGGCAGCCCTTACACCTAACAATACTAACCTTATTTAAGTACAAAACTAACATTACTAACAAATTAATATTTAAGTACACAACACAAAAATATATACATGTAAGGGATAAAAATAAAGCTAATAAATAATAAATGGATGGTTTGCTGTCTAAAATTCTATACCAATGCAAATCAGGGCTTGTGGCTAAGTAATAACAGCCACACGGGGCGATCGATCAGTTAAGCTACGCTGGTCACGGTCGGTCCGTGGACCCACCGTCTTTATGTATCGAAGCCCCTCCATGCCTTGAAAAGCAAGTTAAGCAGTTGGTCCCGGCTGTTATTCGTAGATCTTTGGCAGTCGTTAGGGATAGTCAGAAATCCATAAAGTCTGACAATCAGTCTTACCAAGGGGCATCGTATTTACTGGGTTGGGGAACCCCCGTGCGCTCAACCCGCGTCTCGAGCTGACGCCGTCGCGGGAAAGAAGGGGCAAGGTGCAAGTACGCCGCCCGCGCTTGTAACCCCGGCACCGGCCGTTCCGGTATTCAGCTGCATCTTTTCCAAACTATGTCGGAGTCGGCTTCCAGTCTAACCGGATGCAGCTGAATACCAGTGTTTTGCATGGAGCGACTGCCTATCTGACCTCCACAACCTAGTTACTGGGTTATAAGATACTGGAAACCAACCCCAACATTGGGAAAAGACAAGGCAGATGATGATGCAATTCAAAACCATTAATGACAATTAAGTGATTTTTCAATCGAATACTTATATCCTGACAGGATGAGCGCCGAAGAGTTCAGTTGCGTAGCACTCGGGACCGGCACTCATGTATCACGAGGCATGATAATTGCGTAACACACTTACAAAGGCAATGCCTTTCATTTTGACATACCAACAACATTCATTGCGTTATTTACATTGATGAGCAGCTGATTTTTTCAAACATATGAAGCAAGCCATATCTTTAACACTCTTCGAAATGTGATTTAAGATGTATTACGCAATGAATGGGGTATAAATAACTTATGCATAAATATTTGTATTGTAAGCAATGTTACTGAGAACAGATTCAGTCATCTTACAAATAGATAGTTCCACTCAGTATCGCCAATTATTACAGGAAACATTGCGATACGAGTAAGTAACAGGCAATTTTTTGCCAGCCAAAAATTCTCCACTTGTCGAGAATTTCTTTAACACGCAATTTACTCCGAGACACAACTTCTGTAGGTGACTGTACAAAATGGTTAAAAAGACGAGTCACCCGAAGTCTTTGAGGTGAGTGAAACTGCAACTTCCATTTACGTTCATATTTTATACAGGAAGCGCGTTATAATGTTTTATACGTGTTCAGGTAAAAGGGTGTATACGTATAGTTCTATCTGCAGGCCTGTTTTTGTTTACAAAATGACAAAGGCGAACAATGTACATTTTCGGAAAGTGCCTTTAAATCCGGACAAAGATTGGTATAGGAAAAAATTCTCTGTGAAACCCAGTAAGAGAGCGTAATCTCTTTGCTTTTGTATCTTCTTTTGTGATTATATAACAACATATTAAGATTGTATTTGTATCTGATTGCCAAGCAAGTATGCTTCTTATGGCATGGAGAGATTTTTAAGGGAAATAAACACACGATTTCAAGATTCACCTCTTTCTTCCCTATCCCTTCATATCTACGTGTTATAGTATAAGATAACACGACACGAGTCACGAGTGAAACCAACGGAATCATTATCAGGCATAATAAGAATGCCTCATTGATCTTGTGCTCTCAAATGCTACTGCAGAGAGGTCTTTTTTTTAGGAGTTTAATAGTTTTTTTCTATCACGGAATTCTCAGTAGAAGTCAGGACTTATGCCCGGCTGATGGCAAAAAGATCGCCCCTGTCACATAGGATTTAAACGTATCTAGCGAAATGTAGGTGTACTATAGGTAAAAACGCCACATCACGCTACTACAATCTGTCAATTTTTTTTAACAGATTTTCTACTTTATCGCTAAAGCATTAGGTTCAAAGTTGATCGGGAAAATTTGACAGTTCCGGGTAGCTTGATGTGCTGGCGTCTGTACACCACTGCTTAACCCCTCGGGGATTACAGGCGTGGTATTATGTGTGTAATAAGAATTCGCCATTTTCTTGCTACAATTGCCGTCAAAGGAAATGGCGAGTAGCCTCCGCCAGAAAAAAGTCATAAAGTAGATTTTACTTCATCCGACCTGTATTAATAGTAACATAAATTTTATATGTATACCGTATATTACGTTATCTTATCGTAACTGAAACTTGTATCTCGTTCCCTGGGTGACCGTTACTGTTGTTAGTCCTGAAATACTGAAATTTTCGGGTTTTATTCATATTGTTATTGATTAACATTATATTTTCAAATAATTTTATGTTTGGATATAAACTCCGTTGGGACGCGATAAAATGGTAGTTTTGATTGGGGGGTGATTATTTTTTATGGGTTTTTGGTCGTATTAAGTTTTTTGTGTTACCTTTTTCTCTCTTAAATGGTCCCCTATTTAAATATCTGTAAGCGTTTTTTATTATAATGTTTAGATTTGTAAATACAGTAGCTAACGCTTTCGATTTTACATGCTAACACATTCATTATATGCCCCCTACATTTTTATCCAGTCAAATCATCATGGCACTAATCTTGCCAAATCAGAACCAACTAAAATTATACAAATCATAATGGCACGATTATTAAATACCAACTAAAATTTATATTACATTAAACTAACTAATCCTTTCAAATAATTGGTTGCATTCGACATGAGAGGAAATCAATGTGGATGGTTTAGTCTCAAACCAAACCAATTTATATATGAAAATATAGGTGTCCCCCCTATATTTCACTTTGCAGCTAAAACTGCACGTCGCAGACGCATAGTGTTTGTATGTCGCAATAGATACAAGGCTCCCATCGTACACTATGGTGGTTGCAAGTTGATACCTATAAGGGTGTAGAAGATGCGGGGGTTGAAAGATGAGATTTCTAAAAATGTGTGATCATATTAATAAAAATGTTTAGTATATCAGTTAATGTTAGATGACTTAAGATATTAATGTCTACTTAGTCGTAAGATAATGTAAAAACAGGTAAAATCAATAAATTAATAAGAAAAAAGAAAATGTGTCTTTTATATGAAAAAATTATGAAGTAAGTAGTGATAGATTATTAACATTAACAAATAACTATACAATTAAAAATCACCCATCGAAGCGGGTATTCACAGCTAGTTACTTAATCGACCGTTTGCAAACAGGGTTCGGTTATGCAAGGACTTATCAAATTGGTTAAAGTTGATGGTTTTCCTCCAGTTGGCGAAGTAATCGTGGTCTCCAAAGAAATCTCAATTCAATCACATTACTTGGTCACATAATCACTGACACCTTCCTCAATTTTTTTCTCTGTCCCAATTACAACCTTCCCGAAAACCATTGAAGAAAGGTAGGTAAGATACATATTTCAATACCATTCCTTGGTACCAAAGAAAACGTAGAAAATGAATTACTGTTCAATCATAATTTCGCTCGCAAAAGAAGCATTATTTATTTGAATCAATGGTAGCGGAAATATTTTCCACATTTTCTTAGTTGTGTAGTAAAACCGAGTTTATTCTGAAGAAAAATAATTACGTAGTAACATTTGGACCAAGGTTGGTAAACATCAAACGTGAGTTGGTTGTGAACATTGGTCGATACGGCCAATTGTTAGGGTTGTGGGCAGATATTTGCATGTACATCAACTGAATTGAATTCTGCAACACGTATAGTGGTTTCTTGGAAGTATCGGCTATATATTCTGCGTTTTATGAATAGTATTCTGTTTCTATGAAATAAATATACTACACAAAACGTATAAAGTTACGAAGTCTGCATGTCCAGGGATTTATTAATGTAACATTATGCCTGTAATTCCCAAAGAGTTAGGCAGAGGCGTAAATATATTACACATATTTTGTCAGTTATGTTTTGGTCCAATGCAATAGGGTCGAGCTCATAGCCCCAGTCCAGACTCCGGTCTGCTACTGACCTACTACCCACGATCTTAGCCGTTGCGCTTGTGAAAACTAGACCAACGAGGCTGCGAGAACGAAAATGAATAATAATTACCATGAACAGGTTTTCAAGGTCCGAAGGCGAGAACACCCAATGAAAGACACAAACTGTTTCCAATTAGGACAATTTAAATTACAAGGAATCGCGCTAACAAAAAAAAAAAAGAAATCCAAAACTATACAACGTGTAACGTTAAATGCGCAAAACCTCAGACACCCCAACAGATTTTTAATTCAATTGACCTATTTCAAAGAGAAAATAAGTCATTAAAAAAATTGTAAAGGTTTTATGTGCTGTTTTAGTTTTACTGGCCATTCTGATCGTTTCTTGCGTCTGCGACGACGCTTTATCGAAGGAGGAGTCGTCACCGGGCTGCTGCGCCGCGCTGACATTGGCTTGCTTGACCTATTAATAAATAGACACGGCAACGTTTTTAATGAAGATTTTTTGAAAAATGTGACCTATATTAAAAAGTGGTTCAATTAATACTGCTCGTTATTCTGATCAAACTATTTTCAGGTTTTGCGCATTTAACGTTACACGTTGTATATGGTTTGCTCGGTAAACAAACCATGGCGCGATCTGTTTCGATCCCGACGCCATGTAAATAAAAATTAAAATAAACCAGGTAAATTTTTGCACATATGAAATATTAGACATACCATCAAGGATAACAGTAAAAATAAACTTAAAACGTATACTAAAAGACTAAAATACATAATTAAACAGACACAAAAAGCACAAAACAATAACTTTATAAATACTGCTGATAATAAAAGCAAAGCTACATGGAGCATAATTAATAAGCAGAAATCAAACTATCCTAAACAAGGTATTAATAGCATAAAAATTGACAGCAAAATTATAAATAACCCTGAACAAATAGCGGAATCATTAAATAATTATTTTATAGACCAAATTGAATCTCAAAGTGACATTAATCTTAATAGTAAACCAATAATAAACTCTCATCCTAATTCAATATTTATGACACCCACAGTACCCCTTGACATATTTGAAAATATTAATTCCCTGAAAAATACTAAAAGCGCTGGATATGACGACATAACCACCGAGGTAATAAAAGCCACATCTCCTATCATTGCACCAATACTCAGCCACATTATCAATGGTAGCATTGAGACAGGCATTTTCCCAGAAAAATTGAAAATTTCTGTGATTAAACCTATACATAAAAAAGGCGATAAGCAAGATCCTAGCAACTACAGACCAATCGCGCTTATTCCCGTATTCTCTAAAATTTTTGAAAAAGTAATACAAAACAGCATATATTCATTTCTAGAAACTAACAAAATCTTGGTTAGTGAACAGTATGGTTTCAGAAAAAATAAAAACATTGACTCTGCTATTTACAGACTTGTAGAACACGTTCTAACTAACCTTGACAATAGAACTCCTGTAGTTGCATTATTTATGGACATGTCAAAGGCATTTGACTATGTTAACCATAAAATACTGATAAACAAGTTGGAAAAATATGGAATTAGAGGCAATGTCCTTGAACTTATCAAATCATATCTGACTAATCGAGAACAAATTACATACATAAATAAAGTCTGTCCCTATACAAGAACTGAAAAGACGTATGCCTCTACACATAGACAATGCATGTTTGGTGTGCCGCAGGGAAGTGTTCTTGGTCCATTATTATTCATTATATATATTAATGACATGCCAAAAACTATTAATAATCCAATGATTTTATTCGCTGACGACAGCACAATACTAATCAAAAGTAAAGATGATGTGACATTCGAAAAAGAAATAAACGACAACTTAAATGATATAATAACTTGGCTAACTAGAAACAACTTAAAAATAAATCTTGAAAAAACAAATTACGTTTCATTTGAACAACAAACACACAATAAAAAACCGGATATACGTTACGGTAACAAAATTATCAGTGAAGCCGAACACACTAAATTTTTAGGTATTTGGATAAATAAAAATATGAGCTGGAAAACACATGTTGAAAACACCTGCAAAAAGCTTAGCCAGTATTCTTATGCTCTCCATAACCTAAGAAAAGTGTCAAATCGTGCAACCTTATTAATGGCGTATCACGGGTATGTTGCTTCTACTTTACGCTACGGACTTATATTTTGGGGGAACTTGCCAGACAGAGAAATGGCGTTCAAAGCCCAGAAACAATGCATAAGGGCAATGTGTGGCATACAAAGCACAGAAAGCTGTAAGCCACATTTTCAACAGTTGAAGTTACTAACATTCCCGTGTCTTTATATATATGAAATGGCGATCTTTGTCAAAGCAAATCTACATCTTTATACCCATCTAAGAAGCGCACGACACAAAAATAAAATATGCGTAAGACGTCATAAAAAAGCAGTATTTAATAAAAACATTTTGGGCATGGCACCAAAAGTATACAATAAGTTGCCAAAAAGTATCACAGACCTACACAAAATGAACCATTTCAAATTATGTTTGCAGGAATTCTTAGTTGCAAAATGTTACTATTCAATTAATGATTATTTAAATGACAGATGAGTCGATTTTATCTCAAATGGCACCACAAATATAATTATTATGGACATTTTGATCTGACTTGTGTATTTGACATTTTTATTTTTATTTTTTTTTAATTTGACATTCTTTTTTTTAATGTACTCTAACTCAATTTAAAATTTATTTGTACCTAATATATTAATTTGCACACCTCAGTAGGTTATAATACAATGTACCTTTTATACTTGTAACACCTTTTAAACATGTATTATGCAAATAAATTATTTGATTTGATTTGATTTGATTTGATATATTGCAGAATGTCCTTCTCTTAATCTAAACCGCCCACCGTGCAACATGTCTAGTAATATGGAGTGCCCAGATACACAATCTTCTATCCATTGTAACTATATCAATTTTATTTTCTCATAGTCCGAGAGAAGAGGGAGGAGGAAAGAGGGTGAGGGGTGAAGGAAGAGTCTGCGCGCACACTTGTGCACTATAATGTCTCCCTCGTCGAAGGCTAGTCTGTGTTGAGACTGGCCGCCGTGGCCGAAATATGTACGGTCTGGACGACTTTTATTTATATCAATTTTGCTAAGAACTTAAAGAGATCCTATTTGCGGATAATAATGAGCTCATATTATGAAGGAAAGAAATATTAGGTATTTTTATTCACCTTATTTACTATTATAATAAGAGGAATTGTGTCGAAACTAGCAATTGGTTCGTTCGGAGATATTTATCGGGTTCAATCAGTCAGTGCCAATTGTTGTCTGCTGGCATTCGGATGTTTGTTAATCAATCTGATAGATTACAATATGTATGTTAGTAGTTGGCCACTACTTCTACAAGTAGACAGGTATAAAGTCATTGTTTATTTAGTCGTGTTCCATAGGTGTGATTTTTGACCTCAAATAGAACCACTTTAAAACTTTGTTGGTAATTAATAGGTTTATAATTTTATGGTGAGTACTAATATTTCATTGTGCGGTTCCAATTCAACCACTGACAAAAATAATAGGAGTTAGGGTACGAACCAAACTACATCTATATTTCTCTAGTTTTCCCAAGTGTTTATAATGGTTTTGGATAGTTTGGTAACGTTCATTATTGTTAAAGCTATCCTAAGTATTGCCATACAACGTGGACAATGTCGCCAGTCTCTTGGGTACATACATTACCAGTCGACAGCGATGCGGGTGAATTTTTCGACACTATAGTTTAGTTTGTGAATAGTTTTAGGTAAATAAATAAATAAAAAAAATTTAATAAATAAATATTATTTTAGAAAAAACAAAAGGCATACGTATTATAACTATATGTACAGACGCCAGCACATCAAGCTGGGAATGTCAGTGGATTTTTGTGTTTCAATGTGTCACTGATTAGGATGTTCTTGAAACTCCTTGAAACTTGATTGTGATGTCATTTCAATTACCGTGTGTTACGTCATCGACGTCTCTCTCGCAGAGAGTAGTGAGAACTTTATACACTGATTAGGTTTATGTACAGACACCAGCACATCAAGCTACCCGAAACTGTCAGATTTTCCCGATCAACTTTGAACCTTATACTTTGGCGATAAAGTTGAAAATCTATTAAAGAAATCTGACAGATTGTAGTAGCTTGATGTGCTGGCGTCTGTACATACGGCTATACATACTTTTCAAGCAAGATACATAAAAAAGTAAAATATTATATTATATAAACACAAACACGGCAAACACACACTTCACAGGTTTTGTTTATTTTATAGATATAGCTGAACACTGTCTCTTAAGATACAGCAGTGCGATTCTGTAACCACCTCACCGTGAAAACTTAGGTGAAATGGTCGTAGAGTGAGCTGTCAGTGCCACCTGATACTGGATTGACCAAGAATACATTTACAATCATAATCGACATTTTAATAATATTTTTTTATGCTATCAATTCACATTTGGAATATTATTGATTTTGTTTTAAATTTAAACAAAATTCGGTTAGTATACTTACCTACTTACTTGTAATATGATTTTCGACAATTTAATCATAGAAGATAGGTAATTTTAACTCACTTCCTCTAGAGTATCTATATCGAAGCTCTCGTGATTTCCCTTAGGGCCGTGTCTTATATTAGATAAGACGTCACAACTGAGCGTAGAAAAATAAACCGATAAGTTATAGTTAGCTGTAGTCCCTAAAATACCGAGATATTTCGTACCTTGGATACAAGAATACAGAATGATGCGCCAAAATGAGCAAAGACAATGCCTGTGCCTGTTCCCTAAGCTGAATAAAGATGATAGAATATTAAACTGTCGTTTTGTTGGCCTTGAAAGAATGTCTGGTTAGTGCGCCAGGGGTTGAAGTCTCCTTATTAATAGGTGTAAGTTTTTCTCAGCTTGCAATAATAACTTCTCTGTGCTACTCGTACAATACTATTGTGTATCGGCGTAACGTATTAAATTCTGAATTATCTAAAACAAGGTTTAGGGCAATAACTATTTATACAACGTGTAACGTTAAATGCGCAAAACCTGAAAATAGTTTGATCAGAATAACGAGCAGAATTAATTGAATCACTTTTTAATATAGGTCACATTTTCCAAAAAATCCACATTAAAAACGTTGCCGTGTCTATTTATTAATAGGTCAAGCAAACCAATGTCAGCGCGGCGCAGCGGCCCGGTGACGACTCCTCCCTCGGTAAAGCGTCGTCGCAGATGCAAGAAACGATCAGAATGGCCAGTAAAATTAAAACAGCACATAAAACCTTTACAATATTTTTAATGACTTATTTTCTCTCTGAAATAGGTCATCATCTGCCTAGCCTTTTCCCAACTACGTTGGGGTCGGCTTCCAATCTAACCGTATGCAGCTGAATACCAGTATTTTACATGGAGCGACTGCCTATCTGACCTCCACTATCCAGTTACTGGGTAATACGATAGCCCTTGGCTTGACTGGTTATCAGACTTTTAGGCTACTGACGACCCGTGTCGTCTGTAACGTGTCAGCCGGGTCCAAAAAAAAAAATTAAGTATTTTTATAATATATATGCTTTTTCTAACTTAATCTTACATCCAAATAAATTTAATTTGCGTAAAAACTAAAAATCGTGCATTTAAGAGTTAAATTACTTTTTCGTATCATCATCATCATCATCATCGTCAAGTTCGACGTCGAGCAGTGGACGTCTTGCGTGTGAAATCGTAAGACATCAAATTGTAAGACATCCACTGCTGGACGTCGGCTTTCCAACAAGCGTCGCCATATCAAAGATCCTTTCTCTCATACTGCAAAGCAAATATATTATTACTCAAGTGTCAAGTGACTACGGAAGTGCTGGATCAGCTGTCAGAGAGTTACGACGTACAAGTGTGGGTAGACGAATTGAACCAAGTAGTGGTAAAAACTTATTTGAATTAAAAAAAAAAACCGGCCAAGTGAGAGTCGGATTCGCGCACGAAGGTTCATGAGATACAGCCTGGTGACAGACGGACGGATGGATGGTCGGACGAACAGCGGATTCTTCCCCGGCGGAGGGTCCCGTTTTACCCTTTGGATACGGAGCCTTAAAAAGCGATGACACAAATTATGCTTTGTCAAATAAGTTTTAGAGGGTGGATGTGAGCTAACTTCTTACATCAACAAAAGCAACGAAGCCAAAATAATCTCATAATAGAAGAGGAAGAATTTAAGTAATCTGCGGAACCCCTAAAACATGAATCATTCAGATTAATGTTTTTTCTTCACTCACAACGTTATCCCCCTTGTCTCAACCGAGACCTTCACTAATCCGAGAACAAAAGAAAAACTCGCTAGCTACAAGATATCTAGTAGAATCTAGATTTTCTTCGCGTAAAAGTCGTAAAAATGGACCGAGGGAAACGAATTATTACGTCGCTTTAAGCTGAAGCGACAGACGTGAAATAGCCGCTTATCGGGGTAATATATTTTTTGACCAGTGTCATGTTTTTCTAAGGATGTTTTCCATCAAGATATTATACACTTAGAAATAAACACTGACTTAACTAGTTAAGCTCTTTGGAAAGTAGCTCGCCCGGTGTGGTAACTATCTATAATCACAAACAACCACCAGTTGTGGCAAAGAGAACCATCGATTGGGTCCCATTAAACGCGCGACGACATCGCGGCACGCCAAGACGAAGATGGGGAGACGAGCTTGACTCCTACAGAAAGCACTGGCTGGCACTAGCAAGAGACAGAATTATGTGGAAAAGAGAGAGGGAAGCCGTTGCCCGGCAATGGGACAATACAGTCTAGTTAAATAAGATTAAATTCGCGTATCCCTGTACGTGTTTAAGGGGTACACGGTTAGAAAATTCTTAGAAAAATTACTGTGCTCGTCACTGTAAAGTGAGTGCAAGTGACATCTACAGAAAATTTTCTGAGTGAGATTGGGAAAAATTCACTATTTGTCCAATAAATTTTGCTGTGCAGCAAAAGAATTTTTACTGTGCCAGCATGGTAATTTTTCCATTACCACTCAAATGCACTCAGATTATGAGGCAGCACAGTAATTTTTCTAAGATTTTTCTCTCCGTGTATGGTGCCTGTATTACTTCTCTTATATGGTGCCTGTGTTATTGTGATTGAATCAACTCAAGATGTCTCTCGTAGGTATTGCTTATGTAGGTAGCGTTGACCAAGAGGGCCGTTGATTTGATTTTCATTTAATAAAATAAGGAAAAACTAAAATTGAATAATTGAATCTACACATTGGTATGTACAGACGCTAGCACATCAAGCTACTACAATATGTCAAATTTCTTTAATAGATTTTCAACTTTGTCGCTAAAGCATAAGCTTCAAAGTTGATTGGAAATAAATTACAGTTTCGGGTAGCTTGATGTGCTGGCGTCTGTACTTGCCGTTCGTACCCGCAACCTCTTGAGAAGTGTTTTTTTTTTTTTCTTCATTATGAAATGTTTAGTTTATAATCATTTAGATGAACGTTCTAGTATGTAAGGGTTTATTTAGGCTTAGCGGGAACTGTGCAGACTGATAAGTAGACTTATTAGAATACACATTATTATTTAATGACGGAATAATACCGGCAAATGGCAGTAGCGTAAAGTTTTAATAGACCATTTAAATAAATCATTTATCATTTATCATTTAAATCTTGGCGGTTTTATGGTTTCACACTAATAGCTTTAACATCGTAGTTGGTTATTTTTACAAAATAATGAGCTGTTGTTTGAAAACATAATGACTTTGTTTTTTTTTAATTATAGGTACATAAAATTGATCATTTATTTTGTACCAGGCTATTTGCACGCTAAAATGAAGTATCACCCTGTATCTGTGTACTTCTTTATGTCAAACTAGCGACCCGCCCCGGCTTCGCACGGGTGCAATGCTGATCACTACATAGTATAAAACAAAATCGCTTCCCGCTGTCTGTCTGTCTCTATGTATGCTTAGATCTTGAAAAGGTTTTTGATGAGGTTTTTTTTTATAGATAAGAGTGATTCAAGAGGAAGGTTTATATGTATAATACATGCATAATATAGTAGAGACACACTGATAATTTTAGAGCCATTATTTCTCGTAAAAAGTATAGGATAAAAAATGGTTATTGTGGGTTATCCCTAAGAGATAGACATATACTATCGCGGACTTTTTTGTAGAGATTTTTAGGTTGTACAATACTGTAGTACATTATTTTGATCTATCTCGAATGGTTCAGCCAGCGTTTACAATGTAAGCACAAAAAAATGTGTTTATTTACGACATCACATTAATAACCTCTAAAATTATCAGTGTTTTTCTACTATATTATGCATGTATTATACATATAAACCTTCCTCTTGAATTACTCTATCTATTAAAAAAAACCGCATCATAATCCGTTGCGGAGTTTTAAAGATCTAAGCATATGTAGGGACAGACAGACAGGGAAGCGATTTTGTTTTATACTATGTAGTGATAAACAATATTATTATTATAACCAAAAAAATCATCATTAATATACTTTTATCGATTGAAAAACTTCATGACATTTTGAAATTAGTAATATTCATTATTCACATACTTACTACGTGTTGTAACATTACATAGCGAGTGTCCTTTTTTGACACTTTACTTACCAAATATATCCCGTACGCAAAATACGCGCATTGACGTGGAGTTGCGGACACCAGCCCGTGTTACCTATTATTACCAAATATATCTTCATTAAAACGTAAAATGTTTTCTGCATTAAAACCTACTTTAATTAATACATCTCTCAGCTTTAGCATACTGTATTAACAAATACGGTACCTATTTTTATTATAATTTTAAAGACGAAATTCCAGGAAAATACAGCGATTCCAAAAAGGCGACTGCTCTGCTAATGGACACCAGCTTGCAAAGTAAGAAATAAGTGCATAATAATTATTATTTCTCAGTACGTAATAACCGCCTTGTGAAGGCCGCAGGAACCCGTTTGATGCGAGAAGCACAAAACCGGTAGAAGTGGAGGTGCTTGGGGGAGGCTTATGTCAGCAGTGGACGTCTTCCAGCTAAAATGGTGATGATGATGAGTGCGTAATAAACGTACGATCGATCATGACTAATCTAAAAGCCAGCCTACTGTAGTAGCCAACAATACGACTGAATAATACTGAGATAAAGCTTGATTCGAATCAGTTAGTGATTTTACTGTCTCTTAAGAATAGCCCAGCGATTTAGAATTAAAATCGACGCAGAAAATGCGTTAAATAAAATACATATAATAGAATACTCTTTATTATGTACACCATATAAATTACAGACATAAATATAGAAATTTTACGAAGGGTGACACAATGGGCGGTCTTATCGCTAAGAGCGATCTTTTAAAGACAACCTTTGGATGGATTGAAAAGGGAAGGAGAGACAAATAGTAACAAACGAATACATACAGGGTAGCAAGGTGGTAAGGATGATTCTAGATCCCCTGGCGTAGAAATGATTAGTCTGTTATCAGAAAAAAATCTGCTGTTTCATAGAAAAGTGCAATAACTACGCGTTTAAAATGTATAAACCAGCAATGTTCTTTTATAATCGACGAAAAATCTCAACTCAAAGGTGACCAGAATCTTTTTATTATTTATTTAAACATCTATGTACTCACGTATATAAACAGTCTCTTCCAGCATACCTGCGATAGGACAATAGATAGAGAAATGTAGACAGCGTGTGAAAGAGGTATAGGAGACAAAAAAAAAAAACATAAAATCATAAGCAATTATTCATTTAATAAAACTAAACAAATACTATGAGAATATACTTCCATACATACAAATAGACATACATACATACTTCTAAAATAAATATCACTAGAATGATAATAATTATAACTTAATCAAAATAATAAATCATGTACTGAATCCAGCAGCGTCGATATCTTTGCCACCCTGTGCAACATTCTCATTACAAATTTATTTAAATAGGTCAAATTTCGGTTCGGTTTTTGAAAGCCTATCTAATAATATACCTAACTGGACAGTTTGTACTAGGTAAACATAGTCGTCCACAACATCGAGTGTAGCGTGTCCGTAGCCAAAGTTATGACTGAATACTATCAAGATCGACACGAGTTACTGCTCAAAGGACCGATCTGTCTAGATTCGTCAGACCATTGGCGTTAAACAAAGCTGATCATCACTGGTGATTGTATGATGGCAGTTCAGTTAGTGCTTTACAGAGAACAGCCGTGCGATTCTGTAACCATCTCACCGTGAAAGCTTGGGTGATGTGAGCGTGGATTGAGCTGTCATTCGCTAGGGATTAACACTATTAAGTGCTCACTTCACTTATGATTTCACGGTGAGAATTTTACAGAATCGACCGGCAGACCTTTTGGAGCCATTTCATTTTCATTACTGGTACGGAATCAGTTAGTGGTTTGATGGATGTCTGTTAAAGATAGTAAAGAGATTTAGAATTAAAATAGACGCTAATTCTGCGAATCAAAATAATTATATTTGTATATTATTTATTGACTTAAATAAATACATAGCAGTCAAGATTATACATTCAATACCCTTGTTTTGACATGAATATTATTTTTATGTTAATATAGACACAGTTAAAATAGAATGAAATAAAATTATTATTTCCTAAACTTGACATATTTTATATTATATATAATTAATCAGCAAATTCTTAGCTAGATTTCCATTTGAACATCGTAAGCAATTCGTTCAGTTATCAATTTGTTCAACTCAACCAATACTTTTTGTAAGTAAATTACCTTCAATCGAATGTCTGATTTGGATTCAAAATCACGTGACAAGTCTTGGCGTCCCATTACCGGAATGTCGGTTACAGGGAAATTCCCAGGCCTAAGGGGTCGTTATTAGGAACTCGATTGAAATTTTGTGGTTGCCTCGAAATATTATTCCCGGGACTCGTATACTTAACTGAAATGTCAAGTCGAGACGGAAAGGTTAAGTTGTTAGAACAATTGAAATGTCAAACGGTGTTATTCAATGTTATTTTTTTTCCGGAGGGATTTTATGGAATGGATAAAAAAACCACACTTCCTCTCTCCTTAAACAGCATTATTATATTTTCTTTACTCCTGTTTCATGTCTTTTATTATATGTATATATTTATTTAGATTAGTATAATATACTTTATAATAATATGTGTATTTATTGTATCGCGTAAATGGTACATTATTTGTCTCTCCTTCCCTTTTCAATCCATCCAAAGGTTGCTTTTCAAAGATCGCTCTTAGCGATAAGACCGCCGATTGTGTGACCCTATGTAAAATATCCATATTTATGTCTATAATTTAATGGTCTACATAAAAAAGAGTATTCTATTCTATTCTACACAATGTCATACGATGGAGGACGTCCATCACTTGTTGGTGGAGTGCGTCAGGACCGAGCTGCTAGAGAGGCGCTGATGAATACCTTCAAAATTAATTTGATAGATGTTGGTTTTGTTCAAAGTATATTATCAGAGCCTGTCTCGAATGCAGCTATCTTACTTTATAAAATAGTACATAACGTTTTGAAATCCGAATAGTATAAAGCTATTATTGTATTAGGTTATGATGGGGCTGGCATGGTCGTATTGTGACCAAAAGTAAATTTATAATAGATATAAAAAAAAAACTATTCTAATGGCTCTGTTTTCAAGATCAGACTGCGTAAGGCTGCCTGTCCATTGACACGGAGCCAGGCTGCGGAGCGGAGAAACGGAGAAATATTAACCAATAGAATTGCATAAAATCTCAATATCATTTTTCTATTGGTTAATATTTCTCCGTTTCTCCGCTCCGCAGCCTCGCTCCACGTCAATGGACAGGAAGCCTAATAGGTACAAACTATTAAGGATAACATATTGAGACTCTTAAACATTATGTAGTTATTGATGTAGACTGCCTCATTGGTCTGGTTGACGGAAGCCTCACTATTTAGCAGGAGGTCTTGGTTTCGAACCCCGGGCCGGGCAAAGTGTTATTGGGTTTTCCATCTCGAATTTCTGAGTAGCAGCCCGGGGTTTAAATCCGTGCCCGGGTGATGTCAATAAGCTCGCCCCCTATTCTTGAGAAGTCCCAAGAATAGGGGGCGAGCCTATTATCGTCATAAACATTTCTGTAAACATAACTGGATTTGCCATGGCTGTTTTGCCTGGATTTGCGTAATGTGGGACGCCCCCCAGCTAGATGGACGGACGACCTAAAGAAGGTAGCTGGGGTAGACTGGAGGCGGAAGGCGGAAGACAGGGTGTTGTGGCGCAGTCTGCGAGAGGCCTATGTCCAGCAGTGGACTGCGAAATCCAGTTCATCAACTCAGCCTGTTGATGAACTGGATTTTGGGAAAACATGGTGTGATGATAAGTTATTTAATGTTCGCTAACTTCGCTAAATATTTTATTTATACAATAACAAACGAGGATTAATAAAATTAATCCAAAATATTTGGGTCCTAAAAGAATAAAGGTATTAAACCATAACAAATCTTCTCCAATATTAATACGTATTGAAATACCAACAACAAAAATAGAGGGAAAATATAATTCAGCAGCTTTTAAGGTAGGTAACACGTAACTTGATAAAAATATCACGCGAAGGCGATACTATCTCCCCTTAAATACGGAAAGCCGATCTTCAAAGTAGATTGTTAAACATTTTAACAGATTTGTTAAGGAAATTTTTGGAACGCTCCTTTTTACAAGCTTTTTCTCCGGTTGTCCAACAATGGAAATTTTCATGTTGACGCAATTTACAGTACAGCAATTTTTATAACTATAGAATATAATAGTTTATGAGTTTTGAACAATTGTGTGGTTTTATTTTTTAAGTTCTAAGTCATTTTATAACATTAGAACTCGTAGTATGATTTTACTCCTACTTTGTAGTGTCAACCACCACCGAGTTTTTTTTTTTTAACGGGCAAATTATTACTAAAAACAGTCACCTCACTCAAAACACCTTATTGAACATCACGGCCCACTTGAGTGACAACAGCTCTTCCTACTCATGCGCATGCGCTAAAACTTGAAAGTGGACTCTCTCAAGTACCTCGGTGTAACTATTGACAAAAACCTTAACTTCAATTCACACATTCCACATCGATCTGTTGTCCAAGAGAATTAGGAAGTTCATCTTCATTTTTAAACGCCTAGCTATGATCTCAAAGGTGTTTTTATGAAAATTCATGAAACAGTATACTTTGCACTCTGTCAATTTTCCCTAAATAACCAATATACCTATAGACATTAGAGACTCATTGAATAGCAAAAACATAAAGCGTAACCTGAAAGAATCAACTCGATTATAACTTAACTGTTAATGGCGCGTAGATCAAATCTCAGGCGATGGCATGATAAGACAGACCCCAGAGGTCTTATTGTGTGATTTGTTTAATTCTAAGGAAATTGTCATTTATAAAATAAAATTAATAATTAAAAAAACTCTATTAAGCTATTACATTTCTGTTTGGTTTGGTGCAGTTTTTACAAAGTTTTTATTTTACTGATTTTCTTTTAAAACTGTGATCAAAATCGGAAGTTGAAATGTCATATGAAACAGACCCCCGAGCTTTAGCTGGGAAAAAGTGAAGCAACAGACGCCCCAGCAGCAGAGCAATATTTTGACATTACGTTTCATGTATTCAGTTTTGCCTATTCCAACAGTTTCTATTTTAATAGAACATTGAATGGAACCAGCTATCTTTCGAATGTAGCTCGCACCCACTTACAGTCAACTATTATAGCTACTGGGAAAATAGCCACGGATTTTCCCAGTATCAGTGTTATTGGTATTTTTCCTCAGTTCAGTATTGAGTTACTGAGCGGTTTTCTGAAAGATATGATGGATAGCTGAATCTGACTTGTGTAAACAAGTTTCGTTTCAAAATCGATCCCGCTAAACAAATCAAGCGGGAAGTTTGTGCTGCGGATTTTATTTTTCATTACTTGTAATTCTTTGGTTTATGTTGTTAGTATCAAACACAACAAAACTGTGGTCCTTTGAGTCGTGGTCTATTGAGCACGACTCAAAGGACCTGGAAGAACTGTTGAGAAATTCTATTGAATTTCTCACCAGTTCTAAATCAATTTCTACTTGGGTACCTACTTATTTGCTTTTCAATAATATTATATTACCTGTACGTGAATTCTGGGTTACCTCTCTGACTTGCCTAAATAGTAAATCAAAAGAAAGTCTTTTCTGTATAATAAATAGTCAACAGCCTACAGCAGTTTTCTGCTGGACAAAGGCCTCTTCAATTGCACGCCATTCAGCTCGATTCTCAACAACTCTCCTCCAGCTGCTACCAGCTACCCTGTGACGATCGTCGCTCCTCCTATAAAAAAAAAAAAAAATCCGAAAATTAATTTAAATTTTTCTGTAAGACATCATCATCTGCCGAGCCTTTTCCCAACTATGTTGAGGTCGGCTTCCAGTCTAACCAGATGCAGCTGAATACCAGTATTTTACATGGAGCGACTGCCTATCTGACCTCCACAACCCAGTTACTGGGTAATACGATACCCCTAGGTAAGACCGGTTGTCAGATTTTCGGGCTTCTGACTACCCGTAACGACAGTCAGAGATCTACGAATGACAGCCGGGACTAACGGCTTAACGTGCTTTCCGAGGCACGGAGGGGTCTCGGTATGTAATGATGGTCACCCATCCACAGACCAACCGCAGCAAGCGTAGCTTAACTTGATCGATCGACCTGTGCGGCTGTTATTATTTAGCCACGGGCCCCTCCTTTTTTTTCTGTAAGACAATTGTAAGAAAAAAAGCCTGTAAACTCAAGGCTTTGTTTGTGTAAACATAATCTCTCGATAGGAGCAACGCCAGACATGTCTGGTTTATTTAAAAAACTCATTTGCTTGTCACCGTTGTACTTTCGGAGTGAAATTACGGCCTGAGCCACACACGGCCAGCAATATTGGTAACAAATTACATTGTCTTCATGAATATTTCATAGTGTAAGACCCGGGCGATATTTATCTAAAAATTAAACGTACCTTTTGTCATTATTTTTTTTAGTCTGTGCTTAACAATTAGTACGTGCTAGACTATTTAGGAGATGAACATTATAGTAAATGAAGATTTTTTTTTTCTTTTTAATAAATGTTAAAAGTATTTAAAACTTTAACATAATTTGTATTCTGAGGTCTCTCTTCGTTAGTGTTAAATAAAGTTAAAATGGAATTGAGAACCCAATCCAAATCGTGGTAATCAATTGAAAATCAAATAGAGTTTGCTTTATTGTTGAAAGAATGAAACTGCATTCCCACGATTTTGTAAATAATCTTGATAAAGCTCACAAACATCTGACGGAGGCTACTAAAGGCAATCTTACCCGAATGTTAGACATAACACACAGGATAAAAGATACACGCTAAGAAGACTATGCTTTGAAATCAAGTAAGATACCCACGAGTTTGTTAGTAATTTGGCACTGAGGTAAAACCATACTATTCTTAATATTGGTCATATCAAAACGAGTCATCAACGGTTATGGCTATCACTTTATTACTGTACCGAAGGAAATAACACATTTATATCCATTCTACATCGCATGTATTTGCCATAAGGAAAAATGCGTCAAGCTGACATGCCTATATTTTGACCATTATTAGACGAATAATGTTTTTCTTACAAAAATCGAGTTATGAAGAAAAACTTTGAAAAGTGAACTTTATATGATACGCGGTGATTATGTCTACCTTATTACCTGTTATTTCTTACCATTGATTTTCCCAACTATATTGGAGTCGGCTTCCAGTTTCATCAGATGCAGCTGAGTACCGGTATTTTACATTGAGCGATTGCCTATCTGACCTCCACAATCCAAATTACTAGGAAACACGATACCCCTCAGTAAGACTGGTTGTCAGACTTTCGGGCTTCTGACTACCGGTATAAAACTTCAAAGATTTACGAATGACAGTCGGGACCACAACAGCTTAATGGCTTAATGTACTTTTCTTAGCATGGAGGGGTTTCGATAACTGATGGCCACCCATCTAAAAATCGACCGCGGCAAGCGTAGCTTAACCTTCGATCGACCCGTGCGGCTGTTATTATTTAGCTTCAAGCTTCCTTGGTTTTTTAAGACTGTCAATCATCTATTTAGTTTTGCGGCTTTTTAATTTTATGGTCAAACAGTCAGCTATGGATGTAGCATTGTCCTTAGATCCATCTCAATCCTTAATTAACTAACGCCCAGTCCTTTTTTTTTTCTATGTGATTGGTACTATCTACGAGTACACTTTTACATTAATATTATAAAGAGGAAAGATTTGTATTTTTGTATGTATGTTTGTAACGAATAAACTCAAAATCTCCAGGACCGATTTAAAAAAAAATTCACCATTAGAATGCTAAACTACTCGTATCCCTGAGTAACGTGGGCTATATTTGTTACTAGAAAAAATAAGAGGTGTAAAAAAATTTGCCATAAAATCGCATGTGACTACTATTGATGATTGAACGATTGATGATAGAACAAAAAAAATGTCTACAATATTAAAGAACATATCAATTTCTACAAAGAACTTTGCAATATGATATGTCCAACTATTGTAGTTATGTCACTATAACTATTTTTTTACATTTTAAAAGTTGATAGAAATGCCGACCAAAATCAGACCATGTTATCCATACCTTTGTATTAATCCTTATCCAAATAAATCATTTCGTATTCAAGACTATTTCAAGACCTGTTGATTAATTTTTGAATTATTCAAATCGGTCATTCCATTCAAAAGATATTACGAATTTAAAAATGACAATTTAAACAAAAGTGATCGGTGTGGCCCCACGCAGCGCAGCGGGAATTATCTAATATGTTTGTTACTCCTTCACGCAAAAACTAATGAACCGATTGCGATGAAACTTGATAGGTATATAGCTGTTACTTAAAGCTCTTAATTTTTAACCCGATATTCCCACAGAATCGAAACTTACGCGGGTAAAACTCCAAGGTGCAGCTAGTAATATAATATATAAAATATTTTCCGTATTTACTGGGTAACATTTTATTATCCGCTGCTCCTTAAAATACACATTAAAAGGGTTACTTTGTCGTGTCAGCTGTCTGTTAAGTTTCCGCTGCCGTTAAGTTGAGCAGCATTAAGTTTTATTAACATTTTGTTACTTAATATTTTGTCACATCTTCTACTAAATCTTACTTTGTAATGTGCAGGTACAAGGATTCTGAGATCACGAGGTGGGTATTAAAGTCAAATTCAAATAATTTATTTCAAATTATCACATAAAAAGCAATTTTGAAAGTCAACATGGTACTTAAATATACTTTCTTTTTCACCAATCCACAACAATAAAAGCTAAATAAAATGGATCGTTTTCGAGTAATGATAATGCTTTTCTTTTCGACGTTGACGAAATCGAAATAAAATTATTTCGATACAAAAAGTAAGTGCCATATTGACGTTGATTTGAATCAGATACGATTGATTGATGATTTGATTGAATTTTTAAGAATAATACGAGTATTTAGCACGTCCGATTTTTTTTTTAATTTTAATTTTCATGATTTGAAAATATTAGTAAGATGTATGCAGGTACTAATTTTAAATACTGAATATAAAATTGAAAGTATGTGATTTATTCTAAATAATTTTTGTCTCAGTGTAGCCATGAAATTTAAATGTATCTAATTTAAAAGTCACCGTAAAGGTTTTTAACGAAGGGAATGGAAACATGATGTTTGTATCGCCTGGTTTCTAAGTTAGTTCTCTTCGAGCTTTGAAATCAAAAGGTTATCTTCAAGAAGTCTGTATTGATATTATATTGAGTACATAATTAAATAGTTTGTTAAGTATTGCTATATACTAAGTTTATATGTGTGCAAGAATATAAGTACAGAAATTTTAATACTTCACTTCATACTGTAACCTATTTTGTTGCTGGTGTCTGTGATGCAAGGTTTTTTTCATTAGTACAGGCACCAGCGATACACTTTTTTCAGTAATGTTTATTTTTCACTTGATGACAATTGTTTGGTGAAATTTGAATGTGTTTTTGAATTCACAAGATTTTTTTTTTTTAATAACTTTAAAGATATGAATGGTATTATTTGAGGCCAACGTTGAGAACAGTAGTTTCAATAACTAAAAAAACTTTGCAACGATAGTCGTCCTACTAATAAAAATCAGAGAGCCTACTCAAATTGATATTCTGTCAGCGATTAAGATTATGGAAGTTAAACTATGGTAACTTATGTAAGTCGTAGAAATACGAAACGATGGATATGAGCAAGAAAATGACAATGATGAAAAGTTTATCTAGAAAATTGTACCATTCCATGAATACAAAACACTAGACTCTTTCATTACTAAAGATTGTTATATAAGGGCTGATTTTTCAATCGACAGATAACTTTTATTCGTGGAATAAAATTGTCGTCTGACAGATTTTATATGGATTATTTTATATGGATTATTGTATATGGATTATTTTATATGGATTATATGGATTATTCCTCGGAAAATATTATCTGGCGTTGGAAAAATCAGCCCTTAGGAAACTAAATCACGTAGACACATCAGTAAGACAAGTTGTTATTATGATACAATGTGTTGCTACATTGTGTCAGTCGCATTGTTCTTAAGCCGTATGCATGGAGTGCACGTACGGATGGCATTTACAAGTCGGTTCTACTGCGTATTGTACTGGAACTTGCAGCTGCATTATCTTGTTAGGCTTCCGTATACTCGTACAAAAGTCAAAATGGTCTTTATGGTGACGGTATTACGGTATCTTTCTGTTTTACCCAGTAAATTCAGTGAACTTTCATATTTTTGTATAGTCAGGTAAATTAGTTGTTTATATAATTGACGTTTATTTTTATGACTGTGTTTAGTTTGTGATCTTCCTGTGCGAGGAACAATAAATACTCTTTCTTTCTTTCTTACACTGCGTCAACTTAACGTGTTAGAGCCATTTATGTAATGGTAGTTTAGGTAAGATTTGCGTAAATAATTAAATAAATAAATATACTTTCAAACATTGACATTTTTTATTTGAATGTACGGGAAATTTAAGTTGGTAGGTCGTCAATTTTCTAAACATTTCCCTGACTATAAAATTATTTGGATAAAAATAAAAGCTTTATTAGCAGCGCTATAATAGCGGTCACCATTTGACGATTTACTACGACTACAAGGACCAAGGGATAATATTGTACATATTTTAAAAGAGTAACGGAGGAGGAGGTTATTGCTCATTCTTCTCCATATGAAATTACCCTTGAAAGGGACAACTAGAATCAATTGCATTTTATTGTAAAGTTTCTTTTATGTGCCTATTTGAAATTAATGATTTGAATTTGACTTTGGATTAACACTGAAATATCGGTTTTTTATAATGTGAAATATTCCGAAAGATGGCTTCTTAACACATGATGGTTTGATTAAATTATGTCACGACTTTTAAAGTTGAGGTCCCAAGGACCAAAAATGGACAACGCAATTCCCTAAAATTTTGAGTAATAATATGAAAAACGTACATAGTAATTTATATTTCATGTTCAAACGTTGATTCCCTCGAGTTATTCTTGTACAGTTTTGGTCTACATTTGCCGTCCATCTCATTACTTAGTCAGACATCGTCCGTAATTCATCTCAGTCTGTGTTCTCGTCCTTAAATTAATGGCCAAGGACCCCTCATGAGATTTCCTTTTATTAAAGAATGCCTTTTGAATGTTTGATTGGTGTGCGGCTAATATTAAAAATTATACACGGTGGTAGGTGACATAGTCGCGCAAACGGAAACCATAAGTTCATCATGATTCTTTCTTCTTTTCTTTCTTTTTCTTTAAACTTTTCGTCGTTTATCAAAAAAATAATTCTGCTGTTTCATAAAAAAAGTACTACGTGGTCAAAATGTATGGAACAGCATTTTTTTTTTTTTTTTAATAACTGGCGAATCTTTTCATCATAAGGGGTTTAGAATCATGTACTAAATCCATGGTAACTCGTTTTTTACTTGTTTATCTTCTACTTACATGTGCCATCACTACATAGTATAAAACAAAGTCGCTTCCCTGTCTGTCTGTCCCTATATACATATGCTTAAATCTTTAAAACTGCGCAACGGATTTTGATGCTGTTTTTTTTCATAGATAGAGTGATTTAAGAGGAAGGTTTATATGTATAATACATGCATAATATAGTAGAGAAACACTGACAATTTTAGAGGTTTCTAATGTAATGTCGTAAATAAACACATTTTTTTTGCGCTTACATTGTAAACGTTGGCTGAACCCGTCGAGATATATCAAAATAATGTACTACAGTATTGTACACCTTAAAAAGGTCTAACAAAAAGTCCGCAATGGTATATGTCTATCTCTTAGGGATAACCCACAATAAACCATTTTTTATCCTATACTTTTTACGAGAAATAATGGCTCTAAAATCCAACCGTCTAAATTGAAAGCGCCCTTACAAGGTTGGTCCGAGCGCGCGGTTCCACTAGCCGTGTCGGCTGCCGTCGTCGCCACACGTAACCGTCTGGAACGCACAGACTCACCAGCCTTAAAATAACTGCATTATTCACCTTCCCTCTCAGTAACCTAAATAAATATGAGCCGAGTGCAAGATCCCTCCTAACCTTTAGCTCATTGTATCCTACCATACGTAAAATAAATAAGGTAGTATACATTAACGGGTAAAAGGGATAGACTTCGTAATAACGCTTATATAAATATCTTATAAAATTATTTTGTACTTTCTCCAGTATAAGACTATACTTATTTAGCTTCACGCGGAGCCCAGATGACTGCATTAAATTCTAACTGACTCCTCACCAATGCATTTCATTTCATTTATTCACTAACAATTAACAAATTGTGTCTGAATGTTTACAAAAAAAATATTTGAAGCTAATAACAATATTCAATTAAAAACCAGTCATAATTATAGAACATTCATAATCAATAGATAAATATACAACAATGTCAACACAATCAAATTAAACCAATACCACCCTAATTTCATTTCATTTTGCAACAAAAACAAACACAACACAAACAATCGCATTTAATAAAATAACTATGGATAAAATCAAGTCACTTTGCAAACCTATAGATTATCAAAATTTCAAACTTGTCATAACAAAATAAATTGATTACATTTAAAATAAAACATAATTAATAATATAATACAAATAATTTAGTAATCATCATTAGCTAAGGGTCATAAATTCGTCAATAGAATAGAAACATTTTTCTGCATTTTTGCATTATATGATAATATTAATAATAAGTTGTGCGTCCATGTTCCTGCCACCCTGTCTAAGATGAATAGAATAGAATACTCTTTATTATGTAGACCATATAAATTACAGACATAAATATAGAAATTTTACAAAGGGTGACACAATGGGCGGTCTTATCACTAAGAGCGATCTTTTAAAGACAACCTTTGGATGGATTGAAAAGGGAAGGAGACAAATACTGTAGGTAGTCTGTGGTGTACCATTTACACGATACAATGAATACATACTTAAAGTATATCATACTAATCTAAATAAATATAAATATAATGATAGACACGAAATAGGAGTAAAGAAAATATAATGATGATGTTTAAGGAGAAAGGAAGTGAGTAAGAAGTAACGTGGAAATGTTTACAGAGTAGCTGTTACTAAGAAAGAGCTTATTAAGGCGTTTACGTGCGTAAGATACGCGTGTACAGATTCGGCCGTAAACAAGTTTAATAGAAGCAAAAGTCACCGTGCACAATCAAAACATATATAAAAAAAGTCCTGACTCACTCACTCATTCACCCATCAACGCCCAACCCAAACCCATGGACACACACACACACACAGGTGAACACACACACAAGGACACACAGGACGGATACATAGGTGAATTTTTTACAGATGTTCCTTTTATGATATAGATAAGGAATAGGGATTTTTCAGGAAAAGAAATATAGAGGGGTGGAAGTAGCTGGCAAAATGCTAGTTTATAAGCAAGCATTTAACTGGTGTAACTACCCCATGTATGTAACACTAGGCAGTGCCCCGCGTTTTCAACCACATAAGTTTCGATCCCGTGGGAATATCGGAATAAAAGTATATTATGTGTTAATCCTGGTTATAAACTATCTGTGTACCAAATGTTATCCAAATCCGTTTTGTAGTTTTTGCGTGATAGTGTAACAAACAAACAGAGTAATGTTTGTTACTCTGTTTGTTTGTTACACTGTCACGCAAACACTTCACAAACATTCACATTTATAATATTAGTAGGATCGTGGTCCTTTTTACTGGTTGGCTTAAGCACTATAAATTCACTAGCTATTTCAAGTCATGTTTATATTTTGCTAGAACCTACCTACAAACCGATAAATTGGAAGTGAATATCAACAGTCTTCTTCTTCTTACCGTATCGATGCCAAACATTCAAACATGTTTGGCCCAAGATTCACCTGCGCGAACAATAACAGTCATTGATTTAACTTTACATTTATTTATTAAAACTTTATGCACAAGTAAAAAAAGTACTGTACAAAGGCGGACTTAATGCCTGAGGCATTTTCTACCAGTCAACCTTAGGGTGATGCAGAGACAAAATATGGTAGGTGCAAAATACGGGATAGATAGCTAGGAAATTACTATACAATACATAGATAGATACATATAACACACATTACATTATGTTATTGAAAGGCTTTCCCAGAGCTATTGTTACAATGATATCGTTACATTGATGAGGGCTATAACTAGCACGGATCTTCGATAAGCTGGGTCGTGGTCGTGGGTCGCAGGGGCAAAACAAACTTACAAGAACACACATGAGTTTATTAATTTTTATTTATTTATTTATTTAGGATTTCCAACAAAAGATGTACACAGATCATTAAAACTAAATTAGGAACTAAATAGGTATCACATAGTTGTACTCCTTTACTTACAGGAGACCACAGCATGCATAGTAAAATTTACATGTAAGCTAACAATAACAAAGTTATAATAATGTTTTTAGGATGATGTTGCAACTGCCTCGTTTTTGCAGTGCCTCAGAAACGTTCTCGGTAAGGCATACCAATGGGTTTCATGCCATCATCCGCAAAAAAACGGCCTCATTCTTGAGCAGAATAAGAGGCAGTCGTAATAGCATCCTGAGGGCTGTGGCGACTGATACCTCCTCTGCCATAATAAGGTAATTTGTGCGAAGACTTGTTCCTTAGTTTCTGGTCTTCGTTTTCATTCGTCTTTAGTTTTAAGTTACTAACAATAGTATTTAAGTGCAAAACTGTTTACTAATAATTTATGGATCTCATAGTTGTCCGAAATAAAATGGTTTATTATTATTATAATACTAGTAAAATATTAATAAGTTTTAAAAACTGAAGATTAAAACAAATTCGTTCCTGATAAGTTGTTAGTTTGTTATATGCGGCGAAGTAACTTAGCTATCTACGGATACGTGTAATAAAATTGTAACTAAAAATTTTTGTCTGTTTTCCTGGATGTATGTTCCGAATTAGCGCAAAAACAGCAGAACGGATTTGGATAAAATTTGGCACACAGATAGCTAATAACTTCGGTAGTACGTTACTGTAGGATATTTTTTGACACCCATGCAGATGAAGCCACGGGCATAAGCTGAATATTAATATTGTGATCTCACATAATCATATTTTTCCCAATCAACTTTGAACCTAATGCATTAGCGATAAAGTTGAAAATCTATCAAAGAAATTTGACAGATTGTAGTAGCTTGATGTGCTGGCGGCGTCTGTACTTATAAAAGAGAACAGTCTGTTCTGCTTCAATTCCCAAAAATAATTTCTAAAATGCTTGCCAGAGAATCTCTTCGTAGTATTATTTTACCTACTCTCCACTGACCAACTCACAGAACAGAAAAAAACAGGACAACTAGTTTTCTTTAATTTTAAACATTACAAAACTCCACCATCTTAAACTTAACATTGTTTACCACCATTAAGAACTAACATTTTATCTCCCCAATGTTTTCCAGACTTGAAATAAATCTCTTCACACGAACACATGCTTTATTTTAGACTACCTAGACTTTAGACAAACGACCACTATACCAGATAATAATGGTAGAGTTCAGAATGTCTGTTAATTGTAGCCCCTTCCGACTCTATACTTTTTATTTTATTATCCTGATAGTTGGAGAGCTGAACCAAAAAACAGAAAACTCATTCATAATCGTAAATAGAATAAAATAGTCCCATCTTATTACCGTACCACGACAGGGCAAAGGCCTTTCCCCATACAGAGAAGGCATGAGTATGGATGGCATGACCACTCTTACTGAGGGGGAATGGCGATGTCAGACTTATATTAATTACTAGCTTTTGGCAGTGACTCCACCTGCATGTACGTCAGAAATCACCGCCGGGAACGTACTATCGGGATAGAAAGTATCCTATGTGTTAATCCAGGCTATAAACTATGTAAATGCCAAATTTCATCCAAATTCTTGCAGCCGTTTTTTGCGTGGTGGAGTAACAAATATCCAAACATCTAAACATTCAAATATACAAAATTTCACCTTTGTAATACTACTAGCTGCGCCCAGCGGTTTCACCCGCATAAGTCTCGATCCCGTAAGAATATCGGGGTAAAATTATTCAATGTGTTAATCTTGGTTATAAACCATTTGTGTGCCAAATTTCATCAAAATTGGTCCAGCCGTTTGAGCGTGAAGAAGTAACAAACATACAAACACACACAAACATTCACCTTTATAATATTAGTGTGATTTTAGTGGGATAAATCCAGGTTTCTTCATGTTTCTCTTCACCGATATCAGTGATGTCCATGATAAACTTAAACAGTACATAATTATGAAGTGAAAAACTCGCCGGATTTGAACCCACAACCTCATGCACGTGAGGCGAGGCCCAGAGGTCAGAGGTTGATAGAATAGAAACAAAAAAAAAACAAAAAATTGCCATCGATTAAAGTAACGCAAAAGAAAAGTAAAAAAGCAAAACTTACTTAACTAAAACTCACTTAACTTCCTGTCATATCAAATAAGATAAAAGCTTGCGTTTTCAAGGCAAACATAATGTTGGATACAAGCCAGATAGGCTGACGGCCTCAGGAAAGTAACAAGGGTCAATGTCCATTATACGACTAGAAAAGTATATGCAAGGCCTTGTAACTGAAACCTATAATGGAAATAGTTTTGTGCTTTCCAATAAATCAAATCTTTTTTCTTTCTTCTAGCTAGTAACTAGAGAAATTTTCTCGCCAACTAAAAATAAACCTATCTTTTTTTTGGATGCGCTAGGTAGCCCGCGAAATTCATATTTTCTTACGTTTTTGTAATTGGCAGATCAGTGTAAGGTTGTATATTGAACAAAATACAACATGTAACGATAAATGCGCAAAACCTCAGAAACCCAAACTGATTTTTAATTCAATTGACCTATTTCAGAATAAAGATTATTGAGAAAATAAGTCATTAAAAAAATTGTAAAGGTTTTATGTGCTGTTTTAGTTTTACTGGCAATTCTGATCGTTTCTTCCATCTGCGACGACGCTTTACCGAGGAAGGAGTCGTCACCGGGCCGGCCTCCTGTGCCGCGCTGACATTGGCTTGCTTGACCTATTAATAAATAGACACGGCAACGTTTTAAATGTAGATTTTTTGAAAAATGTGACCTATATTAAAAAGTGGTTCAATTAATTCTGCTCGTTATTCTGATCAAACTATTTTCAGGTTTTGCGCATTTAACGTTACACGTTGTATAATTCGCGAGCGTAACAAGTATGTATTTACAGAATTTTAATCATTAAAGTCGTGTGGGATTACTTCAATATTCCTCGAATAAAACTGCTGATTTCTTCTTAATTATTGTATTTATTTTGTCCATCTTTACATCTAACGAGTTTACACTCATTTCTTCCACCCTAGTGCCCTTTCTGCTTCTTTTATAACTTTTTTAACATTCATTCACTATCTCTTTTACTCTTTGACTATTCCGTACATTCATCTTTCTCACTATCTCAATTCACTATCCCGTTCCTACACTCATAATTATAATCCTTCTGATTGATATTTCATTGAAATAGTAATTCAATAGTGTGAACTTACAGGGTTGTTTGATTAATTTTGTAAAGTTCAACTGATGATTTTAATGATAATAATTCTCTAAAGTCATATTTGTTACGCTCGCGAATCATATTTTAATCAATACGACACCGACCTGCAAATTTTCTTACGTTTTTTTGCAATCAGCCAAAAACGTAAGAAATTTTGAATTTCTCATGTTACCTTGGCAATTTTTCCTTTAAGCTTTGTGCCCAACTATCAAATCTGTTAAGTATTTTAATATGAGTTCAGCTCACATTAAAATACTTCGAAGAAATAAAAATCGTTTATTTGCGGTAAACATGACGCAGAACAAGAACACACAAAAAAAATTGTCATGCGTCACATCCACGCAAAACGGCCATCACTCAGCATAATGCTAAGAGCCTATGCGAGACAGAGCCCTAGCGCTGGAGCTCAAACAAATACACCTATAAAACTAATTCATTACATTCTTTTATCATAGTGCGGCTGATGAGAAAAATCTTTCTTGACACCTGTCTGCCTCATATAAACCGATACGTTTTTTCCTATCTTATTTTTTATTAGCTACTAGAATCCTCGCACTGACAGGTGTCAGGAGATCACTCGACGGCCGGACTGTCAAAAAAGTAACAAGCATATCATAATACAAAATTGTTTGCTAGCTTTCTGACTATAAGGCTATTGGCTTAGTTCCACGTTGCGGCGTTAGTGACGACTGTATCCAGAAGTTAATAAAGGGTCGTATGTCGTGGGGGGCCCGAGCGCCGCCTGTAGGCGGCTCTACGTGGGGATCGTGCGATCCATGGCCCTGTACGGGGCCCCGGTGTGGGCTTTGGACCTGACGGCCGGAAGCATCGCAGTTTTGCGAAAACCGCAAAGAGCGATGGCCGTCAGAGTCATCAGGGGGTATCGCACGATCTCCTACGAGGCGGCTTGTGCACTGGCCGGATCCCCGCCCTGGGACCTCGAGGCGAAAGTACTCGCGTCACTGTATCGGTGGCGCGAGGAAATGAGGGCGCGGGGCGAGCGACCGATGCAGCGACACTGGGAGCTGCGTCGGTCTCAGCTCCGCGAGGTCCTGGTGGCGGAATGGCGGGACAGGCTTTTACGCCCTACCGCCGGCCTCGCTATTGTCGGGGCGATCCGACCAGTGCTCGACGAATGGCTCGGGAGGAGGCACGGCTCCCTGTCGTTTCGGGCGACGCAGGTGCTCTCGGGGCATGGTTGCTTCGGGAAGTACCTGTGTCGCATAAACAGGGAGCCGGACGCTCGGTGTCACCACTGCGTCGACTATCGGGAGGACACGGCGTGGCATACGCTGGCAGAGTGTGCCGCTTGGGAGGAGCCGCGCCGTGCCCTCATCTCAGGAGTAGGCAGTGACCTGTCGCTGCCGGCCGTGGTCGAGTCTATGATCGGCAGCGAGGAGTCCTGGGACGCGGTGGTTTCCTTCTGCGAAACAGTCGTCTCGCAGAAGGAGGCTGCGGAAAGGGAGAGGGAGATCTCGTCCCCTCACCCGGTCCGCAGCAGGCGCACCGGGCGTCGGCGGAGGGCGGACAACGCCCTCTTCCAGCCCCCCTAAATGGGTCCAGGGGCGACGGACTTGGGGACGTCCGTCGCCCCCCACACGTCAGGACCCGAGGCGGCGGCGCGTAGTGTTCCACGCGCGCCCCTCTTAGACGTCGCGGGGGGAGTTTAACACCTCACTCCCCCCCTGACACGAGGAGAGGCCCGCTGGAGCGGGCCAGCACCAGCCGGGGGTTGCGGAAGTATCGTTCGTTCCCGCGACCCCCGGCGTAGGTGAGAGAGGGAACACCGGGGTGGTTTTTAGTCAGTAAGAGTCTGACAGACCCCGCCGCCCGCCCCAGGGCGGCGGACATCCATGAGGATTTTCCACCCCGAAACAAAAAAAAAAAAAAAAAGGGTCGTATGTCGCAAATGTTATTATCTAGTCAGACAAACTTAACGTTATGAGGGGCTTGTGGCTAAGTAATAACAGCCCCACGGGTCGATCGATCAGGTTAAGCTGTGCTTACCGCGGTTGGTCCGTGGATGGGTGACCATCTTCACATACCAAGACCCGTGGTTCGGAAAGTACGCTAAGCCGTTGTTGGTTCCGGCTGTCATTCGTGGATCTTTGATAGTCGTTACGGTTCGCCAGAAGTCCGAAATTCTGACAACCAGTCTTACCAAAGGGTGTCGTATTACCTAGATACTGGGTTGTGGAGGTCAGATAGGCAGTCGCTCCGGTGAGATGGTGACAGAATCGCAATTCAAGCTATTTTGTTTAAGTACCGATTGGGTTTTTGCAGCGAGATAGGCAATTTGAGTTAAGCAGAGTGCAAAACAGTTGCAACGAATTTGGTTGAACCGGCGTACTTTATTGAATTTAGCTGACGGAAAATTAGTTGAAGTGACATTGCAATGTGTTACCAGTGGTAAGCAAATGTATGGAGGAACGTATCATCAAACGAAAACGGATTATCTGCCATTCAACTGCAATTTTGGGAAAAGAATAATAGTTTATGCTCTGATTATCTATTTTTGTGTATACCTTAACTGAAGTCTTAAAAAAAAGGCAAATTAGATGTCGGATCATAGATTGTCACAAGGCGTTAAGCCCAAAAAGTGGGTGGTTTTAGGCGCCAAAAAAGTGCTCCAACTTGAATGAAATCTGGCTCAATCGATGCAGAAAAAACCGCTGATTCCGAATATATATGTATATATAAGATATATAACTCAACATCGGCCAAAATGTCGCTTCAAACAAATAGCCTTTCACTCCTCGATATGGTTGCAAAGTATTGGTTACATAATTCATCGTAGAAAGTATGCTTGTGAAAACGATACAGAAAGTTAAAGGCCTCCGTAATGAAAAGATTAAAAAAAGCAACTCAAATATTAAATTAAATTAAAATAAGCCCTACTATGCTTGTAGTAGGGCTTATTTTAATTTAATTTAACCTGATCGATCGACCCATGCGGCTGTTATTTCTTAGCCACACGCTCCTCGACAAAACATAAAAGCTATTTTAGATTTTTTTACGTACTTTCCAGGGTACCGAAGCCAAACGGCAGAAACTGAACCCAAAATTTTTTCTATAGTGTGTTCTACAACCATGTTTCTTTTTCAGACCTTGGGTGGTAAACTTGACTCTTGCTTTTTCGGGAACGCTTTGAATGATAAAACATTGGGATTACTTAGCCTCATTTCCTACAAAAAAAAAATATATATATACGTTATGTTATCTAAACCTAAGACAGGTCTGTGTCGACGCTAAGCAAGCAACTGATTTTTAAATGATTTTTTTTTTAATCAGTGAGTTATATTTTCGAGTTAGGTTTTTAAACAAAAACTCCGACTCGTAAAAACTATACTATCTAGGTAACAACGATTATATTATTTAACGGCGTTGTGTGACTGCTAAGTAAACAAAATAGTTTCGATCCCGTGAGAATATCGGGATAGAAAGTATCCTGTGTGTTAATCTTAGTTATAAACTATCTGTGTGCCAAACTTTATCCAAATCCGTTCAAGTCGTTTTTACGTGAAAGAATAACACCCATCCATCCTCACCAACTTTCGCTTTTATAATATTAGTAGGATATTATAGCGGTGAACAAACTCCTTCGTCCTAAGAGAACTGTGGCAGACTGTCACTAACGTGGTAGCCTGACTGATTGACACTTATGATAATGATTGACTCTTATCTTAAAGAACGTTTCAAGTTCCTTCATGACACACATAATAAATATCTGAGGTCATCGGAAAACTTGAGACTAGAGATGCCGATGCATTCCACCCGTTTCTATGACAAATCTTTTACTGTTCAAGCAGTACGCTTATGGAATGACTTGCCCGTGTCGGTAAGGCGTGCTCAATCTTTGTCCACTTTTAAAATTATGATAAAAAAGCACTTCCTCTCTCCTTAAACAGCACCATTATATTCTATTCGATGATTTGGGCTTTTTCAAGAGGCCCCAACACGGGCACGTTAAGTTAAAATGTCAAACAAATATAAAAGTTTAACCTTCAATAGAAGGCTTTTTAATAACCTGACCCACTCTGACCACAATATTTAATATTGTAAATTTAACTCAAGGAACTAAACATGTGCTGTATAAGTAATCAAGAAATTCGGTAGTCTGCTGACAGTTCTGGTAACTGAATACAATCAAGTTTACCATATTCTGTATCTTTAAAGTTAAGCCGAGTGAAAACGATATAAAATTCCATTATATGGTTGAGCTCCCTAAACCAAAGAGAAAAGAGATGATTATTTTTAAAATGGTTGAACAGCTTTTCATAAAATAAGAATAAGCTAAGAATCACCCAGATTTAGACTAAACCAGCCTCCTAATAAGAAACGCTGCATCAAAATAGGAATATCCGTTTAGGAGTAAAAATGCCACTGACAGACACACACACACAGAACGAACGACAAAGCCGTCACTTATAACACCCCTCTTTAAACGTCAGGTGTAAAACAGAATAAAATAAAATCTTTCAGAAGTATTATAATTACTCAGCACTTTCTTACTCATTTCTTTATTTTTTGTATACCTGTTAATTTCTGAGACAAACATTATTTCGTTATTTTTTTAATTCCAAAGATCCAGAGAGTCAGCTCCGTTGGTTGAAAGTTGACAGCTGACGTTTTTAATTTCAAAGTGAATTCATTCCAGTAACAATCTTATTAACCTGAGATGATTATAATATATGCTTTTGCCCTTCCTAACCGCCGGTACCTGTGATACACTCGTGAACATATTTCATGAAATTATTAATAAACTTAGTCTGTTTAGTGAAACCGCAGTGTGACCCGGCGACACCTGCAACCTCTATGTACCGAGCTGTACATGGTGTATTAGAAAACATGAACTAGTTTCCTATTTTCACTATACGAGGTTATAAGCAATAAAGGGGATTGTGGCTAAATAATAACTGCCACACGGGTCGTTCGAAAGTTAAGCAACGACGGTCACAGTCGGTTCGTGGATGGGTGCCTCGGAACGCACGATGCCTTTGGTTACGGCTGTCATTTGTAGATCTTTGACAGCCATTACGGGTAGTATTTGTAGATCTTTGACAGCCATTACGGGTAGTATTTGTAGATCTTTGACAGCCATTACGGGTAGTATTTGAAGATCTTTGACAGCCATTACGGGTAGTATTTGTAGATCTTTGACAGCCATTACGGGTAGTATTTGTAGATCTTTGACAGCCATTACGGGTAGTATTTGAAGATCTTTGACAGCCATTACGGGTAGTATTTGTAGATCTTTGACAGCCATTACGGGTAGTATTTGTAGATCTTTGACAGCCATTACGGGTAGTATTTGTAGATCTTTGACAGCCATTACGGGTAGTATTTGTAGATCTTTGCCAGCCATTACGGGTAGTCAGAAGATATAAAGTCTGACTGTTCAAACAAACAAACTCTTCAGCGTTATTATTCTCTATTCGGGCTCCATAATAAAAGCCGCACGAGTCGATCGAAGGTTAAGCTATGCTTGCCGCGGCCAGTTTGTAGATGGGTGACCATCCATAACATATCGCGACACCTCCGTGGCTCGGTAAGCACGTTATGCCTTTGGTCTCGGCTGTCATTCGTAAATCTTTGACAGTAGTTTCGGGTAGTCAGAAACCAAAAAGTCTCTTATCGTGTTATGGAGAAAAATATGATAAAAGACATGGTGGCCTGAAAGCACGAGGCTCCGATTTTGTATCTGACAAGTATAACAGCCTTTTGTCAGCTTCGCCTTCTGGCATCACCTTAGATATCATTGGCTGATGATGAATGAAAACATCGTTAAGAATCCTAAACTCTGTGACCTCACCGCGGATTTTTTCATTAGGTATGTTTTGATTAGATTAAAAATGATGACGTAGTACCCGAAAGATGTTAGCGTTGAATTCAATAATTATTAAATTCTTCCTACTCAATGTATTTCTTTCATTGCTAAGTTCGTCATTTCCACTAAACAAGGTGTAAAATAAATCAGCTGTTCCCTAAATTTTTTTCAATAATTATGCTAGCATAAATGTACGAAGCAACTGATTTTTTTTTGCGACTTCATTCTGTATATTTGTTTACCCAATGTAAATATACAGGATGAAGTTTTTTTCCGGTGTTGCAAGAATACGGAAAACAAAGCTTTGGTGTAAGGTTATCTTATGAACGTTGTTTTTCTGCGGATACCTCTGTAACAGTACTGTCGTAACGTGGAACTAGATAGATCGAGGAGATAGGCGCTTTGGGAATAACATGCTGTGTTGACTTTTGAACGGTTTCTTTTAGAACCCACGCAACTAATTCACATTATTTTTTTTAATATAAAGCTTCATTTTTTTAATGTATTATTAAGTTTGGATTGTGTTATCTTTACTATTTGATAATTTAAAGAGAGAGAACGAATTCTGTTAGTTTGTGTATAGGTATGCGCCTGCGGAGGTTAATTTCTGGCAACAGCTCCTATTTGAAAAATTATTTCACTATTTGATAAGTACATTGTTCCAGATGGACGTAAGCTAAATATTATGTAAATATATACAAAAAAATAAGGAAAACTATCTTTTATTTATTTATTTATCTATCTTTAATTTACTTTATATATTTATTTATTTATGCAAGCCTAGTACTTTTCTGTCAGGTTTCTGCTTGTGCGCAACGTGTCGTGAACAAAATACTGTCTTCACATGTAGGTAGACAAATTGCACCCGTGCGAAGCCGAAGTAGATCGCTAGTAATTTCATTAATTTACTGACAGACAACGCACAGCGTTAACCGCTGGTTCCAGCAGTCATGAAATTTTACTGAAGAGTTTCGAAAATTCACCCCCAAAATTCGTTAAGTTGGGGATGGATGTTTATATGCATTTTTGTTATTTTTGCTTATGGGAAACCCCATCGGGATCACGGCTTGTGGCCTATAATGTAGTAAAATAATTAAGAAAATACTTCGGAACAAATAATCAAGAACTTTATCTTACCAAGAAGACTTTAAGATATTATTAACCTGCATGAAATTCAATCTATAGAAATCTATCGCCAAACGATTCGAAGCCAAAAGGAACGAGGGAAGAACTCTCACGGGAGTCATGAAGCAGCAACCAGTTCAATTCTTAGGTGGTATACGTCGAATGTTAGGCACATTTTCTTGGAAGAAAAAGATTATAAGCGAGTAGAATACAACACAGCAACAAACGCCCGTAAATAATATAAATTGAGCTTCTTAGATATTGTTTTGATCAAATAACACGTACAGACGCCAGCACATCAAGCTACTACATTCTGTCAAATTTCTTTCATAGATTTTTAAATTTATCGCTAAAGCATAAGGTCCAAAGTTGATTGGGAAAATTTGACAGTTTCGGGTAGCTTGATGTGCTGGCGTCTGTACCTAAATACAAAGATACGAGTAATAACTACCTATGTCACTTAGGTATAGGTAATACGGGCCGGTGTCCGCAACTCCACGTCAATGCGCGTATTTTGCGTACGGTTGGAAAAACAGATTATTCGATCCACCCCATCTCCTCAAGGAAGGTCAGCAACGCCTTGATGTTACTGACCGTCTCACGTAGGGTACCTGAGTTACCGGAGTACTTTGCCCTGTACGTGGCGCCCACCGGGCTGTTTAGAAGCACATGTGCCGCTGTCTCGTCATCCTCCATGCAGGCCCTGCACAGCGGACTGTCTGTTACTCCTATGACCAAGAGGTGTTTATTAAATGACCCGTGGCCAGTTAAAGCTGCAGTAACTGTAC
The DNA here is from genome assembly GCA_949629135.1 of Eremobia ochroleuca. Taxonomy (NCBI): domain Eukaryota; kingdom Metazoa; phylum Arthropoda; class Insecta; order Lepidoptera; family Noctuidae; genus Eremobia; species Eremobia ochroleuca. Next base: position 15,109,305 of record OX451395.1, on the reverse strand, counting down.
GCAGCTTTTGAGAACCTGTTTTGTGAGGCGGCCATCCATTGTGGGAAGTGTTTCCTTAACCTTCCCGCATTCGCCTTGGTTCTACCAAAGTTTGTCATGTTGGTCTCTGGTGCGTTTCCTTACCAGAGTGCGTAAATACCGGAAGGGGAGTGGCACGATGGGCTCAGGTGCCACTCGTGCCATGCTCGACCCCCTTCTGGCAAGCTCGTCGGCTGCGTCGTTGCCTAGCGAACAGCTGTGTCCTTTGATTCTTTGAATGGTTATTTTATTGAGGTTACCCACCTGGTTGAGGCGCTGGTGGCACTGGTATATTAGCTCAGAGTCAACTGTATAACTGTTCAGCGCTTGCAGAACAGCCATGCTGTGTGAGAGTATGTGGATTGAGTGGTCCTTTATTTCCCTGGCCATAATGGCTTATCATCATTTAGGTACCTATAGTAGAGGGGCCCGTGGCTAAATAATAACAGCCGCACAGGTCGATCGATCAGGTTAAGCTACGCTTGCCGCGGTTGGTCTGTGGATGGGTGACCATCTTTACATACCGAGACCCCTCCGTGCCTCGGAAAGCACGTTAAGCCGTTGGTCCCCGCTGTCATTCGTAGATCTTTGACAGTCGTTACGGGTAGTCAGAAGCCCGAAAATCTGACAACCAGTCGTACCTAGGGGTATCGTATTACTCAGTAACTGGGTTGTGGAGGTCAGATAGGCAGTCGCTCCATGTAAAATACTGGTATTCAGCTGCATCCGGTTAGACTGGAAGCCTACCCCAACATAGTTGGGAAAAGGCAGGCAGATGATGGATGAAAAAGCGCGGTAAGCAACAAAGGTCCATTAATACTGTCACTTTTACATATCATTTATTTATTGGATAAACTGCTTTTAGATTTTTAATAAAATGGCTAAGAGTAAATGAATATAATGATTTTAATAAAATATTTTACACCATTACTAAGATTAAAAAAAAAAAAACTGAAGTTTTATTCGACTTTAGTTGCTGACTGTTCTTACCTTACAGAATAAGCAATCTATTTATTTATTTATCCTCCTACTGGAACGCCATATAGCAATTACACCAACGGAGCAATAAATTACTTAATGTGCTGCTTCCCATCCATCCTGTGCGTGGTGGACATCGAACGGGCGGCGATGGAACACGCACGCTCACACATCTGAAGTAACAATGAGCGGGTCATATTAGCCAAGGAACCAATGGACGTGTTCTATAGTGCGGTCCGCGGATCGGCAAACTTAGGACGCCCTCAGGCTAGGTGGAGCGACGATCTTCGCAGAGTGGCTGGTCGCAACTAAATGAGAGTTGCCGAGAATCGATCAGTGGTTGACTTGTAATCCTATGTCCTATGGAAATGTCTATGTCCTATGGAAAGACCTATGTCCAGCAGTGCACGAGCTGATGATGAAAAAGTTTCTATCTACATTTAGTACCAAACCCTGTTCCAAAACAAATTGATGACCATAGAACTATTAATTGGCTCGCACTATTAATCGCTCAGCAACTACGTCAATCGAATAACTAAACAATGTAATGCAAACAATCACACAGTATAAAATTCGCTATATATAAGGAATCTTTTATAAGGCAGGCAATTCTTCCATACATTCAAAATATACGTGAAGGCACCACACACAAACCTTATAGTATAAAATATTCTAGGGTCTCACACAATATGAATAATTGATGGACGTTCCAGAAAGATTTATGCGTCTAGTCTTCGGTCAACCGGCAAAGAATCATATTACACATAATAACTACGTAAATGTTATGATCTAAGGAAAAATTGCATGTTTTTCCTTTTTGTATTTTCTGAGGTTACAATACAGTATGCCGCATCGATTTTAGTGGTATCAAAACCAGCTGTGGTTACTAACCCCTTTATTTATAAACGTTACTTATGGCTGGGCAGCATTCGGGAAGCTACGGAATATCGTCTCGTCCCACATACTCATCGTCTTAAGACGAAAGTCTGACCAGTGCGTGTTGCCAGTGATGACCTATGGCACGGAAACGTGGTCGCTTACAATGGCCCTTATTAGAAGGCTAAAAGTCACCCAAAGGGCAATAGATAGGGCTATGTTTAGAGTTTCCAAGCGTGATTGAATCAAAAATAAAGAGATACGCAGGAGAACCAAGGTAACAACATAACCCCGAAGAATTGCCAAACTCAAGTGTCAGTGGGCAGGGCACATTGCTCGCAGAACAGACGGCCGATGGGGCCTAAACGTTCTGGATTGGCGACCGCGTACCGGAAGACGTAGCGTTGGAAGGCCTCCCACAAGGTGGACCGACGACCTTGTGAAGGCCGCAGGAACCCGTTGGATGCGAGAAGCACAGAACCGGTCGAAGCGGAGGTGCTTGGGGGAGGCCTGTGTCCAGCAGTAGACGTCTTTCGGCCGAAATAATCGTGATGATGATGACTTTAAGGTATAAGAAATGTTTAAAAAATTAAAATTATTTCGGACAACAAAGAGATCCATAAATTGTTAGAACAGGTTTGAAGTTAAACACTATTGTTGGTAACTTAACTAAAAACAATTTAATGAAAGGACCACCCATAGTAAAAACCATAATAACAGTGTAATACCTACTAGGGTATAAGTCTTCTCACAAATTGGCTTATTATCAGTGGTCGGAGTAGGTAGAGCTGTTTTTGCTACTTGCGACGTGCGGACATAACATGGATATGCCAAATATTTCCCGGAATCCCGGGAATTCTCGGAATTAAAAAACCATTGTTTAAGTAGTTTTTATAGGAGTAGGTAGAGGTATTTTTGTTATTTGCTACATGCGGACATCACATAGATATGCCAAGTATTTCCGAAAATACCGGGTTTTCTCGAAATAAAAAAAACCACTATTTAAGTAGTTTCTTTAGTCAGTGCTTAATTGGAACGTTATATTTAAATGGATAATCCATTTTTATTACTTTACTATAGTAAATTGAAGACATGGAATATAAATAAAATGCGATGATCGAGTTAGATATATAATTTAATTTTAAAACCCATATTAACTTACTTAAATCAATCGACAATTTCAAAATCCCGGAATTTCAGAGGCATATCCATGTTAACATCAATGTTTGCGGTCATTCACCCCAAACAGCTCTACCTACTCCGACCACTGCTTATTATAGTAGAGGAAGTATCGACCACCACAGCCTTCAGGATGCTGTTGTGACTGCCCCTTATTCTGCTCAGGAGCGAGGCCATCCAGCGATATTTTCTAGTAGTTGACCCAAAGATTACCGCTGTAAAAACTCTGACAATAAGCTTTGATAAATGATAAATGATAAATGATTTATTTTCTGTAAGTAGGTTTGTACAAACACTTTTACATGTCAATCATATTTTTTTAAACTAGATGAGGTCGGCGTTTCCTATCTGACTACTCTGAGAAGAAAGGCCGAAACAAACTCAGAGGTCACAGTCTCTTTTAAAGTCCAGACATAATCTTGGTCAGATAATGTGAAGACCATGTAGATTAGTGTCTGAAATGGTCTTTTGAGTAAAGAACCACACAGATTGAGCGGACCTGTCCAGTCAGTGCACGCATTTGTCAAAAATCGTGCAGCTCAACTCAGAACTTGAGGAGCCTTACGATTCGACGAACAATACCAATGAAAGGACATTTGGGTAGGCCGCATAAATGACTCAAACTGCCAGATCATGATTAAAACTAACTAAGAAGGAAAACCGAAAAAAAGAAATGACCCACATAGTCTTCACACTCACAGTAATAATAATAAAAATAAGATACTTTACAAAGTAAATATCCATGTCATTGTTTATATAAAATTCATCAATGTCAATGTGTATATAAAAATCCGGATATAATCTTTGAGGACCATGTAGATTGGTGTCTGAAGTGGTCTTTTGAGGAAAGAACCACACTGAGTGGACCTGTGCAGTCAGTGCACGCATTCGTCAGTAACCGTGCAGCTCAACTCAGAACTTAAGGAGCTCAACGATTCGACGAGCAATACCAGGGACAGGACATTTGTGTAGACCGCATACACCACTCAAACTGCCAGACCATGATTAAAACGGAAACAATGACCCACATAGTCCTCACATTCACAATAATTAAAATAATATAAGACTTTAAACAGTAAATGTTCATGTCATTCTGTATATAAATAGATATTTAGAAAGAAAGAAAAAAAAAAAAAAAAACCAAAGTGTAAATCAGCAAAATAAAAAATAAACAACATTCACTGTCTGGTCTAGACAGTGAATGTTGTTTATTTTTTATTGGAGCAGCTCAATCCCAAGCTTTTTTGTCCTCAATATAGTCTTTTACAGTATAATAGGCTTTCTGGCATAGTTTTAGCTTTATGAAAGATTTGAATTTATTAATGCTTAGTTCTTGAATGTGGCTAGGAAGTTTATTATAAAAATGTATACATTGGCATCTAAACGAGCCACCTATTTTCTTAAGCCTTGTTGTAGGAACAACATATTTGTGTTTGTTCCTAGTATTAATATTATGGATATCACTGTATTTTTTAAACAGATTAATATTTTTATGTGCATACAAAAGATTATCATAAATGTACTGAGAAGGCACAGTCATTATATTAATCCCTTTAAATTTGTCTCTGAGGGAGTGTCTGGGACTTAATTTATAAATCGAACGAATTGCCCTTTTTTGTAAAATAAAAATTGTCTGAATATCGGCGGCATTTCCCCACAACAGAATACCGTATGACATCACACTATGAAAATAACTAAAGTAAACTAAACGGGCTGTCTCTAAATCAGTTAAGTCACGAATTTTCCTAACGGCGTATGCTGCAGAGCTAAGCTTTTTTGACAATTTATCTATATGGGGGCCCCATTGAAGCTTGGCATCCAAAGTTATGCCTAAGAATACTGTGGTATTTTCGGGTTTTAACTCATCACCCTTTATAAGAACACTAGTTTCTACTTGTCTAACATTTGGTATCGTAAACTTAATACATTTCGTTTTTTTTTCGTTAAGAAGTAGGTTATTAACATTAAACCAGTTAACTACTTTTGCGAGGGCACTATTTATATTGTCAGTAACCAGCTGCTGACGTTTGAGTTTAAATAAAAGTGAAGTGTCATCTGCAAACAACACTATATCATGTTCGTCCCTTATGAGGTAAGGCAAGTCATTTATATAAATAAGAAATAAAAATGGGCCAAGAATTGAGCCCTGGGGGACCCCCATTTTTACTACAGATCCGGGTGACCTTTTTCCGTTAACATCAACTCTCTGAATCCTATCACTCAAGTAAGAAGTAAGAAGATCCAGAGAGGCGTTCCGAATTCCGTAGTAGTGAAGTTTCCTGATTAAGGTTTCATGAAGAACACAATCGAATGCCTTGGACAAATCGCAAAAGATGCCCAAAGCATCGCATTTGTCCTCCCATGCATTATAAATATGTCCTAAAAGTTCAACTCCGGCATCAGTAGTTGAACGACCCCTTGTAAAACCGAACTGTTTGTTATGCAGTAATTTATTTTTGTTAAAAAATCATTGCATTTGGTTTAAAATAAGCTTTTCAAAAATTTTACTAAAGGTAGGTAGTACTGAAATAGGTCTATAATTAGTAGGGTCTGATGTACTACCCGATTTAAACAATGGTATGATTTTACTATGTTTCATAAGATCAGGAAACTCACCACGATCAATACAATTATTAAATATAACAGCTAAAGTAGGTGCTACAATGTTTATAATTGACTTAGCAACATCCACAGAATTACCCCATAGATCTGCAGTCTTTTTAACATTTAACATGTGAAAAGTTTTAATTACATCTGTACAGGTGACATATTGAAAGTGAAATTCAGAATCACCAACTGGAACGTTTTCTTTAAGTAAAGACTCTGCAGCAGTGGGTGACGAGCTTAGAGATTTAGTTGTTGACACGGGAATCTCTGAAAAGAAATTTTCAAAGGCCGCGGCGACTTGAGAATCTGATCTAATTACATTGTCATCAATAGCAAGGCTGTAGTCACTACTTCGGTTGCAAGACCTTCCTGTTTCGCTATTAATGACATTCCAAGTCATTTTAATAATGTTACTACTATTTTTAATTTTTGAACTCAAATAACGTGACTTGGCTATACTACAGACTGTTTTAAATATTTTAGAGTAATTTTTAACATATAAATTAAATTCAGTAGTGTTTATACAAATCCGTTCATCATATAATTCATAAAGTCGTTTTCTACTTTTATGTATACCAATGGTGGCCCAGTCACTGAAGGAAGCGTTACTATTGACTAATAATGTCTTTGGAATGAATGTTTTATCAAATTGTGTGAAAAAAAATCATTATATTGTTTGTTAGGGTCATCATTAGTCAACAGAGGTGGTAATTTACTTAGGAGTTTAGTTTTAAATGTTTCTAAGCGTTTAGTTGTTTTTGGGTTAACAGTGATATCTTTTTTAATAACTTTTTTGTTTTGATTTGGAATAGTGATCAGCTGTCCGCAATGATCTGAGTCTATTAAATTAATCATTTCTTTGTGGTTTGGTATAATATCTGTATAAATGTTATCTAGGCATGTGGCACTAGTAGGAGTTATTCTAGTGGGCTCCAAAAATAGGTTAGCAAGATTGTATGACTGAAACAAACTTATGATTTTAGTACTTAACCCAGAATTTTCTAACAAATTAACATTGAAATCACCACAAGTGATGATGACTTTAAAAAGCGTTACCTTTACTTGGTCAGTACACCAAGCAAATCTTCGTGCCAACATATTTCCCCTCATCGCCAGAGCCCTACGCTCCCGTTCAAGGTGTGTTTAAACGTCCAAATGTATGGTTAAACGGTCAGTCGTAAATTATTACCTACTAAACTTTTAACAACGTTTAAAAATAAACCCCCAAGCGTACAAACACGCTGTATACGAGTATGTGTGTGTAAGCGCAGTAGCTTTTGGTACTCAAATGGCGAAGTCGGAAGTTGGTGTGTATATGTGCGTGTTTGTGTTATGTGCTGACGCTACTCGTCTTCACGCACACATTCATAGCATGTTTGGACACTTGCTTACCATGTGAAGCACGCGTCGCTTAGTTAGATAAAAATACTGTATCGTACTCTGGCAAGGTTTTGCTTAGAACAGTAAAGCTTAGCGCCAAATTCGGGCCGCACCGCAACGAAGCAATTATTTCAGATAGATTCGGATTTCGAATTCGAATTTCGAATTCGAATTTGAATTGTATCCAGCCTATTGCAATGAAGCTGCTCTGTAGAGTGCGAACTCTGTAAGCTAGAGAGAGAGAGAGAGTGTAGTTATTAGTCTGTAAGCTTTCCTAAAATAAAATAAATAAAATGTGTTATAGAGATACGGAGGATTTTTGTAATATGTTGCAATGCGGCGTGCCACACCCAAATGTGCGCGAGCCATTACTTCGAAGTTGACATATCGCTCATCCAATAGAACCACGACGTAATTACGAAAATGTTTTCTTGAGTTTTCTCGTGAAATTATTACAAATTATTATTGATATTAAAGTAACATACATAAAAATATTAAATATTTTAGCATAATCATTGGAAATATATCATATTTTCAATTTCAAACTTTTAAAACGTTCTCCTGAAAAATAGCTAAAACGTAATTACGTCATTGTTCTATTGGATGAGCGATATCACAACAGGATACCTCGATTGTATTCAACGAAAGGATAGGCAGAATTGCACCAACATTTCACCTGTAATTTTTATAGTAGACTGACAATACCTTATATAAAAACACAATAATCAACAAGAATCAGCGTATAAAGTGCCCACTGGTGGGAAACAGGCCTTCTCTCTATGAAACTAGAGTAGAAAACATTGTATAACACCATCTTCGTATTACAATACTAACGTCCAAAAGAGGACTTCAAACATTTCATCCAACAAGCTAAGTCAAGTGGGGTATTGCATCTGTTTGTGGACTTAGCCAGTCCCAAGCACCAAGCGAATCTCGAAAGTGTATTACGTTTTGTTTTGTTAGACTTTTTAGTGCAAGCCATGCAAATACGTCGTCGGGACGTACGAGTATTGTTTGTTTTCTTCGAAACTTTTACTGTATTGTTAGGCTTAAATCGGAAATGGTTTCGTTCTAGACGGGTTACATTTATTGTTTGTTGAAATGTATGAGTAACTTGAGTTCATTGAAGATTGAGTTCTTGTCCTATTTTCATTAATACTAGATGTCACTTAAATGTAATACCTAATTCAAAGCAGATTGTTGAATTTTCAACGAAATGGATTTACCGAGTTGAGAAAGCGAGCTGTAGAAAGACTTTTTGTTGGAAATGACCTCCTTTATCTTCCTATTTCGTTTGATCCACGACATTTTGGCCACCCTGTATACAACGTCCCGACATCAATCGTCGGGCAGTTGCCTACCAGACACGACATGGTAGGAGGATCCTTCCTTTTCTATGGAGGATGAGTGAACTTTACACCCTTTTCCTTGAATTTTTACATTTAAAAAGTTCATAGTAGTACTTAACAAAATTGTAGCTCACTATAAATTTACCCGCATTTTGACTAAAGATAATGACTAAAGATTTTACAGGGTGATCTACTCATGAATATGAATAACTTTCACTATGGGACCAACTCTGAAATTACGAAAACAAAATCAGATGTTTAATTCAAAAGTTCAATACCTACTTGACCAAAATGTATGAAACAGCTGTTTTTTTCTCGTGATCTCAGAGTTGGTCCCATAGTGAAAGTTGTTAATGTTCATGAGCAGAACAACCTGTAAAACTTTGGAGCGAGTAAAGTATTGATGATACAATAAAAGTATTTAGAACAGTTAAACTGTCACTAGTCAGTTATATTCTAAATTACTTAGCAGCTAAAATCAAAATCAAAAGATTTTATTTCGCATAAACGTACATGGGCACTTATGAAACGTGAGAAGCTAGGAGCACGGTTCCAATTGGTCGTTTCCTATGGAGAAGAGCAGGCAAGAAACTGTACGGTTACTCTTTTAAAAATAATTAATTGGTTTTTACAAGGTTTTCAAATTACAGTGTTAACAGGTATGGTAGGACAGTGTAGGCCTGTCAACAAGTAGGGGCAATTCCCGTATTTTCAAGAACATTTTCATTCTGATCTCAGTAGCAATCTGTCAAAAATACAATCAATCTACACACATTTTTGACAGGTTTTTGACTTTGATTGCCCCTGAGATGAGATTGCGATTTGAATTTGGACGTTTTTTTAAGTTCGAGAATTCGAGAAGTTCGAGAAAAAAAGGGGCCCGTGGATAAAATAATAATAGCCGCACAGGTCGATCGACCAGGTTAAGCTACGCTTGCCGCGGTTGGTCTGTGGATGGGTGACTATCTTTACATACCGAGACCCCTTCGTGCCTGCTGTGGATTCATTCGTGGATCTTTGACAGTCGTTACGGATAGTCAGAAGCCCGAAAGTTTGACAACCAGTCTTACCAAGGGGTATCGTATTAACCAGTAACTGGATTGTGGAGGTCAGATAGGCAGTCGCTCCATGTAAAATACTAGTATTGAGCTGCATCTGGTTAGACTGGAAGCCGACCCCAACATAGTTGGGAAAAGGCTAGGCAGATGATGATTTTAAGTTCGAGAATTGGCCCTTAGGTATTTAACAACAGTAAGAACATAAAACCAAATTTACTGTTTTCAACAATATTTCTTACGAACTTTTCCCAGAAGCACATTCCTTTTCACTATTGTCCTGTAACAAAATCTTGCTCAGACACTCCTATCATTTTCTTCGCAGCTTTAATAAAGTAAACTCGATACGACAATAATTACATCTTTGTCCGGAGAGCTCGGAAGCTTTGACATGCCCATTAGGAGACTGCCAACTTGTTACAGAACATTGATCATAGAAATATAAGACAGGTACTGTACCTACCTACCTAAATTAAATTTTCTTTAATGTTATCTTCTTTCTACAGAACAAAACGAATGGAAGAACAGATTTCGCAATAGAAAGTGTGGTACCTAATATTTACTATATATTGGCCACAAACTTAAAAAAGGTTTACCAACAGAAGCTCTCTATAGCCCGTCTATAGATGGCTCCATGTTGGTTAGCATGTAAGTACACCTACAATACATTCTATTGTTGATACATCTGTTACAAAACTTACAAAGCTATCTTTTCATACGGTTTCATCGTTAGCATCACCCTGCAGGTTGTAACCTTTCGTGGTCCACTTGGAAGTCCCTGAACTGTCTTCGATGCAAATGGGAAGATGTAACTCCAAGCTGGTAAAGTGGGACTACCTCGGCGGAACGACAGCAGGGTGTGGTTCTGTAATTTTAATGATATTATGTTTGAAAGTGGCAAATTCGATCAAATATTCGGATTGCATAGCCAAATAAGGGAGGATTCCTAAAGAAAAATTGACTGCCTACTTGTAATCGAAATTAACTCAAGTAAATGTAATACCCAAGAAAAATCACACCGGTGGTAATTCAGCAAAAATTAAAGAAAAAAATCTTAGTAGCTAGACGTATCTCCCTAGTTTCTTCGCTCTACGTTACAGAAGTTAGTCAATCGTGTCCATTAATTCTGTGAAAGCATTCGAACTTCACTGACTAGTTCGGATTCGTGAACACGTCACTTTGTGTTTAGAGTCGTTCATGTTTTGGTTGACAGATTCGTTTATTAGAGGTATAACGAGAATAGGTGGGTAGTTCATACCAGTCTTTTGATGGAGCGATAACCTTTGGGACCTTGGCCACGTGGCCACGAGCTACATGCTCAAGCAACTCGCATCTTGTGACAGCGACTGCGAAGAATACAAATGAAAGCCGTACGTGTCGGTCGATCAGGTTAAGCTATGCTTGCCGCGGTTGGTCTGTGGATAAGTGACCATCTTTACATACCGGGACTCCTCCGTGCCTCGGAAAGCACGTTAAGCCGTTGGTCCCGGCTGTCATTCATGGATCTTCGACAGTCGTTACGGGTCGTCACAAGCCCGAAAGTCTGTCAATCAGTCTTACCAATTTTCTTCTTCTTATCAATCATCTTACCTAGATACTGGGTTATGGAGGTCAGATAGGCAGTCGCTCTATGTAAAATACTGTTATTCAACTGAATCCGGTTAGATTAGAAGCCAACCCCAACGTAGTTGGGAAAAGGCTAGGCAAATGATATGGTAATCATTAAATAAATTTAATCATCATTCTGTTAATTTACTTCATCTTTCCACAAAGATGATACGATATCTAATATAAATCCAGCCATTTGAGACTGTCCAATTAACCGTGGTATAACTAAAATCTCGCTTGACCTAGTTAGACGAGACTTAATTTTTTCACCAGCCAAATGCTTTTCAAGATTTTCAAGTTCGTTAAAATTTTCAAGACACGTGTCTCCAATTTGCTGGCTCAAATGACTTGGTGATCGAGGCCTGTTCGTTCCATAGCACTATTTTCTTAAGAAATTAGGTTTTGGAGGAAAATGTTCCAAATTTGAAATAGGCACTAAGACTGGAATGTTTTTCCATTCCAGTCTTATAGTTCGAAAACGTATTATGCGTTAGCTATCAACATTTTTCTCAAGTAGTCTAATACCACATTGCTTTTAAATATTTTTACCGTACCTTTGAAAATAACCGGCCGGTCGATTCTGTAAAAGTCTCACCGTGAAAACTTGCGTGGAGTGAGCTGTCAGTGTCATCCCACTGATGTTAGAGATTGACCAAGCAAACATTTAGACATGAAAGTCACGAAGAAATTCCAGTTTTTCAGTTTTTACGCTCATCAATCCCATAATCTTGTTCAGTTTTTATTCTGTTACAAACCGCCAAAACTTGAATTGTGAATGTATTTGGAATGAAGTTCTTCAACGCGGCTTGATTAAACTGGTAGAAATCGTCACGTAACGAAAAATCGTTTTGCCCCCTCCATGCTACTTTCAGAGAGAGATAGTTTTCATGGTTTTCCAGGGTGCTAAAGCCAATAGTGAGATGGCTAGAAAGTCAAAATAAAAGTTGTAGATGGTGGCTACGATAACTTGAAATCTTTTCGTCTTGGGTGTCGTTTTCATGTTTTTCGAGGGTGTTAAAGGCGATAGTGAGATCAAAATGAAAATCCAAGATGGCGACTCCGAAATCTTTCAACCCTGACCGCACCCGTTGATTTTTAATTTGCGTAAAGTCTACACTACTACTATGACCTGGTACACTTTTTAATAACGAGTCTACAACATGCTGAAACAATTTAGCTTCGACACAAGATAATTATGACAAACTCCAAGCTCGTTTGTGTGTCTTGGCCGGGACAAAACCATGCCCTTGGTGTGATGTAGTTTTAATTAATAACATTTGTATAATAAACCTTTCATTATGATGTCTGGCAAAATAATTCGCTAAAAATACCGAGACTAGAAAATAAATATATTTCAGTATATTATTCTACTGTGAACGTTTCCAAACTCTTATTAGACCGTCTGTAACCGAGATTACCTCGTGCCGCGTCAATGGTCGTCGTCCGAACTTCAATACTTTTGAAAATTAATGCCCTGGGAACCCAAACGTTTATTTAATTTCTTTTGTGGGACATAATCTTGGATTAAAGCTCGCTATTGAACTGTTAATTTTGTCATACGAATATTCTGAATTTTTTTCTTCCACTATTCAAACTTAATTTTTTTAATTATTGTAACATTATCCACAAGTACAAATCAAGATCAAAAAATTGATCTGAATTTATTAATGGCTGATTTTCATATCATATCAGCCGTGCGATTCTGTAACCATCTCACCGTGAAAGCTTGGGTGAAGTGAGCGTGGAGTGAGCTGTCACTATTAAGTGCTCACTTCGCTTATGATTTCACGGTGAGATTTTTACAGAACCGACCGGTTGATCTTTTATCTAAATAATAAATATGACAATTTGAAATATTTTCTATATAAAAGCTGTCAAACGGCAATATGTACACTTCAGTTTAAGAGATATCTGACTGAAAAAACTTATTACAAAATTAATTTCGACATTTTTTTCAGCTGATAAAGCTAACCGATGTATGAAATGAAATATGAAAGTGTGGAATCAACAGTTTACCATAAATATCTAAGCATTGATTAAACGAAGTCCCGTTAAGGGGAATACGCGAGCTTGTTAAGAAGACAGGGTATACTCGACTTTGTGCTTCGGTTGAGAAGTGGGAAGTTGCCGACCCGTGAAATTAAGCCACCTGCTGTCATTCAATACTGTTTTAACATTACACCTGCCTCACAGAGTATTTGCCTGTCGAATTTGAAGGAGTTTTAAGACAGTGTGGCAATAATATTTAAAAGTATTTTTTAAGCCCCACAAATGCTAATTTAGAAAGAAAAAAGAATGACGTTTATTTGGATACAGTTCGTGAAACATAAATAACAAAATAAAAAAAAGTGAAAATAATTATTTACTACAATAGCAAGTATTTTTTTTATGTATGTGTGTAATTTTAATCACTAATTTTAGTAAACCATTCCATGTAAATTTCTTTAAAAACTCCAATGGGCCATCCGGAGCTTCCATCCTTTTAAGGCAGCTGGTCCTGATGGAGTGTTCCCCGCCCTACTGCAGTGGGGTGGCACCTCTGTCGCCAGTAGACTGCTGCCCTTAATGAAAGCGTGCCTGGCCTTCAGATACGTTCCTAAAGGATGGAGGGAAGTGAAAGTAATATTCATCCCTAAGCCAGGTAAGGGTGACTATACAAACGCCAAGTCCTACCGACCAATCAGCCTGACCTCCTTTCTTCTGAAAACTCTGGAAAGGCTGTGTGATAGGGAACTGAGGGATGGCGCTCTGAAGACTTTACCGTTACACGATAACCAACACGCATACAGTTCAGGTAAGTCGACTGAATCTGCCCTTCATATGGTAGTTAGCCAGATAGAGGCAGCGATTCATCAGAAAGGCACCTGTCTGGGTACTTTCATAGACATCGAAGGAGCTTTCGACAAAACCAACTTCTCCAGCATCAACAGCGCCCTCTCCAGACATGGAGTAGAACAGGTACTAACGGACTGGATTACAAACATGTTAAGTAAACGAGTGGTTCGCCTTGAGGGCGAGCAGCAGAGGGCCATGATAGCCAGAGGCTGCCCCCAGGGTGGGGTTCTGTCTCCCCTTTTGTGGAATCTGGTGGTTAATGACCTCATCACTAAACTCAACGCCAACCGCTATTACACAGTAGGTTATGCCGACGACCTCGCAATCCTGGTTTCGGGGAAGGTGACGGACACGATATGCAACCTCACTCCGCAACGTATCGTATCGCATCTCTCTACGTATCGTAGAGAGATGGTGCAGGGATTTTGACCTAACAGTGAACCCCACTAAAACTGAATTAGTCATGTTTACCCATAAACGAGCTTTAGGCCATTTTCGCCTACCAAAACTGTTCGACACTGAACTCCAGGTGGCCAACGAAGTCAAATACCTCGGGGTCACACTAGACAGTAAGTTGAACTGGAGTAGTCATCTGGACAATAAACTTAACAGGGCTTGCATAACCTTTTGGCAATGCAGGAAAATGATAGGTAAGAAGTGGGGCCTATCCCCTAAAATTACACTTTGGCTGTACACTGCAGTGATCCGGCCCATGATCACCTACGGGGCTGTGGTCTGGTGGCCCCGCACCAAGCTGGTTACAGCCTCCAGCAAACTACAACGCGTACAGAGACTGGCCTGCATGGCGACTACGGGCTGCATGAGGACCACTCCGACTGCGGCAGTGGAAGCCATCCTGGGACTTCCACCGCTCCACCTGTTCATACAACAGGAAGCGACGTTGGCGGCAGTACGTCTCAACACACTAAACCTCTGGGGTAAGAGTTATACACCACACGCTGCGCTGCTTGAGGGACTCCACAAGGAGTTCCCCATCACGAAGGCCACCAATGACCGGGTACCCAAACAATTTATCTTTGATAAAAAATACAAGATCCAACTTCACGAGGATCGCCGCTGCGAGGGGCTGCGCCCTGCAGAGCTGCGAATCTTCACAGACGGATCCAAAACAGGTAGTGGTACAGGTGCTGGAATCTTCTCGGAGGACTTCAACATACACATAGCCACACCATTGGGCGTCCACAACACAGTGTTCCAGGCCGAATGCATGGGCATCTCTCTGGCCGCTTCAGCCATCATGGCCAGGGAAGTGAAGGATCACTCAATTCGCATACTCTCAGACAGCATGGCTGTACTGCAAGCGCTGAATAGTAATACAGTCGACTCTGGGCTAATATACGAGTGCCACCAGCGCCTCAACCAGGTGGGTAACTTCAATAAAATAACCATTCAATGGATAAAAGGACACAGCGGTTCGCTAGGCAACGATGCAGCCGACGAGCTTGCCAGAAGGGGGTCGAGCATGGCACCAGTGGGACCTGAGCCCATCGTGCCACTCCCCTTCAGGTATCTACGCACTCTGGTAAGGAAACGCACCAGAGATCAACATGACAAACTTTGGACGGAACAAGGCGAGTGCAGGCAGGCTAAGGAAGCACTTCCCGCAATGGATGGCCGCCTCACGAAACAGGTTCTCCGTCTAACTAGACAAAAGCTGCGTACGGTGACTGCAGCTTTAACTGGCCACGGGTCATTTAATAAACACCTCTTTGTCATAGGAGTAACAGACAGTCCGCTGTGCAGGGCCTGCATGGAGGATGACGAGACAGCGGCACATGTGCTTCTAAGCTGCCCGGTGGTCGCCACTTACAGGGCAAAATACTTCGGTAACCCAGGTACCCTACGTGAGACGGTCAGTAACATCAAGGCGTTGCTGGCCTTCCTTGAGGAGCTGGGGTGGATCGAATGATCGATTTTCCCACCCGTACGCAAAATACGCGCATTGACGTGGAGTTGCGGACACCAGCCCGTGTTACCTATTACCTATTACCTATAACTACTCATAAATCAAAAGTTTGTTAAAACTTAAGGACTGCTTTGCTATTATTATGACGTAAGAGCTAGGAAGTCTGCACCGCCGCCTTCTCTTACGACTCCGGTAAGATGGCCTCTGTTACATCCCCACTAGGAACTCGGTAATAGTTTGTTTATTTTCTTTCAGATTCCAAGTTTAACATAAAAAGTCAGCTTTTTCACTACATTCCTCTAAATAGAAAAATAATCTCTTAGCTTTTTGTCTTTCTTGTGTAGCCCGCCTAAAGACGCAAACTGTGAGTGACGCTAACCACTAAAATTGAATTGAGGGTACATGAGGGAAATGGGATTTTGTTTCATCGGGTCTAGTGAAGTTTTTAAATTCTGATAAAAAAGTTTTAAGTGTAGAGTCTTGTTACCTCATGGGACTTATAGTGCTACTGCACTCCTTTTACAGTTTTTCATCTGGTTTTAAATTCGCGATCAGTTCGTGGATTCCACCCATTATACCTTCCGTGCCTCGGAGAGCATTTCATTAAGCCGTTGGTCCCACTTGTCATTCGTAGATTTTTGATAGTCTCATTTAGCGGCAAGCCGTATCTATTCCCGCACCAGGGCTCATACGAGCTCTACAGTACTCGTACCTACCTACCTGAGTTTTAATACGGCACATATCGAGTATTAAAAAGAGACTGTCATCGGGAATATATCATTGTTTGACTTCTTCCATCGTGGGGGTGACAGAGTTTGTCCATGACAGTTTTTTGTCAATCTTGGCGCAGGATCGTGTTTGGAATAAGGAATAGAAAGCGTTTACCCAGCAGTCGGAAAACACAGGCTGATTTAAGGATTTATTATTCTACAAATAATGTTTGCAAATATCAGATACTCATTAATCTAATGACATGACTTCGTAAATGAGAGGCTTGCATGTGTACCTATTATTTATTAATGTAGGCTACGGAAGTAATTAAACAAAGACATGCGAAGAGCAGATTAACTTGTTTTGGGTATCAATTGGGGCAAGTTAACAAATATTTGTTTTATCTTAGACTGAGTAGTTTTTCTGCCATATTATAATAATAGGTAGAGAGATAAGTCCAAAGTGTTTAGGGTCACGAGCACACCTTACAATTGTGTAAAATTCTTTGTGAGCAGTGGTGGCCCAGTGGTAACGGCAGTGACTTACGAGTTGTGGGTCGTTGGTACGAACCCGGGCAGGCGCTTTTCTTTGTGTAAATATTTTTTTTTTATTTTTTTTTTTATTTTTTTTATTTCTCATTGGGCCGTTATTGACCTCGATCACGCGTGATGGAAAGCGATGGGTGAGGTATATTTATTTATTCCTTTATTTCAGGCAATTAAGGACTGTATAAAAAAACAATACCTACTACTACAAACATACTTATAAACTAATACATACAAAATTATCACAAATACAATACTATAATAATATAACTTAAAAATACTATGAATAAATACAACATAACACAACTTATACAACTGCACACGAAGTGTCGGCGTCATATATGATGGAACGAGCGTGCCCAGAAGATGCCTAAGGAACTGGAACTCCCACGCATTGACGAAACACAGCCGGCTCCTTGACGCCCTATTCCGGTGGGAGGGTGGTCGCAAACCAGGTGGGCGTTAGCCCTACCACCGCAATGGAAGAACTGGCCAGTCAAATAAGGTGTTGTGCGTGACTGTCCAGGATGCGCCGAGCGCTCGGTTCAGTTGAGTAACTGGCGGAATAAACGGCGCTACACGAGGAGGCTTCTTCATACATCCCAAAAATACCACCACTTTCATCACTACTGCTCTGAAAAAGGTGAAAGAAAACATCGTGAGAAAACTGGCATGTTCTAGAACCAGAAATTAGAAGACTCGTGACATCCGCCAAGCTGCACTGGGCCCGCGTGTTGGATTACGGCCCAATCCCTCTCACCGAGAAGTGGCCTGTGTCCCAGCAGTGTGAATTATAAGCTGATTATACTGCGTAAACTTCTAAAGTGATTTTCTCAGGAATTTACGATTGCAACTTTGAAAAAAACCGGTCAAGTGGAGTCGGACTCGCGCACCGAGGGTTCCGTAAAAAATTGTAAGTATGTGAATATGTAGTTTATCACGGGAATTATGATAGTAGATCATAACATATACCGTAAAATAAAAGTGCCGCAAACTAACAAAGATAATATTAATTTACTTATGCATTGATTAAGAGACAAAACTATGTAATTATATAATAATAAGTACGTAAAACAGTGTAAGAAGTCAAGTAAAGTACAGCTACATTCACCAAAATCATTAGCTAACATTACTGAAGTTCATGAAAGCACTGAATATGCTCTAACGAACAGATAAACTGGATTGAGGGACAAACTTAACTACGCCGTGAGTGAACTATAGTCCCCATATGTCGACATAGGTCGTGGTTAGTTTATTATTTTGTTTATTACTAGTCTTAAATGTCCTACTGCTGGGCAAACCAACTGCAAATTAGTTTGTAATCACCAAAAAAAAAAAATTTTTTTTGTAATGTATTTTTTCCTTTACTTGTGCTACATTACATTGCTTCTTGCCAAATTTCATGATTCTAGGTTAACGGGAAGTACCCTATAGGTTTTGATTCTCTTGCGAGTGGCAAAATATGCGGAATAAACGGAGCATAGTGACTAATCTTTTGATTGCGTTGATTTAGAAGTTTGATTTTTCACTGCTTCAAGAGATTGCAGCCCTAAATATTTGATAATAATTTCAACTTGATAACCCCGCGCGAAAAAGGGTCTTGACAGACGAACAGACAGACGGACAACGAAGTGATCTTTTAGGGTTCCGTTTTTCCTTTTGAGGTAAGGAACCCTAAAAAGACCTATTTCATAACAGTATGGTTTTGAAAATATCGTCGTAACACTATAAAATTTCTATCAAAACTTTAGGAGAAAATCACTTTTGAATTTTACGTTAGTGTAACTTATTGGTCGTGACTGTACAAAAAGTAGGTAAAATACTTATAATATTAATATCAACACTGTTCTGTGAACATTTACATTTTCTCGTTCCTTGCCGCAACGAGTAAGTAAATATTAATATATGCCGAATCCGTGTGAGATTTCTGTGTAATATTCATATTACCGAACGAATATGGGGTGGAATTAACCCCTTGTGCATACACTTTAGTTGCTTTTGGCATGATTTAAAATCAAGCTTCATTTATTTCGATCTTACTGCGATTTTATTTTATTCACCTGTTGAGTTTTGGCACCCATAATTTTTGTATTATGCTCTGACGAAGTAGGCATAAGGCCGTCCATCTTCAACGTAATCTACGTAGAAGTGAATTTGGATGGTAAATAGTAAAGAAGAATGGCGAGGTTGAAACCACGAAATTAGAAAATTAACGAAGCGCCGTTCACGTGCAAATTTATATTGATTATAATAACAAGTTTTTAAGAGTTTTATAAAAAAAAAATATTTAGTCACTAGAGGTTGGGTATTAACAATTAGAAATGATTTTTATTTATTCAAAAATAAGTTATCGTGCAGCTACGAAACGCAAGGCGCTTCGGATTACATTTCATTCTACAGTAATGATCACAAAAGATTCACCTTTTTACACTTATGTACTTTTTTCATTTGAGAGTTTTCCTTTTCTATACTTAAATCTTGTTAAATATAACAAAAACAGCCCGTAAAAAAAATATAATTATCATTATTTTTTGATAACTGATAACTCAAATAGGAACGTTTTTCTGTCATTATTAGCTGGCTGTCAGTGTCAATTCTTATTCTTAGGTACTTTTGGATTAATTTAAGGTTGTAATCAGAAGATTATAACCTAAAATGATTCCAAAAGTGAGATAGGGAGAAAAGATCCGCCAGGTAAAAACCTTGCCGATCTTTTTTTTCCAATTTCTATAAGTTACTTTCCATTTGCTTTTTTGTTACTTTTATACAGTTTTTCAACTATTTTACATATAAGTTTCCATTATGTAGGCTGCCCCTATCAATGGGTCCCAAATTACATGCAATCTCTCCATTCTCCTTTAGAAGGTACCACAGCCACGAACACCTACATTTGAAAAATATTAGGTATCTATAAAGCATACCTGTTAATGTCCATATGGGATTTGTGAACGCCTATATTCACCACAAAAAAAAAAAACCGTCACAGACAATAATGTCTGCCATGATTGTTCAAAGTGTGAAGTATTCCAGATCAGTTCAAAGTGTCAAATATTTTCTTTATTTCTTTGAAACCCTTCCCGGGAATGGATGTTTAATTGCGGGTTTACAATCTCATACGTTAAGAACTTTTTAATATCCAACCATTTCCTGCAACAAAGCAGCATAGTGTTCAAAACCCCGAAAAATGTAAAATCCACAAATAAAGTGGGAATGTGTGCATAAACCGAGTTCCGTTCTCACATATTGAGCTTTTAATCGACCCTCCGTAACTTGTTTACTGTACTTGCTATCAAACAAGCCAGCGTCCGATGCGCTAGAACGGTACTAAAAGTTGCTAGTGGTGTCACAGTACAGATTGGATCAGAAGGATCACTTGACACTACGCTCTCAGAAACAGCTTAATATGACGAATGACGAAGTTTCTTCTTCAACGCCAGATAATTTTATCTGAGGAATAGTTCTGAATTTTTGACATTTCTTCCTTACAAAAATTATCAGACGTCAATTTTATTCTACAGTTAAAAGTTATCTGTGGATTGAATAATCAGCCCTTAAATTTATAGCCGTTACTGATAGGTACTTAAAATGTTTGTAATCTACAAATTTGTGAATCCTCCATGCTTGAAATCAAAGGCCCAAACTATTATACCATACTTACTGCATATGAAATTCATGATTCTGTAAAAGTTCCTTGACATTCGCTTCTCCCATGAACGGTTCGACGGTTCACTTTTCAGAATTTCACCGATACAACTTTTCAGCGACAAACGATTCACTTTTGAGAGCTCCGTCTATAGACCCTCACTAAAGAACGACTCGCCGATACAATTGTTGATCCATCCCCACGTTCACACCAAGATATAAAATATATATTTTACATGTACTGTTTTCGTTTATTATTTACACCTATTCGTGAAGACTAGTTGTATATAAAAATTGTAGAAAACTAGTCAAAATTGATAAAAGGACTATTAAATTACAACAAAAGTTTCCAATACAGCCAAGCAGTGGACAATTATGTGCAAAGATTGATTTATTACATACTTATATCATCTAAACTCCTATCATTGCAAAACTGTTACTTTATCCTATATTTTTGCAAATAAGAGTATGTACGAGTAGGTATTTGTGTGCAACATCGAAACAGCGTTGTACTTCTGATGTATTTTAATCTGTGGTATAACCGAGAAGCATTGTTTTATCGAGGCTTTACGGTCGCTTTTTATTACCACTGTCTATTATAGTCGGTGGGATAAAACATAAAATCTTTGTATTGTTCTAGTTATAACTTATCGTAGTCACTGTAAAACGCAATCGCTATATGTATAGTTTAGAAGCTTTGTGTCACGTAAGTTAGTGCTGTACTTACTGGTCCAGTTTGTAGTTTGTGGGATACAGATTGTTTGCGTAGATAGGTACGTTATACTTAATTACGGTTTTAGTGGCTTTTCGGCTTTGTCCTACTGTTACTTGTTATACTGTGGTCTTAAAATAATTTAGGTTTTTGTTTTCAAAGCGTGTTTAGAGAAAGAGTTGTATCTTTTTATGACGTCGCATTATCTTATGTACATATATGCTCGTTCTACGTACGTTGTATGTTCTTTGTAGTACTTCTTCTTCTAGTGTGTAGTCTCATTTACCTAAATATATGTAAAAGACGCTGAAGATATAGTAATAAACACACTGTAAAATAAAAAACCCTTACTTAAAACAAAGAATAGGCTTTTGCTTGTAGGCTTTACCGACACAGAGAATGATAGGACTATAAAGTGCTTCGAACCCACTGTGTATGACAATGAACGTGCATTTATAAAGATTTGGACATACAGGAGGCGAGTTGAAAATAAATATAAGCGGGTCTGTTATCTAATATATATATATCCCTTTGCAACCGGGAGTAAAAATTTCGCATAGAGCAGTAAAAACTTATTACTCCTTTGGAAAGTGTTGAGAGGTCCTGGGAAGAATACTGGAGAAAATTTCATGCAACTTGTTCTTCAGCAGTCAGATCCTCACACACGTGAGGTTCAGGAATAATTTGCTATCGCTCGATCGTGCTCAGAATTTTGTAAAGTCGAAACTAACGATCACTTCAACTCGGATGGAAAGGGATATATATTTATATTTTATATTTTATCTATATAAAACAAAGTCGGGTTAGTTACACCATTTATAACTCAAGCACGGCTGGGCCGATTTGGTCATATTTGTTTTGATGAATTTGTGTCCACCCCGAATAGCAGAATAACTATTAAAACAAGGCGGAAATTCAGGAAAACAAAATAGTTCATTTTCTCTAACATTTGTTCTTACTGATCCTCAGGCGCTGCGAAGTTCGCCGGGTCATTTTGTAATATTACTAGTTAAATAAAAGCTTTTAATAAATGCGGAAGTTATTACGTTTGTCAGTCTGTCTGTCTGACTACCTTTTCACTCCTGAACAGATTTCTTTGCGAGCGAAGCCGCGCGACAAAAGCTAGTTGTTTATAAGGTCTAGTATATTTTACTATGAAAGGTATGCACACCACACCACACAGCACAGTATACATAGCATTATACTATAATGAACAGAGAGCTGTGCTGCTGGGAAGTTTGTTGCGCCACTTCTTCTTCCCAGCGAAAGCACTAGGAAGTGGTGAAGGGGGCGTTTTGGGGGACTGTCTTTTGTAATTTTGACGTTCGAAAAGTGCTGATTCTCAGCCCAGTTTGAATAAATGACTTTTAATTTTCGATTTTTAATAGAATAAAAGCTTATGTATGCTAATGTCTCGGCGATCTAGTGGTCGCGGGCGCTACAGCTCAGGAAAACCAAGCATAACCGTGCATAGTATAATCAGCCTATACTGTCCCCACTGCTGGGACACAGGCCTCCTCTCTGTGAAAGGGAATGGGCCGTAACCCACCACGCGGGCCCAGAGCGGGTTGGTAGACGACATATGTCTTCGAATTTTTGAGTCTAGGACACGCGGTTTCTTCACCGTTTTGAGAGAAGTGGTGATGAAATATTTAATTACACAGGCCTCCTCTCTGTGAGAGGGATTGGGCCATAATCCACCACGCGGGCCCAGTGCGGGTTGGTAGACGTCATATGTCTTCGAATTTTTGAGTCTAGGACACGCGGTTTCTTCACCGTTTTGAGAGCAGTGGTGATGAAATATTTAATTACACAGGACACTCTGTGAGAGGGATTGGGCCATAATCCACCACGCGGGCCCGGTGCGGGTTGGCAGACGTCATATGTCTTCGAATTTTTGAGTCTAGGACATGCGGTTTCCTCACGATATTTTGCTTCACCGTTTTGAGAGCAGTGGCGATGAAATAATTAATTACACAGGACTCCTCTCTGTGAGAGGGATTGGCCATAATCCACCACGCGGGCCCAGTGCGGGTTGGTAGACGTCATATGTCTTCGAATTTTTGAGTATAGGACACGCGGTTTCTTCACCGTTTTGAGAGCAGTGGTGATGAAAAATTTAATAACACAGGTCTCCTCTCCGTGAGAGGTAGTGGGCCATAATCCACCACGCGGGCCCGGTGCGGGTTGGCAGACGTCATATGTCTTCGAATTTTTGGTTCTAGGACATGCGGTTTCCTCACGATGTTTTTCTTCACCGTTTTGAGAGCAGTGGCGATGAAATAATTAATTACACATTTACAAAGTAAAGGGCCTACCTGGTTGGGTTCGGACCCACGCCCTACAACTCCTAAGGCAAAGCCAGCCACCACTGCTCTAGGAATACCAAGTTACAGAATATTTAATGTGTGAATACTTACGCCAACCGCGCTCAGTACGACAAAGCCTTAGGACGTAGCGGCCAATATCTTTATGGAAAATAGAATTGAGATATCGGAAATAGCGGCAGAATGAAAAGGCAAACTGACCTAACCCCTACTGAAAACACTGAAACTACGAGTACTACACTGAAAATACTGAATTCATTATATGGAGAAGAGGGTAGGTAATGCTATGCGTGATTTTGTGGGATGATTTTATTTTGTTTTTTTACAAGAATTGGAACGTTTGTTACGTTTGAAGTGCATTAACTTACTCGGTATTTAGGGTAATGTGCGAGTCCTTTAATTTCTTAGTTTATTTGTATTCTTTTTTGTTATAGCGGTGATAGAAAAACACACTCTGTGAAAATTTCAACTGTATACCTATTACGGTTCATGAGATACAGCTGACAAATATACGGTCGGACGGAAGAACGGATGGACGCTCGGACGGACAGCGCTCAGTAGTAGTGATCCGTTGGCGCCCTTTGCGTACAAAAACCCTAAAAACGCCCACCGCTATACCATCTTGCTGACTAGTTAATTCAAACAATTAGTTTTACCACAACTGGAGCAAATAAATGTAACTCTGACCGAGATCACATCGAAAAAATTCATAAGGTAGGTCCTTTATTAAAACAGACACTTTGAATACTAAACTATTTAATTTTTTATTGAACAGCTGTCGCCAAACTTCACCATGCGGGCCGAAATTAGATTTCAAACAAAGAAAATACAAACCGAATTGCGAAAGTCTTAAAATTGTAATAATATTCAAACGAGTTTACGTCCCTGTTAATTTCTTGGCGGCTTGTAAATTTCGGGTCTTCAAAATGTTTTGAACAATACCTAATCCTCATTTCTCTGGCTTAATAAACAATGGAATGAACTTGCAAGAAGTACTAATATTATATCATCTCGCAGAGAAAGTAGTCGTGGCCCAGTGGTAACAACCGAGACTAACGAGCTGTAGGTTTTGGGTTCGAACCCAAACCGGTGCTTTACTTTTTGTAAATTATTTCATCACCGTTGCTCTCAAAACGGTGAAGGAAAATATCGTATTATTGTCTCCCTGCAAGGTAAAGTCGTCTTTTCATACAGAGAAGGAACGAACATTGATAACCATGCTTGCTCAAGACGGATTGGTGATTTCAGATTTATATCAAACTAGCGACCCGCCCCGGCTTCGCACGGGTGCAATGGAGAAACACTGATAATTTTTTTCGTAAAAAGTATAGGATAAAAATGGTTATTGTGGGTTATCCCTAAGAGATAGACATATACCATCGCGGATTTTTTTGTAGACCTTTTTAAGGTGTACAATACTGTAGTACATTATTTTGATCTATCTCGACGGGTTCAGCCAGCGTTTACAATATAAGCGCAAAAAAATGTGTTTATTTACGACATTACATTAGAAACCTCTAAAATTATCAGTGTTTCTCTACTATATTTTGCATGTATTATACATATAAACCTTCCTCTTGAATTACTCTATCTATTAAAAAACCGCATCAAAATCCGTTACGGAGTTTTAAAGATCTAAGCATATATAGGGACAGACAGACAGGGAAGCGACTTTGTTTTATACTATGTAGTGATACTAGCTTCCTCTCCCCTCCCGCCCATCCGGCTTCGCCCGCGTGGATGTCGGAAAATATCCCACAGTAATGTACTACTGGGATTAAAAGTACACTTTGTGTTCATCCAGGTTATAAACTACCTGTACCAAATCCATTTGACCATTTTTGCGCCAATCCGGAACATACATACATCCAGACAAACTGACAAAAATTCTAAAAACTATACTTTCGGCATCGGACTCATTCCGAAACTTTGCAATATACAACGTGTAACGTTAAATGCGCAAAACCTCAGACACCCCAACTGATTTTTAATTCAATTGACCTATTTCAAAGAGAAAATAAGTCATTAACAAAATTGTAAAGGTTTCATGTGCTGTTTTACGTTTACAGGCCATTCTGATCGTTTCTTGCGTCTTCGACGACGCGACGCTTTATCGAGGGAGGAACCGTCACCGGGCCGCGGCGCCGCGCTGACGTGAGCTTGCTTGACCCATTAATAAATAGACACGGCAACGGTTTTAATGAAGATTTTTTGAAAAATGTGACCTATATTACAAACTGGTTCAATTAATTCTGCTCATTATTCTGATCAAACTATTTTCAGGTTTTGCGCATTTAACGTTATACGTTGTATATATATATTTTAATATTCAATGTACAGTTTTGAATTTGTTACTATTTTATTATACAGCCTAAAGGCGACATTAATTTAACACAGTACAGTAGGTTTCGCGTTTTCTTATTATGCATTTTGATTTCATTAAACGTCATTAGTTATTTACAATTTTCTTTTCTAAAATATCATCTTGGAGCAACCTGTACTCAAAAAGAACTATAACGCATGGGTCATTTGCCGGGGTCACGCATCATAACATCGGCGCTGTCGGTGAGGGCGAATATGATTGCCCGCAGGTTTGCTCGTAGCTCCAAGGATGTAAAGATCACCTTGTTTCGAGCCTACTGCACATCTTTTTATACGAGTAGTCTGTGGGTGTCATATTTGCAGAAATCCTACAGCGCTCTCCGCGTTCAATACAATAACGCGTTGAGGGCTCTGCTGCGGCTGCCTCGCTTCTGCAGCGCATCGAGAATGTTTGCGAGCGTCCGCATTGACTGTTTTTATGCCAGCATGCGAAAGAGGGCAACCTCGATAGCGAGCAGAGTGCGGGGCAGCGGCAACAGTCTTCTTGCCGTTGTTGCCAACAGGTTGGACGGGCCTTTCATGCAGCACTGGCAGGGCTTACATGCACCCGTTTATCGGGCTTGGGGCAGGTAAAAAGTTGGAATAACCCCTATATATATATTTAATAGTGTTTTGTGATGTTTGCAATTTATATAATTTTTGTTCTTAATAGTTTGACATTGTTATAACATTTTTACAATTTGACAATTTATATTTGATATTTTATTTATATTTTATTTATTCGATTCTGACATTTTTATAATTTTTTTTTTTTTTTTTTTTTTGACAAATTTTTAATTTACTTTCTTATTATTTTGAAATGATCACCACTTTGTTTTCGGTTTTTGCCTGTTTTGAATTTGAATTTAATAGATATTATATTTTATAAGTCATTTTAATGTTATTTATTTAGTTATTTATTTATTGTATGTGTAAACTATGGACTAGAATTGTCTGAAATAAATAAATTATTATTATTTTATAACATCGCATCAATGAAATTCAAACGAATAACGTGCAAAGAATAGGTACGCGAAGTGAAGGAAGGAGACAGAGCCTTATGTCGGTGAGCGACGCAGGCCACTATTTTCAAATTAGGAATTATTTCATGTTGTTATACTTTTTAATATTACTAGCCACTATATCGCCCTACCTCTGTGTTTAATTAATGTCGCCATTGTAGCGGCACGTTGTGTATAAATAATCGCAAGTTTCCTCACTATGTTTTTCCTTTACCTATGTCAGTAATCCAATCCAAGATAAAGAAAGTCGCGAACACCGCTGAGTACTAGGACAAATCTGTCGAGAACCAACTGTATTTCTAATTAGACTTTCCTTTCCTAGGTCAAGATCATTCTCGCGTCGCCATTTCTCTAGAAGAGATTGCATTCATTTACATCCGCTTGCTGTGACTTTAATTTTCATTAGTTGCCCAACAATAGCTTTGACTTCAGAATGGTAATTGTGACAACAAGGAAGAGATACCCTGATTGCAATTTCAGTAATTTTATTTCTGAGACAGGAAGTGGTATTTTATCTGAGAAATATTTATCTAATTGTTTTGTAGGGATAGCAATGGATTGTAGCGTATTTTTTAAATTTTCAATTTCGATTTTATGTTACGAAATGACACAAAATAAAAAATAAAAATGTATGTCCTATGATATTGTCCAGTTTTGTCCAAAAGTTCACATAATTATAAAAAAAAAAAACAAAGTTCGTTCACTGTGATTCAACGCTACTGGCAAGAAGGAGTTTCATTTAGTTATCATACTAGCTCGTAACAGACATTGTCATAAAATTGCTTTTCTTTCAGCTACCGGTTTACTATAGGATTTATGAAAAAGTACTGCAGCGGAATATTATAATCAAACGTGCACTTAAAAACCTAGTAATTCGATATGAAATATTTGTAGAGTGGCCTATATTTTTTTACAGGAAACAAAATATTTTATCTAAATTATAAAAAGGAGGGGAGAGAATTGTATAAAAAAATTCGTCCACATCTCTGTCAACAGGAAAAATACCCAAAAAGCTGGCAGCATCTAGGTTGAATTAATTTGAGAAAACCATAATGTCTCAAAGTTAAAACAAAGCAGAACTAGATGTACCCAGTGTTGACAACAATAAAAACAAATGCGCACCGCACAATGTACAATTTACAACAGGGATATAAACCAAGTGATGAGTTGGAGAGATTTTACAGTCGTGTGCCACAACCCTTAACGAAAGTTCTTACGAATTTTAAAACGGGGTTGTCGAGTTCTACACAAAAACTTCACCTATTAAGTAAACCGGTGAACGTGTTTATGTACTGATGAAATTGTTTTTGTTGTCTCACGGATGTATTTCTTGGAGTAAACTTGACTAAGTCTATGAACGGTGAAGGAACTGGTGTGACATGTGGGCTATTTGCTAGCATAAGACTTATGACGTCAATAATTACCTACTGAGTGAAACGCAGTTGGTGAAGTATGATTATTTGGCCTTCCCATAAACCCATAATCCGCCTATAACATTCGCACTGTTGGCACACAAGCGGCGGCCTGTCGAGGAACTACTTTCTGTGGTAGTGGAGCACAAATGTGGCCCGACCCAAAGATATTCCCTTTAGGGACACCGCAACTAAAGCTATCAAACTTACAGATCTGGCTACAAATGGTTCCACCTCTGTACATTTGTGTGCCTTAAGTATTAAATAATAAATCATTTTCATAAAACGTTAAAACAGAATTCCCATTATTACTAGAATACGAGTATTATTCTATTATTTATACCAGCGACATGTCTCAGTTTAATCATAAATTTCTTGGCTTCCAATCCAGAATTACATTTTCTTACAGAGTCAGAATTAATCCTTAAGATACCTCCTAAATGTAGCATCAGCCGGTATTCTAGTAAGCTGTATTAAATAATACAGATAAATCGTATTTTACCCATTTGCGTGAATTCATTCAAACAGAATTTCCGAAAAATGTGGAGTTGAGCTTGTAGAGGTATGAGGAACAGGGTGTGAAGTTCACTCATCCTCCATAGAAAAGAGAGGATGCTCCGACCAGACGGGTGTCGTGTCTGGCGGGCAACTGCCCGATGATACATATCGGGCCGTTGTAAATGCTAGTTGCGCGGTAAACTCTGCTTGCGAGATGCAGGATTTTGCGTGTCGTCAGTATTTCGCGTAGTTCGCATGTGGCGTTGTAGATACCGCTACAAAGTAAATGCGATTAGTGCCATGGTATTCGCTATAATCCTGCTGGCTCACAATATTTCCTGGTATGTCTTGACCACAGAGCACGGAGACACCTCGGTGGCCACTGATAGAGGCGGCATTGTCACCACTTTCCATACAAACCAAGCATGTCAGTGTTTACTCGCACTCCAACACAACTATCGTATAGAACCTGACGACTTTGAAGGTAGTCCGTGACAAAACTTGTGCTCTCAACACACTTTATTAACACCATTGACTGTCACCAACGAAAAAGTCGGATTACAGAAATGTACTAGATTCTGTGCTCTGTGTCTTAGACAGTGTGAATACTAGTATAAACAGATTTCGTAGTATATACTAAATCTGTGAGTATATCATAGGTGGTGTAGATGTAGTATGTGGTAATCGGTGAAGTGAAATGAGACATGTATATTTTGATAAAAACTCGGATAAATTAACAAAACAAGGTAAACACGTACAAGCGCACCCGCTTGCAGTGCTCGCACGGTCAAAACTGCCGGCGTGTTGGGTGGGGGTCCAGCGGCCTATACATCAATACTTAGTTTATACATATGTATATGTAATCACTACAAACTATGAATCTAAAAAATATGAGAGTGTCGTCAACAGGTGGGATTGTTTTTTTGTGACAAAAACAGACCTTTAATTCCATTTTGACTACTTTGGATAATAGTGCTTTTATTTTTTGAATACGAGGCCTTTCGACTAGTTTGTATTATTATTCATTGATTACTCTGCACGAACAAGACTCATAAAAAATCATAAAATTTATGACTTTTTTATGAGATTTGTTTTTGCAGAGTAAACAATTTTTCGTCCTTTCTATACTGTTTTGTTTGATACGTACAGCGAAGTATATCTTGATTTAGTCTACGCAAAAAAAATCATTAAAAAAATATGTTGCTGTGTTTTTTTATAATCTATGCATTTTTCTTTATTAATTCGATTATTGCAAAACCGGTGCATTCAATTAGAATTGGATCAAAATAGCCGCTACGCGTGGTAATTATAAAATTACCTACATCTGGCGCAACATGGGCAGCTCAAATATAATTATAACGACATGTCATCATATTATTGTCATGTTTTTAGACCGTTTAAAGCGATATGTGAGATTAAAAGGCGAAGCATAGAATGTACGGAAGCGCTGCGTGTTGATTTGGTGCAGAAATAATAGAAGAAGAATATGAACTTAGAGGGATTAATTTATTTTAATGATTACAATTCTGTAAATACATACTTGTTACGGTCGCGGAACCGGAGAACCGGAGTAACCGACATAGCTTGCAGAGTAAGCAAACTGAAGTGGCAGTGGGCTGGCCATGTCTGTCGAAGGGGCGATGGCCGGTGGAGCAGACGAGTCCTGGAGTGGAGACCGCGTATCGGCAAGCGTAGTGTGGGACGCCCCCAGCTAGATGGACGGATGACCTAAAGAAGGTGGCTGGGGTAGACTGGATGCGGAAGGCGGAGGACAGGGTGTTGTGGCGCAGTCTGGGAGAGGCCTATGTCCATCAGTGGACTGCGATAGGCTGAGTTGATTGATTGATTGACGGTCGCGGATCTTTTTGTTTTCATGAATCATTTTGTTAATATACAACCTGAACCTGAACTTCACCCTAATTGCGTAACACACTACTCGTATTAATCTAAATTTGAATCATTTTGAAGCATATTGCTAATCCATTGCTCCATATGTTCGAAACTGCTCAACAACGTAAATAACGCAATGTATGTTGTTGAACTGTCAAAATGAATCCCATTGCTACTGATAGTGTGTTACGCAACTGCCCTGCTGGACTTGGAAAAAATGTAGGACAATTTGAATTTCGCGGGCTACCTACACTTTCCCTTATTATTAAAAGGCTATGATGTCCCACTGAGGGCAAAGGCCTCCCTACTCTCTTTTCACTTCTCTCTGTTTAAAGCTGCTGAGGACCAGATCTTGTTGAAGGAGTCCAGGTCATCCCGCCATCTCCGTCTGGGCCTGCCGCGATGTCGCTTGCCATTTAGAGGATCGTAAGTTTGGCTCATTGGTCGTTTGACAAGCGGCCGATGTGTCCAGCCCAATTCCATTTTAGCGTGGCAGCTTTCTAAATGACATCATTTTCTATGGAACAGATAGGCGCTTCCCCTTAAATTAATGCATCTTACGAGTATATACATCTTTTTAAGCTGACTGTACCAAATTCCACCACACACGAATGTTCCCGGAGACTGCAATAACGTGTCAGATTTAAGAGGCCATTAGTGTAGGAATGACTATAGCTTAAACCTTTTAATTGCCTTCTTGTTTACCTGTGATGTGAATAATAAACGGTCTTGTAACCGTAATTTTCTTGGTTGTTTAATTTTAGAGGGTCATAATATGGTACGATGTGTTTTGGTTTGTTTCTGGTGCTGCGTTTTAGGAATAACTAGGTTTTACCAGCGGCTACAACTGCGTGGATGTCGGAATATATCCCACGGGTACGTACTACGAGTACCAGGACTAAAACTACTCTGAGTGTTAATTCATGTTTTGAATTATCTGTGTGCCAAATTTCATCCAAACCTGCTCAGCTGTTTTTGGAGCCAATCCCAAGACAAACGGACAACAAACATTCTTCGTTAGTATTTTAATACATGTGGGGGGGGGAGTGTTATGTGTAGGGGCTTGTGGCTAAGTAATAACAGCCGCACGGGTCGATCGATCAGGTTAAGCTACGCTTGCCGCGGTTGGTCCGTGGATGGGTGACCATCTTCACATACCAAGACCCCTCCGTGCCTCGAAAAACACGTCAAGCCGTTGGTCCCGGCTGTCATTCGTGGATCTTTGACAGTCGTTACAGGTTTTCAGAAGCCCGAAAGTCTGACTACTAGAAATACCTAGTATGTAACTGGGTTGTGGAGGTCGGATAGGCTGTCGCTCCATGTAAAATACTGGTATTAAGCTGTATGCGGTTAGACTGGAAGCCGACCCCAACATAGTTGGGAAAAGGCTAGGCAGATGATGATTTTATTATATGTATGTAATGTATAGATAATAATACCTATCAGTCTATAGCCGCACAGGTCGATCGAACAGGTTAAGCTACGCTTGCCGCGGTTGGTCTGTGGATGGGTGACCATCTTCACATACCGAGACCCCTCCGTGCCTCGGAAAGCACGTTAAACCGTTGGTCCCGGCTGTCATTCGTGGATCTTTGACTGTCGTTACGGGTAGTCAGAAGCCCGAAAGTCTGACAACCAATCTTACCAAGGAGTATCGTATTACCCAGTAACTGGGTTGTGGAGGTCAGATAGGCAGTCGCTCCATGTAAAATACTGGTATTCAGCTGCATCCGGTTAGACTGGAAGCTGACCCCAACATAGTTGGGAAAAGGCTAGGCAGATGATGATGAGTCTATTTTTGTCCCACCGCACGGCATGTGCCTCTTCTCGTACAGAGAAGACGTGTGCATTAATCAACACGTTTACTCGAGGAGGATTGACGATTTCAGATTTAATAAAAAGGGCAGACTTCCTTACAATGTTTTCCTTCACCGATGACAGTATAATATAGTGGAAAATCAAAGTGCAGTCAGTACACTAGAATAGCACTCATCGAGCCGCATCGTGTGGAGGACGTGTTGCGATGGTCTGGTTTGATCCTTTTGTGTGACTTTACAATATACGTGGGTGAATCAAATATAAGCCGGACTTTTTTTTTTACTGGTCGCTGAGTGAAGTGACGCGCTTGGTGCTGTTGTATGTGTTAGGGGGGATCATAGGGGAGGGGGGGATACTGCTCCGGTTCACTATAGTTTATTGTGCGCCACTAGCATCATGTCTGAGCAGGAGGTACATATGTCTGTTGAGCAACGAATTACCATACAATTTTTAACACGGGGGGGCATAAAACCTTACAAAATTTTGCATCAATTGACTCTACAGTTCGATAATAACAATACGCTTACAAGAACTCAAGTGTACGAATGGCATAAAAAAAATCAAGTGGAGGACGCCGTTTTCACACTGACCAAGACGTGGAATCATTTGTGTGCAATTGGCTTAAGACACGACTGACAACATTCTTCGATACTGGCATCAAGAAACTTCCTCTGCGCTGGGAAAAATGTCTTAATAGAAGGGGAGATTATGTAGAAAAATAAAATATATCACATTTTTTACAATAATACATGCGTATTTTTTTTTTTTACTAAAGTCCGGTTATATTTGATCGACCCACGTAGACTTTAGAAAACTAGCGATCTGCCCCCGCATCGCATGGTTTCTATGACTTGAGAAACATTTTCTTTATTATGGCGTTAGTTTATTAAGAATGTCATCATCATCATCTGCCTAGCCTTTTCCCAACTATGTTGGGGTCGGCTTCCAGTCTAACTGTATTTTACATGGAGCGACTGCCTATCTGACCTCCACAACCCAGCTACTGGGTAATACGATACCCCTAGGTGAGTCTGGTTGTCAGATTTTCGGGCTTCTGACTACCCGTAACGACTGTCAAAGATCTACAAATGACAGCCGGGACCAACGGCTTAACGTGCTTTCCGAGGCACGGAGGGGTCTCGGTATGTAAAGATGGTCACCCATCCACAGACCAACCGCGGCAAGCGTAGCTTAACCTGATCGATCGACCTGTGCAGCTGTTATTATTTAGCCACGGGCCGTTTATTAACAATGTATTATACACATAAATGTCCTGAAATAAATTCTCTAACTGATAGTGAAAACCACATTAAAATCTGTTGCGGAGTTTAGTAGACAAACGCGGACGCACGGACAGATACGAAAAGTGATTTTAATTTATTATGTGTATAGATATTATCCACCTAATGTGTGGAAGAAGGAAGCCTTGCATTGGTACAATACAGGGGTTTGACGCATTTGGTGCACATCTCAACTTGTACACCATGCTCAAATGGTGAACTTAGCAACTGGTACACTTCTCATATGGCACACTTCGCAACTGGTGCACTTCTCAATTGGTGCACTTCGCAAAAGGAGCACTTTTTAAGATGAGTGGAGATTTGGAAATACACCTCGACTTAACTATCATCATAATATAATGTAATGTACACTAGATAGATTAGAATCTCCAAAAACCATGACAAAAATCAATGAAAATGAAAATTTAATTTTGAGAAAAATGAGTTTCACGATATGTTTTTAAAATGAAAACGTTTTCCATTTTTTCCACTTCAACAATTTCCACGTCAAACCCATATAGAAAAATAGGATTAAAATACCCGGAAAACAAACCCAGTTTTTACTTAAAATGTGTTCGTAACTGTTATTGATTTAAATTATCAAGCAATTATCGGAGACTATTTTGGTGTATTTATACCAAAATAGTCGCCAATAATTGCTTAAACCACATCAATTAAAAATATATATATACAACGTGTCCCAGAAATCAACGTCAAGCCGAAAACGGGCAATAGGCCAAGTCGTGACAGATATTAGAAAAATATAAAAAAAAATCTTGGTCATGTACTTTTCGAATTATAAGCATTCAAAAATAAATCTCAAAAAGTGACACCCTGTGATGATTTTTCAAGTCCTGTGACTACATTATTAACATTTCGGTAGTTTTTTTCTCTGTGATGTAACCATGAATAACCCTTCTGTAAATTACAGTTAAAAGTTAAAACGTAACTGCCTCAGTTTTAAATTAAATGTTAGATTTTTGCCCAATATTGAATTCAAAATAATGACATCACCCAACTTTAACCGACTGTACTGAAAAAAAAATCTACTACACTATTTTGGCAAGTAACTTTAAAAGATGGCGCGTTTAGTCAGGATTCCAAAATGGTATAACACATACTAATTGCTACTTCTTAATTGAGGAAAAAAAGTACATTGTTTGTTTTAGGTGCATTTGAAATAAAATTCAGTCGTTGGATTTCTTTTATTATAATTTTTATTAAATCAGATTTATGAAGTTTTATAACAAATGTTCAAACTGTTTTCCTTCAGCTGCAATGCAAGTTCTACATCTCTTTAAAAATGATCGCGTAATAAGACGGGCGTATCTTCTTGAGTTGATGTATTCAGCGGCTTCTGCAATTCTTTGGCGCAGCTCGTCTAAATCTTGAATTGGTTTAGAGTACACTTTATCCTTTATCGTACCCCAGTAAAAAAAATCTATGGGGTTTAAATCGGGTGAACGGGCAGGCCACGAAATTGTACCACCCCGCCCAATCCACCTATCGGGGTATTCTCGATTGAGAAACTCTCGTACAGTGAGAGCATAATGCGCTGGGCAGCCATCTTGTTGATACCACATGCTGCCGTAAATGTTCAGTGGCACTTCTTCCAATAATTCTGGTAATTGGTTCTGTAAGAAGTTCAAATAACCCTGGGCATTTAAATTCTCCGGCAGCTCGATTGGACCAATAACTTTACCATTCAAAATTCCCGTCCACATATTTACTTTAAACTGGTACTGAGATCTATCTTCCCGCATCAAATTTGGATTTTCCACGTGCCATTCGTGCAAATTGTGGAGGTTCATGTAACCGTCCTTTTTAAATGTTGATTCATCGGACTATAGAATTTTTTCAAAGAATCGCGGGTCCTCTCGGTGCCTCTGCAACATCGTTCGACAAAATCGTACTCTCTCTGGGTAGTCTCGGGGTAGCAGACTTTGTACTCGTCGTACATGGTATGGGTGAAACTCGTTCTTTTTTAAAATACGATGTGCAGTACTTTTGGGGACTCCTATGCTCTGTTCAATTCCACGTACTGAGATACTTCTGTTTTCTTCAACTGCTTGCAAGACTTCGGCTTCGTAGGGCATAACGGGTCTTCCCTCGCTAACCATTTGGCTAGGAAATCGACCCTCTGATAATGACCGATGCACATTAATAAATACTCGATGATCGGGATGACGCTCAGCATTCGGGTATCTCTCACGATACACTCTTGCTGCGGCATTGGCGTTGCATAAGCATTCTCCATAAATGAGATGCATGTTGGCGTATTCCTGTGCGGTGTATCGAGATGGCATGATAAAACACTACACAAACACGGGGTTGCGATTAAAACAAGTCCGGGGTTGTCAGAAACGGTGCAGATAAATCCAAATTACAATGCAAATCAAGTCCAATAAACAAAGCCACAGTTGTAAGTACGAAGTCAATACGAATACAAAAAGATGTGCAGTCAACGAAAGAGCGTAACGTACTGCAGTATTGCACAATTTGCCGACGCATCCCTGTTTAGCCAGAGTAGCGTCTCTATCTGTTTCACTCACACATATGAAATGATGTGTCAATCCGTCTCCCTCTTAGTTAGATAAAAGTAGCGTCACTATCTATCTCGCTCCCACTTGTCAAAGTAGCGTCACCTCACATTAGCTAAAATGAATCTTTCTCGCTCACACTAGTCAAAATAACGTCACTCTTCGTCTCAATCGAACTTTTATGAAATACGGCTTCATAAAAAAAAAATGTTTTTTCTCAATTAAGAAGTAGCAATTAGTATGTGTTATACCATTTTGGAATCCTGACTAAACGCGCCATCTTTTAAAGTTACTTGCCAAAATAGTGTAGTAGATTTTTTTTTCAGTACAGTCGGTTAAAGTTGGGTGATGTCATTATTTTGAATTCAATATTGGGCAAAAATCTAACATTTAATTTAGAACTGAGGCAGTTACGTTTTACTTTTAACTGTAATTTACAGAAGGGTTATTCATGGTTACATCACAGAGAAAAAAACTACCGAAATGTTAATAATGTAGTCACAGGACTTGAAAAACCATCACAGGGTGTCACTTTTTGAGATTTATTTTTGAATGCTTATAATTCGAAAAGTACATGACCAAGATTTTTTTTTATATTTTTCTAATAGCTGTCACGACTTGGCCTATTGCCCGTTTTCGGCTTGACGTTGATTTCTGGGACACGTTGTATACTTTGATTTTTTAATTATTTCATTGCGCCGTCGATGCGAATTCGTCCTGGCTGGAGGCCTTAATTTATTGAGGCATCCACACGCAAGCCCGGTTAAGTAGACGACAACCTCATAGGTTGAACTGCGAGAAGCCATTTATTAAAAAAGATGCGTGCTCTGTACCGAAAAATGTAAGAGGGATCTTAAAAGGCGATTAAAACGAACGACGATAGCATGATTATAACAAACTAGCGACCCGCCCCGGCTTCGCACGGGTGCAATGCCGATCACTATCACTACATATTATAAAACAAAGTCGCTTCCCGCTGTCTGCCTGTCTCTATGTATGCTTAGAACTTTAAAAATAAGCAACGGATTTTGATGCGGTTTTTTTTAATAGATAGAGTGATTCAAGAGGAAGGTTTATATGCATATGGTTTTTTTGGTGCATAATATAGTAGAGAAACACTGATAATTTTAGAGCCATTATTTCTCTTAAAAAGTATAGGATAAAAAATGGTTATTGTGGGTTATCCCTAAGAGATAGACATATGCCATCGCGGACTTTTTTGTAGACCTTTTTAAGGTTTACAATACTGTAGTAACTACATTATTTTGATCTATCTCGTAGGGTTAAGCCAGCGTTTGCAATGTAAGCGCAAAAAAATGTGTTTATTTACGACATCACATTAGAAACCTCTAAAATGATCAGTGTTTCTCTACTATATTATACGTGTATTATACATATAAACCTTCCTCTTGAATTACTCTATCTAATAAAAAAGCCGCATCAAAATCCGTTGCGCAGTTTTAAAGATTTAAGCATACATAGGGACAGACAGCGGGAAGCGACTTTGTTTTATACTATGTAGTGATTACACACATAACCTCACTCCTTTAACTCCCGAATGGTTAGACAGATGTGTGCCTTTACTACCCACATTTGCCCGGTAAGTCTCTTGCAATAAAAAGCGAGCCTATTCACATCAATCGGACACGAATACACGCTAAAAATATCAATTCCGGCAATATTCTATTCCGTCCTCTGAACTATTTCTAAGATAATTATATCAAAGATTTATAAAGAAATCAATAAGTCTTTTATGGGATGCTCCAAAGAGAAAATAACGTCAAAGTAAGAGGCATAAAAGTCACTTTTATGTGTTCCCCAACATAATTACTTCTTTAACCTTTGTTGGGAAGGAGTCAAGTCAAAGAGACGAGAGCTTGTCACTAAGAATAATTACTTTTCTTTTAAAATATTTGCTTTTTAGTGCACGGAGTTGTGGGTTTTCTTCTATAAAGTATTTTATTATAGCATAATCACAGAAAAAATGATAAATAATAATAATATAAGAGGAGGCCTCCTCTCAATGAGAGGGAGTGGGCAACACGAGCCCTGTGCGGGTGGGTAGACGTCAAGTCTTCGAATGTTTGATTCTAGGACGTGTCAGTTTCCTCACGATGTTTTTCTTTCACCGTATTGAGAGCAGAGTTGATGAAATAATTTTTAATTTATAAAATAAATTATATAATTTGTGATTTATAAAATAAGTTATATAATTTGTAGTTTACAAAATAAATTATAAATTATATAATTTATAAATATTTGTTATAAAGTAAAGGTCTAGGTTCAAACCTACGACCTCAAACTCGTAAATCGTTATTTTAGTATATGACTTTAAAATTTCTTGTATTCATTTTTAGCTAGTACAGCGATACTACTGCTGCTGCTGCTACAGCTTCTGTATTTTCATTTTTTCTTTGTTTTTTGAACTTTTTTTGCTAGCTTCGTGGCTTCGCTTGCAAGGAGGACGAAAATTATCCCTCCGGAAGTTACTACCAGGATAAACAGTAAATAGGATATCCTATATCTTAATTAGCCATTAAAACGTGAAAAAAGACAGACAGAATTACTTTCACGTTTATAATTTTTAAGTAAGTACCTGTACAAAGATTTTAGTATTCATATTTTTTTTAATGTGGATATTAAAATAAGACCTGAAAACGAATACAGCCGGTTATCTTTTAAAGTGAGAGCACGTGAACATATCCGTTAGAAGTTGGCCGTAACATCCCAACGCTAATTTGCTGGATTCGTTTTCTCCTCTACCGATCATTTTTTCTCCTCACAGTTCATTTTGTTTATATGTATATATATATATCTATCTATGTATTATTATTATTAATTCTTGTAGTTTATAGTCATTTCGTAGCTATTTATCTCATATGTTGCACCTGCCATATTTTCTCTCGGTTCGTCGTTTTCGTTCGTTCGTTTCGTCCAGGTTGACTGGTAAAAAATGCCTCAGGCATTAAGTCCGCCTTTGCACAGTATTTTCTTTTTACTTGTGCATAAAGTTCTAATAAATAAATAAATACAAGAGCACTTAGTCATGCTTGATTAAAAATAGAAACGAATTTCGGCTCCTTCGATCTATATTGCTACGAAAATGAGACGTCTAATTCTTACGATGTTATGATACAATTTAATGATAACAAAATAAATAAAAAACGATTCGACCCATCTTAATAATCGTACCTACCAATATAATATTATTTGTAAGCACTGTAATACGAAATAACAAAACTAGGGCTTAATTTTCAAGCGACAGATTTATTTTTTATTCG
Organism: Eremobia ochroleuca; assembly: GCA_949629135.1. Taxonomy (NCBI): domain Eukaryota; kingdom Metazoa; phylum Arthropoda; class Insecta; order Lepidoptera; family Noctuidae; genus Eremobia; species Eremobia ochroleuca. Next base: position 15,069,454 of record OX451395.1, on the reverse strand, counting down.
TGGAATAAAATTGACGTCTGAAAGAACTGTCAAAACTTCAAAATTATTCCTCCGATAAAATTATTTGGCGTTGGAAAAATCAGCCCTTAAAGGAACAAACTATAAATAATATACCCAATACATTATTTGTTGTATTTCTTTGATTTCTAACAATGATCCGATCGTCCTTCGCAAACGTAAAATAAAAACTGCCACAACACGTGAAAAAAAAAACGTAAATAGTTTCTAAAAACGTTTCTATCTGTATTGGCTATAGTCTTGTTTTCATCACAATTCAAGGGCGTTTTTTCCTTAAATCTGTAGGCGGTCTAAATATTGTTCACTTTGGAAGATAGCCAATATCTTATGCCTACATTAAAAGAAAGAATCTTTAGGTGAAAATATAGAATTCCCATGAGTTTTGGAAAAATAATAGGGAACTGAGAGAAATCCAAACTGTTGTGCGATAACATGGGAGCCAGTCACGCGTTTTGGGTGTGAAAACTCAAGTGTATTGTAACTTATGGATACGGCTAAGGAGATTGCATACTGTCATAAAATAAACTAGGATTTTTTATCGTATCTTTTGGCACCGGAGATTGTATCTATTTTCCTCACACATCAGAAACATTTGACTGTCTATTAAACACAATTTATTTAATTGAGGTAACATTCTTGGTATCTGAGACTTTCTATCTTTATGTGACCCTAATTCATTGCTCTCGAGTGTAGTCCCAAGTGCCTAAGTAATAATAGTCGCATGGGTCGAGCGATCAGGTTAAGCTAGTCCGTGGTTGGGTGGCCATCTTAACATACCAAAACCCTTCCGTGCTTCGGAAAGCACGGTAAGCTGTTGGTCCTGGCTGTCAGTGGCTGTCATTCGTGGATCGTTGATAGTCGTTACAGGTAGTCAGAAGCCTGATAGTCTGACAACAAGTCTTATTAGGGGTATCATGTTACCCAGTAACTGGGTTGTGGAGGTCAGATAGGCAGTTGCTCTATATACAATACTGGTGCTCGGTTGCATCCAGTTAGACTGGAAGCAGACCCCAATGTAGTTGGGCTAAGCAAATTTATTGTAACTTCCAGTTTTTTCACACAATTCTAAATTAAACTAGAAGTTTTCCTTTTAGTTATTTCCTTTTACATTTCTGATATCTCAAAAACCCGACGGAGTTCTATTCATGAAGAAATTATTTTCTCGGAATGAATTATGTCCCTCCTTTGAAATAAGAATAATCATTTAATATTTTTCGTAAGTAACTTTTTTGTAGTGACACGGGAAAGCTTTGTATTGTGTGAAAAGTTCTTTATAATAGTATCTCTTTCTCCAAATTGCTCTCAGGAGGGTTTACTCCGTTTCGGGCGGGCTGCAACTCGAGCAATTTATTATTCTAGAGACAATGATGTCTCAACTTTAAAGCGTTTTGTGGATAGATTTGTTAATTCTCTGAATCAGTAACAAAATAATTGAAAATGGACGTCGAGTTCATTTAAAGTTAAATTTATTTATTAAAAAAAAAAAATGTTTCATCAACATAAGTAAATCAATTTGTTAAATTTTGAGTCACCTTTTAAGCAAAGATTTGCTTGTAGCCGTAAAAAAGAATAATTTTATCTGAAATTCTTAAGGTGTACATAATAAAGACTATTCTATTCTTAAATAGGTACATTACTCGTTAACAATGTCTCATGATACTAAGCCCGCCCTGTACCCATCAATGTAAAAAGATATAAAAAAGAAATAAAATACATTGCTTTTTCACGATCATCGTCGCCATAAACATTACTGCACAGACTTACCTACCTACCTACATATATAATATACAAGGTAGCAGGGACATCACCGCGCAGCCTATTTTCGTGGATTCAGTACTTGATGTAACTATGTATATCAAGCTACCCGAAACTGTCAAACTTTCCCAACCAACTTTGAACCTTACACTTTAACGATAAAGTTGAAAATCTATTAAAGAAATTTGACAGATTGTAGTGGATGTGCTGGCGTCTGCACATATCTTTGAATGTGCCCTGGCGGCTGAGAGTATGTCATGCTCACTCAAATGTCTCGCTGGTGGTGACGTGTGCGTTGGATCATTAAGTGTCCTTCAAAATAGTTGAGCTGAATGGTGCTGATCCATACATCATTTTCTTGAACGGACGCCGTCAGTAGGTACTGGTCTTCTCTTAGCTGCCACGGCTTATTTTAATTTATGAATTGTTTTTGTCTTTTTTATAACGGATGCTCTTAACGTGCCCGTTTTTCTACATCGTTCTCACATGTATAATTTCATAATGAAAGATGTAACCAATATTTTGTAACAATTTTATGATTTCCTGGAGTTTCTTGCCCGCTCCTCTCCATATGTGCCTACTACGTTTTGGAATTAGCAACTAGCTTCATCTCTCTGACTGACCGACCCCTAGACAATTCAAAAGTGATTGTAATTGGTTTATTGGAAATACGTGCTTGGAGTTTGAGTTTGAGTTTTGATGAGTCTAGTAGAAGAAGAGGCAGTAAGTTTGGTTTGGTTGTGGAAGGAAGTTTTTAGACGGTTATTTAAAAAAAGGAATTAGCTGTTCCATTCATTTGGACCGCGTATTGTACTTGTCTATGAAGCAGCATTTTTTTTTTATGTCTGAGGATAAATTTCTACTCTATGGGGTCTAGAATTCATGTTTACAATTTGCGTGCCAACCACGCAATATATAACATTTGCCCATTTAATGCACCTCAACGCTTCCATTCCCTGTACTCAGAGTAATTTCTCAATGCAAAAGGAAGGGTGAAACAGGACTATTATAAAGCCATAAAGCACAATCTGACATTAACAACGGTAATGACGAGTTGGAATGCGGATGTTTAAAATGAATGATAAAGATAAGTGAGTCATTTAAAAGCAGCGCATGTCGAATAATAAAAGCTGTTTAGTTTTGATTAATATTTTAGCTGAGCAATGAAAAGTGAGTGCTTATTGTATGAAATTTTTACTGATAAAATATTAAGTAAAGGCCGCGACTCGTGAGATTTGTAAATCGCAGAGTCGAACCCAGACAGATGCTTTACTTTGTGTAAATTATTTCATCACCACTGCTCTTAAAACGGTGAAGAAAAACATCGTAAGGAAACCGGCATGTCCTAGAACCAAAAATTCGAAGACGTGATATCTAGCAACCCGAACTGGGCCCGCGTGGTGGACGGCCCACTCCTTCTGAAAGAGAGTAGGCTTTTGTCCCAGCTGTGGGAACACTAAAATCAAATCAAATCAACTCAGCCTATCGCAGTCCACAGCTGGACATAGGCCTCTCCCAGACTGCGCCACAACACCCTGTCCTCCGCCTTCCGCATCCAGTCTACCCCAGCCACCTTCTTTAGGTCGTCCGGCCATCTAGCTGGGGGGCGTCCCACACTACGCTTGCCGATACGCGGTCTCCACTCCAGGACTCGTCTGCTCCACTGGCTATCGGCCCTTCGACAAACATGGCCAGCCCACTGCCACTTCAGTTTGCTTACTCTGCAAGCTATGTCGGATACTCCGGTTCTTTTGCAGATAATTTCATTCCTGATTTTATCCTTCAAAGAAACTCCGAGACTAGTAGATATAGCTAGAGGGAACATTGTAGTCTGATTATGCTAAAGACAGTTGTACCTAAATGGTGAACTAAGTTTGTAACAAAATAGAATCTGAAAAAACTGACGACATCCCTTAGGTTTAATATTAGGTTTAGTATCAATATGTAATAATAATTTTCCCTTTACTTTTCCATTTATCCTCTTTGACAGCTCTCACCTCTTTGATTTGAGTGCCTCCCGGTTTGTCAAATAAATGATCGACGATCACGTAGTCGCGCCACGATAGCTTATATTTCTATTTAGAAATTTTGAATCGAGATTTTGAGTTGTCAGGGTCATCCCACTGATGCTGGGGACTGCCCCAACATCAGTGGGATGACACAGACAACTCACTCCACGCAAGTTTTCACAGTGAGATTTTTACAGAATCGACCTACTGTGGATTACCCCGCGAACGCCGCACGAGTACGCGAAGGACGAGATCAATTATTGTCTGAAGTATGACGTGTAAACGCGACCTGATTGATCGTGTATGCGTGAAACAATCGCTTTTGGTTAGGACGCAGTCATAGGATATAAAGTTCTTAGTACACAACACAAGATATACACAAAGCAAAACGATTTTAGTTTTCATTTAATCTAATTCATTGAAGACCTGAATTAACCGCTGCGTTTTGCTTCGGGTAATATAAACATCACAATATGGCGTATTAATACATTAAATTCCCTACATTTTCCCCTACACTTTCCGTTTGTCTATCCCTTTTTCAATACAAAATTATGAAAGCGCTCAAACCGTCCCTTTTATTGTAAGACGGCGTTTTCCATAAATGGAATAGGGAGCCCACTAAAGTGGTCTAAATGGGTAAAATTTGTCAAGAAGTTAAGATGTAAGTTATGGTATCCATTGTTATAAGACCCGAGGGGCGTAAGGCGCACTTATCAAGGCCTAACGAAGATTTATATTGTGACGTCTCGTATTTTTATCCCTATGATACTCGTATTTTTCATGGAGACAAAAATGTTAAAAAAAAATTTTATTCCCCGGAAATGTGTGGTTGGATGAGTAATAGATTTGTTTTGCTTACAGTTTTGTTAGAGAGATTTCCACATGATTGTGGGGGAGTTCCAATATTTGTAGCTGAGTTTGTTAGTTTGGACACGTGCTTTGCTCTACTATCTTTTGTTTCAGTTTTAACTATGAAGTGAGAAGTTATTTTTTTTGTATTTAGGAAACAAAGGCTTAAAACCGTACGCCGAAACCGATGTAAAATATCACGCTAATATTAAGAGTATAAAAGCGAAAGTTTGTGAGTGTGTATGTTTGTTATTTCTTCACGCTCTAACGGCTGGACCAATTGGATTAGAATTAACACATATTATTATAATACTTTTTATCCTGATATTCCTACGGGATCGAGACTTATGCGGGTGAAACCGAGGGGCACAACTAGTTTTGCCATACAATTTAACCCCTCTACTTGAGGTTTACCAACTTTAAGTTAAAATGACAAATATGCTTTGCTCGCTGACAGCCTGACTGTTCTAGCTGTAAATGATGAACAAACCTGTTTTTAAGTACAGTTCTATACAGCGACATACCTTAAACTCAAAGCATTATCATCTGCCTAGCCTTTTATTTATTGATTTATTCCTTTATTTCAGGCAACTAAGGCCCATAGAAAAAATAATACGTACTACTACAAACAAACTTATAAACAAATACATACAAAATTATCACAAATACAATACTATAATAATATAAATAAATACAACTATGCCTATCTGACCTCCACAACCCAGTTACTGGGTAATACGATACCCCTTGGTAAGACTGGTTATCAGACGTTTGGGCTACTGACGACCCGTAACGACTGTCAAAGATCCACGAATGACAGCCGGGCCCAACGGCTTAACGTGCTTTCCAAAACACGGAGGGGTCTTGATATGTGAAGATGGTCACCCATCCACGGACTAACCGCGGCAAGCGTAGCTTAGCCTGATCGATCGACCCGTTCGGCTGTTATTACTTAGCCACAAGCCCCTTAAACTCAAAGCATTTATTTTAATTAAACCATTTATACGCACTTTTGAACTGTCAAGGAGTCGTTCAGTCAGAAATATGAAGCTAGTTGCGCATTCCAAAGCGCAGTAGGTACAGACGCCAGCACATCAAGCTACTACAATCTGTCAGATTTCTTTAGAAGACTTTCAACTTTATCGCAAAAGCGTAAGGTTCAAAGTTGATTGGGGAAATCTTACAGTTTCGGGTAGCTTGATGTGCTGGTGTCTGTACATAAACCTAATTAGTGTATAAAGTTCTCACTACTCTCTGCGAGAGAGACGTCGATGACGTAACACACGGTAATTGAAATGACATCACAATCAAGTTTCAAGGAGTTTCAAGGACATCCTAATCAGTGACACATTGAAACACAAAAATCCACTGACATTCCCATCAAAGCTTAATAAGATAACTGTGAAGTGTCACAACTTAGCCAAAGAAAATGTGAAAGAAAATTAGTGGTGTCTCATAAATTTTCTACTCGACATAATTAAGTTTGTGCTTTCTGTAGTGTCGGCATGAACTTTTAATGGGAAGCCTTGCGTTTGTAACTTGCTACATTATTCTTATCTGGGGAAGTCATCGGGATAATAGGCGACGCTTTGAACGTGTAAAAGTTGTGTTGTTACACAAAATAACTTGTGTGACTTGTGTTAGGTTGTTGAAGGCATGAAAGCTCGTGTGAGAAATTGTGTTTCGTTTTGTTCTCAGTGCCTACTCCCATGGGAAAAATACGTGAGTATGTGAAAAGTTAGACTGGAATAATTCTAGGCAAAGGCTCAATTTATCCGGTACAGAGATTAAAATTAAAATAATGCATAGCATTATAGAATAGAGTAGAATAGAATAGAATACTCTTTATTATGTACACCATATATTATAGATTACAGACATAAATATAGAAATTTTACAAAGGGTGACACAATGGGCGGTCTTATCGCTAAGAGCGATCTTTTAAAGACAACCTTTGGATGGATTGAAAAGGGAAGGAGAGACAAATATTATAGGTAGTCTGTGGTGTACTATTTACACGATAAAATAAATACATACATAAAGTATATTATTAGCCTATAATATTCCCACTGCTGGGACACAGGCCTCCTCTCTGTAAGATTGAGTGGGCTATAATTTACCACGCAGGTGGTTTAGTAGATGCCCCATATCTTCCAGTTTTAGGTTCTAGGACGTTCTGCGTTTTGAGAGCAGTGGTGGAGAAATTATTTACACAAGCTGTTACCTGGGTTCAAACCTACCACCTGCTACTTGTTAGCCGGGCCGTTACCACTGGGTCATCACTGCTGCAAATCATCATCTGCCTAGCCTTTTCCCAACTATGTTGGGGTCGGCTTCCAGTCTAACTGGATGCGGATGAATACCAGTATTTTACATGGAGTGACTGCCTATCTGACCTCCACAACCCAGTTACTGGGTAATACGATACCCCTAGATAAGGCTGGGTTTCAGATTTTCGGGGTTCTGACTACCCGTAACGACTGTCAAAGATCTACGAATGACAGCCGGGACCAACGGCTTAACATGCTTTCCGAGGCACGGAGGGGTCTCGGTATGTGAAGATGGTCACCCATCCACAGACCAACCACGGCAAGCGTAGCTTAACCTGATCGATCGACCTGTGCAGCTGTTATTATTTAGCCACGGGCCCCTCTACTGCTGCAAATATAGTACGTAATTTGTTTAAATAAATTAGCCTAGATCTTGTTACATCATCATCATTTTGACCGAAAGTCGTTTTTAGCTGCTGTACATAGGCCTCCCCAAAAAGTCGACATTTTGTTATGTACCTCAAGTTTCGAACGTCCAATGAACGAAATTTCGAAGTGGAAACAGTAAAAACACACAAAAACAGACAAAAATCCTGAATGTCAAATGAAGAAATAGACAAATTAATGGAGCATTTTTGCTTAATAAAAAAAAAATGTGTCTGACCACTTATTTCAATTTGTGTCTGTTTCGACTTCGACATTTCGTTCATTGAACGTTCGAAACTTGAGTTACATCATTTTGTTTACCAAAATTCAATTGAGAAACCTCAAAAAACTAACAGCAGATATCACACAAAATTCAAAGCAATATCGCAAAGTAATAATTAATAATTGTTATTTAACTTAGTTAAATCACCGATACTGTAAAACTTCGACGGTTTACTTACAAAAACACAATTTAACCAGATAATTAATTACAATTTAATGTTTATTTTGATGCGTATAGAAAGATAAACGCTAGAGGAAAGAATTAATGGTTAATAAATTACGAAGTTTATAAAACTGTTTGTAATAACAATTAAGACTTTTGCGATAAGTTGTGGTTCATGTATTTTTTGATACTGCATAAAGGCTTTAGTCCATTCATAGTTATTTTACCTTTGATTTTGCATCAATGTCAAAAGCATAATGATCTTTATTATCGTTGCCATAAGGTTGCTGTTAGGTTGTTGCCATTGTTTGTCAAAATCACAGTGAACTTTACTATTGTTTTTATAACGTTGCTATGAGTTTGAGCATTAGTGGTCCATTGAGAACCGTGGTGGCCCCGACCTAGAACCAAAATGTTGATGACATGTGACATCTGCCAACCCGCACTGGACCCGCGTGGTAGATTATTATTCAAAATCAAAATCAAAAGTCATTTATTCAAACTAGGCTGAGAATCAGCACTTTTCGAACGTTAAAATGACAAAAGACAGTCCCCCAAAACGCCCGCTCTTCACCACATCCTAGTGCTTTCGCTGGGGAGAAGTGGCGCAACAAACTCCCCAGCAGCACAGCTGTCTGTTTAGTTAGAAAATACTTGACGGCACGGTTGGCACAGTGGTTAAGCGATTGACGCTGCACTGCGTGTCGCGGGTTCGATTCGAAAAGTATTATTTATTTATTTATTCAATCTTTTTACAGACAAAAAGTTACAAAGGCGGACTTAATGCCTTAAGCATTCTCTACCAGTCAACCAAGGGTTGTGAAGAGATTAGATGGCAGGTGATTTGGTTGAGCCGAACAATGATAAAAAGAAACACTTAAAATATTCCCCATTTAATCCTTCATTCATCATTCAATGTAGGTACGTATCTTCAGCGCCGCATAGTTTAATAAAAAATAAACAACGTCAAATATTGCGGCGCTAAAGATGTTGCTTCGTGAATTTAAATAGGTAATTCGTCTCCGCGTTGAATCGCAGAATGACTTTTAAAAAATTCAAGAAATCCAGCTGGTAATGCAGACTGGCTTAACACTTTCTACTCACGGATTTAAAATTTGGCAAACAGATTCGAAGTTATTATTATAATAAGTTCTGGTTTTGATTATAATAAAGCTTCCCAGGATGGTAGTTCAATACATTCCTAAATTTCCCTGGTTAGTAAGGAGTATTATTTATTAAAACTTTATGCACAAATAAAAAAAAATACTGTACAAAGGCGGACTGATGCAGAGACAAAATATGGCAGGTGCAACATAGGGGATAGATAGCTAGAAAATTACTATAAAATACAAGAATTCATAATAATACATAAATACATACATATATACATACATATAAACAAAATGAACTGTCAGGAGGAAAAAGTATCGGTAGAGGAGAAAACGAATCCAGCAAATCAGCGCTGGAATGTTACGGCACAGGGCTAATTTATCGTCGTTATCATAGCCGTGCACGCGGTTTTCTTGGCAGTCCACACGATTCTCGTAGCCATCTACGCTATCCTTATAGGCGTCTACGCCATTCTCGTAGCCATTTACGCCATCCTTATAGGCGTCTGCGCCATTCTCGTAGCCATCTACGCCATCCTTATAGGCGTCTGCGCCATTCTCGTAGCCATCTACGCCATCCGTATAGGCGTCTACGCCATTCTCGTAGCCATCTACGCCATCCTTATAGGCGTCTGCGCCATTCTCGTAGCCATCTAGGACATCCTTATAGGCGTCTACGCCATTCTCATAGCCGTCTACGCCGCCCTCATAGCCATGTTCGCTGTTCTTATAGCCGTCTACGTTGTTCTCAAAGCTACCTACGCCGTCCTCATAGCCGTCTTCGCCATCCTAGTAGCCATCTACGCCGTCCTTATAGGCGTCTACGCCGTCCTCGCAGGCGTCTACGCCGTCGTCAAAGCCATCTACGCCATCTTCGTAGCCGTGTACGCGTTTCTCATGGCCGTCTACACCGTTCTCGAAGCCACTTGCCGCCTACGCCGTACTCGTAGGCGTCTTTGCCGTCCTCGTAGCCGTCTATGCCATCCGCGTAGCCGGTACGAGCGATAGGTAGTTTGTAGCGTAGTGTGTTGCGAGGTAGTTTGTACTACGTGTGGAGGCCTTACCATAATGTTGTCATTATGGTAAGACCTCCACACATAGGTATTTCAATACTTGCATATGTAAATGTGAAATATTTGTATGAGTACCTACTTAGAACTCGATGAAGAACATGATATTATTCCACTTCATAAAAAGCTGGTTCAGAACTTCATTTCAAATAATTGTTAAGATGCACTTGGAACATTCGCTTGTAATGTAACGTTACAAAGTCGAGTATTACATCAAGGAGGGAGGAGAACCGAGATTTACCGCGCGCAATCTGTAATGTGACAGATTCGAGCATTATATTGGTGAGGGAAGAGAAACGAGCATTCCAGTGCGCAATTTGATGATACAATGTGTAACATTTTGATACTACATTAAGCAAAAGCTCAAAATTGAATCTGAAATGTTACATTACAGGCGAAAACTTCAAGTGAGGGAGCACCTTTAATTTTTACATAACAGCGAAGTGAGTTAGGTACAATTATGCGTAAAGAAAAAAACAGGCGTTATTTTTCTGTTTTTCTACTTATTTGCAATAGCACTAAAATGTTCACGTAACTAGTAAACTGTAAGTAGCGAGGTCATTTGAATGTTTCCCCGCAGACGGAAATAAGATTCGGAATTTCACGTTGTTAAGTAAATCTTTAATGTCAACATAAAATGAAGGTAACTAAGACTAGGGCTAGTGAGACATTAAGCTCATGTATCGCTCCCCGAAGGTTATGGCAGAGGTAACCTAGTGGTACACCCATATTTTGCCAGTTATTTTCAAATGCCATGTAATAGGGGGCGGCGAGCCTATTATTATGGCAATACCATAATAATGGAGTGAACACTGACGAGGAAAAGAGCCCCCACCTCTTTCTTGCCTTCACTGGCCGGTTTAAGTGGAGATTTTCAAGATCAAGCAGACTCGAGGGAAGGAAATATTGTAGTAAGTGCTCGTAGCGATCTTGACCATCTTCCGGGCTCTGGGATTGTTCTGAAAGCACTCCTCAAGCACCTCAGGACATGTTGCCCCTTTGACGCTACGTCACTATGTGATAGCGACCGTTTCCTGGTGTCCATTATTGAGTGTGCAAGTCACCCCCTGCCATTTTATCCGTATATATATAAAACATTGATCAGGCAGGGGCCATAGTTCTTCCATAGTGCTTGAATACCAACCCAATTTAGGCACCCAAACCCATAGTCCAACTTTTTATTTTTCCATATCCTGCAATAGTTCTACACCAACCGGGGGTTGTGTAGGACTATTGCTTGAGTGCGCTTGCATAGTGCATACAGGGATAATCGTCGGTTGGTGCCGCATTTCATGATCAGCATTAGTGGTTGCGAACATTAGACCAATCCGCCAGTCTCAGTCTGCTTCAAAAAGCTTGCATTTAGATGAGGAGCAATTATTATTCCCAGATTTTTAAGATCGCTCGCATTCTAATCAATCTGTCAAAAATACAGACCCACATTATTTTTTGACATTGATTGCCGCTAAGATAAAATTGCGACAAGATTTTGAATGCTTTTGAATTACGACAAATGGCCTTCCGAAAACAAACAGAAAAACTTGTAAACTTATTTCTGTCCAGAAAAATAAAATATTTCTATCGCTATAAGCTGTCAGGAAATGCGAAACTGACAAAAGTTATTCTTTGTACATAATAATATTCGACTTTGTAAAAAAAACCATCAAAACATAGGTAATATTGACAGTCAATTCTACAAGAACAAAAGAACTGATTTCCGTCAATCTCTGGTTATGCACATCTATTTTTATAAAGGATAAAAAGTCTGAACTTTATTACAAGTTTGACTTTTAGAAAAAAAATACTTGTTTACTGTTCGTATATTAATCTACTCGAAACATTCAATCTGACTTATAATATCGTTGTGAACGTAACCATACCGACTTTTAATTTGATGCGTAACGCCATCTATCGAACTCTTGGTTAGACTTTGCTGCCTTACAAAGAACAGAGGTTCCAGTGATGTTGGCACGGAGCAAAATATGGCCACTGTTATAAGCAAGCAAGTTATTTTAGAAACTATTGTATACTAAACTTATACTTTTTTAAATGCGGGTACAGACGCCAGCAGATCAAGCTACTACAATCAAAGTCAAATTTCTTTAATCGATTTTCAACCTTATTGCTAAAGTATAAGGTTCAAAGTTGATTGGGTTAATTTAACCGTTTCGGGTAGCTTGATGTGCTGGCGTCTGTACATAAATCCACTTCACCAACAGAAGACGCACAGCCTAAAACCCTGGGTCTAGAAGTTTTAAATGCACAAGATGTTCCTATACAGGCTGGCCAAAAAGTCGTGGATCAAACGAAAAAGGGAGATAAAGGAGGTAATTTCCAACGAAAAATCTTTCTACAGCATGACAATCGGTTTTATATCACATTTTTTAAATTAGTCATATTGTACAAGAACTCAAAAAAAAAAATATTCATAACTTTTAGGGCAATTGAACTATGATCATGCTGTAGAAAGATTTTTTTTTGTAGGAAATTACCCGTTTCATCTCCCTACTTCGTTTGATCCACGACTTTTTGGCCACCCTGTATAGCGAAAATGAGTAAAATAGGGCATGAAAGTTTGTATGGAAAACCCGCTGGAAGTAGGTACGTGATTTTTGCGACGGGAAACCAAATCGCACATGGCTTGTGGTTGATAAATATTGGCAAAGCTGACTGCTTGGGAAGCTAGTCGTACTTATCGTCACTCATGAAGTTTCTATAGCAAAGCTGTTGAAAAACCCATTACAAAACCGTCATCTACACTTGTTGCTCAACAATTATTTAGTACAATACAGCAATTATTTTTGAACAATGTTAGTTAATTGGAGTAACATTGTTTAAAAATAAATTTTGGGAAACGACTTTTATATTTTGCTGTCAAAAATCACTGTTTACGCTAGCGCTGAATGGAACGTATGCAAAACATTTGTGCTTAAAGGAACAAGCAATAGCACGGGGGTTACAAGCATAGAGAATGGACTGAGCGCTCCATATTCAGCTGTGCAGTGAAAACAGACCGAAAAGTACGAGAGAGATACAGTGAATGTACGGCCAGTAGTTGTCTCTTTAGTAGTACTACAGGTATTGGCCGCACAGTAGCTTTGTCTCTTTCTAGAGAGTGGCCACTTTTGTGAGGCTAATTCTCAGTCTATGGCAAAGGCTGGGCAAAGGTCTTGTGGACGGAGAGGGTAAATCACAGGTAACAAAGCAATCTCCTAGTTTGACCTTCGATATCTCCATAGGAATAAGGTTGACTGGAAGGATAAGTGACTCTCAGCTTCGTTAAGCGTTTTTTTAAACCTTTTTTACTTTTAATAAAAACTTAAAGGCTCCTCGCCGACAGGCGCGACTCAACAGCGCAACGTGACTCTAGTAGAACCATTTCTATAAAAACTTCATGGAAATTGTTCTGCCAGAATTGCGTCGCACCGTCACGTCGTGCCTGTCTGCGGTAGCCTTATTACAACTTAATTCAACACTCCTGATTTATGCTATTAAAAAAGTTATCGAACATTGTTCCGCTGAAACACGTTGCTGCCTCATAAAAATATACAAGCTTAATTTAAATAAGCTTTGTTTTAATAGCAAGTAAGTAAACGTTTCATTTACGATTTCATTGTTTAATTTTATAATCAGTTCGACAAAGTATTATTACAGTTATTCGAAACGTTTCGAACCATGAAAGAGAGGACCATGAAAACAGTGGGTTTACAATTTCGATACAATATTAACAACGCTGCCATACTTTAAATACTCCATCGGTTGTTAAAAACTGTGATGTCTGGAATTTGTATTTTTGCGAAGTAGTCGGACCTCGCGCCCTAACCAAAGAAAGAAGAAAAGAAGAAAGAAAAATATTTTATTTGGGACACGCACAGGAAGTGCAAACAGTAAACAAGGAGCATGTGTAATAGTAGAAACCAAAAAATAAACATTAAAATAAAAGACCTGTGCAATGCCAAAAAGGGCTCCTATTTCAACATAATGCTGCGATGTTTAACCACACACAACACCATATCCACATTTAAGATACCCAAATCTAATAATATTAGGTCATCCCACTTCCAGTGTCATATTTTTTATTTCTAATATTTATGTATTGCGCAATGGTATGCAATAGTTAATACATGTGTTGTCTTGTACAATCATGTTAGTTTAATTTGGTGTGTTGTATTGTCAAGACGTGCATTGATTTAAAATGGAAGATTTAAAAAAATGTATTAATGTAGTGGAGCAACGTATATTTCTAAAGTTTTGTGCTTTACTCAACTACTCTGGAGGAGTTGCGCACGACTTACTGGTAAAGTGTGTTGGTCGTAACGCCTTAAATAAAAGAACCGTACAGCGATGGCTTGAAATGTGCAAACAAGGAAGAACCACAGCTGAAGATGAGCCGCGAGCACCTTGATCATTATCATCGACTAGATTAGAAGCAAGGGACAAAATCAAGGAAGCACTTCGTCAGTCACGTAGGGTCAGTGTCAGTGATCTCTCCACTCAACTTAACATTCCTCATTCCACTATACATAGAGTACTCACGGAAGATTTATGTCTGGTCAATAAAAGTGCAGTGTGGGTGCCCCACAGTCTGAACACGGATCAGAAGGAGTTTCGTTATGAAACTGCGCGTAGCCATTTATCGTGGTATCGCCGTAAGAAAAATATACTTAATAGATTCATATGCCTTGATGAAACTTGGGTCGAATTTTATACTCCTCGTCAAAGACATCAGTCACGATGTTGGGTGGAACCGGGCACTTCAGCTGAACATTTACCACGTGCAGAGCTACATGAACGAAAAATACTACTAATAGTAGCTATGGATGTCAGAGGCATTGCTTTTTGGAGAACTTATGATGAAAATACAACTATGACTGTAGAGCGATATAAGTCATTTTTAGTAGAAAATATTCCTATTTGGGCAGACGAACATCATATAACGAGTCCTATAATTTTACATGATAACGCCAGGTCGCAAAAATCAAAAATAGTTCAGAATTTAATTGAAGATAAAGGATGGATTGAAATTATTCAGCCGCTATATTCCCCGGATATGAATCCTTGTGATTTCAATTGTTTTGGCCATGTAAGAGGAAATTGTCGGGTACTCGATACAATAGCAAAAAGGAGTTAGATATTAAACTAAAGAGCATTATTGATGAATTAAGTGAAAGTGGTACTTTAAATGGTGTTCAAGATTTGCCAGCAGTCTGGGAGCGAGTGATTAATAGTGGTGGAGATTATTGATTAGTGTCACAAGGTTATATAGTATAGTAGTCAGTTTTTGTAAAATAATAATAATAAAAAAATATGACACTGGAAGTGGGATGACCTAATATCTATGGATCAAGGACGTGGGAATACATGCTACCGTCTATTATGAATGACTTACCGTCAGAAATCTGCGACAAATTAAATGTGAAGAATTGCTCGAAGGTGCTAAAGAGATACTTTGTGGACTGTTGTACAGTCTAGGAAGTATGAACAAATGAATAAAAAAAAAGCAATAAAATACCTATAGTTAAAAAAAAAAAACTACAATAAATGAAAACCGGAATTATATAAGGTCTATCTATTCATACACGAAATCTCTTAAGGGGTCACGTTAATCATTACGAACAACTTTTACTATGGGACCAAACCTGAAATAGAAAAATCAGCTGTTTCCTAACCTATCCATAGGGATATTTTAGTGCACAAATGTGTGTGAAGACACAGGTGGACTCACTTTTCCCTCACTCTCAAAGTCCGATGGGACGGCAATCAGATACGACCGGAGAGAGATCAGGCGCAGGACCAACGGCTTGACGTGCTTTCCGAGGCACGGGGGTGTCACACCGCCAACTACCAAACTCCAGGCTGTTACTGCAATATTTTTTTTTAATGTATTTATTTAAAACTTTATGCACAAGTAAAAAAAGTACTGTACAAAGGCGGACTTAATGCCTCAGGAATTTTCTACCAGTCAACGTTAGGGTGATGCAGAAACAAAACATGGTAGGTGCAACATACGTTGCACCAAAAACCAAAAACCCAATCTCGTGTTGAATACTGTTACTAAACCGTATCTAGTTAACTCAATGGCGATCTCAACAAACACCTTTTGCCGATACATAATTGCAAAAATATTTCACTTTTCAAAAATGTTTAAGTAAAATTAATGTGTAGTATCAACAGTACAATGGGATGAAAAGTTATGAAAAAAGACATGGTTTACTTCTTTGAAAAAAGCCGTTTTATCATCTTGCTATTTATATTTTCTCTTCTTTGTTAGAAAATTTATAAATTAGGTCGTCCATTGTTTTTATTTATGTTTTTTCATGAATTAATGAATACAACGAAACTTTATTCCTTTGAAACTATTACCTGTAATGCTACGGCGAGAGAGAGAGCGCGCGAAGAGTAATCGCGTTATTGCGACAATATCGTCATAGCATTTGTTGGACAGTTCAAGATACTGTAATAAGAAAACTACCGTATGTTTTGTTAAAAGCCGACTAAGTGCGCATACCTTAAACTGCTGTTGCAGCATCATCTGGAATTTGCAGGATACTCAATTCCCTTAATTTACAGCAGAGGTGACAGGTGGGAGGTGTTTGTTCTCCTTGCAGTGGTGCCAATGAATAGGTTATAGATAGATTTTTACCAGGGGCTTATGATGGAGTAGGAAAGAGAAATGGGAAGACCGGAAAAAAAGGTCTAGCAAAAAAATATAAATAAAATCAAGCCAAAATGTTTGGACTAGTATCATTAACCAGGGAAAAACTGAGGAATACGGGGGTTAGTAAGGAATGAAAACCAATAATAACAGCCGCACAGTTCGATCGATCAGGTTAAGGTACGCTTGCCGCGGTTGGTCTGTGGATGGATGACCATCTTTACATACCGAGACCCCTCCGTGCCTCGGAAAGCACGTTAAGCCGTTGGTCCCGGCTGTCATTCGTAGATCTTTGACAGTCGTTACTGGTAGTCAGAAGCCCGAAAATCTGACAACCGGTCTCACCTAGGGGTATCGTATTATCCAGTAACTGGGTTGTGGAGGTCAGATAGGCAGTCGCTCCATGTAAAATACTGGTATACCGCTGCATCCGGTTAGACTGGAAGCCAACCCCAACATAGTTGGGGAAAGGCTAGGCAGATGATGATGATGGAATGAAAACCAACGACCTCGGGTAACTAGCTTCATTTTGGTAATAATACGTACAGCTGCGCAGATTTCGGCGACTCACGTGTCGATTGTAGCATGTTTACTAGTGATATAATCTTATAAAGTTTAAAAAGCAAGAAATGAAAGTTAAATTAAAAATTAAAAAAAACTCCCGACTTAAACAAAAACCTCTAAAAACTAAAAGAATAATGTACATATATTGACTTTTAAATTCGTCTATTCAACAACGTAAATAACGCAATCAACGTGGCAAAATAAAATAAATTGTGATCAATTGTCATTTTATGTGTGTTACGCAATTACCTCGCTGTTTACCTTTCCTACATGTGAATCTACTTTAGATTGATGACAAGGTTCCGGTTTATATTTTCCTAAAACATACCGTATGTTTAAGGAAAATATAGGGTTTTTTGTTACTTTCTGTTAAAAAATCTACTAGTTTCAGTGAAAAATTGACAGCTGATCTTTTGCTTTAGCAAAAACTTTCAATATTACGTCAGTAAATGGTTGTAGTAGGATAAAATCAGAAATTAATTTATCCAGAAAAAAAAAGAACTGGTTTTACCGACATAGCTTGCAGAGTAAGCAAGCTGAAGTGGCAGTGGGCTGGCCATGTTTGTCGAAGGACCGACATCCGGTGAAGCAGACGAATGGAGAGCGCGTATCAGCAAGCATATTGTGGAACGCCTCCCATCTAGACGACCATAAAAAGGTGGCTGGGACTAAGGGTGCGTTTCCACAGAAGCGGAGCTGGGCGGAGTGGAGCGGAGACGTGTAGGAATCGTCCAATCACAGACGAGACGAGTGACGCGATGAGGATTTCAACCATTGTGATTAGTCGATTCCTGCACGTCTCTGCTCCGCTTCGCCCAGCTCCGCTTCTGTGGAAACGCACCCTAACTGGTTGCGGAAGGCAGACGACGACGTTGTGGTGCAGCCTGGGAGAAGCCCATGAAATCGTTGTTTTTATAACAAATACTTTAAAGCCTTAACGAGATAGCATACATATTCTTTATTTTCATATCAGTGAAAGACAAACCTTCATTACAGGAAAATAAACAATATTTCCTTCCTAAAATTAAGCAATAGATTCGGAAGTTGGATGCAATAAGTAGATAGGTAAGTTATTTTATATTTTCCAAAGTGAATTAGCAACTTACATAGGAAGTTTGAAAATAACTATTAATTGATAAGACAAGTTTGGAAGTGGGTTAATAGATAAAGTTAATACTTATTATTTGTTTGTATCAAGCTATCTGCCGTGGTTTTGCCTGCGCTGTAATTGCGTAACACATTATCAGGAGCAATGGCTGTCATTTTGACAATTCAACAATATTCATTGCGTTAGTTACGTTGTTGCAGATACATTAAATTAAATATCGTTCAGAATGATTGAGATTGGTGGTGTGTTACACAATGAGGATTCAGGCTCATCTGATTCAGAATATACACGCGAATATTTAGAACTATCACGCGCATAAATGTATTGCAATAAAGAAGTCATCGTGAATGTTTAATTACTGCAGTTGGTAAAATATTTTCGTTTTTAAAAGATCGGACTCTGTAGGCACTCAGTATTACTTTTGGACTCTTTTTTTTTAATTTTTAAACGAAATGTTACTTTTTAAAACATGAATTCTGTGGGCATTACCAGTTGGCGCCAAACTTAACATAATTTTTACTTTATCGAAATCTAATACGAAAAGTTTTATTATTCATTTATTAAACTAATCTACAATAAAAGTCCAATCCATTAAAAACACTGACATTTTATATAATTTAAAACTTTAATTTTATAGTAAATTTCAATTCAAAACTTCGACCAATAATTAATTTTATTTAATTATGATAAGTTTGGAAGTTAACAATCACTTCGCATTAAATGATAGTGAAATTATCTCTAGTCAGACATACTTAATTCTGAAAATAAGCCCTGTACAATCCTTTTTTTAAATACAGTCATTTATTAATAGTCTGGTGTAAAGGGGAATGCCTTGGGACCGTACCAACTTGCGAGGGAGGGTCACAACCAAATTTAGTTCATAAATTACTTTATTATTTAAATTAGATTTACCCGTTTGTTATGAAAAAGATTCCCAGATTTCGGACATCAAAAATAAAAGTATTTTTATTTGATTGTGTACATATTTTCTCTTATATCACTGCCATTGCACTTCATTTCCGAATGTTGCTACTACGTAAAAAAAATACCTATATTTTTTGCTTGCCAACAAGCATTTAAACGATGAATATAATGTAACCGATTTACTATTTACTATAATTTTAGGTATATTTTTATAATAATAACTCTTTATTTCAGATTACAGGATCCATAATGTGTTAGTATTGCCTTAACCTATTGTTAGTTAAAAATAAAAATAAATTAAAACAAAAGTGACATCACAATTAATTTTGCACATGTACGTCCGTACGCACATGTCTCCCAGCCCAGAGTCCAATAAACGGCCCATCTATTTTGTCCGCCAGTGTACCCAAAATATATATAACGCTTTGCGTTGTATTAATTTAAATTATTATTTTGAAATACATTTTAAGCATTTAAAGAAAAGAGGACTGATTAAAAAGACGTATTGCATTTTTTCTGTTGCGCCGTCACGGATGACGTTACTTTCAATATTGGTTTCATCTGAACTATTTAAATATTATTAAAATCCTTATTAAAGAAAACGTTCAGGTGCTTTTCCATAACGTAGTCTTTATGTGATAATCCTCAGCGATGCCTCCATCATTCATCGTCATCTTTCATTCGTTATTTTCTCGAAGGCAACCTCAAAATATTGAGTAGGTAAAGGGCAAATAAATACGAATTGCGGGAATCCCTGTAAAAAATAGTTAGCAATTTCGGAAGGGCATCAAATTCTCCGCCAAAGACACTAGGTTTGGCTGTGACAGCGTGTTTTTCGTTTGGTACATGGCGCCCTATATTTCGATGCCTCCTAAGTATAATGAGTCAACTGACATTATAGTTATTTTATAGGAGAGCGATTCGAAGGCAAATCGTTTATATTTTAATGATATTAAATTAATTCGAAATAAAGTAAATGTTTTTTTAATAAAAATTGTAAGCTCTTCCTTTGGTATAAAATGATTTTGCTGATTTTTGTTTTTAAATGACATTTTATGTACATGACTGGGTATACGCCGGCGGGACTCAATAGTGAAATGGTTTAACTACCAGTTATATTCATGTACGTTGTCCATCAAAATCCATCGTTTACATCAAAATCACATGAAATATGATTGTCATTTTATTAATATAATTTTACTTTTGTTTGTTTTCGGGGTTTTCTGTCTCACATAATAATAAAATGTTGAAATTATGTCACTTGACTCATTATACTAGGAAAGTACTTAGCAATGTTAACATTTGAAACCTCAACGTATACTGGACCAATGTAATTTACCGAGGTTTTTTATTAGTATTTTTTTTTGTAATACCTTACGATATGTGGGATTAATAAAAACTAGGAAGAAGAACAAGAATCATAAACCAAAAACAACTCATTTTGAAGAATCACAATGTATTTTTCGCCATAATTAAGTAGGAATTTCTTTTTAACATAATAGCTTTACTAAAAGCTACAACGTAAACAAATCACTATTAAAAACTAAAACAGGTACTTCTCCAGTACGTCAATAAAAGTAATAAGAACTAAAAATGGTAACTTACGTTAAACAATATTAATAAAAATAATAGAAATTAATAACACAACAGTCTAGGCATTTCTAATGCTCAAAAGATATAAGGTTTAACAAATTAGAGATCAGTCAGAATCGCTGTTGTTAGCTGCATTAGAGTTCGTTGAAATCAAATTATTAAAAAATAAATGATACTCCCACGGACTAGAAAAAATCTAGTCCGTGGATACTCCTTAGGAATTACCAGTGTCTTACAAAGATCCATCAAGTCTTTGTGCTTATTTTGGTCAATAGGAATGGGTGACTGATAAGCTAAAGAAATATTACAATATCTATATCAATATTTAACTCTCTTCGATTTCGTGTAGCTTTAGGTTTCTTTACACAATCTATCCACTTGTAAGCATCATCTTGGTAACTCGTTTTATAAAACAGCCTAAATGGATATTCCGCTTTAACTGGTACTTCCGTTACTTTATTCCAAGGCATTTTTTTTTTATCCATCGTTGGTAGTTGTCCAGTTGTTTATAAGTTTTACCTTTGATTTAAAGTCTTTAATTAATTTATCCTGAATTCCTGAGACACTTCAGTAACTTTGTATGGCTTTTCATCGGATTTGGCAAATCTAAAAGCTGTATACCATTGATCAGGCGTATAAAGCATCTTATCTTTCGTCTGTCTTTCAATTAAAGCGTGCATACTGTCGCCTTCATTTTGAGTGTGACCCACTACTAGAAAGCGATGACTAATATCTATAACAAACTGCGAACTAGCTAACATATACATCAAGTAAATTTAAAATTTTTCGCGCCCTGTTTGACTGCATTCTGTTACTAATAAGTATTAATTTAACATGTACAACTATATTATCAGACACACTAGCGACCCGCCCCGGCTTCGCACGGGTGCAATGCTGATCACTATCACTACATAGTATAAAACAAAGTCGCTTCCTGCTGTCTGTCTGTCTTTATGTATGCTTAGAACTTTAAAAATAAGCAACGGATTTTGATGCTGTTTTTTTTTAATAGATAGAGTGATTCAAGAGGAAGGTTTATATGCATATAATACATGCATAATATAGTAGAGAAACACTGATAATTTTAGAGCCATTATTTCTCTTAAAAAGTATAGGATAAAAAATTGTTATTGTGGGTTATCCCTAAGAGATAGACATATGCCATCGTGGACTTTTTTATAGACCTTTTTATGGTGTACAATACTGTAGTACATTATTTTGATCTATCGCGTAGGGTTAAGCCAGCGTTTGCAATGTAAGCGCAAAAAAATGTGTTTATTTACGACATCACATTAGAAACCTCTAAAATGTACAGTGTTTCTCTACTATATTATGCATGTATTATACATATAAACCTTCCTCTTGAATTACTCTATCTATTAAAAAAAACCGCATCAAAATCCGTTGCGTACTTTTAAAGATCTAAGCATACATAGGGACAGACAGCGGGAAGCGACTTTGTTTTATACTATGTGTAGTGATGATACATCCACGATATATTATATACGAATAGTAGTAACTTTACGAAACAGAATTATTACCTAAAATTGCGTGCGCACTCGCCGCCATTCATCGTATACTGAGCCGCGCAATAAACTTGTATCAATGCGTCCCCCCTCACGCCCCGCGTACACTGGTACGATGTTATTTAGATCAGTTTACAATGTACGATTTTTACTGATGTTGAAATTGATTTTGTATACGTGAAATTATCTCGGTAATTATTGTTCTTTTTTATTTTTTTTTAACACAAACGTTAAGATCACGATTTATCATGTACATTTATATAAAAATATAAAAATACCTAAATTTGTTAGTTGACTCAGTATACTTAGGAGGTATCGATTTGATGTGCATTCTCCTTTATGAAAACAGCCGTCGATATTCAATAAAGATTTTATACTAAAATAATAATATATTTTTTTATATCAGACTGCTCACAATCCATATACAAGGTGTAACTTAAATAACGCACAACCTCTTAAGGGGTCATTGTACTCATCATTATGAACAACTTTTACTATGGGACCAAACCAGAAATCGCGAAAAAAAAATCAGCTGTTCCCTACATTTATGTTCGCATTACTCGTCAAAATGTAGGGAACAGCTGAATTATTTTTCGCGATTTCCGGTTTGGTCCCATAGTAAATGTTGTTCATAATGATGAGTACAATGACCCCTTAAGAGGTTGTGCGTTATTTAAGTTACACCTTGTAGTATTAGTAACAATGAGTAAACTTTTACAAACTAAAAAAGACGTGGCCCTAATCACATTGGCGCGTACCTCCATACCCCGTGCCTTATAAAGGGACTGTCCACTTTGTCTAATAATGTTGTCAGGAGCTTCCGTGCGACCCACCCCTTAATGGAGCGGTTTTCTTCCACTTAATGCCATGAAAATCGTCCACACGGGCTTCCGCAAACATCTGCAAAGCACTGCAGAAGCGCAGAAGCTCCATCAATATTCTCAAAAAAAAAAAAAAAAAACAATCGTGCCTTTTCTGAAAACTAAAAGAAAAACTCAAAACTCATTTTCATTATAATTAAACGATTTACATACCATAACCATCTTTACATACCGAGACCCCTCTGTGCCTCGGAAAGCACGTTAAGCCGTTGGTCCCGGCTGTCATTCGTAGATCTTTGACAGTCGTTACGTCTCGTCAGAAGCCCGAAAGTCTGACAACCAGTCTTACCTAGGGGTATCGTATTACCCAGTAACTGGGTTATGGAGGTCAGATAGGCAGTCGTTCCATGTAAAATACTGGTATTCAGCTGCATCCGGTTAGACTGGAAGCCGACCCCAACATAGTTGGGAAAAAGGCTAGGCAGATGATGATACCATAACGGCCGCTATTTATGAGTTACAGGCCGTAGGTTCGAACCTGGACAGGCGTTTTACTTTGATTTATATAAATTATTTCATAACCACTTTTCTCAAAACGATGAAGAAAAACATCATGAGGAAGCCGGCATGTTCTAAACCAAAAATTCGAAGACATGTGACATCTATTAACTCGCACTAGGCCCGCGTGGTAGATTCAGCCCTATCGCTATCGATGAGAGCAGGCTTGCGTCCCAGCACTGTGAAAGTTAAAGGCTAATTATGTAAACCATTTACCCGTAATTTTGAATTTTCAAGGAGTTGGTCAGTGACTGTCAGTCAGAAAGATAATGTTACTGGCCCATTACAAAGCGTAGTAGGTTCCTATAGAGAAGAACGGGCAAGACAGTACATGGCACTCTTTTTAATCAAAATACTACACTATTATACGTACGGAAGTATATTTAACACGTTCACGCCGGCATGACCCACCGGTGGGTCATGCTTGACTGTACTTTGGGGCGGCTTGACCCACCGGTGGGTCACACTTGACTGTTCTGTGGGGCGGAGTGACCCACCGATGGGTCACACTTGACTGTTCCGTGGGGCGGCGTGACCCACTAGTGGGTCGACGACAATATGTTGTTACTTCTTTACTTTTTTTCGCGGCATTTAAGCGCGTTCGAACTCGCAACAGTGTTGCCCCGCCCCACGAAGCGTAAGGTGATAAGACAGTCCCGCCTCACGCGAAAAACGTAGATATTTGCCCCGGCGTGAACGTGTTAAAAAAATTACCTATCAGTTCTAATAATCATACATATTCTCACTAGGAATTATAAATAATTATTGATTTATGATTGTGATTATTTATTCAATCATTTGCCTAGCAAATTAAACCACAACCACGCTTTCATCAACTAAGTAAGTTATTTCAGAAATATTCCACAAATGGGTTTTTTGGCGCATTGTAATTAATTATGCCCTCTTTAGTTAACGAACATCGTTAACGAACCCTGACCCATTTGAGCAAAGAATGTTTCTTCTAATTTAAATATGAATTATTTGAAAAGTTCTCTAATAGTTAGTTCAATTAATAATTTTGAGTAATTGTTATTAGATATCTTGACTACTTTTGAACCATTTGCAAAAATTACACGATGTAAGGAATTAGATTATAAATTAAAGTTTAGAATATTGAAATCCAATTTGGGATTTCGACTTACCTCGCTACCTACATAGAAAACATTCGTTTTTATTTTTTAATAAACCTATTTCGTCTCTCCTGGGCAAATGCCCCCCCATGTTTTTCCACTTTTCTTTGCCCTATGCCTTCTCCGTCCAATCGGCTAGGGACGAGTCCAAATCGACGTCACCGAGGCAGGCTAAAAAAACTCTGGCGTGACCTAGAAAACGAAAAAAAAAAATTATTTAAGTACCAGATAGCTCACCATGGCTCTACTAGATATCCACTTATATAAAAAACAAAAAATACCACTTTTAAGAGAACAGTCTAAAACAAAAGTCTTTTATTCAAACTAGGCTGAGTATCAGCACTTTTTGGACGTCAAAATTATGTACAGACACACATCAAGCTACCCGAAAATGTCAGATTTTCCCAATCAACTTTGAACCTTATGCTTTAGCGCTAAAGTTGAAAATCTATTAAAGAAATCTGACAGATTGTAGTAGCTTGATGTGCTGGCGTCTGTACATGAGACAGTCCCCCGAATCGCCCGCCCTTCAATCGGTGAAAACTAAAAAGAAACCACTGCTTCACAAACGGTTACTTTTTATTCTAAGGAAAATTAACGAATAACACTATTATTATTATTATATTATAACCAACTTAGAAGGGGTTCATATAATCAAGCAAAACAAACACCAATAAAAATAGATCAGCCCACACTGATCTCAGAGACGAGAATAAAACGAATGAAAGAGTCAAGCTGACATTTGATAAATTGCAAGAAATAAATATTTCCTCTGCAGTTTTACTCAAAAGCTCCTGTTTAATCGGGGACAAGCAATTTCCTCGCAACACCATAAATTTTCCTAGCAATGCTGCATTTCTCTGAGGCGACATTTTTTCCAACTTTTAAAATTAATACCACTGCGGCCCGAACTACATGTCGCGAAACTTTTTACACCCTGTATACCCAACTTAATTTCGTTACTAGAAAAATATATTTATAGAACTTTATAGCTGAAACAATAAGGTTTAAAATAGCTTGTGAATTTTTTAGTCGCTTTTGGAGTTGCTTTCTTTTGCAAATCCTCTTTCCTAAAGCTATTTACAGCTTGAACTGCTTTTTACCGGTTTACTTAATAACATGACTGCGTTCTAAGAAAATATAATTTTTGAAACCTGGGTTGCTATCTCAGTTAACCGTATTACGCGAAAAGGGTTCGGGTTTACGGAAATATTCTGTGTTCCTTCGTTTTAAACGTCCATGTAGTGAATTTAAATTGTGTTTTAAGCATCGCATTTAAATTCTTTAGCAAAAGTTCGGGGCTCCGGTGGAATTATTTTGGTGACCTTGTTTTTATGTCTGCCTTTGTGATTCTGTTTCTAGACTTTTGATACAGAATGTTAAGTAAACCAGCTTTGAAAATAATAAATATGATTATTTCTAATCTTTTTTCGTGAGTAATTAAAGGCAGGCTTAGGGCCGGTGTTTCAAACGGTTGATTAACGTAATATACGTACGTCAAGGCCATAATTTTGTGAAACAATGCTTTTTTTGGTTTGACGATAGGAAGCGCCATTTTTGACGTATACGCGTGGAAACAACCCACCCTAAGACAGAGGCCAGGATTAATAATTCCTAAGAAAAAAAAGAAAGATCAAGGTGCCATAATAGATAGCTATGCTAACAAGGCTCTGACGTTTTCTTAGGGTTGGACCTCATCTGGCAGCACGGAATCGCATTTGTTCCGCCTGTGCTACCACGTGCTGCAGTATGCTGCCGCATGCGAACGCGCGCTGTCACATTCCGCAGACAAAAAAAAGCGATCGCACGCGTCAGCATGCTGCAGCATGGGTGGCATACTGCCGCGTTCTTTCATGATCAGTTTAGATTCAAGCGCGAGATGGATAGGACCACGGAAGAGAGAGCAGTGATTCTAGCGCTAAAACTATCAAATTTTCGTCAGTCATTGTTATTTCCATCCGTACGGCATGAATGAACAGGCTGCACTGAGCTGACGAGCGGCCGCGTGCGCCATTGTACGATAGAGTGAGACAGCATGCGATAGCAAGTGATCGGCGTGAAAGGATGCGTTAGCATGCTATCGCGCGCTTCAGCGTTCCGGAGTCTCCCTGCCGACCATTGCATTTTGTCCGTGATGCCGATCGCCTCGAGGATTCCGCCGCGTGCTATCGCATTATGCTTTCTGTCGCGGTCTAGCAAATGGTAGTTCTAAGCGACAGAAAGAGAAAGGGCGACGGAAAAAGGCGATTCCGTGCTGCCAGATGAGGTCCAACCCTTAATGAAGACCTAGGTAAAAATTATTTAAGAAAAACTGGACTGATTAAAAACATGCTGTTTTCAAAGATATTATGATTCCTTTAACGAAACCCCTCATTTTGTATTCAAAGTACTTTACATTTTTAAAAGGCCCCGGTTTGGTCTCGTTATTTTCTACAAACGATAATTATTATGCTGAAAGTATACTGATGTAAAGACTTGCTTGATCGCTAAATACTCGGTTTTACTAAGCTTCGTATTATTTATTTATCTATTTATTTGAAAAATTAATTTTAAAGCAAAAAAAAAAATAATAATTTAACCCATATCCTTGTGAAGGATATTGCTAATCCATTGCTTCTTACGGTCGAAAAATTTTGTCTGCTCAACAACGTAAATAATGCAACGTATTATATTGAACTGTCAAAATGAAAGCAAGTCAGTTACCCCAGGTTTGTAACCCCAAAAAAACATTAATTTGCCAGGCAAGATCAAAAGTCATTTATTCAAACTAGGCTGAGAATCAGCACTTTTCGAACGTCAAAATCACAAAAGACAGTCCCCCAAAAAAGTCCGCCCGTTACCTGCAAGGGTTTCACAGAAGTTACTGTATCTAATTGACATAATCCTTCAGTGACTCTTATGTCTCTTATGACATGGGGTGTCTTAAAGTTAGCATGGAATGAATCCTAATCCCAACTTATATATATTATAAATGCGAAAGTAAGTTTGTTTGCCTGTTTGATACCTTTTTACACCTAAACCACTGAACCGATCATCCTGAAATTTTGCATATACATTGTCAGGTGTACAGAAACGGACATAGAGTACCTTTCATCCCTAAAAAAAGTGCTGTTCCCGAGGAAAACAACAATAACATTATTATGATAACAGATGGCGCCACGTGTCTTTCGAATCATGATTTAATTTTATATTAGAAACTTTAAAGTATAGAGATTTTTTATTTAAGCGTAATACATTCTGATAGTCTAGACTGTCGATAGACGGGTTTTTCATCCTCGTAACGTAATATTATAGATAAGGGCAAATATTGCAGGGAGCAGGGGTGCATTTGGAAAAGCCATGTTTTGCCCATGGCCATATATAGCATGTTCGCTTGTGTCCATTGCCCAGAATTTGTACGTATTACCGCCAAATAGAAGGTCATACAACATTGTGTTTAGGAGCGTCCTAGAATAATGTTCTGAGCCCACGAGTGCAATGGCCAAACAACAAGCAGAGTACAACCCAAATTGTTTGTCAAATTCTAAATTAACATGAGCGATGCCGTGGGCAAAAGCTAGTTGATTATAAATTAATGGGATAAAGAACACCAAAATTTAGCCATAAAAACAAAATGTCAGTAAGTATAGGTGTGTTGGTTTTATAGTTAGTAAAAGATTGACAGGAAACGTGAGGTTGTGGATTCAATCTCCTATTTGACGTTGCGTTGCGTTGAGGGCATTCAAAACGGTGAAGGATGACATCGTGACAAAACCGGAATATCCTAGAACCAAAAAAAAAAAAACAAAAACATAATTATGACATCCAGCAACCCCCAAAAGGCCCGCGTTGTGGATTATGGCCCGCTCCCTCCCACAGAAAGAGGAAACCTGTGTCCCAGCAGTAGAAGCACATTACATAGGTACTTATAATTCCACATAACTCTTTGCCCTTCTGAAAATATAAACATCTTGGTTTAAATTTGGAGGCTTGCTTGACGCAGTGACTGAGCAATTGGTTCCTAAGGAATTTAATACGCAAATATTTGGAGACAGTTTTTCCTCAATCGAGGGTTTGTTGGTTGAGGCATACCTACACGCGCGATCTGTGAATATTCTGAAGAAGTGGTACTAAGTGAAGACATGTTTCTTAAAATAGAACTTTCGTACGAAATTGTATAAGGTCGTAGGGAGTTTTTACTTACGTTCTTTGACTCTAAGGCGGACCACAAACTACAACGTGCCACGTGACGGAATGTGGAAAAAGGAGCCAAGTTCCCCGCACGGAGACGCGTTTTTATTGAATTTGTTTGTAAAAAATCAGGCGCGGGGGTGCGTTATCTGCGCCCCGTCGCGTGGCACGTTATATTATAGTATGAGATCCACCTTAGGGTGCTTCTTATATGAAGCGGGTTTCAGATCCCAACTTTCGCTACAGACTGGTAGGTACATACCCAATGATCATTGAAAAGAACTTGAGTAAATAAAGAAACAGTTATCAGTTATT
This sequence comes from Eremobia ochroleuca, assembly GCA_949629135.1. NCBI lineage: Eukaryota > Metazoa > Arthropoda > Insecta > Lepidoptera > Noctuidae > Eremobia > Eremobia ochroleuca. The sequence goes on along the minus strand of OX451395.1, from coordinate 15,040,139 downwards.
TCAAGTGTGTACGCGCTTAATGACATGGGATTACTTTCGGTAACGAGTACTATGCTAACGTGCGTCTTCATAAAATATACCCTTTATTTTGAGCATACTGTTGTTAGTACTTACCATGTTATAACAAAAATCAATAAACTTACTTAGTCAATACTTAAAATTTCAAAAGTCGTCGACGCAAACGCCTTATAGGACTTAAAAGTCTAGAAAGTCGAACTTAATACTTTTTTCTGAGCAAACACCTGGTCCTAATAAATGGATAAAGTACCGCAAGTAACTTGGATCAGAAAATGTGTCTTTATCCTTTCAAGGGTACTTTCATACTTACTCGTAATAAACTGATAATAGAATTCCAACGTGGTTTTTTCTACAAAGTGAAATCTTTACCAAGCCAGAGAACCTAGACAAAGTACCTAATATTCTATCAGGGATAGTTATGAGGGAACAGTCAAAAATGTACTGGATTGAAAGAAACTACCGAAAAACTTAAGTCAATCCTGTTTTTAATCGTTGTAGAAATACGAAACGCTTTGAAAATGATTGCCTCTTTTCTAGGTCCTCTGAAGTGTTTTTTATCAGTGGTTTCTCTCTGTATTATTTGTGAATATGTCAAGCTTAGTTCGAATGATGAATAAACATTCATTTTATACCGAAATCATGCTTGCCGAGGCATGGTGGGGTACCCTGCCTCGGCAAGCATGTTAAACCGGATCTCTGACAATCTTTATGTACGGTCAGAAGCCCGAAAGTCAAGGGTAAAAAAATCTTGTATTTTATTTTTATTATTTCTTGGCATAGCAGCTATAATAAGGTCACACTATGTGAACATTTCAAGTGTCTAAGAATTACGGTTCAAAAGACACAACCCTGTGACAGGCGGAAGGAAGGACAGCGGAGCCTTAGTAATGGACCCTATTACGTTGGCACCTTTTCGGTACGGAACCCTAAAAAGACAAATTTATATAAAGAAAGACCGGTGTGCTCTTCTTCTTATTTTAGGTACCATACTCTTGCGCTCTAATGTAGGTTATTATATTAATTTTTTTTTAAAAGTATGATGGAGAAGGTACAGACGCCAGCACATCAAGCTACTACAATCTGTCAGATTTCTTTAATAGATTTTGAACGTTAGCGCTAAAGCGTAAGGCTCAAAGTTGATTAGGAAAATCTGTCAGTTTCGGGTAGCTTGATGTGCTGGCGTCTGTACATCTGTTTCGTTATCATCAGCCATATTTTAACAACTGTGGGCGTACTATGGGTAGTGTTGGTTGTTGCGCAATAGAAAAACAGTTTGCAGTTCAGCCGGTCAATTCCATAAAAATCTCACCGTGAAAACTTGCGTGGTGTGAGCTGTCAGTGTTATCCCACTGTTACTAAAAACATGATCAAGCAAATATTTACAATCATAACCGAGATTCTAATACTATTTTTTATGCTAATTCTTTTGATCATTTTATATAATTTCACAGCTAGTATTTTAATTGTCAAAACAGTACTATTTTGTGGGGTTTTAAAATAGTCAAACAGAAACTCAGTCAGAATCTCAATGAGGTCTTTTTTTTTCTAGACTAGTCTTTATATATCCTGAGGTGCGAGCGCGTCACGCACGAACAATAATTAAAATTAAACATTCACTGCTGTTAGACTGATGAAAATACGCATCAAAATTGTTTGTTATTATTAATATTATTAAAATCTCGTTTATGAAGAATCATGCTGGTATTTTAACATTCCATTATTTTGACCACAGTATCTATCTGTCTATTTATTCATTGGAAGCATTTTATCACGTCTTCGTTTAACAAGGAACATGTATTAAATAACAGGCACAATGAAATAAATTAACAGCGTATGAGAGTAAGTAAATGAAAAAAAAAAGAAATGAAAAACAAACATTTAATATTATTATACACATAGGTACGCTTGTAAACTCACAAAAACATCGGTTAAAATGTTACACTTTTTCCGTCTAGCTATCATTTGCCACGTGTCCTACCGCATCTAGTATGGTACCTACGTAATTTGTGGAGATAAAATAAACATTTCTTGTAAATAATTTATAACGTGCGATAAGGAACTCCTTTGCAAAAACAAGATGTCAAGTGAAGTAGAGCGCTAAATGTGAAAAAATCTGAATTCAATATATCGACAGTATGTGCTCTGAACACCATTTCGATATTAGCGTTCCCGATTCCCATTATAATCTGAAACCTATTTAAGTATCTAATTTTACATGAAATGCCTGTCGAGCTTGTCATTTCCAACTGATGTAGGTTAGAACAGAAACTATAGAGAACTAATTACACTGGATTTCCAGTTCACCACATCACAGGTTTGACTCCAATATACGGTACAATAAACTTGTAGAGCCTCAAATATTTGATCAGGAGAATAGAATCGAAGTAAACTGTCGAGCAAATAAACTGGCACAGAAATATTTTTGTGAAGGGTGTATTTTCTTTACAAAGGATAATGAGTTTTGTGATCAAGGACGATATTTGCCACTTTTTAAATTTGCCATGTCGATTTTATTATTTATTTATTTTCATCAGAATTTATATAAATTACGTTGTATCACTACTGAACAACTTTAGGAAGATGCTTGAGAAACCTGTATACGGTCATATTTACTCTGCAACTAAGCTTTGTATACCCGCTTTCCAACACGGCTTCGTTAAATCACGTTCAGTCAATAGCGAACTTCCCGAGCTGACCAACTTTGTTGTTATTGATATGAATGACGGTGTTCAAGTGGGTGTAATATACACAAATTGTGGAAAAGCGTTCGTCCGAGAAGATTCTGCATTCTGATCGAAAAACTTAAAGCCTAAGTAGCGTAGTACGTGTGGCGTAGGTATTAGGGGAAGCTAGCTCAGATGAATAAATTAATAAATTCCCGTCTTTGGACCCCTTTTATATCACGAGAACAGACTTAAAAAGGAGATTATCCAAATCCATTCATCCATCGAACGCCGGATACTTATCTTACTAAGTACTCGTAGAGCCAGTTTAGTCATTGCAGAACCTACAACACACTACGCGCACGTACACACTATAAATTAATAATTATGTCATTCTCTGTATTTCTTATTTTTATGTGTACGTCGTAATTCGTGTAATGTTTGGATTCATAATTATGTTATACTTAGTGTAGCTGTGTAGCTGTGTGTGGCTGCGATATAAATTAAATAAATAAATGTTTTAAAAGGAAGCATTCCGGCGAACTTGCTATGAATGAAAAGCACGATTGGTCCTACCAAATTTAGGGTAAACTTCATATTGCGAACAGGAATATCTGCTTATTTGCAGTGTGGACTGGTCGGGACTACGTAATAAAAGTAGTGTTGGTTCACAGAGACGATAATTTTTGAAAAACTAAATGTTGCAACAGCAATTGATTTTTTGAGATACCTACCAGTTTTAGTCCCTCCCCTGATTATACAGTGAGTTATCATTCCCTACAATCTTTCAATAAATATTATATCAATAAGAAAAATAATAAAAAATAACTCAATAGTAGAAAAAGTATCAAAGTCGTAGTTGTAGCAACAGTACAGTGTCGTGAACTCGTGGCGCCGCCGAGCGGATTATCGCCGTACTAATCCATACCTAATCTGACAGAACGCAATTTTGTGATAGGCCTCTTTCAAGAAACTGTCACGGAAAAAAATTACTCGTATTTTCTCTGCGATGAAAAAGCTCTATAAATTTGTTTAAATTATCTAAAAGTGTTTAATAAATAAAATATCTAAAGTGATCCTAGATAATATAGAAATGTGTGGGAATTTATCGGGTATAAACATTTTACGAGATATTGGTGATACTACTGTACATTCATCGAATAACCCCTTCTTGACGGAAATATATCTATTGATAGGTACCTATTATGGGCTCGTGGCTAAACAATAACAACGGGTCGATCGAGGGTTAAATTACGCTTGCCGCGGTCGGTTTGTGGATGGATCCATCACATATCGAGACCCTTCCGTACCTCAAAAAGCACGTCAAGCTCTTGATCCCGGCTGTCATTCGTAGATCTTTGACAGTCGTAGGGGTAGGCAGAAGCCCGAAAGCCTGACAACCTTTTTACCAAGGGGTATCGTATTACCAAGTAACTGGGTTGTGGAGGTCAAACAGGCAGTAGTTCCTAAATCCTAAATACTGCTATTGGCTGCATACTGTTAGTAAGAACGCCGACCCGAACACATATTTAGGTTTTTCAACTATACTGGGTGTCCGGAAAGTCATGGATTACCTTTTAGCTGCTGATGGGCCACATTGGAATCTACCAATAAAAAAAAAATGACTATAGTAAAAATCTTATGGTTTTCGGGTTTTTTTGATGTTTAATGAAATTTTGGAAAATCTTTACCTTTGATCAGTTTTTTCCATACCATTTCTACAAATGAAAACTTTTTCGAGTACGGTTTTTTTATTTTCATCTTGAATCATCCTACTATCGATTACAAGTTTATCTACTATCGATTAAGATTAAGTTACAGATATCATCTTTTAAATACCTAAAATTTAGTTTCAAACTTAAAATTTTCACCAAAAAAAATATTACCTTATTTTTGATCGGCCCTGGTGAAAAAAAAAAAATTATAGGTAGGTCATTTTTTTTTATTGGTAGATCTCAATGTGGCCCATCAGCAGGTAAAAGGCAATCCATGACTTTTTGAATACCCCGTATGTTGGGGTCGGCTAAGCATATTGATTGGCATACCTATTTAGAATAGCAGACATATTGTTGCACTACTTTTTCTTACCAGCTAAAACACTAGGGAGTGGTAAAGGGCGGTTATATTTGATTTATTCAATTAACTGAGTTACGTAAGACAGTCAAATAGAAAGGGGTTCGTTTTCAGAGATATCAGTTATCACTACATAGTATAAAACAAAGTCGCTTCCCTGTCTGTCTGTCCCTATATATGCTTAGATCTTTAAAACTACGCAACGGATTTTGATGCGGTTTTTTTTAATAGATAGAGTGATTCAAGAACAAGGTTTATATGTATAATACATGCATAATATAGTAGAGAAACACTGACAATTTTAGAGGCTTCTAATGTAATGTCGTAAATAAACACATTTTTTTGCGCTTACATTCTAAACGCTGGCTGAACCCTTCGAGATAGATCATAATAATGTACTACAGTATTATACAACTTAAAAAGGTCTACAAAAAAGTCCCCGATGGTATATGTCTATCTCTTAGGGATAACCCACAATAACCATTTTGTATCCTATACTTTTTGCGAGAAATAATGGCTCTAAAATTATCAGTGTTTCTCCGTTGCACCCGTGCGAAGCCGGGGCGGGTCGCTAGTATTACATAATTGATTTATTCGTTAGAGAAGCCATTAAATTGAAAATTATACTTATATAGATATTTGTTCAAAACTAAATCAATCATGAAGTGGCCTACTATTTCCAAGTTTGCTTAACATGTTCAATGACGAGTTCCCATTGCTTACAGGCGGTTATTATCGAAGCGTAGTTTCCTGATAACGTGCCGGACCATTTCATCCATTGTTACCATATTGGCCCACACAGTTTGGCAATTTGGTCATTACTAATGAGGTAAGAACTGCTATGAGCAAGAGTACGTAGGTAAACCAAGCAAATAAAATATTCCCTTTGGTAAGGAAAACCAATCGAGTAGGAAATTGCTAAGGTCGTCATAGTTAGCTCCATTTCATTCTCTCAGCGGAAAAAATGAGAATTCAAAAAAACAGCCATAATCGAAATCCAAAAAAAAAGAAATCATATGGGTACCAAAAACCACACCTGAAAATATAATATTTTTTTTAAACCTTGCCCCACACTAGGAATTTCTCCTGTATTGTGGGTGCGTTTACAAACATTTAAACTCACACACACAAACAGCCAGACCCGGAACAACTACTTGTAGGTCATACAAATATTTGTTCCGTGCGGGAATCGAACCCGCGACACGCAGCGCAGCAGTCAATCGCTTAACCACTGCGCCAACCGTGCCGTCAAATATATTTCGTCAAAAATCCAACGTGTAACGTTAAATGCGCAAAACCTGAAAATAGTTTGATCAGAATAACGAGCAGAATTAATTGTACCACTTTTTAATATAGGTCACATTTTTCAAAAAATCTTCATTAAAAACGTTGCCGTGTCTTTTTATTAATAGGTCAAGCAAGCCAACGTCAGCGCGGCGCAGCGGCCCGGTGACGACTCCTCCCTCGATAAAGCGTCGTCGCAGACAGAAGATAGGATCAGAATGGCCAGTAAAACTAAAACAGCACATAAACCCTTTACAATTTTTTTAATGACGTATTTTCTCTCTGAAATAGGTCAATTGAATTAAAAATCAGTTGGGGTGTCTGAGGTTTTGCGCATTTAACGTTACACGTTGTATATAAAAAATAATTGAGACAAATTATACCCACACCATTAATTAACAAATCTGCAAATTATTTCTTTCACAACATTTCATATTAGCACTGGCACCGACGACCGCTATTACATATTATTATTTTGTTTCGACGTGATCACACAATAAAGCTTTCTATGACGCTAACGCGAAGACGTGAGCGAAACTAGATACAACACATCCCCGACGTAAAATGATTGATTGAAAAAGGAGCAAAAGGATTACCTGGGTTGTGATAAGATATATTCTAGGAAACCTCAATAGCCTTGAACTGACGCGTAGACATAATCAGTCTATAATGTCCCCATTCCTGGGACACAGGGCTTCTTCTTGGTGAGAGGGAGTGGGCCGTAATCTACAACGCGTGCCCAGTGCGGGATGGTAGATGCCGCTTGAAATCAAAATTTTGCAGATAAGACTGTTTTAGTCAATCGTCGTAATTTATCAAAAAAAAAAAAAACTAATCTGCTGTTTCGTAGAAAAGTGTAACGCGGTCAAAATTTAGGCAACACCATTTTTTTTTTTTTTGTAACTTACGATAATTTTCCACGCGGGTGGCTCAGAATGACTTGTAACAGATTACGCGTAGATGTCCCTGCCTCCCTGTGAGGGGCCCGTGGCTAAATAATAACAGCCACACAGGTCGATCGACCAGGTTAAGCTACGCTTGCCACGGTTGGTCTGTGGATGGGTGACCATCTTTACATACCGAGAGCCCTCCGTGCCTCGGAAAGCACGTTAAGCCGTTGGTCCCGGCTGTCATTCGTAGATCTTTGACAGTCGTTACGGGTCGTCAGAAGCCCGAAAGACGCTGGTGAAGAACACTGGTGGTCAGAACCACCAGTGTTACCAAGGGGTATCGTATTACCCAGTTACTGGGTTGTGGAAGTCAGATAGGCAGTCGCTCCATGTAAATTACTGGTATTCAGCTGCATCCGGTTAGACTGGAAGCCGACCCCAACATAGTTGGGAAAAGGCTAGGCAGATGATGATGATGATGTTCCTGCCTCCCTGTGTATCTTTGATGTATAATAGTGTTCGGTAGTTGCTTTTGAAACCAATAGATCAACGATACAATATGTTTTGCTAAGTTGAGGATCAAATTACAAATGATTGTCCTTATTTATTTCCCTATCTCAATCGATATAATGACCTCAACGACCTCTTAAAAATATATCTATTCATATTATAAAATAAAATCGCTTTTCAAGTCTGCTGTGTGACCGTGCTGTCCTACTTAACTAGGCAACAGATTTTGATGCGGCTCACCATCATTTAGATAAAATTCCGGAAGGTTTATGTGTACACACTAGTTACTTCGTCTTATCACGGTAATATTATAATACAGTATTGTAACTCGGCCGCATGTTAGAAATAAATGCCTACAGCCGCGCGGTACGTAAACATGCGTTAGGGCTGCCCGTCTCCAGCATTTTAATTACATTTGCCTACTTACTTTGAATTATGCAAACTAACAAAACACACATGCACCGAAGTTTTAACACAAGCGTAAGTAGGTAGGTACCTACCGTATCATGATTCATTCAGAACCGCATATAACTACCTATTTCACTCGTCTCAATAACTTTCTGTTACTCTATTCGCTTTATTTATTAATCCAAACACCTTTTTTTTCGTGAGATAAAAGGAAATACTTATCCATTAAAAAGACACACATTATGTACCTACCTACTAGTAAGTAAAATTATTTTATAGTCTTACCTTTCAGAGTTTCCAGGTAATTTAAAAAAACTTATGTCTGGATGCGTTATTGACGAATTCATACAACCAAAAACAGCACAATATTTTCTACTCGTCATACTAACTGATTTTTAGAGAAAAAATCGCGCGGTTATTGTTAAAAAAACAACACAGCGTCCGTTCGGCACTGCGGTACAGCCGTGACTGTCTGCGCCACGAGCGCACCCCGAGATCGAGGCGCGTAGGTATAGCTCGCGTTTCGTCCGTTTGTATGAAGTTGGAGTACTGTATATATATATACTGGTTGGAGTACTGTTTATATTACCGTGGTCTTATGCCCGAGACTTCGTCCGCGTGTTTCTTGCTGCCGACCAGGGCTCGGAAACCGGTTGAAATTCTTAACCGGTTACGGTCATTGACCCCAAACCGAAATCGATTTAGGTTAAGGTTTGCACTTTACCGGTTTTTACCGGTTTTTGCAGGAAACCGGTTTTTCATGAATTTTGGTTTTGAAAGTGAAAATTAACCGGTTAAACACCCCCCGCCCCCTAACTCAGCAAGTCGCAACATGAATCTACCCGCACCATTTAAGTTCTCCGGTTGTATTTGACGTCCTCAGATCAAACATTTTTTTTCCTAATGTTTTCTGGGGTACTAAATGTACTAATGTCACTATAACTTGTTGGAAGTGTTAAAAAAGTAGACGAAAAATATTTACGACTTACGGAATTAACCGGTTAATTTGGGTGTCAAAACCGTTTGTGCTTATGTAACCGGTAACCTTTGTCATTTGGGTTACATAGGAACAGTTCACTTGTTTAACCGGTTAATGAGGGAACGATATATTTACCGGTATTTCATCGAAATTAACCGCTCTTTTTAAACCGGTTCAGAGCCCTGCTGCCGACCCACACCGTCGCCCGCTCTCACTTTGTTTTCGCTTCGCGTTCTTTCTGACTTCTTTTCATTTTGCTGGACTTCTAATGGTGGGTCCACAGGATAACGGTCTTATGGTGGGCTCAATCAGACTTCCATAGAATTTTATCTGTGCAATATGCAATAAAGCAGTAAGTACAGACAAATGTCGTTGCGTTAGAAAAGAAAGGAGACGGATACGCTTTCATACAATTTTGGGCCTGGATGCAAAAAGATGAAATTTGTATCAATCGATAGCTACTATATTAACAAACAATTACTGAAAATTTTGCAGATTTTGGCAATCTGAGAGCCGAGATAAAAGAGATTTAGGAAAAGTGAGGTTACGTAACAATCTGTACTTAACAGGCGATTTTTGAAGTGAGATTGTCATTTTTTACCCGACTGCCGAAGGAGGGGCCACAATTTACACAACAATCCATTATGTCAATCAATATCCAATCAGTAGGTCGTTCGTAGAATCCAAAATAACAAGTACAAGTTCAAGCGTGAAAGCATTTTCGTAAACAGTATGAACTCTGTAACGTTAATCGATTATAATTGAATCGATATTCCAATTACTTCGTAACCCTAACTTAATTATTAGATTTCTCAGTTTCCAGATTGTAAATTGACTTGATTTCTCACATTTTGATATAGAAAAATATAACCTTTTTTTTAAGCTGTACCTCAACTTATTACAATCAGGCCCAGAAATCCCCGTCTCCTTTCTATAGAAGTTTGTATGAAGTCGTGTGGACCCCCATTAGGGTGTTAAATAGCCTGCAGCCTTACTCAAGAGTTGGGCTATCATTAAAATAACCCCATCAAGGCAAAAAATTTTCATTTGAAAAAAAAAAAATCAAATCTGACCGGCACTTTCAGAGATTAGCGCGTTCAAACAAGCAAACTTTTTAGCTTTATTATTAGTATAGATTTATATTAAACTTACTTATAAGAAATCTCGATGTTTAGTCATGTCATGTCGTTGGTGAACCAATAAATAAATAAAATAAATAAATGTCGTAAAACCGTGTGAAGCTGGGGCCTGCTACTAATATAAGTACGTAAGTTACTAAAAAACAGAATTCTTAACAAATTACGTTCACGTCTGTACGCAAGAGTTCAATCCACTGCCGTCGCCGGTTTCTGGGTCGCAACAATGGATAGAATAGTTCCCATTGTATAACTTTGACCACGAAGTTGGTGTGCCACTTGTGTTTACACGAAATGCTAACAAATTGACTTGTAAGTTTACGCCTGTACTGTATTGTGGCTGAGTTTCTTGTAATTGCACACAATTAATTAGGAAACAGGTTGTGTGGATCACTGACTTTGTAGGATAATTATGGAAGTTCGATTTAGTCAGCCTTTAGGGCGCTTTCAATTTAGACGGTTGGTGCCGTACTGCTGCCGCACGGTTGTTGCAGAATTATTACGACCGTGAGCCGTACTGCTGCTGGATGACAGCAGTACGACGCGAATCGTCTTATTTGAAGAGATACGCGGCTGCAGTCCGATTGAATTTTAGTGATTTCCATCGAAACCAGACTTCTGTATTTAAATCGTCCATAATTAGGTACATAGGTTTGCACGAAAACGTCCTTATTAACGTTGAAGAAACACGATGCGTTCATCGCACTAGCGAACAACGACTGAGGCAGGTAGTATATTATGTATATTGTTGCCGTTCCGCCAACGGACGTGCGCCGCACTGCTCTCGCACGACCTTGCGTCGAGACATTTTGTATGAAAAATCATAACCGCCCGTGTGCAGTACGATACCCGGACTGCAGCAGTCCGGCACTAACCATCTAAATTGAAAGCGCCCTTAATGTTCCCACCCTTTCCCCTTCACCAACCCTCGCCCTTCTACCGTGTGATGCCGTGTGAGGATGATCAGCCGATAATGTTTCCACCCTTTCCCTTCAACAACCCTCGCCTTTCTACCGTGTGATGCCGTGTGAGCATGATCAGCGTATAATGTTCCCACCCTTTCCCCTTCACCAACCCTCGCCCTTCCACCGTGTGATGCCGTGTGAGGATGATCAGTCTATCATATTCCCACTACTGGGACACCAGCGTCCTCTCAGTGAAAGGGAGTGGGCCGTAATACACAACGCGGGCCTATTGCGTGATTATATTATTAAGACGATGTAAAGCTACAACCATTTGCAATCTTAATATGATGACGACACCACGATTACTTGAATAAACTAAAGCTTTGTTTCAGTCATAAAATTGTGTACCAACCCGTACACAATGATATAGTAATCTTGAAATAAAGTAACAGTCAAAGTCTGGTTTACTAAAAAGGAGCCGAATTAAATTTTTATAACTAAAACAATGCTTTGCTTTATTCACTTAATTGCAGTTTCATTAATCATCGAAGATTGCTAATGGTTATGGCTTCCCATTGTCATATTATAATCACTTCTCACCCACAGAAGAAGGGAAGCTGCCAGAATTTTAACAGGAAATCACACAGCATATTTCAGCATGAAAAATTGCAGCGAAAATTACTTTAACACCTGCTGCTACCACTACACTCGGACTGGTAACGCAGACTGAAAACAGGACGCATTAAAATGAAAAATAGTCACGCTTATCTAAAAGTACTGGACCGCCTGATGAGGGAATAATGCAAATGAATCACCTTGCACAGATTTTAGCTCTTTGTCACTGAGAAAGAACATTTCATTTTTCACAGCCTTTTTTATATTTTGGTATTACACGGCTGTATCGTTTGAACAGTAATAGATAAACACTTGAAATTCTTACAGAGTGATGGCCGCTGTAACAATCATCATCTGCCTAGTCTTTTCTCAACTATGTTTGGGTCGGCTTCCAGTCTAACCGGATGCAGCTGAATACCTAGTATTTTACATGGAGCAACTGCCTATCTGACCTCCACAACCCAGTTACTGGGTAATGCGATACCCCTTGGTAAGACTGGTTGTCAGACTTTCGGGCTACTGACGACCCATAACGACTGTCAAAGATCAACGATTGACAGCCGGGACCAATGGCTTATCGTGCTTTCCGAGGCACGGAGGGCTTGGTATTTGAAGTTGGTCACCCATCCACGGACCAACCGCGGCAAGCGTAGCTTAAGTTGATCGATCAACCCGTGTGGTTGTTATTACTTAACCCCAAGCCCCTTTTTATAACCACTATAACAATAAATAATAGAAATAAAATGGGGTTACAGATTAAAGGGAGTCTTTTATTTTAGTATTACACAAACATGCATACAGATGCATGTTTGTGTACTACTAAAATAAAAGACTCCCTTTGTGACCAAATAATTATTCTTCTCTTCTTGTTCTCACACAATATTGTATACATTTCTTTTTCATTTTTCTAAAGTAATAAACAGTACCTTTCGTATCTGTACTTTTTTTACTGTGTGTATATGAATAATTTAATGAATAAATACGATACATGTTTTTTCGGCATTTTTTATCAAGTATATTTTTTAATGTTCAATATTGTGCGGTGGTACGAAGGCCTTCGTGTTCGCCTTCGACTCACACTTGGCCGCTTTTTTGTATCAAATGTCACTAACATAAAAGAGCTGAGTGAGAAAATAGAAAGTTAAGTCAAGCAAAAAACACGCGTGATGGATGTTGCCTACGAAACTAAAAAGGAAGTTTTCACATTGTTTTACGAGTAGTTTAGCTGCGGTGGTGGCGATCTTGTGAACTTATACATTCGTTCTACATAGATTTCAGACTTTGTTAAATGGATGTAAGATTTGTATTTCTACACAGGACGACATATCAAGCAATACATTTCGAGTGTTAGTAGACCTCGTATTGTATGTATAGACTTTTAGTACGATGATAAGACAGCATATACTGGAAATGTATTGCTATCTTGACATGTCGTCGTGCGTAATATAAATATATATTTTTTTTTTTACGCTTCGTGTTTGTAGGCGTAGTGTTTAATTACTGTATATAGTTACAAGCCACACACAATACAAGTTACAACTTTCATATAAATTCCCCTATTTAACCTCTTTAAGGGGTAAATTAAAAAAAATCCGTCCGAACTGCTCTGGGTACACTACTGGGAGATATTGAAGATCAAAGTTCCAACTTTTTTAGCGTTTGTTAACGATCGCAAGTTTTAAATCTTAACTTTAAATACCCCCACGATCCCAAAGCTGTACCGTTACGTGCACCCATTTTCCCAAATAAATAAATAAAAAAAATAAAAAAATGAGCACAATGTTTTGCGTGCATTACATTGCACACGACCGTAAACAGCAAATTTACACCGAAAATAAAAGTTACTTCCCAGCAGTTATTCATATCACAATGTTACTTGTTTTGATGTACGGAATGCGTAGATGACGGCTTAGTGATGGGTCTTTTTACACCCTGTTTATGGAAGTCTTGTACAAAATTTCATGCTTTTAGACCATTGGTTTAAGATGGTGCATTGTCTGTTAGTTATTATTATTATTTTAAGACATTTGTTAAGAAACTATTTTTATTATATTTAGATTAAATTGGATATTATAATTTCACACCAAAGATTTGCTCAATGAAATGTCACGCTTAGACAAAAGTTTCAAAGATTACTTTTAACGAAATTAAACTTAAATGTTGACACTACGTAAACATTAGATTCCTCTGTCAACTTAGAACTCAAAGTAATAAGCTATGAACAAATATTTTTAAATCTTAACCTAGAAAACGGTTTCCTAAGCGTCAAAGTAGAGTCCAAGTCACGGGGTTCATACCCTAGACAAGGAGTAATTAGTAAATGGAGTACTATTAAATTATGATAACTTGTGGCTTTGACAGCTGTTCCGTCCACTGGTCACAGGGGTATAACCTAATTAGTTAAACAAAACTCGTTATTCTGTATCGCACAGGGTTCCTTTTACTGTTTTGTGTTATCTTGACAAATAACATTGCTTGTGTGGTGTGTTCATGTTTATGTGTATTAGAGTACATTAAAATATCCACAAGGAGACATTTTGGACAGTCAGAACATCTACCATATTGCCGACTTGCAATAGTAAGTCCAATAACTTTACCATGGCTTAAGCGGTTCCTATATAGGTAGGATACGAAACGAGATGAAGTCGTCGTGCGATGGAGTGGATTGTGGGGTTTTGAAAATTGCCATTAGCACTTCATTTGCTGTGTACTCTATACCCTGAGCCAACGCCAAGATCTTGTCCTAACAAACTTGTTGACAATACATAGCCCCCGAGATATCTTAGCTCTCTAACTATTTTATTTACTTTTAGCTGCATATTGGAATTGGGAAAGAAAATACGTAAGTTGTGTCCCTTATGATTTTAGTGTTTTATACTATCTATTAGTTTGTGCGGGAAGCACAGAACCGGTTGAGGTAGCGGTGCTTGGAGGAAGCCTATGTTCAGCAGTGGACGTCTCTCAGCTGAAATGATGATAATGATGACGTTTGTGCGTATTTCATCACGGAAAATACAAACTACTACGCCAAGCTACATGTATAGTTGTACCTACACGTACATTCACACACACATACACATACAACCACACATCCATCACACTCATGTACACTAAACAACTCATGCACACTCATGCACACGGACACACACGCTCACATAATTATATTTTGTTTTACTACACCCATTTACTGTTTTTTATTGTGTTTTAAGTAAGTACCTACTGTTGTGAAGGAGCGGAGTCTTCTAATACAGGCATTACTTGCTTAAATGAAGACTCTAAACCCAAAATTGTTTGTGTATGAACTTTTGGACACAATACACAACGTTATTATTATTATTATTATAATAGTTTACGACCGACATTTTATTTGTTCCTTTCTAGAACAAACTGGACGATCATCGATATGTTACTGATTGCAGTATACAAGATGATCATTTATAGGAAAGTGACGGAGTTTTATAATATACTTACAGACTTTTCACAAAGACATGTGATATGATTTATCAAGATTTTTGTTTAAACAGATTTAGTCATTTTTTTGCGTCTATCATGATTCACGATTCGTTAAACTGTGAATATAAGACGTTCATCACTAAACAAAATAAGAATAATTAGTCAAAAATCTTGCGTTAAACCCACAGTCTGACTGATATTTTAATCAAGATTAAAAGTGTTTTGTAATTGTCATAATAGGTTCTCGTCTATCTATTCCAGAAGACAAACTATCATTAATTATGTTCCTAGTGTAACCAAAACAGCAAATGGGTGTGGAATCCTGAAGGAATTCTTCTTACAAAGCAAGGATTAAGACAAGTCGCTGGGAGCGTAAGATTCTGATCAGACGTTGATTGATGAATTGCTTGTTTTTGTTGATAAACTCTCCTTTTAAAATATCGAAGTCAATGTTTTCGATTATAAGGAAAATTTCCACTTTCATTTTCATCATATTTTCCAGGCCCTGAAAGCTTAAACTAGCATTACTTCGGTCCAGGCAGGTCTTTGTGTAATTTATTTCATCACAATAATTGCTCTCAAGACCGGTGAAAGAGAACATCGTGAAGATACCGGCATGTCTTAGGGTCAAAATTCCAAGACATATGACATCTACTAACCCGCACTGGTCCTACGTGGTGGATTACGGCCCATTCCCAAAAGACCTGTGACACAGCAGTGGGAACATTATAGGCTGATTTTGAATATGCTAGCAGTTTCTTGAAGTTTATCTCAACAACTAAAGCCAAACAGATCTAAATATCTATGGCTATACAGGGTTATTTGTAAAACACCAAAAACCTCTTAAGAGGTCATTGTACTCATCATTATGAACAACTTTTACTATGGGACCAAACCTGAAATCGCGAAAAAAAAATCAGCTGTTCCCTACATTTACGTTCGTACGAGTCGTCAAAATGTAGGGAACAGCTGATTTTTTTTTCGCGATTTCAGATTTGGTCCCATAGTAAAAGTTGTTCATAATGATGAGTACAATGACCTCTTAAGAGGTTTTTGGTGTTTTACAAATTACCCTGTATAGGGTGACTGGTAATTAGTGACCGATACTTAAACACATGATTCTACTCATGACAACAAACAACTTTTACTATCGGACCAAATCCGAAATCGCGAAAAAAAATCAGCTGTTCCCTACATTTATGTTCGTACGAGTCGTCAAAATGTAGGGAAGAGCTGAATTTTTTTTTGGGATTTCAGGTTTGGTCCCATAGTAAAAGTTGTTTGTTGTCATGAGTAGAATCATGTGTATAAGTATCGGTCACTAATTACCAGTCACCCTATATATAAACTTTCCCCAAAATCTTCAATGAAAAATCCACTAGCTGTAGATTGAAAAAAACTATACCTATTTGTATTATATAAATTCAATATCTTAGTATTGTATAATTCCATAGCACACGTGTTACCACTATGTACCTTAACTATAAAACTACCATTTACTGGGTACGTCTTTCATTGATTTGAATGTGCCCTGGCGGCTGAGAGTATTTATCATGCTCACCCAAATGTCTCGCTGGTGGTGGCGTGTGTGTTGGATTATTAAGTTCCCTTTAAAATGGTTGAGCTAAATGGTGCTGATCCATACGTCACGTTCGTGAACGGGAGCCGTGAGTAGGGACTGGTCATCTCTTAACCGCCACGGCTTATTTAATTTTAATTTAAGTATTAATTACATATTTATAATTATATTAATTTTGAATTGTTTTTTGGTTATATCTTTTTTAGTACGGGCGCTTTTAACGTGCACATCTTTCTACATCGTTCTCACATGTATAATTTCAATATGAATGATGTAACCAATATTTTTAATTTTATGATTTAAAAGAGTGTCCGTGGAGTTTCTTGCCCGTTCTTCTCCACAGGTACCTACTACGCTTTGGAATGGGCAACTAGCTTCATCTTTCTGTCTAACCGACCCCTTGACAATTCAAAAGTGCCTGTAATTGGTTTATTTGAAATAAATGCTTTGAGTTTGAGTCTAACGCAATAATACTGTAATTCAGGTTCTTGTAGATTGTTCGCCGCAAGCATTGTGTATGCTACACAAACTAAGTTTCTGTTCCTCTAAATGCTAAACAACATCGCTTTGCTCTTCAACGTAGAAGGATTATCCAGAGATTGTCGCAACATACGTACCTAAGTTTGTTTACCAAATGACGGATTGTATTAAAATGTGAGTGGGTTGTCTAGTTTTGTTTTAGAACATTTTTGCTCATCCTTCAATAATTTCCCTTTTATTTTTTACATGCTTTTATTTAAGGGGGCGTGCCTCGGAAAGCACGCCCCCTTAAAGCAGCTGTTGGTCCCAGCTGTCATTCGTGGACCTTTGACAGTCGTTACGGGTCGTCAGTAGCCCGAAAGTCTGTCAACCAGTCTTACCAAGGGGTATCGTATTACCCAGTAACTGGGTTGTGGAGGTCAGATAGGCAGTCACTCCACGTACAATACTGGTATTCAGCTGCATCCGGATAGACTAGAAGCCGACCCCAACATAGTTGGGAAAATGCTAGGCAGATGAGATAATTTTATTTAAGGGGGAAGCTTTACAGAATAAAATTTAATAAAATCATCAAAATAACTCTCAAAGTTCATATAATTCTATTGAATTATTATTTCATGAAATAATAAACACTTTTGACAACAATTCCCACTAAATTGAAACTTTACTGACTTTGAATCTATGTGTCACATAGTCTAATGGACCTTGTCGTTTTATGACGTGCAAGTGATATTCAACCTTAGTGTTTCAATTCTAAGATTGAATGTCACTTGCACGCAGCAATCACGACGTTCACTACTAAAACGTATAACAGTTTTATAGGATTAATGAGAAGAAGACAGTTCATTTTTCCCCCAAAAAACTTAATGTACAAAATAACAAAAAAGAAACGGGACAAATTGAAATAATTCTGTAGATGTGAAATACCAGCCAGCACGTAGGCGCCTTCCTCAATCAACTCACCACAACTTCTAGAAATATTTATTACAATTCCTCCTCCAGTTCTAAACTTCAATTTATAAACGTTGCACGTATCCGCATAACTCTAACATTGGCATTGTTTGAAAGTTTAATTCAACCGTGAGTAACACATATTTATAACATGGCTAAGGAAATATGGGAACGTCTTTTTTTGTAAATTCGTGTGGTTTGAACAGTAGTTTTGGTACATTTTGCTACAGTTGGGTTCGGAGGGCTGAAATCTTGATTGACCAGTGTTTGGATAATACGGAGACTGTTCCATCACACTTCGACCGTCTCGTTGGTATAATGGACGTAAGCGCTACAATGTATTATGGGGTTTTTCTCAGTAGCAATGTTTTTTTTTTTTTTGCGATTGAAACAGTTTAGGAAATGCAAAAGAAAATACTATACATTTTACGTATAGTATAAGAAAACCCACGTTTTGCCGGTTTAAATCTCATGTAATTAGGGACCATAACATCCGGAAAGATTTAGTGAGAAACCTTTTTTTTTTGGGTGAGAAATTATCAAATAACTTCTCCAGCTCTGGGCGGAGCGGGAGGGTGTGTGTTTTACTGGCTAAAACCCACCGTTCCTTCAGTTGCCTGTGCTAAGGGCCACGGTAACTGTTTCGAACAATCCGTGAACCTGGCACGCATCGGCCCTAGCGAACCCCGTCAGTTCCTGCTGACATCTATTTGAGGCGCACGTGGAACACATCGCGCCGTCAACCCGGGCCTGGTCCTTACCGGACGGCGAACTGCCCATTGCTCGCCATCCGCAAGCCCGTGCCTACGGTGGCCGGGAGTCGGCTCTTGACTCCCGACGCCCAGGGCGTCTCCTGCGGTAGTGAGAAACCCTTGAAATGCAATTTGTTTTGAATAATCGTGGGACTATTCACTGACTGAGGTGCGAAGTACTCCAAAACGGCGTGAATGACTAGACGTATGAACGTACATGAAGCAAAAGGGGTACCTATGTAATGATCATTGCAGGTAGCGTCTTGTAGTTTCTGCGTACCATGCTCATCTATAGAGATAAGAAGTAGTAGTACAGTACAGTCAGTAGTAGTATATGGGAAGAAGGCGTAAGTTCTTGTATGTATCAACTGACTGTCGGTAAAATTATTCTGTCAGCAGGTAGGTACTAACTATCAAGATTCTGAAGAGTTTTCGTTTAGTCTAAGTCCGGTTTTATTCTAGAACGGATTTTTTTGACAGACACCCATCAAATTATGTCACTTCATGAGTACCACTTATAAACCTTGCTATAAAATAAAATTATGCTTGTATATTTTGAAGGGGTAGTCAGTGGTATAAATGAAGGTAAGTTTATAAAAGGGAGCTTTTAGCTATTGGATAAAATTCCCGACGACTCTGACTGCGAATTTCCAAACGAAAATTTCCAATAGCACTAAATATATTAATGTAAAAATATAAGATAAGTTTCGACACTAAAAGCTGGGAGCTTTCACTGCTAATTTCTGCTCATTGTGAAAAACTTTTGCCAAATAAAAGTTGTTCGGGAACTGTGGACACCTGATACGAAGTTATTAATTTCACCTACATTAATTTTAGTTTTTGAAACTGTCGCAAGTTGTGCTATAGAAATGCGATGTTGTGTGTATTTTTTCATTTTTATTCATTTTAACTTATGTAATGAGTCGGTACAGACAAAATGAATTTTGAAGTATCAAAATGAGAGCAGTGTTTCAACTGCTGTGTGATGTTTATGGAAAGGCTTCGAACAAAATAATAGACGTACGCTGGTACAATCTGTTGTATGCAATAAACTTTGAAGTTACCAGGTCTGATACATTTTTTTTTTACTATGGTATTCACTATGGTAGAATGAAAAAAAAAATTAAATAAATAAATAAAATAAACTGGCGCCTCTGGCGGCGCGAAGAGGAGTTCACATTTAAATGCTTTTTATTTCTTTTCATTACTATGTATATTTCATTAGTAAATGTTCGAACTGCAATAGATTTTTTAGTCAAATTCTATTGCAGTTCGAACATTTATTTTATTTTATTTTTTTATTCTCTCTTTAAAGTTCCTAAATTTAATACTTAAGATACTGAAATGATATTAGTTTTAAGTTATTTGCTACGCTCTAACAGGGTAATGTACGCGCTAGTCTTAAGCTAAGCTTGTTACTAATGTGTGTGTACATTGTGCATTAATAAGTAAATAAATAAAACATTTTTTTTTTTCTGTTAAATCTGGACGACAAGTTTCTTTTCATAATTAAATAAACTATTAAAAAAAGTTTTATAGTAAAATTCAAAATCATATTAATAACTTCTATTAATACAAGTTTGTCTGCGTCTGTTATGGCACGCCTTACTACATAATAGACAAGGGGCTAGAATAACATAATAACATGACTTATCAATACATGGTCCAATTGAAAAGCGAAAATTTTACATATTCATACTGTACAAGTTGTAATTTAAATAACACAAAACCTCATAAGGGGTCATTGTACTCATCATTATGAACAAATTTTACTATCGGATCAAACCTGAAATCGTAAAAAAAAATCAGCTGTTCCCTACATTTTGACGAGTTATGCGAACATAAATGTAGGGAACAGCAGATTTTTTTTTTTTTTCGCAAATTCGGTTCCGTAAATTTGTAATCAGAGAATCACTTTTCATTGCACAGCCCAGTTGACGGACGTCACACGGCTAGTGTCAAAAAAAACGTTATGCGTCGTATGTTTTTAAAGGAAGCTTCTGGAAGGAAGGAAGCGGTTGGAAATAGTTTCGCGTTATAAAAAATGTGTTTTTGTAAGTCCATGTGATTATTTATAATAAAATCTAAGGTATTTTAATGGCTCGTATATCAATTTTTTTTTTAAGTTTTTACTTATGACTATTCTCGCCTTCTGTAAATCGCTTGCTCTTATAAACCGTTGTACATAAACACGCAGTCGCATAGGTGATTTGGCAGAAAGCCCGAGTGTGCACGAGTTATCGTCGGAAATATAGTCCGCTAGTGGTGTAGGACTAAGCTACTATTTAACCACACAACTTGAGATTTATCTTCTTTTAGAGGAGATGTAGTTTGTACTTTAAGTTATTAAGCTTGAGATAGTTGCTTAGACTAAGTTGTATTCTTGTTAACTGTAAATGTAATCGTTTGTATTAAAAAAAAAATTGACACTATCTGTATACCTAAACTCTATACAAATAAATAAAATTGAAGTTTTTTGTTTTTTTTTTAAAGTAATGTTGTAATGTCAAAATCATTATATAAAATAAAATAAGTTGTTATATACTTATATAAGGTACTTATAAAAAAAAATAGTTTGTCTGTGTGTTCCGGCTAATCTCCAAAACGGCTGGACCGATTGATGATGAAATTGATGGGACTTCACTGGCAGATATAACGAGTAACTTCCTTTTACTTTTATTTTAGAAAAAGAATTACCTAACTTGAAATGTTGCCTTTCAATGGAGGAGTGGTACCTACACCTTCCTTAACCCTTATGTGAGTGACGAGGTACCCGGGTACCTTTAGCATTTTCAAATTTAAAATGCTAAAGGTACCCAGTAAGGGATAGTTATTTAAAAAAAATGTATTATTTAAATGTGGCACATTAGATAATATTATTAATAATAGACTTACTAGCATTAATATTGTACCTGTCTACGACTTCGTTTTAATGTGTCGCGTAGCCCTTTAGCATTTCCTAATTTAAAATGCTAAAGGAACTAGGGTACCTCGTCACTCACATAGGGTTAAAAAAATCGTAATATTTTAGTCCAAAGTTAACCCTTATGTGAGTGACGAGGTACCCCAGTTCCTTTAGCATTTTAAATTAGGAAATGCTAAAGGGCTATGCGACACATTAAAACGAAGCCGTAGATAGGTACAATATTAATGCTAGTAAGTCTATTATTAATAATATTATCTAATGTGCCACATTTAAATAATACATTTTTTTTTTAATAAACTATCCCTTTCTTAATTAGTGTTGAAAACTTGTTGTAACTTCCACACGGAAACTAAAGGGTTCGCTTTAGCCTTTTAAACTAATACTAGACCTATATTAATCTCGGTTCGCACTCATTCATAACGGCTCTTGGGATTCCTACCACCCTCATAATTCATCCTTTTAAAGGCAATCTCAAACAATATCAGCGGAGAGCTCCTAGTCTATAGAGGCTTGAATACCGACACACATTCTCTCACTTCATTTATCTTTATAAAAGTGGTTTTTTAGTCGATTCGCACGAATTTACTCGCCTGAACCGAAACCTCACCTCGCGTATCGTCACTTTTAAATAATATTTTTTTTTTCTATAGGAAGATACGAATTGGCACATTTTGAATTTCATGCAATGATATTTTACGTTTCATTATATTTAACTCTTATCACTTTTGCACGCTAGGGTCCTTTTTTCTATGCTGTATTACATAACATTAAAAATGTGCACATTCGTGCGTGTCGCCTATAAAAAAATATATTATTTTAAAAGTCACAATTTTTGGGCGAGTAAATTCGTGCGAATCGACTAATAAGCCATAAAAGTGAGTCGAACCTCCTTTTTACGAAACTTAACTTGCCATTAAATCCGAGCGAATGACGCGTAAAAAAGAGCGGAAAAAGATGGTGTAAAACAAATGTGACAAAGTTTCAGGTGAAATAAAAACCCCATAGGAAAGAAGGGTTATAAATTTATCTCCACAAAAATAAGTACAACAAAGAAAGATACAGAGGGCTGGGATATAAAATGTCAATATAAACGAGACTGTATTACGTGTATGGAATCAGGCGTTGCTTTGTCAAGTGTGAAAATAAGGTGAGTTAACATACGGGTCAATAATTTGGACGTATCCTTATTTTATAATTTTTCAAATAGTCTACACATTGTCTTTCCTACAAAAATGGTTCTACATACAAACATTAACTCACACCTTTTTTCGATAGAGGTAGGCAGAAACAACTGAACGCCACCTGCTATGATCAATACATATTCCATTTGTTCGTTTACGTTCTTACACCTGCAGGGTAATTGCGTAACACACTATCAGTAGCAATGGGTTTCATTTTGACAGTTCAACAACATTCATTGCGTTATTTACGTTGCTGAGCAGACACATTTTTCGAACACATGGAGCAATGGATTAGCAATATGCTTCAAAATGATTCAAATTGAGAGTAATAGTGTGTTACGCAATTAGGGTGCTGGTCATACACACACGCCGGTTGCGCGTACTACGCACTTAACTTCTTTCAAATTGGTTCTCTTAGTT
This sequence comes from Eremobia ochroleuca, assembly GCA_949629135.1. NCBI lineage: Eukaryota > Metazoa > Arthropoda > Insecta > Lepidoptera > Noctuidae > Eremobia > Eremobia ochroleuca. The sequence continues at coordinate 15,016,916 of OX451395.1, read as the reverse complement.
ATAAATTAGATCAAGGCTTTTTTATTTTACTTTCATTTATTTATTTCCTTAAAATCTACCAAAAATGTGGAGTTCAAAACTGTGGAAATAAAGGGCATATTATATCGTCCTCTTCCAAAAACCCGGTGATTTACACACAACAAATAAAAATGTATGTTGTGATTTAAATGATCTAAAAAAATAACAAACTATTGACAATTGAATCGTGTGCTCGGCGTTAAATACTGATAACGGGAGAATATTTTGTGTCAGTCTGTGAGCCTTTGCTCTGTAGTGGGTTAGTTATAGGGAGTAGTGGTGACGGCTGCGATTTACGAGTTTGTAGGTTGTGGGTTCGAACTCAAGCACTTTACGGCTTTTTTTAAAATCATCAACAGTGCTCTAAACGGGCAGGAAAAACATTGTGAGAAAACCGGCATGTCCTAGAACCAAAAATTCTAAGACATGTGACATCCAACAACCCGCACTGGGCCCACATGCTGTATTATGGCTCATTCCCTCCCACAGAAAGAGGAGGCCTGTGTCCTAGCAGTGGGAACCTTATAGACTGATTATGCGATTAAAAGAATCGAACTGTCGGTTTTATATAATTGATTTCAAAGCGTACGCGGACATATTTCAACCCCGTATGTTTCCATCACAAAGGATATGTTCTAGCAGCGCCTCCAGGTGTATCCGTGACCGCATTGCCAACGTGTGCTCATATGTTGCCCATTCTCTTTCGGTACGTGAGTAAAATAAACTTTTACAGAACTTTTACTTAAGAATTCCCTTGCAGACCTCTTCGTGGTTTACAAAACGAATAGATTGTTAACGGATTTACGCGAATAGAAAAATTCCTGTGTATTATTAAAATAAAAAAAAAAGTATTTTTGTTTGAGAGCAAAAAGTTGAGTTGGTGGTGTGGAATGCACATTGTAGATTTAATTACTCTTTTATAACGATAGGATCTTGTTTAAACAGTGAAAAGTGTGGAATATTAGAAGATATTTAGGGGTTGACACTGTTACGATACAGTCATAATTATTATGAGAATTACATAGTTACTGTGTATAAATACTGCTGAGAGCAGTCAAAATAATAATTATTAATTTGCAATAATATTTTTATCTCATGAAACGACGAGCGCTTTACTTGTGGTAACCAAGTGTACACACGCGCTGTTAATGTATGAAGACGAGTAGAGTAGCGTCAGCACATAACATGCATGTCCGTCCGTGTGCGTGTACACACTTCCAACTTCGCCCGTGATTAGGACGGTACCGAGAGCTCCTGCGCTTACACACATTCACAGCGTGTTTGTACACTTGTTAACCACAAAAAAATACTCTGAAGCATCTATAGTCACCATCAACTTGACCTAACTTTGATTTCCAATCAAATTCTTCGCTTTCAAAGAACTCTTATGTACGGAGACCGTAAATATTTTATTTTATGCATGTAACTAAAACGCTAACCGGCTCGTTCCCAGCTCGTGAAAACTTGCCGGCTAAGGGTAAACTTGCAACTTTTAACGATGCATCTGACGTGCGTCTGGCTCCACCGACTTTTACCGTATTTTGCAATATCGAGTAACAAGTTTTGATACCGTCGATATGAAGTTGCTTGGAGTTTTGGTTATTAATTTTAGTAAGCAAAATATCTTGCTGCTCTTAAAGAAATTACAAAATACCTATTTACTTTGTGAATATTAGCACTATCATCATTCAAGCCAAATGACGTCCACTGCAGGCTGGACATAGGTCTACCCCAAGCGTCTCCAACTGGTCCATAGATGTAGACTAATTGGAGACTGGTGCATAGCCACGTACATATATACAACGTGTAACGTTAAATGCGCAAAACCTGAAAATAGTTTTATCAGAAAAACGAGCAGAATTAATTGAACCACTTTTTAATATAGGTCACATTTTTCAAAAAAACTTCATTAAAAACGTTGCCGTGTCTATTTATTTATTAATAGGTCAAGCAAGCCAATGTCAGCGCGGCGCAGTGGCCCGGTGACGACTTCTCCCTCGATAAAGCGTCGTCGCAGACGCAAGAAACGATCAGAATTGCCGGTAAAACTAAAACAGCACATAAAACATCTAAACATCTCTGAAATAGGTCAATTGGATTAAAAATCAGTTGGGGTGTCTGAGGTTTTGCGCATTTAACGTTACACGTTGTATAAAATATCGAACGAACTCCCACGATACTCACAAGTACATCAGTCTACCGTGTGATCATAGCATAATCAGCCCATAGCTTTCCCACTGCTGGGACACCAGCGTCCTTTCTGTGAGAGAAAGTGGGCACAGTGCGGGTTGGTAGATGTCACATGTCTTTGAGTTGTTGGTTCCAAGACGTGCCGATTTCCTCACGATGTTTTTCTGCACCGTTCTGAGAGCAGTGAGTGATGAAATAATTTATTCAAAGTCAAGCGCCTGTCAGGGTTCGAACCTACGATCTACAACTCGCAAGAAGTCACGGCTGTTACTACTGCTCTCTTATGCTATAGTGCTGGCTAATTCTACCATAGTGTTATCATTCTTTAGAATAGCAGTGCTCTTCCATAAAAAACTCACCGAGAAAACTTAGATGATGTGAGTTGTCAATAGTGTCTTAGCATCAAGTGGAATAACACTCACCTAAGCTTTTACGAAAAGGTGTGTACAGAATTGACCGTCAGATACCCCCGCAGATACCACAAAAACAATACAATCAACATTTTTACCCATTACACTTCAGGCATCCATAAAGGTCACATTCCCGTAGCGCGAACTTTTAAACTTTAATTGCCGACCGTCTCAATTCAGTCGTATCACGTTCTAAAATAACTGCCCAAACAACAGGTGTCTTAATCTCTTTATTTACCCTCACAAGGGTCTTTTTGTTGAATTTTATTTATATTGTCCAACTTTCCTCAACGTCATGTGACATCAGAATTCGAAAGTGACGTCGTTACGAAGAAAATGGAGAGCTTAACCGTTTTGCGATGTCAAACGTCTTTGTTTTAGAGATTATCCAATTTCTATTGTCTTGGGTTAAATCTGTATGTTTTACTTGTATAAAGTCAAGGGAACGGCAAAATCGTTGCTAAGACTTTTTTTTTAGTGGGTTGAATACCTGGATTACGAAATGAAATCGGTTTTATTTAGGACTTACAACTAGCAGTACTTATGAAAGCTATATATAATATGGCTGCTATGTTTTAGTGTTTAATTCGACCAATCAACCGTTGAGGGTCGTTAGTGAGGATTGGAGTGGCCCAATTCACAGGTATTTTTTTTTATTATATAATATAATAATTACTGGCACGAAGTTCATTGGAGCGCCAACCGACAGTAAAGTTTTTTTTTTTTTTTAACAATTTTATCACATAATATCTACTCAGTTTTAATGTATTTTATTTTAATGATGTAAAAAATGAATGAAAGTTCAATATTTGAGACTAGCTGCGCCTCGCGGTTTCACCCGCATAAGTGTCGATCCCGTGGGAATATCGGGATAAAAGTATCTTGTGTATTAATCCCGGATATAAACTATCTGTGTACCAAATTTCATCCAAATCCGTTCAGCCGTTTGAGCGTGAAGAAGTAACAAACATACAAACACACACACACTCATAAACTTTCGCCTTTATAATATTAGCGTGATTAGTGTATTGGTACTTGATGCCTTAGTAAATAAATATCCTTTTTAATATTGCCAGGCGATTTTGGCCTTGTTTATGATTTTGGATGGGTAATCCATAAATTGTTAATCAAACAATATATACCTACCTATCGTTGACGTGGAGTTGCGGACACCAGCCTGTATTACCTATTACCTTACCTACCTAATCTAAAATTTAGGCAGAATTAACGAGTAGTTGGTAACATTAATTAAAATTCACAGATTATATCGTGGTTATTGTTTATTTTGTTTTGTATATCTCCGACCTTTTCAGCCCCTTTCACAAGCATCGTGGTCAAACCAAGGGTAGGCCGAATGAATAATGTTTGCATAAATATTACACAGTTATAAACCCCGCCTATATTTAACTTTGCTATTCAACATTTTAAAGTAGTTACCTCTTTTTATGAATTTGTTTTTTTTTTGTACCTAGTGAATAAAAAAAAAGAAAAGAGACGGGAAAGAGAGTAAGGAGGTCTTTGCCCAGCAGTGGGATATTAGCGGCTAGTAATAAACACTTATATTGACCTAAATTATCTTGTTAACATTTATCTCGTAACTTATGTCTAAGTTTCTTTAAATAAAGATTATTACTTAAAATTGCCTAAGAGGCCTCTGTGACTTGGCTTCGGCCCCTTGTACGCCTTCCAAAGGTCCAAAGGCTTATCATTATTATTTTTTTATATAAGTTAAAGACATTTTAATAATAAACGTAAATACTGCTACGGTCGGAAGTCGTATTTTTCTAATAAAGTTCCTCATAGAACGTTATAATCTGCACTCTTGGTGAATGAGAGCTATTCCAAAAAATGTGTGACATTTTGACTGTCACGAAATTTTTCTTAAGCCAAGTCCTGCCGTGCGATTCTGTAACCATCTCACCGTGAAAGCTTGGGTGAAGTGTGCGTGGATTGAGCTGTCATTCGCTAGGGATTAACACTATTAAGTGCTCACTTCACTTATGATTTCACGGTGACATTTTTACAGAATCGACCGGCTGTATCTGAAGACTTGTATCATTGAAGTGAATCAGATCTCTCTCGCATAGCATCGACGTGTATCATTGTCACTGGTTTGGACGTAAAATGGTACGGGATGATGCCACGCGTCATACCATCCGTATGTAAACGCGTTTCTGATACGTTTCGCATCAGATACGTGTATCGTGATAGGCAGTATGTACGTAATAGGGAAGCATTTTGATACTATGTCACGACGATACGACTATTTCAATTGATACGTGATTCACCATGTTCCATCACGAGGCGGTTTTTTCCCGAACATCAAAGGGGACGACGCGTTGCTGACACGCTGACAAGTTACAGTATCGTTTAGTATGGACGTGGTTTTAGGCTCAATCGGCGAGCAATAAGATAGTGATGCGATGTGGTCGAAATGGGCGTCTAAACTTAGGATACGAATACTATAATGAAACGACGTGTTGCGCGGTTCAACAAGACTGTAATTAACACACGTTACAAGATGGCTTCATAGATTGTCTATGCCAACTTAAATAAGGTGTACACACACATTCTGATTTTGATATAAACTAACAAATACTCGATACGATACGCCTGATTTTGAACTTCAAGATGATACAAGTGTGGGCCCAGCTTTACGGAACAAAAATGTCATGACTGTCAAAATGTTACAGTTTTTTAGGTCTAGCTATTATTCGCCAAGTGTTCAAAAACGAAAGGACCTTGGAGAACGAAGTATAAATAAAGGTTTTGTCCAAATGGAAACGTATAAATATACGATGTCGCATCCAAGTAGGTGCACGAAAAAATTAAGAATTTATTTCGTTCCAACTTTTAAGTCTACTCCCAAGTGTAATTTGTCCAAAAGTCCTTAGGTTATGAACAAATGGCTCACGGTTTATCTCCAGAACCAGGCTTTTTCGCGGAATTGAGTACCACGATTCGTCAAAGCTTTTCGAGCCACAGTAATTACGTCATAACCGAGTTCACGGCCGATGTATCGACCGCTAGATTCTGCGATTATTCGCAAATCGGAATACAGTATATGGGGATTTTTCTTCATTTACCAAGGCCCATGGTCACAATCAACCCCATAGAATATTGAGTACATAACAAGAATAATACACCATCAGCTGTACTTTAATTTAGTTACTACTCCCATTATACAAACAAAATTATTCCACTTTTACCATGCACTACTATTTTTCATTCATTATTTGCAAATATTTCAGTGCAATTGCTCCCAAAATAATAGATTCTACATACATACCAAAATCATCAAAATATGCATCCTATTCTGCCTGAGTGAATATGGATGCTATTCTTATATCTATAGCAAATATATTAAAATGCAAGTCAAGATTTTTACTAACCTTTCAAGAAGTATTTAATTTAAATTTATGACTCCAAATGTTAAACATGGAAGTTAGTACAAGCAAGGTAACTTTATTAATTTAATTTTTTACCCTCAACCTTTTTACAGCAAACTCCAAGCAAGCTTCCATTTTATTTTCTTGTAAAAAAAAGAAACAGGTCTACATTCGACGGCCATCATTCTCGTCGTCTCGGTAATAGCAGATTTCTTTTTTGCCGATTGTCTTATTACGGGCAATTTCCTTAAGTGGCAACCATCTTAGATCTTTGTGTTCGTATTTTCACGCCTGGACCCTTCGAAGAAAATGGTATCGTCTGGTTCGAATGGATTAGGGCCCTCGTACATTAATTAATAATGTTTGTCTTTCATTGTTTTACGTTTATCAAAATGCATGTTCTATTTGTTACAGGATTTGTTGGGTATTTGATTTTTTTCGTGATTTATGTCCTACGAGGTTTTGCTTTTGTTACCCTTAAGTGCAATTTGAATTGCTTTATTGTTGTTTATGAGCAAAAAATTAATTTGATGTTAATTGAACCTCAAAAAAGATCAAACTGGAGCTTTCTTTCTCTGAACTATACTTTAAGACTATCATTTCATCTTCTCTAAGTAAGATAATTTTTAGTCATCAGCGTCAGAAACATGCGGATTCCTTTCCGTAGTATGGCAATTGGAAGCAGCTGAAAAAATCCAGTTTACGGCTTATCAAAAATAAAGCAACTTTTGAACATTTCCCAGAATTTGTCACTAAATGTCACTTTTCAAAGATAAATAAGAAATGACGACCTCCATCTTTGCCTAAAAATGGAACCCGTCACTAACAAAATCCAAAAATTTGCTGAGGCCCATGAACACCGACTCCACAGACATGTGAACATCGAGGCAATTCAGCTGTAAGACCAAACATACATAGTGCGAAGACTAAAACGAAGAAAACCTTTTGAGTTAGTGTGGTGTAAAAAAGTGAAGAAATAATAGTGACAATGACACACATATATAACACATGACCGAAACAAAGTGCCTATCATCATATAAGACTCTAAGAAAGTGGAACGGACTTGTGTAAAGTAGAATCAACACTATTCTAAGTTTAAAATCATTATCACGTAAAAAATTAAGTAAGATTAAAATTGCTTATTAGTCTTTTAGGCTAGATTGTAATTAATTATTAAAAACCTGTTTCTTATTAATAAAGGATAAAAAAAAACTTTTCAAGGATACAAATTGGGTTTTCTCGAACCTCGTAAATTTTCACCTAGGCTTTATGGGGTGCTTAAGTGTTGCAAACTATCACGTCCTGGAAAGAATACGACAAGTCAATTACAAGTACAAGTCTCCCTCTATACGGAACTCCGACACGGACGGAAGAATGAACGGAAAAATTAACCTACATTTATAAACTAACTAGCTGCGCCCTGCGGTTTCATCCGCATACGTGTCAATCCTGTGGGAATATCCGGATAAAAAGCATCCTATGTGCTAATCCTGGTGTTTATAACCAGGATTTGTGTGCCAAATTTCATCCAAATCCGTATCTCTTAAAATAAAAAAAGGAATTACAATTAAATTAATGCAAATATTTTCATTTTTATATGTAAAGTAATTCATTCGAAAAAAAAATGAAAAAAATAAAAAAAAATGAATATGTGACATCGGCATGAATAATATTTTGACACATCTCCAAAGACGGGCGGTCTTTGGAGATCTGTCGAAATATTATCCACCCCTATAAACGATCTCAAACCCGGTATTTATGTTGTCGTTCAGGTTTTCAGAGGAATATACGATATCTAGCGAGACTTGTAGTTGCAAGTCATAAAAGCGATGCACTTAATGCTTTCTGGCGTCTCAGATAAAGTGTTTCCTAGACTTGTTTTTAACGTTCCCCTTAAATGAACTGTGAGTAACGACAGGCTATTGGCTGAGACTCTATTAGGGATAAAGTTTTACGGTGCGGTAAAATGGTGTATTAAATGACGTTGAATGATTAAAAGATTAAAATTAAATATTATATTTGGTTTGTTGTTGCGTGGTTAGATAAGAGACTTTCCGTTAGGGAGGGCGCCCACGAGAAACTTTTGACTCAACAGCTAATTTGTCTCTCACATCAAGTCTTCGGGTTTGTAAGAAAGTACTGTCTTTGTCACGTCGCTACATGGGCGCATACAAACCCGTAGACTTGATGTGAGAGACAAATTAGTTGCTGAGAAAAAAGTTGCTCGAGGGCGGGCTCCCTTAGACATCTTATAAGATGATCTTGCAAAGGCGGATTCACACCTGCGCACGTGCATGAACGAAAATAGTACATCTCAGGAAAATAGTATGGACACATTTGGACATGTTCGCCAAAGGCTAACGAGCGGCTCGCGTGCAACTTGCATATATGCACGACGTGCACATTTTCGTGGTTTCGTTACCGAATGTGTCCATACTAAATCAGCCAATAAAGCACAAACAAATCAATGCTCGCGAACTGTGCGTAAACTGTTTGCGACGCGCGCGCAGAGTGTTACACGTCCATAGCTGTTCGAGGCGCGCAGTGTGCATGGTTCATAAGCTGGGTATCCATTTGAGGCAGCCTCGGGCCGAGCGGTTGCCTCGACCCGAGGCAGATCTAGTGGAGACCGTGCCGCGAGTCGAGGCTTGCCGCGACTTGAACCAAACGAGGCGGCCGCGCAGCGAGCCAAATCGTGTCGGTAAATGGCCATGCTCAAAGACGCCTCAGTGTGAGGCGTGCGTTCAGTGGAGACGGACGTACGTGTGCTCGGCAAACCATGGTGGTTAATGAGGAATTGAGAAAATCGTGGCTAGGGTTGAGGCTTGCCGCTCGATACGATATTATGTGTGCTCAAGTGGAGACGCATGTACTTTCCGCAGCCCGCGGCACGCTCAGGATGAGGCAGCTCGTCACGAGGCTGCGCAAATGGATACCCAGCTATACGCGTACGCTACACGTGTGCAGGTGTAGTTTCGCCTCAAGAATAGTGTACCTAACCTAAAAATAAGATTTAATTAACGTTAAAGGCTAAGCAGAACCTAGTATGATCTGTCGGTCGATTCTGTAAAAATCTCACCGTGAATTCATAAGTGAAGTGAGCTTGAAGTGAGCAGTGTAAATAGTATTAGTCCCTAATGACAGCTCACTTCCCGCTCACTTCACCTAAGTTCTCACAGTGAGACTTTTACAGAATAGCACTACAGCATGCTAATTGCGTAATACACTATCAATCTTAATCTATCAATTTGAAGGATATTGCTAATCCTTTGCTTCATATATTTGACAAATTTGTCTGTTCAACAACGTTATTTACGCAATGAATATTGTTGAAATGTCAAAATTAAAGCCACTGCTACCGTTAATACAGGGTGACTGGATCTGGAACCGCCATAGCAAATTCGCATATAGAGGAGGTCATTTGCTAATTATTGAACCTTACTTTCCCTAGCTAAAGTTTTATCATTTGGGAGATATGTCAATTTTCATACTTTGTTGAGATTTTTCCAAATTGATTAAAATTAAATATAAACGCCTTAAGTATTTCTTTTTATTTCAGGTCGAATTTGATCGCAATTTTTTTTTTAAGTATTTTTTTTATTTTTTGAGCGTAATGTTTTATTTTTTAAACCTATTTTGAGGGAAGTTCCAATGTATTTTAATCACGAATGCTTATGAATACCAACAAATAATAAAAAAAAACTACTAAAATAATGCAAAAAAAAGTTATGAATGCTTGTTGGTCAAATTTTGGAAAAATCTCATTAAAGTATAAAAATTTACATATCTCCTAAACTATAAAACTTTAGCCAGGGAAAGTAAGGCTCAATAGTTAGTAAATGACCTCCTCTATATGTGAATTTCCTATGGCGGGTCCAGATCCAGTCACCCTGTATATTACGCAATCACCCCGCAGTTAACTTTGAAAAGAAACGAGTTTATTTTATTAAGGTTCAAAAAGCCCTGCATTACCATAATGTTATGGTCAAACATAAACTTCTGACGTGTAATTATCAAAAATTTTAACAGCACCAAAACTGACGTACGTCCGTTAGGTTTACCCACGTTTGAGTAATAGCAGTTGACATGATTTCGTATTCATGCGTCCTTCTCCCAACATCATGTAGGGTACAAAGGATTTCTAACAGTTCCATCTACATTAATATTTATGACAGACTCACCTTTGTATATTTTTTTTTTGTTCACTTTCAGCTACAGTCAAATATAAATTAGGAGACTCACGCACTTTGATTCTGAAACTAAATTTGTCTTTTTTTGACGAACATAATCCTCGTTAAAATATTACAAATCGTTTCGTGCGTTATAATTTCCTCAGTAAAAGTCTAGCATATGAGTTTGTGTTTTAAAAGCTACTTTTATTTTCGTTTTAAGTCTAGCATTTGAATATCTGAAAATGAAGCGGCTTTAGTAGCCGGGTGCTTTCAGATTTCTATACTGTGAGTAATCTTATTCACAGTAACAAATGATAGTAGGTACCTACCTAAATTCCTCAATCGATGCAGTGCCCGAATTATTACGTGTGTGCCACCACGTGCCACTGATTCGCCATTCCTGATATAGCTGTTTGTCAAATCGGAATATCAAGGTTGAAACGTTAAAGTATCAACGCCGTTTTAATTGCTACTCAACAATACTTGTTATTACGTAGCCGTATTAATAAAATGGTGTGTTACGATTTTTATGGCTTATGATAATATTTATCGAAAAGCCCAATCAAAAATCCTTTCCGAATATTATATGTCCTTATCCCAATTTATTTGTGGACGGTACAACATATATTCTTCTTCCATACTTCTCTATTATACAACATTATTTTTAGCATATTGCAAACCTGAATATATTTGGTTAAGAATAAGTAACTGAATCGATTCCATGGTGTAATTTTTACACCATGTTATATTTTCTCCCAAAAATATTTAAAAATGGTAAAAAGTTGGACACCGAGCGACACTAAGTACATATCCGCAATCATATGCGCACAACACAGGTCACAGCAGGTTGGCCGGCGGTGTTAAGTGGTAACCAAATTTTTTTACGGACAATCAGGTAACATAGCAAGCTTATAACTTCGTGATTTTTCATGATACCTACAGTTTTGTAATTTTGTACATAGATTCTTTACATAAAAATACTAGACACGTATTTCGGGTTTGCAATATACTAAAAATAATGTTGTATATTATCGCTATCACTTGCTCACAACCTGCTTTGAGTTTGACTAAATACTTCTTTATTCAAACTCAAAGCATTTATTTTAATTCTACCATTTACAGACACTTTGTAATTGTTAAAGAGTCCGTCAGTTATTCATAAAGTTGAATCTAGTGGCGCATTTCAAAACGTAGGTTTTGGAATAGCCAACTAGCTTCAACTTTCTGAATATAAATAGAGATCTACATCTATATGGAGAAAAACGTTAAGCTATTAAATACAATAAACTACAGTAATCACAAAAGGAATAAGTATAGTTTCTGTAATCTACTTAAGCTACCTACAAAAGAGCACTAACCAGATTACAACGCATTTTCATTTTATCAGCTAAGTGAGGGGAAAAAGACGATTTCAACCTGTTAATAGCATTTAAAGGCAGTAACAACCCGTAACGTAGGTCTTAAAAACGAATGACCAGGAAAAGTAAGACTAAGTTAGGATCAATTGCTCAGAATGGACTTTGCTAAGTAACTAGATTCCCTTGGTAGAAATTGTCGTAATATTGCAAATTGCACTTGCACTTGCGGATGTGTGCATTCTAATGCGCTTTAGTACCTAACTCTAGGCACCTTTCCCACCGCGCGCGACAAATGAGAAGCGAGTCGAGCTAGCAACTAAAAACAATTTGGCTAGCAAAGAGCAGCGAGTGCACGACGGCGACGAGCGGTCACAGGCGGCTTGGTACAGACGCCAGCACATCAAGCTACTACAATCTGTCAGATTTCTTTGATAGATTTTCAACTTTAGTGCTAAAGCATAAGGTTCAAAGTTGATTGGGAAAGTCTGACAGTTTCGGGTAGCTTGATGTGCTGGCGTCTGTACCAAGCGTGAGTCTCCAACGAGCAGCGAGTGCACGACGGTGAGGAGCGGTCACTCGCTGTTATGCGAATGCACCAAGCGTGAGTCTCGAACAAGCAGCGAGTGCACGACGGCGACGAGCGGTCACTCGCTGGTATGCGAATGTACCAAGCGTCAGTCTCCAACGAGCAGCGAGTGCACGATGATGACGAGCGGTTACTCGCTGGTATGCGAATGTAAGAAGCGTGAATCTCCAACGAGCAGCGAGTACACGACGGCGACGAGCGGTCACTCGCTGATATGTGAATGTACAGACGCCAGCACATCAAGCTACCCGAAACTGTCAGATTTTCCCAATCAACTTTGAACCTTATGCTTTAGCGATAAAGTTAGAAAACCTATTAAAGAAATCTGACAGATTGTAGTAGCTTGATGTGCTGGCGTCTGTACCAAGTGTGGGTCCCCCAATGAGTGTTCTGCTCGCAAATCGAGCGTCACTGAGCGAGTACTCTCTTTGAATAGCTCTTGTCGCTGCGACAAACAAACTCGCAGGCGTGGCGGTGTCAACAGTCAGCGATCAAATAATAATGGATTTCTGTTACTACGATCTTGATGTTTTGGATCTTTTTTGTACGTTTTTTGAGCGAGAAAATCTTTGATCGTTGAGTCTCTTCATCGTCGACAGTGGGACAGGTGCCTTAGGACCTCCCCAGTGGTTGTTGGTCCATTTGGTAATAATATTCCGTGAATTTGAATTTCTATGTGTTCGTTTTAGTTTATGTAAGCGTAATTGGTACATATTCACGAAGTGTTAATAATGTAAAACGGGGTGAATAGGAATGCTGGGGTGAATGGGGACAAAACTTTAAAATGGAGTTTAACATTGAAGTAATATCGTTTTTTGCCAAAAAGGTTTCTAATATGTTAACTATATTATAATTAACGATTAAGTGTCCTTGTTGGCAACAAACTACATTTTTACATCAAGTTAAAATCCATTTAAATGTTTCATCACGATGCACCCCTCGGTTCCTATTCACCCCATTTGACTGTAGGTACGTCGCTTTTGTTGCTGTTTATCGGCACGAGCCGAATGAAGGATAGCTAAAATATATTGGGTTCTAATATTGCTCCGGGTCGGCTTCGTTGTTCAACAAAAATGTAGTACTGCTGAATCGAATGCGCCGACCCGAAAATATGTGTACATGGATACCGTGCCGGATGGATATTAGGACACACGGTGTCTGTATTACAGAAATACAAAAAAGTATTGTATGTTGTGCCTACCACAGACAAAAATGGCTCTTACGTAATTTTTAAAACTGCAACCATTTTGTGTAAGACAATTTTAGAAGCACTATCTGATCCGAATCACAAAGTAAAAAGGCAAAGTGACAACGGTGTTAAAAGTTCACTTTACAATTAGGTTAAGCGGAAATGTGCTTTCGTGCTATGATTTGGACAGTTTCTCAAACGAAAATTGCTTACGTTGCACTTACGCTATACGAGTACTTCGCGAGCCCTTGACATTTTAGTTTCCCGCGGCCAGGGGCCTACACCTCAAAACTTTACAATTACAATTTACAAGTTACAATTTACAAATGTCTGAAAGAATGGTTAAAGGAAAAAAAAACTCGTTAAACGACATATTTATTAACAGGTTAAAAAATAAATAACCATCATAATTATTAACCCTCTGACATTATTTAAAAAAAAAATATATTTTTTGTCTCCTTTACTCTTTCACACACTGTCTACATCTCTCCATCTAATGTCCTATCGCGGGTATGATGGAAGGGATTTCTTATGAAATAAGCATCACCGTTGTACCTATTTTTCTGTTCTGTTTTTTCTTGTCTGTTTATATATGTGTGTACATAAATGGTAAAATAAATAAATAATAAAGAAATAAACAATCTTAGTGATCAATTTTAATTTTAATTCAACTTTAATACACTAATTATGACGAAGTACATAGATATAAACCGAAATGTTTGTATGTCACATTGCCATGACTGAGTGGATCTGTAACTTATATCAAGACCGAAATTATACTAACACTTGACAAACAAATTGGTTTGATTTGTTCTGAACCACAAAACTCTAAGCCACATAATTGTAGCGACAAAACTTTACAATAAATATGTAAATTGTAGTGCCTTGTAGACAGTAAATTGTAACTACATAATAATATTTGTAATTTCTGTGATACGCGATTTATTCTAAGTACAGTTTAACAATTTTGTAGAATTATAGATTTGTACAGTTTTGTGACATAAAACCCAGTTAGAAAGTTTAAATTGTGAAATGTATTGCAGAATTGGAACGCTGAAAATGGGTGCTTTTGGTTTATTCTGGATAGAATTATAATTATAATTCTATAAAAGATATAATAATTTCCTTATTACATCTTTTATAGAATTTTTAACATAACATAAAATTACGCCCGTATTTTTCAAAAGTCTAGGCAGACCAAACTAAAGACTTTTTTTTACGGAAATTCCGACATTGGGATGAAAACACTTGGAAGTTTTACTAGGTATAATTAATCTCCTATTTCTACGGCAAAAGTGATTCTTTTAATATTTTTCGCATCAATTCTATTTTAAGCTACCGCTACCTATTGTCCTAAAGATGTACTTGTCAGCATACAACTTACAACGGCAGCTGTGTTTTGATAAAAGCCTCTCCTCTATAACACTGGCTAAGGAGACAGTAACTCTACATGGTAACAGAGGGCGCTGTTGCAAATATTCTATGAAACTAGAGATTCAATGGTGAAATGGCAGCTTCCCCTTATTTTTTTTTAACTTGTTTACATCTTGTTTTATGTTTGAAAGTTGAAAGTAATCAAACATCTACGATTATGCACCAAGATGTAAGCAAGTTCAATAAAATTGGATGTCACGTCAACATCTTTGAATGTTAATATCTTGGAAACGTGACGCTTTACGGGGTTTAGTATTATTATGATTTCTGTTTGCATTGATATCAGCTATCGATTTATATGGGTAACATGTGTGGCCACCATTCGGAAAAAAAAAAAAACAAAAAGGTGGGCACTGTAGGTTTGCCAGACTCCATATAAAATTTTCTTCAATCCCCTTTATCCCCTATCAGTCACAGCAATTTAACAATTTATCACATTAATCTTACGATAATTTTCGTTTGAAAAACTGGCCTTAAGCCGATTTGGCTAATAAAGTCTTTGACGCAAGAAGAATAAAGTAGAATCGGAAAAAAATGTATGGAAGCTGCAGGGTAATTGCGTAACACACTATCAGTAGCAATGGGTTTCATTTTGACAGTTCAACAATATTCATTGCGTTATTTACGATGTTGAGCAGACACAATTTTTGAAACATATGGAGCAATGGATTAGCAATATGCTTCAAAATGATTCAAATTGAGAGTAATAGACTGTTACGCAATTAGGGTGCTGGTCTTGGCACTAATAACAACTACACATTATGTCATTAGATGGGTATTTTATTATTATACAATAACTACTATGGCGGCTCATTTCAAATCGCTGTGTGAAAAAACATGGCGATGTTTCGTAGGAATGACCTGGGGCCATAATATTACGAAGTATTAATGCCATTATGATTCCATTCCGAAAAAGGGATGGAGCTATCGGTCATGTATAGCTCCGTTTCTCTCTTACACTGGAATCATGATGGTATTAAACCGTCATAATACGGCACTTGGCCCGTAAATAACAGAACCCTTTCATAGTTAATCACGTCTAGTGGTCTAAGTTTCAATATTTTCAAATATATGCATTCAGATGATAATACAATAACATGGTACCATCGAGTTCTGAACCTGAACGCCTTGAACGGAACCCTTGAATAGCTACTAGCAAAGTATAAAGAGGGGAAGTAAGTTATCTTCATATAAACGCACTGCGCGCGGCTTGTATGTGTGCGCCAAAGTATCTATGCGTCGCCGCACGCACACTTAAACAAAATCTCGACCCGTTTCTCACAGCGCCAGCCGGGGCTAACACCGCACGAGGTTCGCGCGTCGCGGCTTTTGTTTATGAACAAATAAAAGATTTACATTTTTCACCGCCCTGCCCATGCTTTCCGAAATTATATTTGCAAAAGTTATTTATAAGGATACGGATATATTACACATTAAAGTTTAATAACAAGGCGTTTCGTAATAGTCGAGACCGAAGAAAGTATTTTTCTGTAGATAATTTGTAATTTTGTAATAAATGTGTGATTCAATAGATATGTTTGTATTAATTAAAAATAAAAATAAATATGGTCCTTTATGTGTACAAATACTACATTGTGCCTATCAAAAAAAATACAAAAAACTGACTAGTATATAATTATACTAGTCAGTTTTTTGTATTTTTTTTTTACGATGATATATATGATATACGAGCTCTTAGTCTATAAATATTTGTTAGCGGTTTGGGCGACAACCGAATCTGACGAAGAGGGGACAGTCGCGCCCCCACCGCCCCGCCGCGCACCGGTTTATTTTATCCCTTTTTTTTATAAATAATACTGCTCTGAATCTTGAATACATTTCTGTATTTGTTTTACATTTCTGTGTTGGTTTGCACTGAATTAAAATTTTCCTAAAAGTGACAACCCTAAGACAGTAGGCAATTATATCGCGGATTGGGCCGGAGATAGCCTACTTCCCCTCTTTATACTATGCTACTAGTAAACCCTTCGAGTGTGGGCTCATTAGATGTTGTCTCAGTGAGTAGTGTTCATTTGACCTGATGACATTATCGCAAGCGCTGCGGAAACTATTGATTTTAGAATAAGAAAATGATCAACAATATTAAAGAGCATATCAATGTCTACAAAAAACTTTGCGATACCATTATGTCCAACTATTGTAGCTATGTAACTATAACCACTTTTTTACATTTTGAAAGTTGATAGAAATGCCGACCAAAATCATATTGGAGGTCGCATATTGTATGCCACTGGCTTGTGTATAATCCTATTTACACATGTCTGTCTGATTTTAAATATTCATAGTTACGAGTTGTTTATGTTTTATACTTGTCACTTGCACATAAAAATATGGACCACGAATATATGTTCAACTATCTGACCACTGCTGCTGTTCTTATTATAACAAATTTCCAATAGGTTATGGGCCCAGAATAAAAGGTTAATAAGTTATTGCCCTTTTGCATGCTCTGATAGTGCTAGAGCATAATAAGTTGAGTGGTTTTAATATTAATTGAGTACGATAAGTGTGAAATTTACGAAATTTCAATTATGTCTGCTGAAGGTGGCATAAGTGGAATAAAGAAGCTGAAAGGATCGTCCGACTACCCAAACTGGAAATTCTTGGTGCGAAATTACTTGGAGAATAAAAACTGGTGGGGAGTAATTTCTACAGATGTAGTAAATGCTGACGTAGACCGGCAGGCACGAACGACAATATGCTTGTTGTTAGAACCAGAGTGCTTTACCCACGTCTACAATGCGAAGACTGCGAAAGAAGCCTGGAACAGCTTACAGAAAGCGTATGAAGACAAAGGTTGGGGAAGACGCATACATATTCAGCGAGAGCTTTTCAACTGTAAGTTACAGAATTTCGATTCTATGGAAAGCTTTATATCAAAAATTACATTCCTGACACAACAATTGTCCGATATTGATGCTCAAATCCCTGATGATTGGATCATATCGATTTTGCTGGGTGGGTTGACTGCTGATTACAGCCCTCTTATAATGGCTGTAGATAATAGTGGAAAAGAGATCACGTTAGAGCAAATTAAAATGAAATTGTTACAAGAAGGAAGTAGACAAAGTAAGTTGAACACAGAGTACGAACAAGCCTTAGTTACACGTAAAGTACAGAACGATGCAAGATCTAATATTAAAACTAACGATCGTAAGCAGAAGTTTGTCTACAAGTGTTATAAGTGCCACAAGCAAGGCCACAAGGCGTCCGAATGCAAGGAGCGGATCAAAACCGCGAATATCTGCCTGAATACAAAGGAGGCGATAAACAAAGACAAGTGGTATTTAGACAGTGGGTGCTCAAATCATATGACCCACGATAAAAACAAATTGTTGTCTTATACACCTGAAAAAGGTAACATGAAGATTGCAGTAGCAAACGGCGAGAAATTGTTGGTTAAAGGACGAGGAAATGCTGAGCCACAAGTCAGCGAAAACGAAAAATTAATTTTAGAAAACGTTTTACATGTTCCTGATTTATCCATGAACCTAATTTCGGTGAGCGATTTGACCAAGAAAAAATATTCCATGAATTTTGACAAAGGAGGTTGCATCATTCAAAATAAGAATCGAATGGTTGCAACATGTGAAGAGGTCGACGGAATTTATGAATTGACAGAAAAGAAAAATAACGTCGTGAATGTGACATTGTCAAAACAAAATGAAAATATTTCGAACATTTGGCATAAAAGATTAGCTCATTTATCGCGTAATTATATGAATAAAATGAAAGTTTTAGTAAGTGGTATGGAATTCAAGAGTACTGATTTATGCGAGCCGTGTATTCCATGTGTTGAAGGAAAGACATGCAAAAGTCCTTTTAAAAACCAAGGTACGAGAGCAAACGAGGTCTTACAGTTGGTTTTTAGCGATGTTTGTGGACCAATCGAGGAGCCGTCGTTCAGTGGTTCGAGGTATGTTCTTCTATTTATCGACGATTATACTCGGAAGACGCATGTTTATTTTTTGAAGAACAAAAGCGAAACTTTTGAGAAGTTCCGTGAATACAAGGCGGAAGTCGAGAATGAGACTAGTAAATCTATTAAATGTCTGAGATCTGACAACGGCGCAGAGTACTGTAATGGTAAATTTAAATCATTTTTGAAGTCTGCAGGTATAAAACACCAGACGACTGTACCGTACACGCCGGAACAAAATTCTGTTGCAGAAAGAGCGAATCGGACTATAATAGAAAAGGCCAGAACATTACTGTCAGAATCGAACTTGAGCAAGAAGTATTGGGCCGAGGCTGTTAATACTGTTGTTTACTTAAAAAACAGAAGCCCCACGAAAGCATTGAATAATGCAGTACCAGAGAAGGTTTGGACTGGAAAAGATGTGGATGTAAGTCATCTGAAAATCTTTGGTTGTTTGGCGTATAGATTGATACCAAAACAAAAGAGACGTAAACTGGATATGAAGACGGAACCGATGATTTTTATTGGATATCCAGATAATCAGAAGGGTTATCGTCTGATGAATCCTAAGACAGGTGAAGTGACAACTGCAAGAGATGTCAAATTTCTGGAAAACGTTTTTCTTCAGAAAGAAAACGTGAAAGAGTCGGAAGTGATCATAAACCTGAATACAGATTCTGTTCCTTCCAGTTTAACAAACAGATCAACAAACAGATCAGAACTCTTGGAGACTCACGATGATGCGTACCGTGATGCTGTAGAAGAGAACATAGAAGTATCGGAGGAGATAGGACCTGAACCAGTACTAACAGAGCAAGTACCTGACGACGTATTGACTGAAGAGGAAGTGATAATACCTGAATCAGAAAGAAGGTATCCTTTAAGAGAACGCAGACAAGTTGATCGGTACGGATGCAATGTTATGTATGCCAAGGAGAGCACTCTTGATGGTGATCCATTGAATATTAATGAAGCGTTGGCGAGACCCGATAGTGACTTATGGCAAAAAGCGATAGATGATGAACTTATGTCACTAAGAGAGAACCAAACTTGGACGTTGGTGGATCTTCCAGCTGATAAGAAGCCTATCCAGTGCAAATGGGTGTTCAAAATCAAAAGAGATAGCGATGGCAAGGTAACGAAGTACAAGGCTAGACTAGTAGCGAAAGGGTTCACACAGGTATGTGGTGTAGACTATACTGAGACTTATTCTCCTGTAGTTAGAAGCTCCACGCTACGATTATTGTTCTCGCTAGCTGTTGAATACGGTTGGTTTATTGACCAGTGGGACATCACGACCGCGTTTTTATATGGTAAGATTAAAGAGGATATTTACATGCTCCAACCGAAAGGAGCAGTAGTCAAAGGTCAAGAAACCAGAGTATGTAAGCTGCAGCGTTCTTTGTATGGATTGAAACAAGCTTCGAATGCTTGGTTCAAGGAATTAGACAAAGAAATGTTGAATTTAGGTTTTGTGCAATCAAAAATAGAACCGTGTTTGTATCAAAAGCAGCTTAAAAACAATAAGAAGTTAATTGTCGTTATTTACGTAGATGACCTTTTTATTTTTGGAAATTGTGAACAAGAAAAGCAAAAATTAAAAACCGATTTGCTTGACATGTTTAAAGTGAAAGATTTAGGCGCGGCTAGGCATGTTTTAGGCATGAGGCTGAGAAGAGATAAAGATGTAATTTGTCTAGATCAGCAACAGTTCATTTTAGATATTTTGAATGACTTCAACATGACAGACGCCAAACCAGTTTCGACCCCAATGGAAGTCGGTATGAAATTAGAAAGATCGACAAATTCCCATAGCAATCTGCCATATCAAAGCTTAATAGGGTGTCTAAACTATTTAGCCTGTAATACGCGACCAGACATAGCACATGCGGTAAGTGTGCTTTCACAATTTAATTCGTGTTATGACGAAATACACTTTAAATGTGCGAAACGGATCTTAAGGTATTTGAAGGGTACGTCTAACCTTTGTCTTACTTTTAGGAAGTCAGGAGATTTAGACTTACGAGGCTACGTTGATGCAGATTGGGGAGGGGCACTTGATAGGAAGTCTTTTACGGGGTTAATTTTCAGACTAGGTAAAAATATTGTGTCATGGGAGAGTAGGAAGCAAGCGACAGTATCCTTGTCCTCCACAGAGGCAGAGTACATAGGATTGAGTCAAGCTTCGAAGGAAGCTCTTTATTTACGTAGTTTACTGAGCAGTTTGACAGCTGTGGATAGTAAAGCGGTAGTAATTTATAATGACAATCAGTCGGCGCATAAAATTGCAGCTAACAAAATGATGCATAATAGAACAAAGCACATAGACATCAAGTATCATTTTATTCGTGAGTGTGTACTGGATAACAAAGTTGAAATAAGGTACATGTCAACTGATAAGATGATAGCGGACATTTTAACTAAAAGTGTTCACAGCCCGAAGCTTAGAGAATTTTTAAAGGATTTATCCATGTCAAATTATTCTATTAAGAGGGCGAATGACTAGTTAGATGTTTTGATGTGTTATGTTTTTTAATAGTGTTTTGTGTAATAGATAATTTTTTCTAAATTTTATTTCGTTATGCATGCCTTATTTTGTTAGATTTCTTCTGTTTTTGTACTCTACTTTTGGGTACAGCGTAGTACAGACGGACACAGAAGTGTTAGTAATTTAATTAGTTTTATGTACCGAGTACTGACAAGTACAGATGGGATCATACGCATGTGTAATAGATTAAGGGGGCGTATTGGAGGTCGCATATTGTATGCCACTGGCTTGTGTATAATCCTATTTACACATGTCTGTCTGATTTTAAATATTCATAGTTACGAGTTGTTTATGTTTTATACTTGTCACTTGCACATAAAAATATGGACCACGAATATATGTTCAACTATCTGACCACTGCTGCTGTTCTTATTATAACAAATTTCCAATAAATCAGACCATGTTATCCATACCTTTGTATTATTAATCCTTATCCAGATAAATCATTTCGTGTTCAAGACTGCTGCAATACCCGTAGATTACTTTTTGATTTATTCAAATCGGTTATTCCATTCAAAAGATATTATAAATTTAAAAAAGTCAATCCAAACAAAAAATGGCCGGTGTGGCCCCACATAGCGCAGCGAGCAATATATAATACATATCGTCGACCGTAGGTTCAATTGCTGTAAGGGACAAAATACCCAAAATGAGTTGAGTATACAGTTTTGTTCAGAATTTTTCGCTCTATCGAATGGTGAATATAAAAAAATTCTAGCTTAAAAAAAATGTCCCTTACTCTAATGATTTTTGGATCCAAATTTAGAATCAGCCCCATAATAACAATGTATCTGAAAAACTATGCAATATAGGAACTTAAAATGGTGTAATTATCGCCACCAATCCACTTCAAATAAAGTAAGGGTCTTCCCAATCAACGAATTACCATTACATGGTTTATTTTTTAAGAAAAAATAATAAAACTGGCCTTACACTAATGTCTTTGTTGTCTCAAAAAATAAATATCACCCATACTTTAAATGGATTGCACGAGTTTTGACATAGTTGTCCCTTACCCCAATTTGCATTGTCATACTTTAAGCAGTGTCAACGTTACACCTATTTGAATCGAATTATTGCACTATTACCATCCTTTTCTATCTCACAACGTCTTTCTGTGTGCAAAAGAGAGGATAGTACCAATGCGAAAGCAGCGCGCGGGCATGAAAAAGTGGTATCAGTGCGAGTTCATCTGTCGTTAAAAACAACAAAAATAATGGCTTTTTGGGAAAACGAAGTGCTCTGGCCCCTTGAAACTTTGTAGTAGGGTAGTAGGTTTCAAGGAGCCAGTGTACTTAATTTAGCTAAAAACCATTATTTTTATAAATAAATGATAGAAGGGTTAATTTCCGGACGATAAATATTTTCGAAATTCATTCGGCACTTTTTAGTTGATTTAACAGAAATTTTTTACAAAGTTTCAAGGGGCCAGAACACCAAAAAGCCATTACTTTTGTTATATTTTATAAATAAACAATAGAAGGGGTAGTTTCCGGATGATAAATGTTTTCGAAAATTATTTGGCATTCTGTAGTTGATTTTCCAGAAAATTTTTACAAAGTTTCAAGGGGCCAGAGAACTTAATTTTGCCAAAAAGCCATTATTTTTGTTGTTTTTTTTTATAAATAAGCAATAGAAGGGGTAGTTTCCGGAAGATAAATGTTTTCGAAAATCATTCGACACTCTTTAGGTGATTTATCAGAATTTTTTTACAAAGTTTCAAGGGACCAGAGCACTTAGTTTTGCCAAAAAGCCGTTATTTTTTATAAATAAACAATAGAAGGGGTGGTTTCCGCATGAAAAATTTTTTCGAAAATTGTTCGGCTCTATGTAGTTGATTTTCCAGAATTTTTTCACATGGTTTCAAGGGGCCAGAGCACTTAATTTTGCTAAAAACCATTATTTTTTGTTGTTTTTTATAAAATAAGTAATAGAAGTGGTAGTTTCCGGATGATAGATGTTTTCGAAAATCATTCGGCACTCTTTAATTGATTTATCAGAAATTTTTTACAAAGTTTCAAGGGGCCAGAGAACTTAATTTTGCTAAAAAACCATTATTTTTGTTGTTTTTTATAAATAAACAATAGAAGGGGTAGTTGCCGGATGATAAATATTTTCGAAAATCATTCGGCACTCTTTAGTTGATTTTCCAGAAATTTTTCAAAAAGTTTCAAGGGGCCAGACCACTTAAATTTGCCAAAAAGCCATTATTTTTGTTGTTTTTTATAAATGTAATCTGATTAAATTGTTCCCTTTTTATTATTTAGATAATCGCTCTATATTTTTTTTTCTAATGCAATAATAACAATATGTTACAATGATATGTCTTATTAATCGTAATTAAGGTTTATTATTCAATATATCTTTCATTATTTCGATTTTTTGCATATAAGAAAGTAGTAGAGCAGCCTTTTCTACTTTTGGAATTCAAACGTTTGGAATTTCAGCTACATGTTTGGTCGGGATTGTGCGCGGTTTTTGCAGGTACTCTTTTATTTGAATAAGAATTCAAAGTAAGTATAGGTAAAATTGTTACCATTTTTTTAATAATTTGATTTTAATAAGATGTTTACTAAAATCAAATTATTAAAATAATGGTAACATAAATAAAACAATTATTAATAAAACAATTTTTATACTATAAAATAAAAATTGTTTTATTCAAACTAATACAAATTTGCTATTACAATGTACAAACATGTAAGCGACATACAAAAAAGCACACACACGGTTCTAATACATTTTCATGTCTTTTAAATGATTTCTTATAACGATTTCCAAATTTAAGATATCCGTACGTCAAAAGTGTGTACTTCATTTTCTGTCAAAAATCTCTTTACATTGTATTTTTTTCATAAATTTGTTCAACATGTCCTTTACACTATTTTTTCATTAATAGATTGGATCCAACGTAGAGGTCAATTTAATGTAAGGGACGGGACTACAAGATACTTGGGCAGTAAGGGACATTACTAACAAAATACGTTGTTGTAAGGGACATCTATTTTTTTAAATAGCTAACTCATTTAAATAAATGTTACACATGTAGATAGAGCACTAAAATACAAGTTTATGTGTGAAATCAGACCCGAAAAAGGTTAATAACAAAAAAAGTTATGGGCGATTTAGTCCGAAAAAAAACTTTGTCGGCCTCTCCTGAAAAATCGTATTTTGTCCCTTACTGCAATTGAACCTACGGTCGACGATATTATGTTTGTTACTTCTTCACGCAAAAACTAATGAACACAACTGTTACTTAAAGCTCTTAATTTTCATCCCGATATTTCCACGGAATCGAAACTTACGCGGGTGGAACTGCGAGGTGTAGCTAGTAACTAATATAATAATCATCTAATTAGGATTCAATACGAGAAAAAGTTTTTTTAACGTCGTTATTCAAATATAGTGTCGTCAGCGCCATCTTGTATTTAAAACTGAAATGATGTTATTCCGCTACCAACTTCGGCCAGCAGAAGTAGCAATGTTGTTGAATTGAAAACACTGCCATCTGTCTTTGGCTCGTCAAACTATTGTCGACCAGAGAGCACATGACACACAAATCAACCAGTTCCTGTTTTAATTTTTTATTAATACAGTTTTGGATACTACTGAAGCAGACAAAGAATGCAAAGACATGTGAAATTTACCAACCCGCACTAGGCCCTCGTGCTGGCTGACGGCTCACTCCCTCTCACCGAGAGGAGGGCTGTGTCCTAGCAATGTGTGGTATGCAAGGAAAATATTTAATAATAAATAATTAATATTTCAGGAAGGAAGCACTGAATGGAAAAGTACTGTCGTAGAACTACAAAGTTTTAACGTATACAGACTACCAATAGTTTATATGTCGAACAGGGACGATACTCATCCTTTGCTCTGCATTAGGCCCGGCGCCCATAATCGGCATCGGTACGACTGAGGATTTTAGGTGGCAAATAGCAATATACTATAACATAATGGCAATAAAGTAGAAATTTCCGTGATATGTGGTCGTAATAATAAAAATACCGCTTCGGTATGCTTGAGGCTGGTGTATCGGCAGCCTTGAGAATGCTTCGGGATGCTTCGGCATCCTTCGGCAACCTTCGGTACGCCGCCGGCGCCGAGGCAACACTCGGGGGATAGTTTGAGAAATACGATATTGAGACGCTTCGGCAAGCTACAGGACGGTGCGGCATCCTTAAGGACGCCTCGTCATCCCTAAGAACGTTGCAGCATGCCAAAGCATAATTGCCGATAGTGTGCGCTTGCATGTAGGATGCCGAAGGATCCTTTTAATTGCCGATGCCGGTAATGGGCGCCGGGCCTTACGAAGCAGAGCAAAGGATGAACACTGAAAGTGTTCAAGTCTGTTTTGGATGAACTTAACCATTATATTATTGGATTAACCATTATGTACAGACGCCAGCACATCAAGCTACTACAATCTGTCAAATTACTTTAATAGATTTTCGACTTTATCGCCAAAGAATGAGGTTCTAAGTCGATTGGGAAAATTTTACAGTTTCGGGTAGCTTGATGTGCTGGCGTCTGTACAATACCATTTCATGTTCATGAATACCTATTATAAGTTTTCAAGTCTTTAAGTAAATGTTAATATACAATGGTGGGACAACAATACGAGAAAAAATTAAAATACTGGGTCTACTAATGCTTATGTGAGTATTTTGGAGCTATCAAATAAATCTTAGCATCGAAATTAAAACAGTGTTTTTTTTTTTTAGACAAAATGTACTGATTGGCCGACTTTAGGTTTTGCCAATCTTTGACTAGCTGATCATCGGCCAAGCCTTTTCCCAACTATGTTGGGGTCGACTTTCAGTCTAAATGGATGCAGATGAATGCCAGTATTTTACATGGAGCGACTGCCTATCTGACCTCCTCAAACCAGTTACTGGATAATACGATGCTCTTTGACAAGACTGGTTGTCAGACTTTCGGGCTTCTGACTACTCGTAACGACTGTCAAAGATCCACGAATGATAGCCCGGCTTCACGTGCTTTCCGAGGCACGGAGGGGTCTCGGTATGTAAAGATGGTCACCCATCCACAGATCAACAGCTTAACCTGATCGATCGACCTGTGAGGCTGTTGTTATTTAGCCACAGGCACCTCAATCTTTGACTAGATATAGTGTCTAAATTACTGGATTAAATTATACAGTGTGCCAGGGATATGGACGCGGCTCCAGATTCATGTAATAAATCCATGTTAACAGGTTGTGCGTCGTTGTACCTGCCACCCTGTATATAGTATTGAATTTTCAGACCGGGAACGGCATTGGATATAGTTACCTACTTACGCAGTTTCATTAATTATATTCTTTTCGGTATGAGTCTGAGAGAAATGATTTGTTTAGGTCCTTGAGATTGACAGACTTGAAGAAGACACATTCCATAAAATTCTGGCTCAACCAAATAGCTATGATGCAAAGAGTCTGTATAGGTTCATGGCCCAGATATGACCAATATTTAGGGTACGATGGGTCTGTCATACGCATTGCGATTATAAATGTCCCTAAATAAATAAAGAAAAAAACAATTATATTGTAGTATAACGTCTCCACCTTGTATATTGCGTAGCGTTGAAAAAAGCAGGGAAAATTCCCGTTTCTTTCCAATTCCGTTTGTTTATTTATTTTATTTTTTTCAATGTTTCATTCTATAGTTTCAAGAAAATTTGCCAGTATTATATTTCATGTGTTTTTTTTTTAATATTTAACCGAAAAATATGAAAGAATCGGGAAACTTTTTTTTTTTTCAATCCGTAAATTTAACTTAGGATTTTCTATGCTTTAACTCCGCCCCCCCTGTTGTGCATCTAGTATTCTAGCTGTCAGTTATATAAATAGTTTTATCAATTTAAGTGCTAGTTCCGGGAATTAAACATTGAAAAAAACAACGGAAATGGAAAAAAACGGAAATTTTCCCTGCTTTTTTCAACGCTAATATTGCGAAATATTGATATATTTTTCTTCCAATTCTCCTATCAACCCGTTTCTTCCATAAGAGAAGAATTTGCAGCACATAGGTGTGTTTGCACAGTTATAAATAGATTTGATAAGGAAAACCCAAATCAATAAGTAAGGATGCTTATTTCCCTATTCATGTCAGTCTGTCTGTGGCGATGACAAAAATGGACGTTAAATTGTCCCCATTCATTTTATTTTTTGTTTGTGTAACTCTTGGACTTCAAAATGCTTCAGGTAACTATTAAGTCATTAGTTTTATTTATAGCACTCTGTAACCTAAGCCCGCACTTAAGTCACGCTTTTCTGTGACTTAATTAGTCAGAAAAGCGCGACTTAAGTGCGGGTTTAGTTCACATGAGCTATAAAATAGTATATCGAAAATTATTCGATTCCTGGGTCGGGCAGTGTAATTGAGTTAGGTTTAGGTTTAAAGAAACTTTATTCTCAATAAAAACATAACATGTCACTTACTTGAGAACAATAAATATTACTTAATTAAATACTTATATTAGGTTCGACAACATCCGTCACAGACTAAATAAAACTACTCGAAACTCGACCCACCCAACGCATTCATTTTTCAAGTAATGTCCGGTTAGCGGTTAGATACAGGCTAAGCTGGTTTTTGAATGCATTGAATGAGTGTAGGTTTCTTATGCGGGAGGGTATCTTATTGTATAGTTGTGCTCCTTCAAATGTAAGCATTTTTTTGCCATAGTTGGTCCTGGTTTTTGGTAGAACTAATAAACTTGCTCGTCGTGAGCTTCGTTGACTAACTTGTCTATGTTGGGTAAGTGTGATGTTTGTGTGAATGTTTTTGTTAAGAACTTTTCTGATAAATATACATGTGTTATAAATATATAGTTGCTTTATGTTCATTATTTTTGTGTCTCTGTATATTTTTGTTGTTGATGTTAAGCGCGAGTTTTTCCATTAGGAATTTCTTAGTAACAGCCCGGAGTTTGGAAGTTGGCGGTGTGATACCCCGTGCCTCGGAAAGCACGTTAAGGCGTTGGTCCTGCGCCTGATCTCTCTCCGGTCGTGTCGGATTGCCGTCCCATCGGACTATGAGAGTGAGGGAAGAGGGAGTGCACCTGTGTCTGCGCACACACTTGTGCACTATAATATCTCCCGCGCCGAAGGCTAGTCTCCGTTGAGATTGGCCGCCGTGGCCGAAATATGGTCTGGAGGGATTTATTTAAAATAGTATACGATACGCGTGACATAAGTAGTCTATTATGCACAGCGTTTAGCATCCTCACCTTAAGTCACACGTATCGTAATGTATTATTTTGACAAAATCTTTTTTTTTATAATACAGATTGTGATCCTGAGTTAGTAGGTATACAGTCAACCACAAAAGACGGTTAACCGTTCCATTTAAGAAATAACATAGTAGTTTAATATACATACATACACAAACGCACGCCTTTTTTCCATGGGGGTATACAGAAACTATAGTATGTAGTTAAATAGATTAAAAACAATGTTATTAGTATTAAAAACACATTTTTGACGACAACCATGAATATCTAAATCTAAAAACTAAAGTTTAGACTAATTTTGTGTCAATTTAGATAGTTGTTATGTAAAAGTAGATTTTTATTGACTGTACCAAACGTAAAGAGTTAATAAGTGGATTATGCTGCTGCGGAGTTTGTTGCGCCACTTCTTCTTCCCAGCGAAAGCACTAGGAAGTGGTGAAGGGCGGGCTTTTTGGGGGACTATCTTACGTTTTGTTCGAAAAGTGCAAATTCTCAGCCTAATTTGACTAAATCACTTTTGATTTGATTTTGATATGTGAGGATTGTAGTAGCTGGCGTCCTGTATTGTCTACCTATCCCCATGGGAAAAAAGCTTATGTATATTTATAAAGTATTGATCTCTCTACAAAAAATACCATATAATTAATTACGCTTTTTGGTTTTGTTACAGCAAACATTAAAGGAATGACACTTGTAAGTAATACGTCATAAACCAAATCATAAAGATAAGATAAGCTTATTTATGAGGTATTCAAATTCATACTACTCCACCGCTTTTGAATTTTATTTTATTTTCTACTTTTAGAAAGCGAAAGATGGCGAAAAGACGTGCACGACAAAGTATAGTAAGTAGAATCAATAAATACCTAATATTAACAGTATAATATACCTGTAATACTCCAACTGCTTTCTGTGAGAGGGAGTGAGCTGACATGCCTGCT
The DNA here is from genome assembly GCA_949629135.1 of Eremobia ochroleuca. Classification (NCBI taxonomy): domain Eukaryota; kingdom Metazoa; phylum Arthropoda; class Insecta; order Lepidoptera; family Noctuidae; genus Eremobia; species Eremobia ochroleuca. The sequence goes on along the minus strand of OX451395.1, from coordinate 14,987,505 downwards.
GTAAATGTTTGAATTAATACTCAAATCGGATACGTTAACGGTTGGGGAGTTTTAAGTTTGGGGGCAAACAGAAATCGGATACATTATCATTTGAGGAGTTTTAAGTTTGGGGGCAAATATTTTAAATCATAGCATAAAAAAAATCTATAAAATGTTATCACCTACAACAAAACTGAAATATGGTCCTAGCATTGCTGCATTAAAATACGTTTTTGGTTCTAGGACATGCCGGTTTCCCCACGATGTTTTATTTTACCGTTTTTAGAGCAGTGATGATGAAATTAAATACACAAACTAAAGTGCCTGTTTAGGTTCAAATTCACGACCTACAGGCTACAATTCGTAAGTCGGAGCCAATACCACTGGCCACCGCTGCTCACACAAATAAAGCTATTTATTTCCTTAAAATGTTGACTGTCAGGTAGCTAACTTAGGTACCCGATTCCGGGCGTTGTCTGTTTCTAGCCTATCCGTGATAACTCAATATTAAATAATAAAAAATGCCTACCTACTAAAATACCTGCCACTTCAATTCGAATTATTCCTGTTACAATTATTTTAGAAACAGTAACTAGACGTGAACCATCGTCAACCCAGCTCTTTCATACAAAAGTCCAAACTTATCCGGTCAAAATGTATGGAACACCTTTTTTTTTATAACCTGCGTAAAATTTCAACCTAGGGTGGTCCAGAATCGTGTAGGTACAGCACTATAATGGCGCAACACACTATTACTCTCAATTTGAATAATTTTGATGCATATTGCTAATCCATTACTCCATATGCTCGAAAAATGTGTCTGCTCAACAACGTAAATAACGCAATGAATATTGTTGAACTGTCAAAATGAAACCCATTGGTACTGATATGTTATCAATCATGTGGTTACATTGTGGTCTCAATACCTAACAGGAACATTATAAGGATGCAGAACAGTCAGGATACTGTATTATGCTCAGGAAATTGGTATAACGGTAATAGTAGGGGAGCCCAGGAAGGGATTTTTGAAGTGACTCGAGCGTGTCAGAATATTATATAGGGAGAATCCTTGCATCCTTTAAAGTACCTCTACCAAGTATGAACCCTCCATATGGTGGGGTGTGTTGAGGGGAACCCGTCTGATTGGTAAAAAAAAATCGATCCATAGAAAAACTCGAGCGCGTCAGATTAAGAGAAAGTTGATTAATTACATTGAGAAGATTGTATATCTCAATAATCTGACAATTTGAGCGTGACATTAAGAAACAAGCGAGTCTCGAAGTTGCAAAAAAAAAACGTCACCTTGAAAAACTCGAGCGCGTTTCAATTTTTTTTTATTTTGAAGGAAACAATATTAGAATTACAAAGAACTAATAATCTGACAGTTTTCATGGGGCGATGTTAGTAGAATCGTGGAGCAAAGGTGAAGCGTACAGCGGCTGAGAGCTGTGTATTCACATTGACATTGATGAATTTTATATAAACAATGACATGGATATTTATTTTGTAAAGTATCTTATTTTTATTATTATTACTGTGAGTGTGAAGACTATGTGGGTCATTTCTTTTTTTCGGTTTTCCTTCTTAGTTAGTTTTAATCATGATCTGGCAGTTTGAGTCATTTATGCGGCCTACTCAAATGTCCTTTCATTGGCATTGTTCGTCGAATCGTAAGGCTCCTCAAGTTCTGAGTTGAGCTGCACGATTTTTGACAAATGCGTGCACTGACTGGACAGGTCCGCTCAATCTGTGTGGTTCGTTACTCAAAAGACCATTTCAGACACCAATCTACATGGTCTTCACATTATCTGACCAAGATTATGTCTGGACTTTAAAAGAGACTGTGACCTCTGAGTTTGTTTCGGCCTTTCTTCTCAGAGTAGTCAGATAGGAAACGCCGACCTCATCTAGTAAAAAAATATGATTGACATGTAAAAGTGTTTGTACAAACCTACTTACAGAAAATAAATCATTTATCATTTATTCCCCACTCCGCGTCTCACTTTCTTTCTCGCTCTTTCTCTATCTCTCACTCTCTCGCACCGTCCCTAAACTAACTAATGATCTATATTTAATTTTATATTAATAAATTAACCAATTTCTGTACGTAAATGCGGATATATTATTTCTAAATTTCCTTTAAAATGGTCAGACTAGCGATATCCCTCCATATAATTGTCAGATTATTATTCAGGAGGACTATGACATCAACTTGACCCTCCTGCATAAAAATCTGACGCGCTGGAGTATCTCAAGATCACCTTTTTTTTTTTACATATACAAAAATATATTATGAGTTTGTGTCATGTCCAAATCGTCAGATATTTTAATAGGACACTTTTTAAGCTTTAGTTGACTTACACTTTGAATGTCTGACACGCTCGAATAACTTTTTTTTTTTTTTTCAACCGCTCGTTACGGCCAGCCCCCTTGAATTAATCGTCAGATTAATATCTAATAGTTACCAGAAATATAATGCGCGTACATACTGTAAATGACTGACGCGCTCGAGTTTTTCTAAGAATCGATTTTTTTTTTACTAATCAGACGGGTTCCCCTCAACACACCCCACCATATGGAGGGTTCATACTTGGTAGAGGTACATTAAAGGATGCAAGGATTCTCCCTATATAATTTTCTGACACGCTCGAGTCGCTTCAAAAATCCCTTCCTGGGCTCCCCTACTATAACCTAAAATGTATTAATTACCTCGAGTTATTCTCGTTTACCCGTCAAACTGACTTTTTCCTCCTTCCTATTGCAGACATTGTGGTAGATTGTCCTCATAAATGAAATCACAACTGAAACCAACAAAACTCTAGAATACAAAATCACACTCAATATTATGAAGGCGAAAGTTTGTGTGTTTGTATGTTCTTCACGCACAAACGGCTGAACGGATTGGAATGAAATTCAGTACACGGATAGTTTATAAGCAGGATTAACAAATAGAATACTTTTAATCTCGATATTCTCACGGGATCGACACCTATGCGGGCGAAACCGCGGTGTGCTGCAAGTACACATTATAACATAACAAAACTTCTCGTCAGTTGTGCTTGAAGGGTTAAGCGGAGGTGTACTTACATACTGGATGTTTTTTTCAGTTCTGTTTTCAGGCTCTACATTTTTACAGGGTGTTCTACTCATGAATATGAACAACTTTCACTATGAGACCAACTCTGAAATCAAGAAAACAATATCAGCTGTTTAATACAAAAGTTACACCTGCTTTGCTAAAATGTATGAAACCGCTGATTTTTTTTTTCGTGATCTCAGAGTTGGTTCCATAGTAAAAGTTATTCATATTCATGGGTGGAACAGCCTGTAAAAATTTGAAGACGGTAAAAAAAAGCATGCTGTATACAACGTGTAACGTTAAATGCGCAAAACCTGAAAATGGTTTGATCAGAATAACGAGCAGAATTAATTGAACCACTTTTTAATATAGGTCACATTTTTCAAAAAAATCTTCATTAAAAACGTTGCCGTGTCTATTTATTAATAGGTCGAGCAACCCAATATCAGCGCGGCGCAGCGGCCCGGTGACGACTCCTCCCTCGATAAAGCGTCGTCGCAGACGCAAGAAACGATCAGAATGGCCAGTAAAACTAAAACAGCACATAAAACCTTTACAACTTTTTTGATGACTTAATTTCATCAGTTGAGGTGTCTAAAGTTTTGTGTATTTCACCCACATTTTGTTAGTTATGCTAGTGGGCGAGCCTTTTGCCATCAACTGGGCACAAATCCAGGCTTCAACTAAGAAATTCCTGATGGAAAAACCTGTTCTCACGTCGCTAAACGTGGGAATTGAACCCAGAACCAACTACTGCAAAAAATACCCAACGCAAAGCTTCTTTTTGAGTTTACTACGATTCATCTGCCTAGCCTTTTCCCAACTATGTTTGGGATCAACTTCCATTCTAACCAGATGCAGCTAAGTATCAGTATTTTACATGAAGCGACTGCGTATCTGACCTCCATGACCCAGTTACTTGATTGTACGATACCTTTTGGTAAGACTGTTTGTCAGACTTTTGGGCTGCTGACGACCCGTAACGACTGCAATAGATCTACGAATGACAGTCGGGACCAACGGCTTAACGTGCTCTCAAAGGTACGGAGGGGTTTTGATATGTAAAGATGGTTACCCATCCACGGACCAACCGTGGCTAGCGTAGCGTTAACCTGGTTGATGGACTTCTGCGGGTGTTATTATTTAGCCGCAATCCCCTCATTTTGTATTGAATCATACCGTGAGTCCCGACTGATTGTAGGGATAATAACACATTGAAGACTTGTTGCGAATTTTTCACGTTTTTCACGAAAATTAATTTTAAAAGGACTGATGAATGACCAATGAGGCTTAGTCTAGAATAGAATAGAATAGAATACCCTTTATTATATACACCATATATATTACAGACATAAATATAGAACGAGTTCCAGGGTGTGTTGTGCATATAGCTAATAAGTTAATTTAGTGTATTGTGTCATGTAATATTAATTACTTTGCATACCTTTTATTGTATTCAATCAAGTATTTTCTAACTGAACAGACAGCTGTGCTGCTGGGGACTTTGTTGCGCCACTTCTTCACCCCAGCGAAAGCACTAGGAAGTGGTGAAGGGCGGGCGTTTTGGCGGACTGTCTTTTGTAATTTTGACGTTCGAAATGTGCTGATTCTCAGCCTAGTTTGAATAAATGACTTTTGATTTTTGATTTTGATTTTGTTATTGGTTTTTTCCATCAGGAATTGTATTGTAGTTTTCATCTCAGTAGCCGCCTGGAGTTTAGATTTGTGCTTGTCCGATGGCAATAGTCTCATCCCTTCTGCATGTGACTCAAATTGTCTCAAATATAACTGGCGAGATGTAGGTTTAGGTACAGACGCCAGCACATCAAGCTACTACAATCTGTCAAATTTCTTTAATAGATTTTCGACTTTATCGCTGAAGCATAAGGTCCAAAGTCGATTGAGCAAAGAACAATGACCATTTTCGGTCCACGCGTGGACAGCATGATAAAATTTAATTAAGTCATGTAATCAGTTATATTTAAGGCAATATATTTTTTAACACTTATTAAAGTTACTCTAATAATCGTTATTATTTTATATTATTTATTAGAATATCAGCTAATGAATTGTTATTTATTGTAAGATTATTCTACTTTTACTGATATTTTCGGTGATACTAGTAACGTGGCGGACTTTTCTTTAGATTTTATTTTTTTATTTTAGTAGACATTTATGTAACTAATACAAATAATATTACTGTAAGTAATATTAAACTGTCCATTTCTAGGCCTAGCGATGTATGACAGATGGGCATTGTACTTTGACAGTTTCGGGTAGCTTGATGTGCTGGCGTCGGTACCTTCTATAAGAACACCTCTGACTAACCGTCAGGGACAACAAGCGTCTTGTAATGTGTAGTTTCAAAATATATAACTAAACTTTAATGCGTGTATTTATAAGCCGTGATTGAAGTTAAGTGACGTTTAAACATCAAAAATGTACGGTTCAACCAGTCCCTTCCCACTGCTTAGCTTTAAAAACGTTTATGAATAAAAGGGTAGATATCAAGGGATATTTTAAGTTTATGTTGAAATTTATTTATGTGGAAAACAAACAACTATACATTTTATGTTAACCTAATTATATAAATTTAACATATACAACGTGTAACGTTAAATGCGCAAAACCTGAAAATAGTTTGATCAGAATAACGAGCCGAATTAATTGAACCACTTTTAAATATAGGTCACATTTTTCAAAAAATCTTCATTAAAAACGTTGCCGTGTCTATTTATTAATAGGTCAAGCAAGCCAATGTGAGCGCGGCGCAGCGGCCCGGTGACGACTCCTCTCTCGGTAAAGCGTCGTCGCAGACGCAAGAAACGATCAGAATGGCCAGTAAAACTAAAACAGCACATAAAACCTTAACAAATTTTTTAATTACTTATTTTCTCTCTGAAATAGGTCAATTGAATTAAAAATCAGTTGGGTTGTCTGAGGTTTTGCGCATTTAACGTTACACGTTGCATATTAATGAACAGTCAACTGCGTTTTCACGTATTACAAAGTGATGTATTACAAATCTTACAGAGTAAAGAACTCTTTTTATGAGCCTAACTTCCTAATATAAGTTTTCAACGATTGCTTTTTTTTTCAGCTACCTGCACTTTGACTATTGTAAGTAAACAATTTATTTGGTTTATTAAATAAATAAATACATTTTTATTTGGAACACAAGAGTGAATTTAAAAGTAAAAATATGTTAAAAATTTGATAGTGAAAAGTAGCTAATCAATAACAGAAAAAGTTTAAAGACCATTTAAAACTAAAAATAAGTTTAACATTAAATAGATATATTGCCATGTATCTACATGGTATATGTGTTTATGTTAGCACGTGAATATGTGTGTCAGTGTGCGTATGTATGTGTTAGTTTGTACTTGTGTGTGTGGGAGCGTGAGTACAGATGTGGAATTTTATATTAGAAGTGACGCTGTATCAGCATAGTCCAAAGTGAATAACCAAGCCTTCAACTTACTTTTATATTCCTGTCTATTTAATGTTTGGATGTTTAGAATTTTATCTATTTTATTTAAATAAGAGGAGTGTGTCAGTGTAGTGCTAGTGTCAAATATAAATTGGCGACTAGCGTAAACAATCATCCTGCCAAGCCTTTTTCCAACTATGTTGGGATCTCCTTTCAGTCTTACTGGGTGCACTGACTGCTTATCTGAACCCCTCAATCCAGTTACTGGGTAACACCGATACCCCTTGGTAAGACTGGTATTCAGACTTTTGGGCTTCTAACTACCCGTAACGACTGTTAGAGATCTATGAATGACATCCGGGTCCAACGGCAAACGTGCACAAGTACCTAGAATTTTGTTGCTATGCAAGTATAACAGCACCTATTTAGATTGAACACGAAAAGAAATCGAAAGATGTCAACAAAATCTGTGAATACAGTGACTACATCAACAGACTTTTGAAAAATGGTTCAGTTATCTGTAAAATCGACAATTCTCTCGTTTTATTGCATTATACCATCCAATGAATGCCCCATCTTTAATCTTACGCTCCTGTATCGTGTGCAATTTAAATTCACATTCAAATTTAAAATAATTTATTGTCTCATTCACAAACAATGGTATCATAAAAATTTAGACAAGCTTAGAAACTAGTTTGTGAGCGACTGGTGTCTGCACTAGGAATACCTGTACAGCAGATCACCAATTTCGGAATTGCACCTGCATCAAGTGAAATAATTATATTTTTTGACAAACGATCTTTCTTTTTAGGATAGTGAACCAGTTATGGAGCGTGGTGAGAAAGGTGACGTTGGTTTTCCTGTAAGTAGTATTACAAATATTAAGCAAAAAAAAAAAAAACAATTTTTTTGTTCATATTTTATGCGCTAGTATATCGTTAATCTGATTGCGATAAAACTTTTGTCAAGTTATTGCTTGCACTTGCACGAACGTTATAGGCATATACAACGTGTAACGTTAAATGCGCAAAACCTCAGACACCCCAACTGATTTTTAATTCAATTGACTTATTTCAGAGAGAGAATAAGTCATTATGAAAATTGTAAAGGTTTTATGTGCTGTTTTAGTTTTACTGGCCATTCTGATCGTTTTTTGCGTCTGCGATGACGCTTTACCGAGGGAGGAGTCGTCACCGGGCCGCTGCGCCGCGCTGACATTGGCTTGCTTGACCTATTAATTAATAAATAGACACGGCAACGTTTTTAGTGAAGATTTTTTGCAAAATGTGACCTATATTAAAAAGTGGTTCAATTAATTCTGCTCGTTTTTCTGATCAAACTATTTTCAGGTTTTGCGTAATTAACGTTACACGTTGTATGTCCACCTACTTAGTTACAAATAGATAGATTCCTATAGGTAAATTGCACAAGGATAAGTACATATTTTTCCTACCTACTGTGAAGAAATATACAGAAATATACAATGACTGTGTGGAGTCACACAGTCATCGTATATTTCTGTGTTATTCGTAAATGTTTGTTACTCAATGCTGCCCAACAGGTGAAAACTCTAGAATTTTCTTTTGCTGGTCACTGCGACAGCAAACATTTCCTCGGGCAACCGTGACCCTTTTGCCTTGACATAAGCGCTGGTAACAAAATGTTATTCTATGACCATCATCATCATCATCATCATCTGCCTAGCCTTTTCCCAACTATGTTGGGGTCGGCTTCAAGTCTAACCGGGTGCAGCTACATACCAGTATTTACATGGATTGACTGCCTATCTGACCACAAACCAGTTACTGGGTAATACGATACCCCTAGGTAAGACTGGTTGTCAGATTTTCGGGCTTCTGACTACCCGTAACGACTGTCAAAGATCTACGAATGACAGCCGGGACCAACGGCTTAACGTGCTTTCCGAGTCTCGGTATATAAAAATCACCGTCACCTATCCACAGATCTACCGCGGCAAGCGTAACTTAACCTGATCGATCGACCTGTGCGATTGTTATTATTTAGCCACGGGCCCCTCTAGACCATTTTATCTTATTACGTAAGCCTGATATGTACAGACGCCAGCACATCAAGCTACTACAATCTGTCAGATTTCTTTAATAGATTTTCAACTTTAGCGCTAAAGAATAAGGTTCAAAGTTGATTGGGTGAATCTGACAGTTTCGGGTAGCTTGATGTGCTGGCGTCTGTACGTCAAAATTTGACGTTGTCACAATCACCATTTTTGGCAAGCGCTTTAAAAAAAGGTCCTCTACGCAAGTAGCCGGAAGTCCTATTTTTTAAGTAACTTAATTAAACTACTACTTTGTACTTCTATATTATATCTGGTACGGATGAGAAGTACAGACGCCAGTACATCAAGCTACTACAATCTGTCAAATTTGTCTAATAGATTTTCAACTTTATCGCTAAAGCATATGGTTGTCTTTAAAAGATCGCTCTTAGCGATAAGACCGCCCATTGTGTCACCCTTTGTAAAATTTCTATATTTATGTCTGTAATTTATGTGGTGTACAGTATAATAAAGAGTATTTTATTCTATTATATTCAAAGTTGATCGGGAATATTGGACAGATTCGGGTAGCTTGATCTGCTAGCGTCTCTACATACGGTATTATGTTTATGTTTTTACAAGGGCTCTCTAGAATATTGCGAAATGTTAAGTTTGCTAGACAAACGACTAAATAGCTAGTAGGTACATTTTACATTTTTTTTTTTTTAATATATTTGAGTACCTAATTTGGAATGGCAACCAGTATTCGTCGGGAAATTTAAAAAAAAATGTAAAGAATTTCATTTAGGTACGAAATTAAAAAAAATAAGTACCGCGAGTAAATTGAAAATCGTTTAAAAATAGTATATATATATGTGTTCAAAGGACAACTTCAGGGATACGTGGTATCATTTAATGAATAACCTCATCGCCACTATGGAAATTAAGCATTGTCATTCCAGGGACAAAAAAAATCCATAATATTTAATTAACTAATTTTTAATTTCAGGGACCTCAAGGCCCACCCGGTGATAAAGGAGATATAGGAGCACCCGGTTTCAATGTAAGTCTTAATAAATAATAAAATAAATAATAATAATATTCCACAACTTTCACACAACGCCATCTAGTCCCAAACTAAGCAGAGCTTGTGCTATGAGTACTAGACAACTGATAAACATACATATATATTTCTAAATACATACATATTATATATAAATTACACCCAGACAAAGAACAAGTGATCGTGCTCATCACACAAACATTTGTCCTGGGTGGGAATCGAAACGACCTTGCGTGTAGTAGTAGTCAGGGCCACTGACCACTAGACCAACAGGCCTGCCTTGAACAAAAATAAAATAATACATGTCGTAATAAATTCATGAATGGCATGTTAGAATGCCTGTCGTGATGGTCTAGAAGTTAAGGCCTTACCCCTCATGCACGAAGTTAGCAGTTCAAACCCGGGCAAATAGTAATGTGACATTTTGACCAATGTACAGACGCCAGCACATCAAGCTACCCGAAACTGTCAGATTTTCCCAATCAACTTTGAACCTTATACTTTAGCGATAAAGTTGAAAATCTATTAAAGAAATCTGACAGATTGTAATAGCTTGATGTGCTGGCGTCTGTACATAATGTACTTTCTGAGTTTGTTGTTTATGAGACATCAGTGAAGGACTCCCTGTATGAGAAGCGGCCTTTGCAATTCACTGGGACATTAATATTATTATTATTATATGATTGTACTAGAATGAATAGGGAAACGATGGGTCTTAGGACCTAAGCTACACGAAGCCACACAGACGGCAGAACGCTATATACAGGTTGTCCGGAAAGTCATGGATTACCTTTTACCTGACGATGGGCCACATTGGGATCTACCAATAAAAAAAAAATGACCTACCAATAATTTTTTTTTTTCACCAGGGCTGATCAAAAATAAGGTTAAATTTTTTTTGATGAAAGTTTTAAGTTTGAACCTAAATTTTAGGTATTTAAAAGATGATATCTGTAACTTTCCTGTATTCAATCGATAGTAGGATGATTCAAGATGAAAATAAAAAAAAACCTGTACTCGAAAAAGTTTTCATTCGTAGAAATGGCATGGAAAAAACTGATCAAACGTAGAGATTTTGCAAAATTTCATTAAACATCAAAAAACTCGGAAACCATAAGACTTTTAGTGTGGTCATTTATTTTTTATTGGTAGATCCCAATGTGGCCCATCAGCAGGTAAAAGGTAATCCATGACTTTTCGGACACCCAGTATACCACGCAAACGGTTTGTTATGAATATGACCATGTTGTTTGCATAAACTGTTGGGGCTTGCATTCTGCTACTTGTAGCCGTAAAACAGGCAGAACATTGGGAAAAAAATCAAGGGTGTATAAAACTTCTTTTTTCGTATCGATGGTACTCTTACTCGATGTTTTTTTTTTAATGTACTTTGTGCCCAGTAGGTGGCCACGTTGATTCCGGCATCAGTGGCACTATTTAGGTCATCCAAGGTGCAGGTGAACGGGCACTTAAAACACTGGGAATAATCTGGTCAGAAGCACTGCACTCGCATTGGGTGTTGAATGGTTCTGTAATCCCTTATTTCGATAAATTATGTCTGCAGCGGCACGTATAAGAACTTGTGGTACACAAGTACATCTGACATCGATTTTCACTCATATATATTTTCCAAATGAAAAGTCTTTCTCATCAAACTAACAAATATAATCACGCTTATTTTTAGGTTGCATATACAACGTGTAACGTTAAATGCGCAAAACCTGAAAATAGTTTGATCAGAATAATGAGCAGAATTAATTGAACCACTTTTTAATATAGTTCACATTTAAAAAAAATCTTCATCAAAAATGTTGTCGTGTCTATTTATTAATAGGTCAATCAACCCAATGTCAGCGCGGCGCAGCGGCCCGGTGATGACTCCTCCCTCGATAAAGCGTCACCACAGACACAAGAAACGATCAGAATGGCCAGTAAAACTAAAACAGCACATAAAAACTTTACAATTTTTTTAATGACTTATTTTCTCTGTGAAATAGGTCAATTGAATTAAACATCAGTTGGGGTGTCTGAGGTTTTGCGCATTTAACGTTACACGTTGTATAGATGGATAGAATGCTCTTTATTTTATACTCCATAAAAATTGTAAATGTAAGCGTAGAAATAAATAAAAATATGACGTGTGTATGTGTATGCGTGATACATGTGACTTTCTTTTACAGGGTGTCCCTGGAATTCCAGGTATGAAGGGTGAGCCTGGTGAAAATGGAAAAATGGTGAGAAATACAATATTATGTGTACTGACATAACTTTATAAAGAATGAAACTGGCAATTTAATATTGATGATTTCAAGCCAAAATTACATTACGAAAGTAGTGACATGAAATGACATAAAATTATAGGACCATTTTAAAGTTGGTGAGAGTGCCTTGGTTTATGCGGGCGAGCGACTGACGGTCGCCAGGTGGTCACGCCACCCGCACACTTGTACGAAAAAGTCACTCTATAATTTGATGTCACTTTACGTCACGTCATTTGTGGAGCCGAGTGCGATGTACAACAAGATTGTGTTTATTCCTAGTATTAAAACTAAAACAGACAAAAATAGTCAAAGGTGTATAAGAACTTGTGGTACACGAGTACATCTGACATCGACCTTCACTCATACATTTTCGAAATGAAAAATGTTTCTTATCAAACTCATCATCTGCCTAATCTCTTCCCAACTATGTTGGGGTAAATACCAGCCTCTTACATGGAGCGACTGCCTATCTGACCTCCACACCGCAGTGACTGAGTAATACGATAAGACCTTGGTAAGACTGGTTATCAGACTTTCGGACTTCTGACGACCCTTAACTACTATCAAAGATCCAGGAATGACAGCCAGGACCAACGGCGTAACGTGCTTACCAAGGCACGGAGGGGTCTTGGTCTTTCTTATCAAACTGACAAACATAATCACGGTTCTTTCAATGTTGCATAGATATATTAGAATGCTCTTTATTAGGTAGACCATAAAAATTACAAATGTACACGTAGAAATAAATAATAATATGACGTGAGTATGATAATACATATATTTTTCTTTAACAGGGCACCCCTGGACTTCCAGGTATGAAGGGAGAGCCTGGTGAAAATGGAAAAATGGTGAGAAATATTATGTGACTGACATAAAGAAAAAAAGCGGCAATTTGGTGTTGATGATTTTAAGTCAAAAATAAAATGAAAAAATAAAAAAAAATATCTGCGGACTTTTTCGTTGGTGGAAGTCCTATGGTTCACGCGGGCGACTGATGCTCTCGCCAGGTGATCCCTCCGCCCGCACACTTGCACGAAAAAGTCGCTCTGTAATTTGATGTCACTTTATTCGTCACGTAATTTTGGCTATACGAGTACTGATTATAATTCTGTAAGTACATAGTTGTTATGGTAGCGAATCATATTTTTATAAACGTACTACCTGATACGAGTATTGTCGTACATACATTAATTTCGTTGCATTCTCAGCTCCTTTTAGTCCTCGCTTTCGGTTTAGGCAGCAAGAGCAATCCCGACTCGATCGCAATGACATACTTTGTACACTTGCATAAAAATGTAGTATTTTTACACTTAAATTGTTGACACTAAATTGTTGTGTAACTTCTGTAGGGACCTGCGGGGCCGACGGGGTCGCCTGGGCCAGTGGGACCTCCTGGTGCTCCTGGAACTCACGGAGTTTTCCCTTGCTATAATACTCCAAATGGTAAATATTAATAGTTTTTGGCAACTAAAACCTATGAATTAAGAACTGCTTAGTGGAGCTGTACTTTAAATACCAGAAAACTTTGCAGCTTGTCGCCGCAACAAGACGAAAAGCTGTCGTATGCATCTGCGTCTTGTCATTGCGACTAGACGCACAGCTGTCGTACGCGACTGGGACTAGACGTTGCAACAGACATCATGCAGGAAACGATAATTTTCTTTAAGCTTATGAGAGATACATTGTTATTGTTCATTTTATGAGTCAATATGGAGCCTCTAGTTACACTTGCCTTAGTGCTTATCATACGAAGGCAAAGACACAATACAAAAACACGCGCACCTTCATCAGCGCTCACAGCAAATCTTATGGTGACCTATCGCATGCAATTGTCAAGTTTGCGGGTAAAACGTGCGTCTAGTTGCTGCGACAAGTAGTGAGAGCGTGCGACTCCCCTAGCCTGTCGCTATGACTCTGCAACTCGACGCTTAGTGAGCGGAACTTTAAACAAAACATATGGAAATTGTCAACCGCAGCCTACAATTGCGTCTAGTCGCCGAGCTGTCGCATTCGCTTGTCGCATTATTGTGTGCCATGCCTCAGAGTCCGTGCAAACTGTGCGCTTAGTCGCTTCGTCTAGATGCTGCAACAAAACGCAAAGGTTTTAAATCGCTTTTTCTAACAAATATTTGTATGACCTACCAGTAGTTGTTCCGGGTCTGGCTGTTTGTGTATGTGACTTTAAATGTTTGCAAACGCTCCCACAATACAGCAGAAATTCCTAGTGTGGAGCAACGTTTTTTTTTAAAAAAAAAAAATATTATTAGAGTCCACGTGAAAAATAAGAGGTAATAAAATATTTTTTGCATGGTATCTTTCGTGAGACATATTTGATATTTTGCATATTTTTCCGTTATTTTTTTTACCTAAACATTTTCATCCACTTTCACTTGTGTTATTTTTTCATCACGTATTTATTTCTGTGCTTTCGACCTGGCCCACGCTAACGATTTTTCCTTTTTATCATGTCCACGAGTAACGGTAATATTATAATGTATGTTTTTAAGAAAAGAGAGCAGTGGTTGATTCACGGCCCCGACTTAAGAGACCCGTCTTGGGTTCGAACCCAGACAGGCGTTTTACTTTGTGTAATTTCATCACCATTGCCCTCAAAAACGGTGAAAGAAAATATAGGCATGATCGGTGGCATCGGCCTGTTCTAGGACCAAAAATTCAAAGACTTGTGACATCTACCAACCCGCACTAGGCCCGCGTGGTGGATTACGGCTCGTTCCCTCTCACATAGAGGAGGCCTGTGTCCCAGTAGTGGGAACGTTGCAGGCTGTTTATGGTTATACTATGTAACTAAAATATATATTTTAGCGCTTCCTGGGCAGTCAGCTACGCTCGGAGTTTCTTTGAAGGATGAAATCAGGAATTAAATTATCCGGAAAAGAACGGGAGTAACCGACATAGCTTGCAGAGTAAGCAAACTGAAGTGGCAGTGGGCTGGCCATGTCTGTCGAAGGGCCGATGGCCGGTGGAGCAGACGAGTCCTGGAGTGGAGACCGCGTATCGGCAAGCGTAGTGTGGGACGCCCCCCAGCTAGATGGACGGACGACCTAAAGAAGGTGGCTGGGGTAGACTGGATGCGGAAGGTGGAGGACATGGTGTTGTGGCGCAGTCTGGGAGAGGCCTATGTCCAGCAGTGGACTGCGATAGGCTGAGTTGATTGATTGATTGATTGGGCAGTCAGCCCTGCTGCTACCTTGCGCTGAATAAAGCTCAGGCCAAACTGAAGCGAATCCCGCACGGAATGCGTCAATTAACTTGTATGGCGTTCAAACTGGCGTGAATAGTCGCGAGACTTCCTGATCATTAGAACAATGGACACGTCACATGCGAGATTCGCGTCAATGTAGCCAGAGCTTTAAGTACTACCTTATTCAAGTTAGTACGTCAAAATTCCTTAGCTTTAACTTATTAAACGTTTGTAATATTTTATTATAGTCGTAGATTCATCGGATCATCACGATGATTTCGGGACACTGGAATGGCCAGAAGAAGTTCCTTGTAAATCTGCAGGACCCGGAGTAGACAGTGGTGAGAAGAATACATATTATGATTATTATATTTATAAAAGTTCTTCAAATGAAATTTGATTGCAGTAAGGGTTCTTATACATATAAAACCTTCAGTGCGATTCTGTACATACCATTTCACCGTGACAACTTAGGTGAAGTGAGCGTAGAGTGAGCTGTCATTGTCATACTACCTGCTACTAGCGAGTGACCAAGCATACTTTTACAATCATAATTGAGATTTTAATGCCCAATATTTTTTATGCTAATTTTTTTGAACATTTTATATAATTTCAAAGCTATTATAATATTTTAGCTGTCAAAACCTTACTATTTTGTGGGTGCCTGGCTGACGGACCATATAATTATTAATCCCACATAGTTTGTGTGGCCTGATCACTTTACCTGATTCACGAAATGTCGCGAATCGGGTCTATAGTCTAGCAAAAAAAAAACCTCATTGAGATTGTAAGTTTACGTTTCTGTTGTTGTTGTTTCTTTTTTTTTTTGTTTTGCTATTTTATTTTAAAACCCCATAAAATAGTAATGTCTTGACAACTAAAATAGTAGCTTTGAAATTATATAAAATAAAGATCAATAGATTTAGCATAAAAAAATATTATTAAAATATCGATTATTATTGTAAATTTATGCTTGGTCAATCCCTAGCATCAGTGGGATGACACTGACAGCTCACTCCACGCAAGTTTTCACTGTGAGATTCTTACAGAATCGACCGACTTATCATTTTTGGGTCGGACAAATATTTTACCGTTTTTTAATATAAAAATAGGGTTGTCCGTGTCAGTTTTTAAAAATAAATAGTGTTGTCCGTGTTCAGTCCAAAGGAGGATCCCTTAAGGAATTAAGAAAATTTTTGTTTTTGTCTACAACGTGTAACGTTAAATGTGCAAAACCTCAGACACCCCGACTGATTTTTAATTCAATTGACCTATTTCAGAGAGAAAATAAGTCAGTAAAAAATTATAAAGGTTTTATGTGCTGTTTTATTTTTACTGGCCATTCTGATCGTTTCTTGCGTCTGCGACGACGCTTTATCGAGAGAGTAGTCGTCACCGGGCCGCTGCGCCGCGCTGACATTGGGTTGCTTGACCTATTTATAAATAGACACGGCAACGTTTTTAATGAAGATTTTTTGAAAAATGTGACCTATACTAAAAAGTAGTTCAATTAATTATTCTGCTCGTTATTATGATCAAACTATTTCCAGGTTTTCCGCGTTTAACGTTACACGTTGTATACAGCGTGTATAAGAAAGTTGTGGTCAAATTTAAGGGTGTGGTGTGCAGACCATCAAAATGAAGAAATTTCTTTCATATAATCGCGAATAAATTATCAACTGTACCACACATAAAAACTTTTTTTGTAAAAAAAAAAAAACAACCGACTTCCAAAAAAACACTACAAAGTGAAAAATAACTTTAATTTTGGAAGTCGGTTTCGTTGGTTCCGCATTTTAGTTTTTTAACACCGACTTCCGAAATTAAACTTATTTTTCACTTTGTAGTGTTTTTTTGGAAGTCGGTTGTTTTTCTTTTACAAAAAAGTTTTTATTTTCACTTTTTAGTTATAGGTACCTAAGTTATGCCAGAATTTACTTGCGATATTAGAGGTACCCCAATAACAACTTTCACAGAAATGAGGGTGTACGGTGGTATACTGAACACATCTGCGTACTGCATCTACGTTTATAGGGTACAGACGTGATGTTATGTTGTGCGATTGCGTAAACAATGCATACATTATATGCGATAGTAGCAATCGCGGTTGTTTTACTGGTACTTATTGAAGAGTTCCGTTGTCTGTCTCCGAAACTCATCACCACACCTTTACGAAATTTAAATGGGACCATTTCGGAATAAACCTCTATTGAACAAAAAATAATTATATTAATCCGTCCATATATGACGGAGTTATGCCTGAACAACAATAAAAAAATAAAAAAAAGAATTGATAATCTTTTTTTTATAGTCGGTTAAAAAATAGCAATATATATTATCCTCGAACCAAATGTATGGAACGGTTGATTATTTTTTCTCGATTACGATGTTGATCACATTGAGAAAGTTGTTGAGTTTGGTGGTCTTTACAACACAAGCAAAATTTGACCACACCTTTCGATACGTGCTGTACCTAAGTATAGGATCGATAAAGTGGTATGGTATACACTGGCACCACGGGTTCACCTTTGGTTATTCATAGATCATTTTAACATAAATGAGACTTGTTACAGGCACCTATTATTTGGGACCAACGGGGAAACCTATTCAAGTGTTCTGCAATATGACAAGCCTGGAAACATGTATCAGGATAAGTAAAAAAACCCCAGAGTATAATCATAATCCCAGTAAAGGATCTTTCTGGTTGAACGGAATGGGCGTTGATATGAAGGAATTATACTATGATGTAAGTAACAATTAGAAAT
Source organism: Eremobia ochroleuca (assembly GCA_949629135.1). Taxonomy (NCBI): domain Eukaryota; kingdom Metazoa; phylum Arthropoda; class Insecta; order Lepidoptera; family Noctuidae; genus Eremobia; species Eremobia ochroleuca. The sequence continues at coordinate 14,969,712 of OX451395.1, read as the reverse complement.
TTATAGGAATTAATAATAAAATAATAATAATAAAAATCTTTATTGATACCTAAACCTTTGTCAATGCTTAAGACTAGGATACAAAACTTGGTTAAGGGCATACAGATAAGGTAAACCCTGACTCCGATCCTGTGACTTAGGAGTCAGTGTTCTGCCACTGTGATACCAAAACCCTTTTATGTTGTGTTGTAACATTACAAAAATAGTCATTGACATTGCCAGTTACAAAGTATGTAGGTGTTGTACGAGTATATTAAAATTAACAACAAAGGAATACTATGGGATATTGGAAACGACTATTTACGAGTATGTGTGTGAGTATGTTTGAGTGAGAATGTGTATGGTAGAATGAGGGTATGTGTGTGAGGGTGTGTTTGTAGAACTGTGTGTATTACGCTGGGGGTCGCGGGAACGTACGATCCTTCTGCAACCGGATGCAACTGCAACTGGATGGTCCGGCCGGCCCGGTCCGCCGCTGCGGGCATCCTCGGGTCAGGGGGGATCCCCCGCGACGTCTCGACGTCTAAGAGGGGCGCGCGTGGAATATCTTCGCACCGCCACCTCGGGTCCTGATGTGGTCCGATGGACGTCGCCGAGCGATTCCGTCGCCCCTGGACCCATTTAAGGGGGCTGAAAATGGGCGTTTTCCGCCCTCCGCCGACGGACTCCCTCTCCTTTTCCGCAGCCTCCTTCTGCGAGATGATCGTTTCGCACAAGGAAACTACCGCGTCCTAGGACTCTTGGCCGCCGCCGCCGCCGATAGACTTGACTACAGCCGGCAGCGACAGGACACCACCTACTCCTGAGATGAGGGCACGGCGCGGCTCCTCCCAAGCGGCACACTTTGTCCTTCCGGCAGTCGACACTGGGCGTCCGGCTCCCTGTTTATGCGACACAGGTACTTACCGAAGCAACCATGCCCCCAGAGCACCTGTGTCGCCCGAAACAACAGGGAGCCGTGCCTCCCCCCGAGCCAGTGCTCGAGTACCGGCCGGACTGCCTCGATGGTGACGATGCCGGACCGCGCAGTTACCTCAAGCAACGTACCCATTAAGCGGTCGGCCTATAGTCTCATTTTACAGCTTGCGACCTCGCAGTCCGATAATCCCTTTTCTTCCACACTTACTTAAATTGCTACTGACGTGTAATGAGGTCCAGGGTTCGATTCCCGTCAAAGTGTTGTTAAGTTTTTCCCTGGAGTTTCTCAGCCTGGAGTCTGGTATTGTGCCTGGTAGATGGCATAGGCACGCGTCCTATTACATGGGACTTAAAAATAACGGGCAATGCGGGTGTTCTATAGATGCACCTCTATCTAACCCTTCGGAGAATACGGTAAGGTGATGTTATGTTATGTTATGTTACTTACATCTCTATTTGCCTTAGTGTTCACTTCTTCCCAAGCCCGTCTTTTTCTTAGGTAGTGGTGTGGATATGATCAGGATTACCATCATCTACTCAGCCCAAACATAGCTGACAACGCGAGAAACGTGTGTTTCTAGAGTAAAATGTCCTTCACTTGTCTTTATTATTAATACACAAGAAGTTATTACTTCTTTATCATAATCCTTTCATTATAATTGATCGGTTTTTTTTTTGTTTTAGATATCAGCAGAACAATTAACATGGTTGCGCGATCGATCTGAATCCGTTCGCCAAACTCTTAAATACAACTGCCTGGACTCAGTTCCATACTCTAAATACAACATGTCTTCGTCAGTGAAATTGTGGGCTTGGAATGATGTGGTGATTGGACCATACCCGACGAACCAATCACCTATCTTTTATTCAGTACCAGAAGCTACCGACGAATGTAAAGTAAGATATTACTTATATGGTTTATTGAGAATGTTGATGCCTTATTTCTGATAAGATTTGTAGTTTTTTTTTTTAATATTTTATTTACAGCATAACATGAATGATGTTATAGAGGTATGAGGAACAGGGTGTGAAGTTCACTCATCCTCCATAGAAAAGGGAGGATCCTCTGACCAGACGGGTGATGTGTCTGACGGACAACTGTCCGATGATACATATCGGGCCGTTGTAAATATGCTAGTTGCGCGGTAAACTCTACTTGCGAGATGCAGGATTTTGCATGACGTCAGTATGACGCGCTGTTGGCTTGTAGCGTTGTAGATACCGCTACAATGTAATAACAATAGTACCACGCTAATAGCAGGTGTTCAAAACTAGAAGTTTATCATCTTCATCATCATCAGCCCATAAAAGGCCACCGCTGGACATAGCCTCTTCAATTCACACTATTTAACTGAATCGGCAGCAACTCTCCTCGTACCAGTCATCCTACGTTGATCGTCGCCTCACTTAGCGAAAGGATTATGTTTGCCGATCTGCGGTCTCCACTCAATAGCACGTCTTTTCCATTGGTCATCTGTTTTGTTGCCAACATGGCCGGCCATTTGCCACTTCAGCTGCTTGAGCTGAGGGCTATTTCGACCAGTTTGGATCTCTGCCGGATCACCACTGTAATCTCCATAGTTTGTATTTCCCATAACGGTTGTAAATGTAGCTAAATTTGTACCAGTTTATAAATCTTTCTAACTTACAATATTATAGGAAAAATTGGGAATTACCTGACACCACCTCTTGCGAAAAGCTTGTGAAAATAAATAATAATTGATGTTTCAGGAAGGAAGTACTGAATGGAAAAGTACTATCATAGAACTACAAAGTTCTAACGTATACAGACTGCCAATAGTTAATATTTGGATCGGAGACATTCGTAATGCAGAACAAAAGATGAGCATCGAAAGTGTTGAGTTGTGTTTTGGATGAATTTACCCAGAATACAGGATGTCTATATATGTAAAAGTATGTCATGTAAAAGTAATTTTTTTTTTTTGATATATTTTTTTTTTTAACTTAATAACTACATTCAGACATTTTGACTACTGTTGACGTGTCTACTTTGTAAGGATTTTGATACGAATAAACTCCATTTTCTTTGACTACCGCGTTTCATTTTATAATACCTATATTCGCACCTACGGTGCAATAACGTCACTTACGCAATTTGGGAGGGTTGTAAATGTTAAACGTTTATATTATTTTATTACAAAATTGTGAGATGTTCGCTTTAACTTTAATATGAAGTTCAAAGTTGTAGTTTATTACCAGTTAATTTCTTTAGTCAAGAAGAGGAAGAAGAACATTATAATAGGATGGCGGATTTTTAAACGCAGAAAATTACATCATTTGCATAAGTGACGTTATTGCACCGTAGGTTCGTATAATCAGCCTATAATGTTCCCACTACTGGGACACAGGCCTCCTCTCGGTGAGAGGGAGTGGACCGTAATCCACCACGCGGGCCCAGTGCGGGTTGGTGTATACGACCTATACAGCCACATCAATATCTACTACACAGCCAGATAGCGAACTACAACGCAGATGACGACATCACTATATCGCAAAACTATACTTCACTTAGGAACGTATTACAAAACTTCACTCAATACTCAAGCGTTACTTAAAACTAGTTTCCACCAAGAGCTAAGCTAAACTATCGGGTAAGGTTGATAAACACACATACAATTTGCACTCCCGTATATAAGAGGAAGACTCTAGCATTACTTAAAAGTAGTGTCAACAAATTAAATGACTTTAGGCTTGACAGAGGTTCCCTTCTATGAGACTTCAATATTCGAAATTCTAGCGAAAGTACACCTAGCTAGTGCACAACGTTAAATAAAAAGACATCGCACAATATAATGGTATACATCGAGAAAGGGTTCGTAAATGAGTGAAAAATGGCATAAAAATTCTCCCGTCTAGAACATTAATTATTCATCTTGGCTAAAATTTATTAGTGCAAAATAATGCCTCATGAAAGTAGCGGTGAGCGTACGATATTCATTTGTTTTCATTAGCAGACTCCCGGTGCTACCACGAAGATAATTATGAGACCTCAACACCTTATTCGATTACCGGAATAATTGTTTTAAAGGGTTTTTTATTTAGTGCAAGTTTTTTTATGGTCCGCAGATATCCTTTGGTCAGACCGCAAAAAACCAATGCCCATAGAGTGGTGGGGAGATACCCTCCAACAGCACAAAATAGAAATCGATAGGACCAGCAGGTAATTGCATAACACACAACACGACAGTTCAACAACATTCATTGCGTTATTTTAAGTTGTTGAAGAGACACATTTCTCGAACATATCAAGCAATGGATTAGCTATATCCTTCAAATCGATTCAGATTGTTAGTGAAAGTGCGTTACGCAATTAGGGTGCAGTATGGTTAAAGCTGGCTAAGATGTTAATTACTTATCTTACTTAGTGGTACCATCATCTGCCTAGCCTTTTTCCAACTATGAGTGAGGTCGGCTTCCAGTCTAACCGGATGCAGCTGAATACCAGTATTTTACATGGAGCGACTGCCTATCTGATCTATATAACCCAGTTACTGAGTAATACGATACCCCTAGGTAAGACTGGTTGTCAAACTTTCGGGCTGACTACCTTCTAACCACCCGTAACGACTGTCAAAGCTTCCGAGCTCTCCGGACAAAGATGTAATTATTGTCGTATCGAGTTTACTTTATTAAAGCTGCGAAGAAAATGATAGGAGTGTCTGAGCAAGATTTTGTTACAGGACAATAGTGAAAAGGAATGTGCTTCTGGGAAAAGTTTGTAAGAAATATAGTTGGAGACAACAGTAAATTACGTTTTATTTTCTTACTGTTGTTAAATACCTAAGGGCCAATTCTTGAACTTAAAATCATCATCTGCCTAGCCTTTTCCCAACTATGTTTGGGTTGGCTTCCAGTCTATCCGGATGCAGCTCAATATTAGTATTTTACATGGAGCGACTACCTATCTGACGTCCACAATCCAGTGACTGGGTAATACGATACCCCTTGGACGACTTGTCTTGTTAACTTGGGAAGACTGGTTGTCAAACTTTCGGGCTCCTGACTATCCGTAACGACTGTCAAAGATCCACGAATGACAGCCGGGACCAACGGCTTAACATGCTTTTCGAGGCATGGCAGAGTCCTGGTATGTAAAGATGGTCACCCATCTACACCACGGCAAGCGTAGCTTAACCTGATCAATCGACCTGTGCGGCTGTTATTATTTAGCCACGGGCACTTATTGAGTGGTACCAATATGTTTGAATTATAAAAGTCACGGTTGTGTTTACCAGCGTTTGAACTCTTAACCTCGCGAAAAAGAAAAAAAAAACTCACTTTGCTAGGTCATTCTTTCCTCACCGTTCACTTTAGGACTCGGTGAAAACGCGTTCCGTGGTTCCACTGAGCTGTTGTGCAAGGGAGATTAATAGCTTATTACTCCTTTGTTTATTGGTAGTCATTATTCAATTAAATATCACGGCCAACGGTAAACCATTGTATTTATCCGCCAATATCATAACCTTTCTACGTCTCCCGTTTATTATTAAATTGAAAGTTTGATTCAAAGGTAAAAGGGACTGAAGTGCTATATTTATGAATATACGTCAAATAATTTTCTTAAGGCTAGGAGCACATACACATTAATACTATCAATAAAATACATACTGGTAACGATTCTGTTGTTCACAAACTAAACTAAATTTATGTTCACTGCATCTTTTTGTTTCTATTTCATTATGATAAGGAGAGAAGACAACTTTTAGTTAAGTCCTGTCAAATTAATCAGCGCCTGGCGTAAATTGAAGTGATTTTAGTAGGCACTTTTAAACACGTCTAAACTTTTATGGAGTAGTGTCAGACGCTGATTAATTTGACAGGACTAAACTAAAATTTATCTTCTGTTCTTTTCTTAATGGAATAGAAAGAAAAAAAAAACACGTGTGTAGTTCACACGCGATAGAAGTGAAACCTTCAATAAAGAAATATTTATGTAAACGATACACGGAGTACAATACACCACGGTTGTTATGATGCTTTTACCCAAGCTTTGTAATACGCAGGCGCGCACACACGTACTAAGACACGTACAACTCTCGGACCCAAGCGTCGTGCGTAGCACGTACCACCACTATCAGCGTATTAGGTTTCTGCTTGAAGGCGCACAGAGCAGTACCGACAATCTACGAAGAGTTACGAATATTCCCGAACGTATGAAGATGGGAGAGGGTACGGACAGCGCACAAAGAGAAGATGACAAATATAAGAAACACTGTATAATGCCTTCTATATCATTCTCTCGCAAGTTAAATCCTATAGATGTACGTGTTTATCTCTTTTTACTGTCGCTTTTTCGTATCATCGAGTCTCAAATCACAGCGATGCTAAAGAACTTTTCACTTCGAAAATGCACTGATACTTAAATTTAGTTTAGTGAACAAGGGGATCAGCACCGTTGTCAATAATTGTGTATTTTATTCGTTTTACTTCAAATCAAAATGGATTTATTGCAAAATTGGGGATATTAAAGTTAGTCTTCAAAACTTCTGCCAGTTGCTAAAATGCGTAAAGTAACTGTGATAACTGTCTTCTCTTCTAGCGTTAGCGATTTTCGCATGGGTAACAATTTTTCAAAATTTATCACGGGTAAGGGGTAGAACTGGATAAGACTCGCACAGACTAGAGAAGCATAATTGTTTGTTCAAGTACCCAAAAGAAAAGCTTTTATAATCAATACTTTGTTTCACGGAGTACAAAAAAAAACACCCCAAAAATAGCAACGACTTAGTGTCTCCAAAAACAAGATTAAATTAAAAAAAAACACGCAATAAAGTCAGACAAACGTATACAAAAAGGAGCTGTAATAGTCAACTGCACCCCCAAAATGGTCCCTTGGGCACAAAGCATAACAAATTGTATAATTCATTGCCACAACAGCTCGTCCCTTCTTCAACTGAAGAAATATTGTAACCATTTGTCACTGGTCGCACGGACCGTTATTATTCATATTTTTACCGCAGCAAATAAGTACTTACCTATTTAAGTTTGTTTTAAGTTTTTATTGAAAGAAAAATAAATTAAGGTGTGAGCAATGAGCTGGTATTTTAGGGAGAGTTTACAAAGTGATGAAAGTTGGAAAGTATTTTACTTTATGTTTCAAGTGAACTTAAGACAGTCGTGTCATTTTGGTAAAAAATATGTATTCAATATAATTTTGGTTTTTTTGGTATGTATGTATATATGTATCTATCTATGTATTGTTATTAATTCTTGTATTGTATAGTAATTTCCTAGCTATCTATCCCGTATGTTGCACCTACCATATTTTGTCTCTGCATCACCCTAAGGTTGACTGGTAGAAAATGCCTCAGGCATTCAGTCCGCCTTTGTACAGTACTTTTTTTACTTGTGCATAAAGTTTTAATAAATAAATAAATAAAACATGAATAAACACAGATAGGTACAATAAAAAGATAACGGAAGAAAACTGAACTTAATAATAAAAGTGCAGATAAATGTTGGTACTTTTCATTTCAAGATTGTGGTTGGTACGTTTGCTTCGAAAATTCTAATTCCAGCTCAAAATCTTGATTCTGGACAGGAAAACGCATTGTTACCCACAACAGAATTTAGTTGGGCCACAAACAGCCGCCATTAGAGGAGACATCACGACAACATGTTGCTACCTGTCCAGCGTGATATATCGCGACCCGCGCCTAATTGCTTGTCTTTTTGTAGTACATTGTGTAATCTGCCATATTTATGACGTTGGACCGAATTGCGAACTTTTTACTGAAGAAAAAGTGGCTATGTGATAAAAAATGTGAAACAAATAGCACTTAATAAAACACCGACTCTAAATATATCTTAGTTCAAAGTTTGCAATTTTTTGGGCAGATCATCCTTATCACAATACAGCCGTGTACTCGTATTGTGATGTGTCTCTATCTCTGTCAAAATCATAAAAAAACTGTGTCGTAAAACAACATAAAATGAAATGCCATTCACCCTGCAAACATTGAAGTAAAACTGAGGTCACTACGTTTTATAACTATTTTATTGCACAACCAATGTTACTCAGCAAAGTAAAGCCACCACACGTCCGCACAATAAGGCCGTCAAGATTTTCAAAAGTCCGCGCTCGAGTGTTTTCGACTCATCATATTGATTGCTAAAATCGATAATATCTTCCGATATTCGGCTTTAGAATATTTAATTTCTTAAATGTTTTATTAATTGCTATTAACAATCATAAACTTTATAATCATCTCCCTAGCCTTTTCCCTACTATGTTGGGGTCGGCTTCCAGTCTAACCGGATGCAGCTGAATACCAGTATTTTACATGGAGCGACTGCTTATCTGACCTCCACAACCCAGTTACTGGGTAATACGATACCCCTTGGTAAGACTGGTTGTCAGACTTTCGGGCTTCTGACTACCCGTAACGACTGTCAAAGATCCACGAATGACAGCCGGGACCAACGGCTTAACGTGCTTTCCGAGGCACGGAGGGGTCTCGGTATGTAAAGATGGTCACCCATCCACAGGCCAACCGTGGCAAGCGTAGCTTAACCTGATCGATCGACCTGTGCGGCTGTTATTATTTAGCCACAAGCCCCTCTCATATCAATCATAAACTTTACAATTTGATATCCAAATACATATTACCATTGTCTATGTTGTCCCCTAGTCCCATCGCAGGAAAAGGCCTCCTTTAAGAAGTCCAGCTCTTCCAGCCATCTCTTTCTGGGCCTGCCGCGAAGGTCTTTCCTGCTGACTAAAGCATACGATGTATGCTTTACTCTTTCACACGCTGTCTACATCTCTCTATCTATAGTCCTATCGCAGGTACTCGTATGCTGGAAGAGATTTCTTATGAAATATGCATCACCTTTGTACTTATATTTCTGTTCTGATTTTTATTTATTTATTTAAACTTTTCGCACTCAAAAAGGTACAGACGCCAGCACATCAAGCTACTACAATCTGTCAGATTTCTTTAATAGATTTTCAACTTTATCGGTGAAGCATAAGGTTCAAAGTTGATTGGGAAAATCTGACAGTTTCGGATAGCGTCTGTACAAAGGCGGACTTAATGCCTTAGGCATTCTCTACCAGTCAACCAAGGGTGGTGAAGAGATTAGATGGCAGGTGGTGGTGGTGGTGTACATAAGTGGTAAAATAAAAATATAATTATTACATTTTGTCCTACTTTATCATTTCATCGTCATCATCCACAAATCGACTTCATCCACTGCCCCACGCCTCTGTGCCAGCCTCAGCCAGATCCTACTCGCGATGGTAACAATGTCGTCCACCAATCTCACTGCCGGACGACCAACCTTTTCGTCTTCCAGTCTTTGGATGCCACTCGGCGAACACCCCCACCACGTCTCTCCTACCATTTGCCTATTTTTTATACAAAATAATATCTGAAAACTTTGCATATACTGTACTAACACCCCATATTTACGGTCGCGCTCGTGTGGGATTGAATCGAACCACACTTGGTCGTTAGCACAGCGGTTTAATGACTCAAATGTTCCGGTGACATAGTGATCTTTACTACTGATTTCGCCCAGTGATTCAAGTGCAGGTGACCGTTAGGTACATGAATGTGGGATTTTAATCATCAAATTTAATGTGATTTAAATACAAATAATTAATGGTGGCACCATACTATCAGATTAGATTATTATGAGTAGTGTTCAATCGATGACAACTAGTTACAATAATCTGTAGGTAATGTATGTTACATTCTGAAGTTCAATAATAATATTAAACCTGAGTAAAGAGTATTCGGCCTTTATTGAAACTTTTACCAATCCAATTAAAGGCACTTTTGCACATTCACAGGCATCGCATCGGTCAGTCTGAAAGATGAAGTTAGACCAGTCAGGCTTCCAGTCTAACTGGATGCAGCTGAATACCACTACTTTACAAGGAGCGACTGCTTATCTGACATCCATATCCCAGTTAGGTAGGTACTGGGTAACCGTGGTAAGACTGGTTGTCAGAATTTCGGTATTCTGAGTAGCCGTAATGACTGTCGAAGATCTACGATTGACCGCCGGGACCAACCCGAGGCACGGGAGGATATCAATATGTAATGGATGGTCATCCATCCACGAAACGACCGCGGCAAGCATAGCTGAACCTTCGATCGACCCGGCTGCGGCTGATGTAATTTAGCCACGAGCATCTCTATAAAAAACTCGTCTTTGCCATTCGTTATTGTATGATTTTTATTTCCTACAGTTACCTGCACCCTAATTGCGTAACACACTATTACTCTAAATTTGAATAATTCTGAAGCATATTGCTAATCCATTGCTCCATATGTTCGAAAAATGTGTCTGCTCAACAACGTAAATAACGCAATGAATGTTGTTGAACTGTCAAAATGAAACCCATTGCTACTGATAGTGTATTACGCAATTACCCCTCTGGACTTAGTGACAGTTGTGGACCCACTCCTTCTCACTGCATAAGGACTGTGTTCCAGAAGGACGACTATAGAATAATACAGACCATCAGCTCTTTGTACCCCAAAACACCGACTAGCTGCCTAGTTTCGGGATCACGGGCAATATGAATTGTGTAATATTGCTGTAGATACGAGTAATAATTTTACTGCTGTTTATTTATTTCATTATTTATGTACACACAGTAAAACGGATAAAGATACGACATAGTACTCATCATCTGCCTAGCCTGTTCCCAACTATGTTGGGGTCGGCTTCCAGTCTAACCAGATGCAGCTGAATACCAGTATTTTACATGGAGCGACGGCCTATCTGACCTCCACAACCCAGTTGCTGCGTAATACGATACCTCTTGGTAAGACTGGTTGTCAGAATTTCGGGCTACTGACAACCCGTAACGACTGTCAATGATCCACGAATGACAGCTGGGACCAACGGCTTAACGTGCTTTCCCAGGGCACGGAAGGGTCTTGGTGTGTGAAGATGCTCACCCATCCACGGACCAACCACGGCAAGCGTAGCTTAACCTGATCGATCGACCTGTGTGGCTGTTATTACTTAGCCACAAACCCCTCCATACATATTAGTATTGAGTTCAAAGGTTGGTGTTGTTATCTATAAGAATTTTATTCATCCATGTACCTGTGTATGTTATTCTGTTATCCGGAAATAAATACATTTCTATTTGACGGACATTGAGACAGAAGGAAATTGACTTAGGAAAATATACAGTATGAAAACTACATAATAATATATGTGGTATGTGCCTCCTTTTAATATATCAATGGGTATGTGGTATTTCGGTCGCGAAAAAAAACAGCTGTTCCCTACATTTATGTTCGCTCTTTCCCACGGCAAGATCTCGTTTTTTGAAGGTACACTTTTTTGCAGGATCCCGTTTAGTAGTGTACGTGTTTAAATATATATATTCACACAAGCATCCCGTTTGCAGTATCCGACACACACCCATACACTACTAAACGGGATCCTGCAGAAAACGGGATCTTGCCGTTGGAAAGGGCCCTAACTCGTCAAAATGTAAGGAAAAGCGCAGATTTTTTTCGCGACCGATTTCGTTCATTTTTTGTATATCGTCAGAAATAGCGATAACAAGTATGTGGTATAATTTATTGCATATGGTTTCCAGTCTGTATAAATAAATAAAGTCCTCCAGACCGAATGTCAGCGGAGACTAGCCATCGATCGGCGCGGGAGATATTATAGTGCAGAAGTGTATGCGTAGACACAGGTGCACTCTCTCTTCCCTCAATCTTATTGACCGATAGGACGGCAATCCGATACGATCGGAGACAGATCAGGCGCAGGACCAACGGATTATCGTACTTTCCGAGGCACATCGCCAACTTCCCAATTCTGGGCTGTTACTAAGAAATTCCCAATGAAAAACCCAATTACACTTTGCCCGACCCAGGAATCGAACCCAGGGATCCCACAGTCTGCAACCATACTCGCGAACACGAGACCTGCGGGGCAGTCACTAGACTTATATAGGATCTTACTAGCACACTGAGACACAATACCAGAAGCAAAATTTCAATATCTAAGTTAGTAACATTATGTTGTATTGTGTTAAGTTTTCTACCTTCTTCGATAGATGGCGTTGTTAGTTTTTCTGAATCGCGCTATGGTTTCGTTACCTAGCTGAGTATAAGATGTCTCGAGTGACAAGTCTGGCATTCACCTCTCATTACCCACGGGAAGGAAAAACATCGTATTTTTTGAGGACCTCACGGCGTAACATCCGTAAGGTTTGAGACACTAACTTTAAAAAAATATTAATAAACATTTTAGTGTCAATATTTTAATGTGTGAAAGTTGGTGAAAACGTTTGTTACTCTTTCACGCAAAAACGACAAAACGGATTTAGATAAAATTTGGTGCACACATAGTTCATAACCGGGATTGACACATAGGATACTTTTTATCCCGATATTCCCACGGTATCGAAACTTATGCGGGTGTAACCGCGGGGCGCTGCTATTATTTCCTTACATTTTATTTCCCCGTGATATCGTGATGCTGTGGCGTGGACGTGGGCGTCTAAGATAATATCGTCACTAGAGATAATATCGTCTAGAAATTTTAAGAGGTTATATAACAAACATCTCGCGACGACCATTGGGAGCTGTGCAAAAAATCATAAAACTAAGTAAGTAAGTAGCGCGTGGAGGCGATAGGATGCGATGCGGTAAGCAAGGGGCTGAAATTTCTCGGACGAAGTCGCATCCAGAAGCTAGAAAAATATATTTTTAATTGGCAAAGCGCATATTTACGCCGATTTCCTTGTTTACAAACTAAACTAAATTGATATTCAGTGCATCTTTTTCTTTCTATTGCATTAAGAAAAGGACACAAGATAAATATTAGTTTAGTCCTGTCAAATTAGTCAGCACCTGAAGTAAATTGACGTAGTTTTAGTAGCCAATTTTTTAATCACGTCTAAACTAGTCTATGGAGTATTTTAATTTGACAGGACTAAACTAATATTTATCTTCTGTCCTTTTCCTAATGAAGTAGAAAGAAAAAGATGCACTGAACTTAAATTTAGTTTAGTTTGTGAACAAGGGATTCGGCACCATTAGTCCACATAACTTGTTGAAATAAGAGGTTTTATTTTATAACTCTGGACCCACAAATCTCAAGAACCTCAACCTCAACAACATCTTCATAACTACACAGCTTTACAATAATCTCTGTCCACGTATGTACAGACGCCAGCACACCAAGCTACCCGAAACTGTCAGATTTTCCCAAACAACTTTATACCTTATGTTAGCGGTAAAGTTGAAAATCTATTAAAGAAATCTGACAGATTGTAGTAGCTTGATGTGCTGGCGTCTGTATATATTAGCTGGGAATACCCGCTTCGTTGGGTCATTTTTAGGGTTCTGTATCCAAAGAGAAAAACGGAACCCTATTACTCCCGCTCCGCTGTCCGTCCGTCCGTCCGAAGGTCTGTCACCAGGCTGTATCTCATGAACCGTGATAGTTAGACAGTTGAAATTTTCACAGATGATGTATTTCTGTTGCCGCTATAACAACAAATACTAAAAAACAGAATAAAATAAATATTTAAGGGGGCTCCCATACAACAGACATATTTTTTTTTGTCGTTTTTATAGATAATGGTACAGAACCCTTCGTGCGCGAATCCGACTCGCGCTTGGCCGATTTTTAATTGTATAGTTATTTGTTAATGTTAATAATCTATCACTATTTACTTCATAATTTTTTCATAATATATTAATGAACATTTTTATTAATGATGATCACACATTTTTAGAAATCACATGTTTCAACCCCCGTATCTTCTACACCCTTATATTTATCAACTTGCAACTACCATAGTGCACGATGGGAGCCTTGTACCTATTGCGACATACAAACACTATGCGTCTGCGACGGGCAGTTTTAGCTGCAAAGTGAAATATAGGGGGACACACCTCTATTGTTTTATATATACTGGGTGTCCGAAAAGTCATGGATTACCTTTTACCTGCCGATGGGCCACATTGGGAATCTACTAATAAAAAAAAATGACCATACTAAAAGTCTTATGGTTTCCGAGTTTTTTGTTGTTTAATGAAATTTTGGAAAATCTCTACCTTTGATCAGTTTTTTCCATGCCATTTCTACGAATGAAAACTGTTTTGAGTACAGGTTTTTTTATTTTCATCTTGAATCATCCTACTATCGATTGAATATAAGAAAGTTACAGATATTATCTTTTAAATACCTAAAATTTAGGTCCAAACTTAAAATTTTCACCAAAAAAAAAATTTACCTTATTTTTGATCGGCCCTGGTGAAAAAAAAAATTATTGACTGGTCATTTTTTTTTATTGGTAGATCTCAATGTGGCTCATCAGCAGGTAAAAGGTAATCCATGATTTTTCGGACACCCCGTATAGATTATGTCGGAACATAATACATAATTCTGTAAGTACCATACATTGGGGAATACTAAAGTTGAGTGCGACAGGACGGCCGGCACTGCCCCGTGATATGAATAATTTAGATGAGTCGAGCTGTGTAGGTGAAATACTGTAAGGCAGGTGCCTCACAGGACAGGAGGCCTTTGAAAGAAGACCCTATTGATGCTGGAGAATGTTGTCAACGATAGTTTGGTGTACTCAATCTTGAGTTTTACAATGGATGAGAATGATATCGTGGTTTGTGTAAAGTGTGTGTTGTCTATTATCTGGTATTGTTTTACACCGCTATGTAAACTTAAAGGGTCAAAGTGGGCAAGTGAAGTATTCAGCAACGTCGGTAACCCACCATTTTGTGGGACTACCATTTTCATCGCTTAGGGTCTTAAAGGTAGATCGTCTTCTTTGGTATTTTATATTTTATATTTTTTATATTTTCTACACACACACACCTGCGTAGCCTTTTCCCAACTATGTTGTTGTCGGCTTCCAGTCTAACCGGATGCAACTGAATACCAGTATTTTACACGGAGCGACTGCCTATCTGACCTCCACAACCCAGTTACTGGGTAGTACGATACCCCTAGGTAAGACTTGTTGTCAGACTTTCGGGCTTCTGACTACCCGTAACGACTGTCAAAGATCTACGAATGACAGCCGGGACCAACGGCTTAACGTGCTTTCCGAGGCACGGAGGGGTCTCGATATGTAAAGATGGTCACCCATCCACAGACCAACCGCGGCAAGCGTAGCTTAACCTGATCGTTCGACCTGTGCGGCTGTTATTATTTAGCCACGGGCTCCTTTGGTTACAATAATGACCATAAAATGAATACCAGCCTCTTATTGTCTCACTGCAGCGATACAGCACTGCAGTGAAACGTGGTGGTCCAGTGGTAACGGCTGCGACTTACGAGTTGTAGGTTCGAACCCAGACAGGCACTTTACTTTGGGTAAATTATTTCATCACCACTACCATCAAAACGGTGAAGGAAAACATCGTGAGGGAACCGGCATGTCCTAGATCCAAAAAGTTCGAAGACATGTGACATCTACCAACCCGCACTGGGCCCGCGTGGTGGATTACGGGCCTGTGTCCCAGGAGTGGGGACATTATAGATAGATTATGACTGTCCAACTGAAGGGAAAATGCCTCTTCTCTTAGGGTTGAGGATTGATTACCACGCTTGCTCGAGGCGGGTTGGTGATTTAAGACTTATATTAACTATTAATATTAATAATAATAATAATATAATAATAATAATAATAATCTTTATTGGAACAAAAATACATTTTACAATTTGATTGCGTACGTAAATAGCTGCATTAGTTAGAAACTGTGTCGCAGCTATTAACGCCCACCTCCAAGAAGGAGACGACAGAGTTCCAGATCCAAGAGGTAAGAAAAACAGTTGTTGTTAAAAAAAATTAATAATAATAATAAAAAAAAAAAAAAAAAAAAAAAAAAAAACCCGGTTAGTCCCGGTTTCCTTACGATGTTTTTCCTTCACTGTTACGACCTGAAACTCTTTTTATGTGGTGTTTTAGTTTTACTGGCCATTCTGATCGTTTTTTGCGTCTGCGACGACGCTTTATCGAGGGAGGAGTCGTCACCGAGCCGCTGCGCCGCGCTGACATTGGGTTGCTTGCTTGACTTATTAATAAATAGACACGTCAACGTTTTCAAAGAAGATTTTTTGAAAATTGTGACCTATATTAAAAAGTGGTTCAATTAATTCTGCTCGTTATTCTGATCAAACTATTTTCAGGTTTTGCGCATTTAACGTTACACGTTGTATAATGCATTATGCATTCATAATTTTTAATAAATAAATTGTTTATGATATTGACAAACTTCGTCAATTTTCCATGTCAATGCCATTACATCCAATTGTCAAAGGATGACAGTCGTGATTTGAATATTATAGGGACAAATTCAATTTGTAATCAATTTCTTAAATATCGGATACATTATCAGTTACTGTTGACAACGATGTGAAGGAATTTTTCGACGCCATACTTTAGTTTGTTAAGTAATAGTTTTAGTTAAGTAGAATATTATATATTTATTTTATTAATTAATAGAAACCGTGGTTATGGCCCAGTGGTGGCAGCCGTGACTTACGAGTTGCGTTATACTTTGTGTAAATTATATCATCACCACTGGGCTCAACAGTGAAGGAAAACATGGTGAGGAAACAGGCATGTCCTAGAACCAAAATGCTCGTAGACATGTGACATCTACCAACCCGCACTGGGCCCGCGTGGTGGATTACGGCCCACTCCCTCTCACCGAAAGGAGGCCTGTATCCCAGCTGTGGGGAACGTTATAGGCAGATTATGCTAATTAATTAGGTATCAGTTTTTATACATTTCATTTAAATTCTAAATAATTTATTTCCCTGACTATACCTTACTTACTTGCTTAACTACATTTGTTGTGTTATTTTCCCCATAGTTCCCGGCATCATAGACCTACACTTTACACCCAAGAAAACATTAAGTTCCTTACAAAAACAAGAGTTCTGGAGCAGGCTATCAGAATGCAAGAAACGAAACTTGGCACGGGTATGATCGTGATTATTTCTAAATTATTACTACAGCATGACATTTTCGTACGCGTCCGTGTAAACGATAACTGTTATAATAGTACGTGGTTCAGCTTCTTGATCGAAATATTGAAGACTAGCACCATTCTTTGTTAGATACGTTTGAATATTAATTACCTAACTTGCATCTGAAAACATAACTATTTAAGTACAGACGCCAGTACATCAAGCTACTACAATCTGTCTTTCTTTAATTGATTTTCAACTTTATCACTAAAGCATTAGGTTCAAAGTTGATTGGTAAAATTTGACAGTTTCAGGTAGCTTGATGTGCTGGCATCTGTACATAATTTTATGTGCGCTTGGTCGGTTACATCATCATCATCATCATCATTGTTTTGCCTTTATCCCAATTTATTTAGATTCGGCGCAATTTTTTCTTTTTTCTATTAGTCGTTATCTCGGTGGTCGCCTCCTTTCTAGCCATATCATCTTTCACACAGTCCATCCATCCTTTATTTGGTCTTCCGCTACCCTTGTAGCCATCAGCATTTATACTCAAAACTTTCCTCGCGACATTTTCTTTATTCCTCCGTATTACAGGCTCATACCATAACAACCGATTTCCGCACAACGTTTTTGTTGATGATGCCAGTTTCAGACTTTATCTGTGTACTCATTTCTTGTTCTATCCATTCGAGTAACATGATTTATGGCTAGAAAGCTAGCCATATCATGTTTCACACAGTCCATCCATAATTTCTGTACACAAACGTCCACATATTATGTTATTCAAATGAAAACCTGGTCAGAAAAAGAAAATCTATTAATTTCACGTGAACATTCACTGAACATAGAAACCACTGCACATGTTTTTGAACAAAGCGAGCAGAAAGAAGCCGAATCCATTGACTCACAAAGACAAAAGCAAGTGCTGAAGCAAGTCCCAGGAAATTAAACTTTACATATGAAGGGTCCTCAATGTTAACGTCGCTATGGATTTTGTTTCAATAGCTGATATATATTACTTGGAATTAGATATTGACTTATAGACTCCCATAATATTTATGTAATTAAGTATCCAATAAAATTTATTTATTTACTTATAATAAGTATCCTAAGGGGGCTTTTAACAGCCGCAAGGGTCGATCGAAGGTAAAGCTACGGTTGCCGGGATCGGTCCGTGGATGGGTGACCATCCATTACATATCGAGACCCTTCCGTGCCTCGGAAAGCACGTTTAGGGATGATTTATGCTAGACCGTCACGGGTGCGAGACACGTCCGTGTCAACTCAATTTGTAGGGACCATGAGTCGGACGGGACATGGACGCTGCGAGGTGCCTGAACTGCTTCATAATTTTATTATAAATGAATGAATTGAAAAAAAAAAAATCAAGATTTTAATAATATTTTTATGCTAATTCTATTGATCATTTTATAAAATTTCAAAACTAGTATTTCAATTGTTAAAACATTACTATTCTGTCGGATTTTAAAATAAAATAGCAAAACAGAAACTTATATTATTAAAATCTCGATTATGATTGTAAATGTTTTGTTGCTTGGTCAATCCCTAGTATCAGGTGGGATGACACTGACAGCTCACTCCACGCTCACTTCACTCAAGTTTTCACGGTGAGATGGTTACAGAATCGCACTGCAATTAATCAATGTCACATTTATTATACGGCCATAAAAGGAGGTTATGTGCTAAAATTACGAGTTTCAGGTTCAACAGTAACTGCCATCTTGTCTATTCTGTTTTATGTGCACTTAATCATAATGGCCGTAGGTATGTTTATATGTATGTCTTATACGTATAGCACATGTCGCGTTCCGCGTTTGACGACCTAAAGAAGGTGGCTGGGGTAGACTAGATGCGGAAGGCGGCGGACAGGGTGTTGTGGTGCAGTCTGGGAGAGGCCTATGTCCAGCAGTGGACTGCGATAGGCTGAGTTGACATGTCGCGTTAACATCATAAAGTTTAATATGTATTCTACGTCTTAGACATCATCATCACTCTCCTGCCCATATCCCAATTTATTTGGGGTCGGCGTACCATGTCTTTTTAACACGTTTTTATTAGTTTCACCTGTATGTTTGTTTGTTTGTTTGTATTGAACTGACTCGTTTGGGCTCGATTTTGCCCCACTTCAAGCGATCAGATTTACTTTAAACGTTGTAGACTTATCAACGACCGACGACAATACAATATTTTGATAAAAAAAGTTGAAAAAAAGAATAGTTAAAAATAAAATAAAATATAGTTAAAAAAAAAACTAAAAAAAACACGCTTTTATAGCAAATCGAACTAAAAATCAGAAAATAACTTTTAATTTAAAATTCTAAAATAAAAATAAAGTTATGAAAAGAAAATTAATTTCACTGTAAAAAAGCGCGGGGTGCTCGATATTGATGGTTGTAAATATATAATTAAGTAGTACTTAGTTATTTCTAAACGCAGAGTTAGTATAAAAATATGATAAAAATCACCCCACACTTTTTTACACATATGACATGTATGATACATGTTTTGTGTATGTATACGACATGTTTTTGAAAAATCTTTTACAAGACTTGGTGAAAACGAGCATCACACCACTAACTTGTAGGTAAATAAATATGTGCAAACGTGGGGTAAAGAATCAATAAACTAGTCTTTTTTTTTTTAATAATTGTTAAAGGACGTCTAATGAATTGTAAGTTTCTATTTTTTTTTAATAGCTTACTAAGTATTTCATGTATATTAATGGATAATCAACTGACTATTTCAAGCTGCAGATTAATCCGTTTATGCATACGTGTATACTAACATCCTCAAACTGTAATGTAATTTAACATTGTAAAATTGCACTCCAGAGGGTCGATTCTGGAAAAATCTCACTATGATAAATAAGGTGAAGTGAGCTAGTGAGCTGTGAGTCATGCTGATACTAGGGATTGACGACTCACTACACGCTCACTTCACCCACGTTTTCACGGTGAGATGGTTACAGAATCGCACGGCTGAGCCACAAGATACTCGTACAAGCGACGCTTAGTTTGTGACTCACCGAATCCGTCACATTGTATTTTTACTTTTTGATGAATAAACTTTATTGTTATGTCGTTTATTTATTTAATATTGTTATTACTTTGTTTACAGTCACGTAGTGATTAGAGACTGTTTAACCATACATTTTTGACGTTTAAACGTCACTTTACTTTAATCATCCTTTATAAATAGGTAAACCCCCAAATCTCTTGTTATACTAAAAAGCTACCAAGATGGAGCAACAATATATGTATAGAAAGGTAATTGAAGTATGACAAAATATAGTTAACGATATCACAATTATTTATATCAACAAGGCCTTTAAAAACAAATCAGGTGTTCGAAGTATACTACCAACAAAAATAAGTGCGAAGATTAGGAAAAAAGAGAAAATATTATAAAAATTAAAACATTTTCACGGTACGCAACAAAATGAGCCCACTTCCTGTCACGAAGGTATTATCCTCTGAAAAAATGCTTTAACATAAGCCGACAAAATCTTCTGTAACGGCGTGAAGATACCTCAAATCCCCGATTCCTCTTTAAAAAGGTCAATTGTAATGAATTCGTTTTAAAAAAGTATACTCTGGCTTTTTTTGTGCAGATAAAGGGAGATTACTTTGTTAAGGCGAAAGCGTCAGGATATCTTGCGAAAATCATATTTTCTTTTTTTTTGCAATTTGCAGGTCTGTATCGGGCTGTATGTTGATCAAAATATGATTGGCGGCCGTAAAAAATATTTATTTACAGAATTATAATAATAATCATTTATTTGCAGACATTGAAGTCCATAGAATTAAATTAGTTCACATTGACACATAAAATAACACGATACACACACACTTAAAAACACACACATTTTATTTTATCTTTATTACTATTATGTTATTATTAACATAATAGTAATAAAGATAAAATAAAATAAATGCACGTACAGCTATCTAAGCAACCTGTATGTGCAGTCTCACCTATCGACCAAGCATCGGGCAGTCCCACCGGTCACTCAATGCTCTCAACATGCCGTGGGTGCTGGTATCTGTTCTATGCCGGAGAGAAGCGCATCGTTTTCGAATAATGGCATAGAAGTTATCCACTCTCGCATCGGCAAACATACCCGAAGCGCTACAATACCGCGGCAGCCCCACAAGCATCCTGAAGGCATTGTTATACTGTACACGCACCCTGCGTGTACAGTATAACAATGCCTTCAGGCTGTAAGCCTTCTGCGTATACTTGACCCAAAGGCTGCAGGTGTAAAAAGTCTGACTATGTACAACTACATGACTAATGTCGAAAGAAATAAAATTATGATAAAAAAATAAGTTTTTTTTTATCAGAACTTTTGCCAAAACGTGATATGTTTTATGCTAATTCTATTGATCATTTAATATAGTTTCAAAGCTATTCTAATATTCAAAGCTTATTTCGTGAATCGGGTGAAGTGATCACGCCACACAAACGAGGTGTGATTAAATTCTATGGTCCGTCAGCCAGGCACTCACAAAATAGTAAGTTTTTGACAGCTAAAATACTAGCTTTGAAATTATATAAAATGATCAATAGAATTAGCATAAAAAATATTATTAAAATCTCGATTATGATTGTAAATGGTTGCTTGGTCAATCACTATTATCAGGTGGGATGACACTGACAGCTCACTCCACGCTCATGAAATTTCACGCGTATGAAATGGCAGGCAGAAGCTCCATAACATCAAAAAATGAATCATACCTTAACTAAAAATAATCTCATGAATGTTTTAATTTACTTAAAACATTAAAGAGTGACAATGGCGCCGATTCCCTTTGTTTACAAACTAAACTAAATTTAAGTTCAGTGCATCTTTTTCTTTTTATTTCATTAAGAAAAGCACAGAAGATAAATATTAGTTTAGTCCTGTCAAATTAGTCAGCGCCTGACGCAAATTGACGTAATTTTAGTAGTCAATTTTTTAATCAAGTGTAAACTTCTCTATGGTGTATTTCACTAGTGACAATAGTGACAATAGTGACAACAATATATTTTTTAAATTTTTTAACGGTTCCCCACACTAAGAATTTCTCCTGTATGGTGGGTGCGTTTACAAATATTTAAACTACACGAACAGCCTGACCTGGAACAACTACTTGTAGGTCATACAAACATTTGTTCCGTGTGGGAATCGAACCCGCGACACGCAGCGCAGCAGTCAGCTTAACCACTGCGCCAACCATGCCGTCAACTGTCATAAATTGTAAACGTTTTGTCTCACCCTTTTAACCCTACATTGACAACCGTACAGGTGCAGTTTCGTTCACCAAAAATTGGCATTGTGAAAGTCTTAGCAGTCGCTCGCTTGGTGGCTCTCAAGATTATCAATCAATATGTTGATACGATCATACGACGTTTACTATCGCGAAAATGTTGTTGTTCCCTTCCTGAAGTGGCCCTTTATTATTTTGTCGCCCACTGAGCCACTGACCGACATTCATTCTTTATTAGTTTTTTTTTTTTAACTACATTTTTATTCATTGCTTTTTTTTTTGTAGGTTTATTATTTAGATACTTACTTAGTTTGTTGCTCCTAAAAATAGACACCGCCGAAATATTTCAATTACATAATCTCTGTTGTTTATGATAGAAAGGCCCATGTTTTTAGATGTCGTTTCATAGCGTTACTTAAACTAAAATTGCTGTTAAAATACTTACAGGTTTAAAAGAAGAAATAAATTAGAATGTTTTTATTTCCGTCCGCGTCATTATTTTAGATTTCTAAGCTCTTTATTTTAACTTTAATAATGCTTGAATAAACCTTCAAAGCCTGCAAGACATCTTAAAGGCCCTCTATACAATAGGGAGGTGAAAAGGCTTTACGTTAACGCCCATCTGGCCTCTTCGTAAACAAAAGGTCCATCACAGCTCACTTACCCATGAATAAACGATTCAGTGTGGCTGCAAGGGACGTTATGCCCGAAATACACGAGGCTACGTTCTCAAGCCAGGACAGTAAGCAAGAGTTAGTAAGTTATACTCCATTGGTTTAGTTAATTAACAAAAGGTAAATAAATTCTGAAAAAGATGTTTAGATGACACTTTCTTGTTCAAAAATACAAACGAAATTAAATTTATTTTCGATTTTTACGAAAGCTTCCTCTTTTATTAGTGTGTTAAACTTTATCATTTATTCTTAAGCTACTCTTCGTAGAGGTAACTGCTTGAGTATTTTTTTTTAGTTAGATAATAATAACATTATTCTGTAATCTGTCTTAAAGAGCCCAAAAAGGCAGGTTTACTAAACATTTACAAAAATACGACGAATTAGATAACGTTGCTAAATTGAAGAGTACACTGTGACGTAGCGTGACAACTGATGTGACAGTTATTACGTTTAGTCGGTTTCTTTTGTTTAGTATACATTAATTCAAAACATTGCCGTTATCGTGTGAAACTTTTGAAGTTTTCATTTAGAATGCCTAATTATATTATAAAATAACTTCGTTAAAAGAGCGCGTGAATAGGCTTTGGTGAATAAATAAAATTATTTTAAAATTTGTAACAAAAGGTTTAGCACCCATTAATCACGTTTTTTTGTTTAGATTTAGATAATTACCTAAAACAAATGGAGTACAGTAACTCTGGCTTAGTGTATACAGAACTAGCTTTATTAACGATTTATAAAAATAAAAAAATATTTTCAGGTAACAAAGACCCATACATAAATACCTTAACTTAAGTATACATATAACAATTGTATTAGTAAATAAAATTTTAAAACTATGTTATTACCACTTAGTTGCACTAAGTCTTTGTGCGCTCCGGTGGCACTTGTCCGCGAAAGCGGCGGAATACCAAATCCTGTGGCCAAAAGCTTTCTTCCATCACCTGATGCAGGTAGCAAGTTGGTATGCGCAACACAAACGCCTTAAAATTTACGTTGCGATGCGACTCCAGCAGCTGCACTCTCGGCGCGTACTTCAGCCTTTGGTGCACGTACTTCAAGATGTCTTCCGTCGCTGGTGTAGCGGAGACGGGAAATATACACCGGGGTATTCGACTTCGCAGTACGCAGTTTTTCATTGGGCTTGTAACCTAGCCTCTCAAGCTAGGAGATAGTAGCACCCCACCACACGGTATAATACATTGGATTATGTACTAGCTTCATGTGGCCGGCAAAACTTACTGACTTAAATTATTTGGCATCATGTAAACGACACATCAGGAAAACATCGTGAGAAAAAGTTTGAAGACGTGTGACATCCACCAATTGGGACCGCGTGGTGGATCTCTCACCGAGAGGAGGGCTGCGTCCCAATAGTGGGAACATTATAGGCTGATTATCCTAAATAACAGTAGTATGCGTCCAGCTAAGACGGCAAGCCAGGATGGTGTACCGAGGTTCTAGCTTGCTATTCTTTTTTTTTAGGCGCGCGTGGAACACAACGCGCGTCGACCCAGGCCTGGCCCTTATAGGACGGCGAACTGTCTATTGCCGCCGTCCGCAAGCCCACGCCTACGGTGGCCGGGAGTCAGCTCTTGACTCCCGACGACCAGGGCGTCTCCTGCGGTGACTAGGGGCATGAGGGCGCAAAGATTGCCTCTCCCTCACGCGTTCCGCCTCCTCCTTCGCAAGCATTCAATTCATCAATCGAGTCTCGATTAAACTCGAGAGGATATTATACTCTCCAGTTTAATTAACACTAGCGTTTGCCCGTGGCTTCGCCCGCGTGGAGGTCGGAAATTATCCCACAGAAACGTATTACCGGGATAAAAGTATCCTATGCGTTAATCCAGGTTATAATAAACTATATGTGTGCCTTTCATCCAAATCTTATTAAAAGCATAATACTAATCATTGAAACACTATCGTGAATTCATGCAAGCCTAGTACTTTTTGTTAGAATTCTGCTCAGAAAGTCGGGTCATATTTCAATCATGTTTCGAAATACACGTAGCGCCATCTAGCGTCCTAAAGCAATAGTGACCGCCGAAAGTCATTGTTCTTTTCCTCGGGAAAACTATTTTTTTTCTGGATGAAAGGTAACCTATGTCCTTTTCTAAACCCCTAACCCCCGAAGCGATCATCATGAAAATTTGCATATACGTTTATATGTAAAATTTCACGATGATCGATTCGGTGGATTAGGCGTGAAAAGGTAACAAACAAACAAAGTTACATACGCATTTATAATATTAAGTTAGGATTAGGATTTGAAGCTGATACAAAGTTCCATTTGATAAACAATAAATTGACTAACAATAGAAATAGTAAAATTTAGGTTAAACCGACGAAGCCACAACGCCCAACGGTCAAGACAGGTATTGATATATCACATGCATAAACGGCTCTTGACCGCCGATGAATCATAAATGATGCATTGCTTGACGACGCGTTCATAATTTAATACCAAATATGAACGCGAGTTGCAGGTTAACTGCATGCTATTCGTGTACTAAATTGTTTTTTTTTCTTTGTGTTTAGAGATCAAATGGAAATCTTTAAGGTCCGGCACAGTCGTCCTTGCTTATTTATTTTCTTTATAAGACTTACAGCTAAACAAAACAGGATTCAAATAATAAATGTGAGTGTCACCCAATTAGAAGTAATCCCTTTTTAATAACAGAATAATGAGAAAGAGTCTGTGACCATCACAGACATGCCCAAAAAAGAAAAAAAAAAACTATGGAACATCAAAGCCAAAAACCAAAATCGTTTAGGTAAGGTTTATTACATATAAATTCTGTTTACAAATAAAACTGTGGAGGATTCCTGAATAAATAGATTAGCTAGTTTGATTAATAATACGATTAATAATACGATGTACTAGCTATAAGACTGATTCATTTATAATTTATTTGCTGTAATTTGATTGGTAACTTAGTTTATAGTCGTGATCACAGATCGTGATCATAGTGTGTTAAACGCTATGATTGGACACGATTACGGCTCAGGTCCGTACATATCGAAACCTTTCGGGAACCAAAAGAGAAAAGGATAGTTTTATTGGAATGAATGATGTAATAGAGCATAGGATACACACTGCTTGTGCCCATGTAGCTGGGGTATAAATATAGGCGCATTTTTAAAATCGTCACTGTAATTCCGATCCAGCCTGTCCCTTGTTGCCCTCTCCCAGCAACGCCCTAAGCCGATGTCCGTACCCCACAGCGGGTGCCCTTAGCTTGTATTCGCTTAGTTTTTAAGTATTTTCAAGTCCTGACTGGAGGCCTTCATTTATTGAGAC
Source organism: Eremobia ochroleuca (assembly GCA_949629135.1). Taxonomy (NCBI): domain Eukaryota; kingdom Metazoa; phylum Arthropoda; class Insecta; order Lepidoptera; family Noctuidae; genus Eremobia; species Eremobia ochroleuca. The sequence continues at coordinate 14,943,589 of OX451395.1, read as the reverse complement.
ATCTACAGGCAAACCCGGTTAAGCTATTGACCACCTCATAGGTTGAACTGCGAGATGCCATTCAAAAAATAAAAAAAGTAATCGTCAATAGTTCTCAGCGCTTCTTGTGATAAATGATAAATGATTTATTTTCTGTAAGTAGTCAATCATATTTTTTTTTAAACTAGATGAGGTCGGCGTTTCCTATCTGACTACTCTGAGCAAAAAGGCCGAAACAAACTCAGAGGTCACAGTCTCTTTTAAAGTCCAGACAGAATCTTGCTCAGATCATGTGAAGACCATGTAGATTGGTGTCTGCAATGGTCTTTTGAGAACCACATAGATGTATATTACTACTTAAGATAACAGTGTTAGAAATATATCAACATCCAAAGTCTGCAAGTATTTCCACCAACCCAGCAAATGGTGTACATACTGTACACTTGTAATGCCCGAAGACTTAAGCGTTAGTTATTTTCTTAGACGTCTGTTATTTTGAAGTCCCACGTAATAGGGGCGACCCTATTTGCGACGAATATACAATATATTATATTTATCAACAAACTCGAAACTCATGACACTCATTCTGTTTGACGAGGTAATGAAATAATACTCCCATAATACTCCAATTTAACGCTAAATAATCTCATAAAGCACGCTTCATTTATTATGGGATAAAACACTATTTACTGTGTGGAAATGCCCTAGTAAATTGTTCTCACACGTTGTTCACAGTATATGGCTACAAAATTTCATTATAATTACCCGTTTTAAGGATTAATGTGCTTTTGCTGTAGTTATACCGTTCATTGTTGGTTTTAATGGCTGTGAAGCTAAGAAGGGTCGAAATTAGAAGACATTGTTTTAAGACTATTTTTTTTTTTGTTAAATTTTCACTGTCCCTATTCGAAACAATAACCCACTTTGTATAGGCTTAAGACTTTGAATGACACAAATAATTTATAGATTACCAATCCGCATTCAAATGTTTGATAATTCCACTATGATTTAACACATTTCAGTTGCGCGAGTTCCACATAAAATCTTGCTCGCTCTATAATACCTACCTACTTGAGATGATGATACAGCGTAACTATGTGACATAAGAAGCATAGTATGTATCTGACTAATGCTCTTATTTCATCAACATTTCCACAGCACCCAAAAAACTCATCAAGGAATTTTTGACACAGCCTAGCTTGTCATATTCACACAACAAAATCCCTGAGGCTCCATACCGTATAATTACTAAGCCGACAAAATTAAAACACGCCCGTACAATGTACGTATCATGCTATCTCAAGGAACAAGCATTCTCCATCCAAAAGTATTCGGAGCAAAAGCAAATGACAACACGTTTAATGTGGTGCCCGCATTCCGAACTTTTTCCGTCATATAGCACCGGGGACTTGGTGTTCAGTAAAGTTAATATAGGAGAGTTAATATGTGCTGCTAAATTGATATACGTACCTACCTATGTAAAAACAGGATTAAAGCTGCGGGTTCACTAACGTAGATTCAAGATAAAGCAGCGTCTAGAAAGTTGGCGTCTTAGTTATGGTACGGAACTTCCCTTTCCGTGTTTGTCTTATAGGCATTGTTTTCAATAGCCTTACTTGGAGATTTGGCGGTAGTAAACAGAAATCCGAAATGGAAGTATTTATTTTATTTCATATTCTATATTTAAATTATTATAATTTATAACAACACAACTGACTATTTACACTTGGTACTACAAAATTAAGCCTAACTAGCTTGCTTTAAATATCTACAAAAACAAAAAGGACATCACTTAGGAGTAAAAAAAAAATGGAAACATGTACAATATCATCATTGTTGTTCTGTAAAATCCCACCGTGAAAACTAAGGTGAAATGAAGTGAGAGAGTCAAACATTAGCAAGTAAGAATCTCTCCGTGAAAACATAAGAACAATGAGCTTAAAGTGAGCTGTCATTCCACCTGATGCTAGGGATTGGCACTATTGACAGCTCACTTCACCTGTTTTCACAGTGAGTTTGTTACAGAATACTTCAGCTGGTGAAAAAACAGCATACTTCACCTTAGTTTTCAGGTGAGATTTTTACAAAACAGGCCGACTGTCATCCTACCTGACGCTAGGGAATCTAGAGATTGACAGCTCACTTCAAACCCACTTCACCTAGGTTTTAACGGTGAGATTTTACAGAATAGTACTACAGATAAATGTAGTTTATATTTATATAAACGCATTTAAAAATATAGCATTCAAAAGGATACTTACCAGTCGCATTTAGGAACGAAGATGAATGATTTAATAAAAATCTTAACTATTATCCAACTCAGCGAACCATCTTCATTACACAAATCACCAACGATTAAAAAGATTTCATGAATTCTCGAGTACTCTTTACTCCAGATTGGATCCACTAAACTTCACCCGGATATAACGAGTCTCATTATAGTTTGCTTTTTAGTACTTAATCAAGGGGCACTTCAGTAAACAGTTTAAGTGAGACTTTACCATAGACCATAGAATTGCAACGCCAGAAGCGTCAAAAAATTCGCAGAAAGTCCGTTGAGTGCTTCATTTCTGACATAGGCCGCCTTTGAAGCCGTCCGTTTCTACAGGGTGGAATGGATGGTTTCTAAAGGGTGGATCGACGTGCAAATTGTAACCTTGAATTCAGCACATGGTACTAGACCCCCTAAAAAATTTGCTGTTCAATACATTTTGACCTCGTAGGTATTTCATTTTGTGGCTAAGTAATAACAGCCCCACGGGTCGATCAATCAGGTTAAGCTACGCTTGCCGTGGTTGGTCCGTAGATGGGTGACCATCTATACATATGTATGTATAGATGGTCACCCATCTACGGACCAACCACCAAGACCCATCCGTGCCTCGGAAAGCACGTTAAGCCGTTGGTCCCGTCTGTCATTCGTGGATCTTTGACAGTAGTAACGGCTCGTCAGAAGCCCGAAAGTCTGACAACCAGTCTTACCAAGGGGTATCGTCTTACCCACTCAATGGGTTCTGGAGGTCAGATAAGCAGCTATTTAAAATACTGGTACTCAGCTGTATCCGGTTAGACTGGAAGCCGACCCCAACATTGTTGGGATTAGACTAAGCACATGATGAGGTATTGCACTTTTCTGTGATGTAACTGTTTTTTTTTTTTTTTTACCGACGGAAAATTTCTACGCTAGGGGTCTAGAATCAATTGCTGAATTCAGGGTTACAGTTTGCTCTTCGATGTCTCTGTCACCTAATCTACGTAATTAGTATTGTAGTGCAAGTAAAAGTTCAAACACTGGATTACCCACAAACAGAAAAGTTACTTGAAGAATAATACACGTGATAATTAAATATAAGACTGGTTTACATCCGTCACCTCACACATCAGGTCTAGTTGAAAAGCAGCGTCAGACACCAGTTGTCTGGCATTTTTGCTGAACTGGGCCTTTTTGGCGCAGCCGTGAGGCACACTTTCCTGCTAATTTAATTTTATTACTTCGGACTCTACACTTTTTTATTTGATTTTTATTTGTTGTGTCGCTTTTAGTTTGTGCTAAATTAATGTTTTTATTTTTTTTCCTTTGATTTTCTTTAAAAAGTAATTTTGGCAAACAAACTCGCAGATATAACCCAAAGTCCTCCAGTTCTGAGTTGAGCTGCACGATTTTTGACAAATGCGTGCACTGACTGGACAGGTCCGCTCAATCTGTGTGGTTCTTTACTCAAAAGACCATTTCAGACACCAATCTACATGCTCTTCACATTATCTGACCAAGATTATGTCTGGACTTTAAAAGAGAGTGTGACCTCTGAGTTTCTTTCGGCCTTTCTTCTCAGAGTAGTCAGATTGGAAACGCCAACCTCATCTAGTTTAAAAAAATATGATTGACAGGTAAAAGTGTTTGTATAAACCTATTTACAGAAAATAAATAATTTATCATTTAGCATTAGTCCAGTCACCAAGCACAACCGCTCACACACACACTCACCACTCAAGAACATGCATGCACTAAATTCCATTCATTTTATTTTAATTTTATTGCATACATTGTCAGTGTCCAAAAACCAGGTGAAGACAAAATTACACAGGTACCACCTAGTTCAGGAGTCTGGGCTTCAAGTGAAAATTTTACACCATTTTTATGTCAATAAAAAAATTTTGTTATTGAAGTGAACACTTCTTTAGCATCGTTGTGATTTGAACTCAATGAAACGAAAAAGCAACAGTAAAAAGAGATAAACACATACATCTATAGGATTTAACGTGCGAGAGAATGAGATAGAAGGCATTATATAGTGTTTCTTATATTTGTGATCTCCTCTTTGTGCGCTGTCCGTACCCTCTCCCATATTCAAACGTTCGGGAATATTCGTAAGTCTTCGTAGATTGTCGGTACTGCTCTGGACGCCTTCAAGCAGAAACCTAATAACATTTTTGAAGGTTTCACTTCTATCGTGTAAGAACTGCACACATTTTTTAAAAAAATCATTAAATGCTTGATTTGTATGGAACGTGTTCACAATGTCGCGTCTAGGCATCGGCGGGTACCGAGGCATCTCTATGCTCTGTGGACTTCACTGAATTCTTGCTTCGTAAAGTGATACTACAAACTTAACTTGTACCAACTGTTTGGTCTCTTTGAGATCCTTTCAAATGAGGTTTCTCTATTAACAGTTTAAGATGAATAGCGCAGTAATACCTTTCAGGTTTCTTACCGTTTTATGTTTTCCAATGAATAGGAATGTCAGTAGTAGTAAACTTAGCCTTCTTTTCTGTAGAATCCAATTTACTAAGGCTTTGTAAAAATAGCTAAGGGTTATAAGAAAATTGAAGTCTACCGTAACTGCTCTGATAAATAAGTTAAAGCCAGGTATTTGGCTTAGTGCCTTTTTTGTGGAGCGTACGGTGTTATGGTCTTCAACTGCATTTAATCAAACAATTAAATATGAAGAAACTGACAGTCATTTATTTATATTATACATTAAAAACTGGCAGGTAAACAAAGATTTTGGTCTAGTCCAAAATTTTAGAACGACGATGTATAAGAGAGTGCAATATTTATGGAACTTTCAACATATAACCACTCAATACCTTCATCGTATGTGTTGAATACCAATTTCAGAAGGCCAATCCCCGTAATTAAAAACGTTCAAAATCTAATCGCAATTTCCTCTCGGCAAAAACTATGTCAAAAACTTATCAAAAATCTAGGGAATGTAGGGAAAATGTAGGGGCAGATTGACACTGAGATCAGAATGTGAACGTTCTTAAAATTACGAGAATAATTGACCTCTTGATGTCAATCACGTAATAATTTAATTCAAAAGGAATATAATTGTAATATTCCACAGCTATAATTACAGAGGAGTCATTGGACCTCCATTTCTAAAATTAGAACTTTGCCCTGGAACTCAATTGGATGGAAAAAATGTGTCTGTCCATTGACATTCTTAGGAAACAATTCTGGAATTAATTCGCCCGGAAAATTAGAATTGGTTACCATCCAGCTGTTGTAATTCATTTTGGAGTTCTGCCTCACCTTTGTTTAATGAATCAAATAAAATTCTGACGAGGAAGTTTTTTTTTTAAATCTTGTTTACCTTTTCCAGTCAATGTCTTTGACTATGTCGCAGCTTATTGGATTTTCACGTTTTATACTTATTTGGTTCGAGGCAGCTCATTTAAGGGATGACTTTTAAAGGTAGGATGTTACTTCTTACCCTTTTTAAAGGTAAATTTTGACGAAATCATTTATAGACAGTAAATTTTTAGTTTATGGTTTTGGCTGGAAGGAAAATACATAGTGGACCACCCTTTGTTTTTATTTTTCTTTAACTGCATCCACGAGAAGATAAGAAAGAACACATAACATTAAAGTACCTACTAATGCATTATCTCTCTCATTAGTAAAAATATACTACTATGAAATATAAATTCCACAAGCAATATACTGAACTTTGAGCTTCGAGAAGTTGGAGCCGTGTCACAACACGAACTTCAAGTCCTTCGTGGTGCGTGTTCCGACACATCATCTCGAGAAGTTCCTCAAGGAACAGTTCTGGCCGAAAGGTATTGGGTATCGCCGGTTTCATGGCCGGCTACATGACACCAGTCAGCGAAACACGACGCCGACACTTCGGGTGTAGTAGTTTTACTTTGTTATTTTGTATATATTTAGAGTATTTTTATATTATTATAGTATTGTATTTGTGATACTTTTTTATGTATTAGTTTATGAGTATTCTTAAGTTTGTAGTAAGTAGTATACAACGTGTAACGTTACATGCGCAAAACCAGAAAATATTTTTATCAGAATAACGAGCAGAATTAATTGAACCACTTTTTAATATAGGCCACACTTTTCAAAAAATCTTCATTATAAACGTTGCTGTGTCTATTTATTAATAGGTCAAGTAAGCCAATGTGAGCGCGGCGCAGCGGCCCGGTGACGACTCCTCCCACGGTAAAGCGTCGTTGCAGATGCATGAAACGATCAGAATGGCCAGTAAAACTAAAACAGCACATAAAACCTTTACAATTTTTTAATGACTTATTTTCTCTCTGAAATAGGTCAATTGAATTAAAAATCAGTTAGGGTGTCTGAGGTTTTGCGCATTTAACGTTACACGTTGTATATTGTTTTTTCTATGGGCCCTAGTTGCCTGAAATAAAGGAATAAATCAATATATTTGCCTTAAAACGTATAAAGCACTTTAACCTTGTCTTGGTTACATAACACGTTCATATACCTACCTACATAGATGACGACATAACATCAGATTATATCCTCCCAGTGTGAGTAATGTCAATGACGTATTAATACAGCTTGTATTAGAAATGTGGGTGTGGTAGGTACAGCATCAAAATGAACAACGTTCTCTGGTGAAGCGTCACTGCCCTTTTCAATGTAAAAAATTAAATAATAACATTTTAGGATTTTTTCCTATAATATAATATGTTAGTATTTCAAATAAAATATTTTAACTTCTCAATCGATGAATCCTCGCACCAATATTTTTTACCGCAGCGCCCATGTATCGAAACTTTCTTGAGTTTTCTCACTATGGCCGATAGATGGCATTGGCGACAGTGAGCTTCCCGCGCTCGTTCTGAGACATTGCGGATGCGCGGCACTCCGCTTTTTAAAAATTCCTTTTTTGGTGAAACCTTGATGATACTCGTAAAATAAATGGACCTGCATCTGTGCTTCATTGAGAACTTATAGTGTAGTGTAGATTTTTGGAGTTTTAACCATTCCACCGGTGGATTTAAGAAGATTTTGCTCGCCGGCCGGCAGCCTATACCTACAAGCCTTCACGCGCGCATGAACGAGGTATCTTCCCATCTCCCTGGGTCTGAGTGGGATCTCTGGATTGTCAAGGTACGTGGGCATGTTTTGCTACTAATAATTATTTGGTATTACTTTCTCGAGGATTCATCAATAGGGAAATTGATTTTATTTTGAGGTTCGCCATTAAACTTTTTTTCTCATAACCTTCCTAAAGGTGCAGGCTATTTACACGCCTCACCATTCTCCATGGCACCAACATCGTAATCGCGAAAAAATAATCAGCATGTACATTTGGGTCGAGTGGGTATAGAAGTTTTGTATGGGACGTTTGATATTTTTCTAGCGATTAGGAGGTTGGTATCGTAGAAAGAGGTGTTCAGTTTGATGATCTGCACTTCAACTTTAAATATGATCACACCTTCTCCACCACTCCGATATATTATATATACTCTGGACTTGCAATATTTGCAGATGATACGAACGCCATAATCGTGTCGCCAAACTTAAATGAGTTAACAGAAAATGTAAATATGTGTTTAAAGAATCTTTCTACTTGGTTTACAGCAAATAATCACACGAATTTTTTGATGCCCAATGAGCTCCTGCCTTTTCTTTATAAATATTTTTTTTTTTTTTTTAATTTTTTCAATTTTTTTATTTTTTTATTTTTTAGTATTAATTAGGTATTAGTTGTTATTTGCTTAGTTATTATTTTAATTTACAGAAATAAATAATCAATAATATTATCAAGGCGAAAGTTTGTGAGTGTGTGTGTGTATGTTTGTTACTTCTTCACGCTCAAACGGCCGGACCGATTTTGATGAAATTTGACACACAGATAGTTTATAACCAGGATTAACATATAGAATACTTTTCGTACCGATATTAATACGGGATCGAGACTTATGCGGGTGAAGCCGCGGGGCTTAGTTAGTTTAATAATAAACGCAAATAAAACCCATGTTATGTTGTTTAAAACAACGTCACATAACAACGATAGTATAGACGTCATGCTCAAAAGGGATAATATTGGACTAGTAAACGAGTTTATATAGATTCCCTATTAAATTGGAAAAAAGAGCTCACCGCCATTGATTCCTCAATATCTTCAGCTTGTTAAGCGCTAAGAAGCCTCAGGGTAGATATTTATCGAAGGCAGCCAATAGTAGTATATTATGCATTGGTAGAATCCAGGTTACGATACAGCATTATGTTTTTGAGGAGCAGTTACGGGTATAATTGCCAAAGAGCATTCATACTACAGACACGTGTATTATGAAGGATTGTCAGAATCCCACAACGAGAGTCATATAGATAATATTTAAAAAATTGGTATACTAACACTACCGAGTTTATATGTTTTAGTACTATTCAGCCACCTTGCAAAATACATACACGAGCACAAATCATAAGAATAACGTGAAATTAGACAGAACACTACAAGAAAAGTTATAAAAAATATTATAAAATTGCACCTAAACTTAATACTCGTACTGATAAACATTGCTCTAAATCTCAAGCAGTAGAATTATTTAATAGGTTGCCTACTGACTTAAGTTCTTTGAATTACAAAGGTACGAGTACTCTTTTCAAAACTACACTTAAAGCCTTTTCGTTAAATAAATGTTTATATTCTTTACTCAATTGGTGACAAATGATTGTAAATAGTTTTAATATTTAGTAATTTACCTTCTTGTACCTTCCATTTACTTATTCAACACATTAAGTATACAACACATAAAGAATAGATGTATAATCTTTTGACATAATAATTATTTACTATCTATTGACATAATAATTAACATATGTTATTGATTATTTTAGTGAAATTTACTGGTTGAAATTCATAATTTATTATTTTTAGCTGTAATAAATTAATTAATGTACCACATAATTCAAGCACAATGCGTATTGTTATATGAATAAATAAATAAATATGCTGTCCTATAATACGAGAATTGTATGCGAAACGGATTGCAACACGATATGAAGACGGGATCGAATGCTCTTGAACAATAATCAAGTATGGAGTAGTGCGCACACAACTAATACTCTACTCGTAATCGATTGGTTTGAGCGGTATGCAAAGCTGAGATTATTGTTAGCAACTTGTATATATGCTAATGTTATCCATGGAGGGTTGAATGGGTGATTTAAATAGGTAGCGGAATTTGTCGTAGTATAGTTGACTGGAAAAGGATGCCTGGATGGATTTGTGGGAGGCCTTTGCTTAGCAGTGGAAAAACCGGTAAAAAACCGGTTGAGGGTTCCGTACCGTTATATATATATTATATTTTTTTTATTTCAGATTTTTCTCTATGCAAACTTCGGAGATAATTTGATTTGATTTGATTTTTCATCAAAAGTGGAAAAATAGCCGCCCCAAAAAAAAAAATGTTTGAGAATGTGCAAACAGCACTCTTTCATATGTAACCCCATATAGAAGCCGAACTTCGAATTTTTAAGACCCTTTTTCAGTCCCAGTTGGAAAAAATAAATATATTTGTTTTTCTTTCTTATTTACAAAATAGTTGGGCAAACGTCATCTAAAACTACTCCAAATTTCAAGTTGATAGCACTAGTCGTTCTTGAGATATCTAGCTATGACAGACTGACATAAAGACTGAGTCGCACCATAAGGGTTCCTTTTTACAATTTTGGTTCGTAACCCTAAAAAGGTAGACCATCCCTGTCTGTAGTTAGGAAAAAGTAAAAAAAAAAGAACAGGTAAATTCAGCCAGAGAACTAATGATTGAAGTAGAAGAGTGTGTGAATACATAATCAGCCTTTAACATTCCCACTGGTGGGATACAGGCCTCTTCGTTTTGAGAGGTAGTGGACCAGGCGGGCCCAGTGTTGGTAGATGGGCACTCGTGCACATGTCTTAGAATTCCAAATTTCAAGTTGATAGTATTAGTAGTTCTTGAGATATCCAGCTATGACAGACTGACATAAAGACTGAGTCGCACCATAAGGGTTCCTTTTTACAATTTCGGTTCGGAACCCTAAAAAGGTAGACCATCACTGTCTGTAGTTAGTAGAAAGTAAAAAAAAAAAGAAAGTTCAATTCAGCCAGAGCACTAATGATTGAAGTAGAAGAGTGTGTGAATACATAATCAGTCTTTAACATTCCCACTGGTGGGATACAGGCCTCTTCGTTTTGAGAGGGATTGGACCACGCGGGCCCAGTGTACCAACACTGGGCCCGCGTGGTCCACTCCCTCTCAAAACATGTGAACTCGTGCACATGTCTTCGAATTTTTGGTTCACGTTCAATTTTTCACATGCCGGTTTCCTTACGTTTTTAAATAATAACAGTCGCACAGGTCGATCGATCAGGTTAAGCTACGCTTGCCGCGGTTGGTCTGTGTATGGATGACCATCTTTTCATACCGAGACCCCTCCGTGCCTCGGAAAGCACGTTAAGCCGTTGGTCCCGGCTGTCATTCGTAGATCTTTGACAGTCTTTACGGATAGTCAGAAGCCCGAAAGTCTGACAACCAGTCTTACCTAGGGGTATCGTATTACCCAGTAACTGGGTTGTGGAGGTCAGATAAAATACTGGTATTCAGCTGCATCCGGTTAGACTGGAAGCCGACCCCAACATAGTTGGGAAAAAGGCTAGGCAGATGATGTTCAATTTTTCACATGCGGGTTTCCATACGTTTTTCTTCACCGTTTTGAGAGCAGTGGTGATGGAATTATAATTTACACAAGAGAAAGTGCCTGCCTGGATTCGAAACCACGACCTGCGATTCGCAATTTAGGGCTATTAGCACTGGGCCATAACTGTTTATGTGTGTGAATAAAAAGCCTAAAAACTACATAATTATATGAAGAAAAAAAAAATAGATTCTAATACCTATTTTATTTTTTTAATGAATCATTCATTTTATAGAGGATACTCGTAAAACAAGTAACTGGCAAAGGTGCCCAGAGTATTATACATTCCATAAAAAGACTACGAGTAAAATTGACCTACAAAATGTAATCAGTTGTGTTAATATAGCTAAAGCAGAAAAAAAAACAGCAAAGCTATGATATTAAAAGCGTCTTCAAAACCGAAATATATTTCTCTTACTTATAGCTCTTTTAATTTCATTTTTAAACGGGAAAGAAAAAGACATACCTACTTAATTAATTTTGCCAGCTAACAAATAAATTAATTTATATTCATCCCTCTAAATCCTCCTATTTGTCAAGTTAATTCTCACTAAAGGGTTGTTTTTAAAACAGACAATCTGCCATTTATATCTGGACTAAAAGTAGAAGATGAACGGTTTATTTGAATGATGCTTGTTTTAAAATCATTTGTTAGCTTTTTGTAGTCTTCCGTCAAGGCGGTTTAAGATAATACGAGGTGGAGAAAGAGGAAAAGAGGAAAAAGACATTTAAATATACAGAGTAGAAAGGACATAGACACGCAAACTGTAACAATGAATTCAGTAAATTATTCTAAACACCCTACAATAGACACTTTTCTATGAAACAGCTTTTTTTTTAGAAACTACCAAACATTTTGACGCTGGAGGATCCAGAATCGTGTACTGAATCAATGGTTAGAAATTGCACGTCGACCCCAGCTATCCTATATATTTAAATATCTTTGTCTTTCGTAGGTACAGGGTTTTGTCAATGACCCAAAACATACACTTCTCTTCACTAATGTAAGGTAACAACACACAACACTAAAAATGCAAAATTCGTAGCTATAGATTCAGGCCACATTTCATATTGCCACTAAAATACTCGGAGATATCGTCTGGCACCAGGGACGATATCTCCGAGTATTTTTATTACAAACTAGCTGACCCGATACGCGTTGTCTTGTCTAATCAATAGTTCATACAAAAATCCCGTAAAAAAAAGACTTTAAGTTTTTCCCAATTTTCCGGGAAACTTTTCCAATCGTTCTTTCCTTAAAGACCTAATTCAGACTACTATAAATATTTTAACCAAAACAAAACGAAATCGGTCCAGCATTTCTCAAGTGATGCACCTACCAACTGTGTACGAGAAAATGAATTATCTTCATAATCATTTTTTTCGTGATTTTTTTCCCATGTTAATAGTTATTCTGCTATTCGGGGTGGAGACAAATCCAACAAATCAAACATCTATAAATGAAAGAAGTTATAAATGGTGTAACTAACCCGATATTGTTTTATTTATACAACGTGTAACGTTAAATGCGCAAAACCTGAAAATAGTTTGATCAGAATAACGAGCAGAATTAATTGAACCACTTTTCAATATAGGTCACATTTTTCAAAAAATCTTCATTAAATCGTTGCCGTGTCTATTTATTAATAAGTCAAGCAAGCCAATGTCAGCGCGGCGCAGAAGCCCGGTGACGACTCCTCCCTCGGTGAAGCGTCGTCGCAGACGCAAGAAACGATCAGAATGACCAGTAAAACTAAAACAGCACATAAAACCTTTACAATTTTTTTAGTGACTTATTTTCTCTATGAAATAGGTCAATTGAATTAAAAATCAGTTGGGGTGTCTGAGGTTTTGCGCATTTAACGTTACACGTTGTATAGAAATCCAGGCTGTTGTTAAGCAAGTGGTAACGGCCGCGGTTTAAGGTCGTAGGTTCGAACCCAGACAGGCGTTTTACTTAGTGTAAATTATTTAATTACCTCTTGAAACGGTGAAGGAAAACATCGTGAGGAAACCGGCATGTCCTAGAACCAAAAACTCGAACGCATATGACATCTATCAACCCGCACTGGGCCTGCGTGGTGGATTACGGCCTACTCCCTCTTACCGTGAGAAGGCCTGTGTCCCAGCAGTGGGAATATTATAGGCTGATTATGATATCCCGCCTAGATCTACGGGGTAATTGTTGCGTAAGATACTAACAGTTGGAATGGCTTTAATTTTGACAGTTCAACAACATTCATTGCGTTATTAACGTTTTTGAACTGACAAATTTTTCGAATATAGGCAGGAATGGATTAGCAATATCCTTCAAAATGATTCAGATTGTAATTGATACTGTGTTACGCAATAAGGGTGCGGTTCTTTATTAGGTGTGAAAAGGACAGACAGAGTTACTTTCGCATTTATCATAATATTATGGATTGACACGATTAGAAGAAAAAACCACTGCTCCAAAGAACCAAGCCGTAAACCAAAGATGTTTTTAAATTTTGCAGCTCTTTCACTCTCTCAGTGACAAATTATTTAGGTATGACAAGCCATCGATGGGATGTCCCATAGGTAAAAATTACAAACTTCCATACAAACTTTCAATCACGTATTTAACCACTTTGGGGTATCATTTTTTTTAAATCCTTCCTTATGGCTTATTTTCGTTATGTAAGAAACTCTTGTGCAATATTTTCATGCTTTTAGAACCAGCGGTTAAAGATATGCATTATATACCAGTGAATCATATTTTTTTCCAAGCCTAATTAATTTCATCTAATTTAAAATTACAAATTATCGTGTTTGGAACCGTTTATAAAAAAAAAATTTCAATAAAACAATAATGTGTCTATGACATAATATGTAATATATGTTTTTCTGGAACAAAATACACTAATTTTACTATTTAAAATTGATTCTAAAACATGCGAATTCGGAGTAAGTTGATTAACACGTTTAAAAGACGAATACTACTGCCTTAAATAACTCAAACGAAGACCAGAATAGTGTCTATAAATTAGATAAGATCTTCACTCTCTCAGAGATTACTTATGCATGTACCTAACTGCACCTCTTGAAGGAGCTAGCTGAAACACATACTGGGTCTTAGTAGAATGCACCCGCGGTACCCGTCAACTAACGACTCTAGTAATGCAGGTGTATACTTCACTTGAACCTCGTCCATTAGACACGTACGTGTGGGGTAACCAAAACAAATATTGTTGAATATTTTTTGAGGATATATACGTATGAGGAGGTGGTAAGGTCGTATTTGGGAGGAAAAACGTATTTTCAACTCATAGTTCTGTATCCATAAAATAAGTCGGTAGTTGCGATTAATAGAAGTGCAGAAAGCCTGGTTTCTTAAGTGCTAAAAGTATAAGGTTGTAATAATTTTGTAAACAAATAGCATAGTAACACTCAAATCATATTTTACGACGTTCAAATGTGAGTTTTACTTGCCTATTTGAAATAAAAAAAATCGCCCGTATCGCTGTCAATAGGAAACGTGCCCAAAAGGCTGCCAGCATTACCACGTTGCATGGAAATGCTGATTCTTTGGCCAAAAAATAGGCCAGCGCTCTGGTCATGTGAAGAGTCGACCATCCGCTTGTCGATATCCTGAAATAATAGTTGGGCACTCGGACTCCATGGCCCTAGTGTTTCAACCCCAAACGGCTCGAACAAATAAGTTCCAAAGAGGTTGGAGTATTTGCGCCGTTCGAGGTTTTCCGCACCTGCAGCAGCCGCACCAGCACAGCCCACCGTGCTTGGAAGATGGGATGGCGCAAGGGTGTCAACACACGTTGCATCCCACACCAAAGGCCTACCTACCTTCCAAGGCATTATGGTCATTCCGTGTGGTCTCTTCCCATCGTCGCGTGCCAAGCCATTCGGTTCTAAAACAGCTGGCACCCCGGCGGTGACAAGAGCACGACGGATGATGTCATTGATGCTGGCGTGCCGTGCTATCTATTTATTTGAAATAAATTTGACAAATGCGTGCACTGACTGGACAGGTCCGCTCAATCTGTGTGGTTCTTTACTCAAAAGACCATTTCAGACTCCAATCTACATGGTCTTCACATTATCTGACCAAGATTATGTCTGGACTTTAAAAGAGACTGTGACCTCTGAGTTTGTTTCGGCCTTTCTTCTCAGAGTAGTCAGATAGAAAACGCCGACCTCATCTAGTTTAAAAAAATATGATCGACATGTAAAAGTGTTTGTAAAAACCTACTTACAGAAAATAAATCATTTATCATTTATCAAATGATTTGACTTAGAAAAATTTTTTAGACTACATAAAAAATCTCTAGTTTACCTTTCAGATTGAAGATTGAGTGACGCAAAAGTATGAAACTAACTAACTAAATGGCTTTCAAAATATCTATTAATATGTAAATCGCGCATAATTATGTGTTGCGAGCAGTGTTTTGCATTTAAAATTACGATTGGCTTACGTAGCGCTGCGAATACGCTGCCTGACTGGTGTATAATGTGTGGTGGAAATTATATTTTACCTAGTTGACTGGGATACAATGACCCTTTTATCGAATTAAAAAGAAATTTGATTAAGTTACGAAACATAAAAATTAATTAAGATCAACAAACGAACTGCCCAGCCTCCTCCCAACCAGTGTGTTGGGTTTTGGCTTCCAGTCTGACCGGTAAGCTACTACAGTCAATGTTCAGTCATTATGGATATCGTATTTGAAAATATTAATAGCTAAGGAAGAAATTTAACTTATTAATTCCGAAAATTAGTGATTATTATGCAAAACTAATAACCTAATGTTTCGTGGAAGTTTGTAGTATGATTTTGGTTTATCGCCTGTGTTGCTTCAAAAGGAATTTTAAATGAAGTTCTCAAAATCAATCTGCCTAGCCTTCTTCTAATTATTTTGGGGTAAGCTTCCAGTCTAACCAGATGCAGCTTAATACCAGTACTTTACACGCAGTGACTTTCTATCTGACCTCCACAAACTAGCTACTGGAGTAACAGGTTGTCAGCGTCTTGGGTTTCTGACTACCCCTAAAATAGATCAACAATATATCCAGAATTGTTACTGTGGTTTAATTGAGTTTTCGTCCTCATCAACTTTTAGTAGTCCGCTGTTGGACATAGGGTTTCCAATGGCGCATCACTGGGCTCAAACTTTAGCCACTCTCATTCATTTATTTCTACTAAACACAGTGAAATCTCTGGCCAGAGAGAACAAACATGTTTTTTTCTTTTTGATGTGAAGTTTCTTTAGGCGCACTTTCTGAACAATGAACGAAACTAAACCGTCGTGCTCGGTTCGGTGACGCTGAATCGCATATACTCGGCTCCAGTCGTAAGTTTCCACTTCTGTTATGTGGTCTTATGACTACATGGCAGAAGTGAAAACTAACGACAAAAACGAAAAACAGGAGTTACGAAGAAAAGGAGGTGTTTGCATAAGCACACCTTTTTTTCATTAAACCTATTTTAATTTCCTTACAAATATTATACGAGTGATGACTGGGTTGCAAGATTGATTGTTAAGATTGTAGTAATTTTGAAATCAGGAATGTCTTAAAAGCTATCGAGGCATGGTGAGCGTTTATAATGTGATACTAGGCAATAAAGCCCCAGCTAAGTGTTCAAGAAAAGTAAGAAGCACTCAACGCTCTTAAGTAAAACGCTGTTTTCACTAGTTTGAATCGTTTTAGAGTTTTTGTTAATTACATTTCATTATGTCTTCGACTTTGTACTTAAGTTTTCTTTGTATATCGTTGTTCTTATCGTTATTGTTTCATTTAATTAGCGTTGATGTTTCTTTCATTACAGTTCTTTGATATAATGTAAATCAAAAAGTCTGTTTTGACTTCACAAATCTTGGAAACGTTATCGCCCATATTGCTTGACACCGTAATCTCTGGTAAAAATCTCTTACAGTATATTTGTAACTTCTGAAATGGAGCACCAGTGTTAGTAGGTGTCATGAATTATTATGTATAAAATATGACTTTTCTTAAAGACCAATCTATATAAATAAAACAAAGTTAGGTTAGTTACATCATTTTTAACTGAAGAACGGCTGTACAGATTTTTTTTTTCATTTGTGTCTGCCCCGAATAGCAGAATAAAGTACTCGGGGACTCGCACACCGAGGGTTCCGTACAAAGTAGAATAGAATAGAATAGAATACTCTTTATTATGTACAGCATATAAATTACAGATATAAATATAGAAATTGTGCAAAGGGCGGTCTAGGTACATTTTATAAATAGTTCAGGAATCGAGTCTGTTCAAATATGGAAAAATGATCGTACTTTAAATAAAGACTATCTATATTTTTTATGATTTAATTATAAATGTATAGTTTTCAGATTTTTCCCTGTATTTGTGTATAAGACGATATTACTTGCCAAATTTCATAGTTCTAGGTCAACGGAAAGTACCCTATAAATTTTGATTCCCTTGAGAGTGTCGAAACATACGTTTCTTGCGGTATAAACGGCCGTATCTTTTTTACGTTAACTTAGAAGTTTTATTTTATCACAGCTTCAAGGGACTGTAGATCTGAGTATGTGGTTTTAATTTCAACTCGATACCTCCACACGTTTCTGAGATAAAGGGTCTTGACAGACAAAGAGACAGACGGACAACAAAGTGAACTTATAAGGGTTCCGTTTTTTCCTTTTGAGGTACGGAACCCTAAAAATGGGAAAAATTCACGAAAAAAGAATTAAGACAAGTAAATATTTTGTATGATAGGCTTTTTTTGGTGATACTTGAATTTAATTCAGCTAATAAGTTAGATAGATAAACTATTTATTTGGCGCACACAATAGACAGCACAACACACAAAAGTACAGACGCCAGCACATCAAGCTACTACAAGCTGTCAGATTTCTTTAATAAATTTTCAACTTTATCGCTAAAGCATAAGGTTCAAAGTTGATTGGGAAAATCTGACAGTTTCGGGTAGCTTGATGTGCTGGCGTCTGTACAATTTAGACGATAACCAATTACCTACACACAACACTACGACGTTTGCCGGATCAGCTAGTTAAATAATAATAATCACCGTCGAAAATAAAAATTAGTAACGAAGTCGTAAAAAAATCTGGTTAAAATCATAAGTGAACTACAATAATGATGAAATAGGTCGAACATGAAAATCGTTTAAAACCCTTTCCCGGTTCAAAATAATTAACTCGTCACCAGCAGCTCACCGAGTAAAATACGGTGGAAAGTTACGTAAATACCATTAAACTTATCACATAGCGTGTCGTTTAATCAGCAACCGGTCAGGTATAGTCATGAATACTGGGAAATGCTGATAACATTTCGATTTAGCGCCCCGTAGCGGAGTTTGTGACGCTTGGCGCAAATCTGACCACAACTCAGTAATTATTAATCAACAAAGACCTGCTTTGTCACTATGCTATCAACAGACTAACGTCACCCTTTTATTGAAGGAAGTAACCCTTCCTCACGCAGACATGTTTAGTTGATGTATCGTTTACTAGCCTTTTTCATGAATAAGGGCTGATTTTTGCAACGCCTGATATTTTTATCCGAAGAATAATTTTGAATTTTTGACAGTTCGTCCATACAAAATCTGTCAGCTGTCAATTTTATTCCACAAATAATTATTATCTGTCAGATAAAAAATCAGCCCTTAGTCTATTAAATGAAAATACGACTAGTAGTTCCAGAGATTATTGCGTTCAAACAAACTCTTCAGCTTTATTTGTCGATAAGATTATTGCATTCTTAGAGATGACACTGTATATTTTTTAAGCCGATGATACAGCATGCTAGTCAGATAATTTTGTTGTTTCTTTAATCTCGCTTATGCTTTCCACAAGAACGATCACATATATTTGCCGTCACCTTGACGACAGATATTAATGGTTAATGGACTAACGTCATGCCTCTATCCGGGGAAGAGTTACGCAGAGATATTTACACATTACGCCAGGTACATTTCCGTCTTATGTAAGCATCGTATATTATTGCATTCTAAGAGACACATATTTTTTTTTTGCGTCGATGCAGCATTCTATATTTTGGCGTGTCAGATAGTTTTGGTGTTCCTTTGATGTCACATATTTGTGCTGCCACTTGTATTTATGCCTTCCCCAAATTATCACATATTTTTGCCGTCCTCTTTACGACAGATATTAATGGATGAATCATAAAATCAGATGTTTTTGCCGACCTGTCCATAGTAATATTTTATTTATGCTCGTGAATGTACCTTATATAGGGGCAACCTATTGCCAGTAACCGGGCTGAAGTCTAGATCCGAAGCTACTATTGATAAAACTGCTAATATAATGACAAATCATTAAATATCTATCTATTATTAACTGACCTGGTAAGTCCAACTGTGAATACCGTGCTCTCTTTGTCATTAATAGATTTAACAAAATTATTTATCTTAACAACGATGAAATGAAGAGGAAAGTCGTAAAAGGTGTCATAACATCTCAAGCAAGGAAAGTATTGCATAATTCACCGCAAACGCACTCTAAAGTAACAGTGGAACCCCTTCAGTACCTATATATACAAGAGACAATAGGGGTGTACCCCTTAGAGTATCCAGGGTAAATCATGTGTAAACTGCGGTAAATACTTAGTTCAGACACTCGGTGTTCAAAGCTTCATTAATCTTAGACATGCAGTTTGTATAGGTTCTCTTGGAAGATTCCAGTTTTGGACATTAACATCATGCCATGGAACAATGTGTAGAAGCGACACCTGCTCCGAATGTATTGAAAACGGCTACAGAATTGGTTCGTAAGGAAAAATTACCTTAGTTAAGATTGTGTCGCCTCTTGCAGCGCACATTGTACTTACTTTGAACTTGTTATTTGCCAATTTTTTTCTACATGTTTTGGCTTACATTAAAACGTGGGCGTGGACAAGGTAATGGAGAGCGCTTGAGGGCCTGGGTGGTCGTGAATTCTCACGACCTCTCCTTCTCACTCTACAAAAGCAATTGTAGGCACATACAGAATAGTGAACCCCACATAACCACATCGCTTCTTCAGAAGAAGTGATAGGCGCACTTTTCTCAAACAAAAAGTATATGATATATCGTCGACCGTAGGTTCAATTGAGGTAAGGGACAAAATACCCAAAATGAGTTGAGTATACAGTTTTGTTCAGAATTTTTCGCTTTATCGAATGGTGAGTATGAAAAAATTCTAGCTTAAGAAAAATGTCCCTTACTCTAATGATTTTTGGATCTAAATTTCGAATCAGCCCCATAATAACAATGTATCTGAAAAACTATGCAATATAGGAACTTGAAATGGTGTAATTATCGCCGCCAATCCACTTCAAATAAGGTACGGGTCTTCCCAATTAACGAATTACTATTACGTACGTCAAAAGTGTGTACTTCATTTTCTGTCTTAAATCTCTTTACACTGTATTTTTTTCATAATTTTTTTCAAGAAGTCCTTTACACCATTTTTTCATTAATAGATTGGATCCAACGTAGAAGTTAATTTAATGTAAGGGACGGGACTACAAGATACTTGCTTTACTTGATACTTACAATACTAACGAAATACGTTGTTGTAAGGGACATCTATTTTCTTAAATAGCTAACTCATTTAAATAAATGTTACACATGTAGATAGAGCACTAAAATACAAGTTTATGTGTGAAATCAGACCCGAAAAAGGTTAATAACAAAAAAAGTTATGGGCGATTTAGTCCGAAAAAAAACTTTGTCGGCCTCTCCTGAAAAATCGTATTTTGTCCCTTACCTCAATTGAACCTACGGTCGACGATATAGTATATGAGAACGGTTGAGGGTAATCACCCACCCCAGGAAATATTTCAGCTGCATCAGTGCACAGAGAAAAATACACGAGTTTCGCTTCTACACGATTTCTTAATCTATGACCACGGTCAGACAAAAGCGTTTTCTTGTACGCCACAACTTGCGGTTACAGCCGGCGACTGTTCGGAACTAAACCGCTTAGACGTCAGTTTCGCCCACATCACGGCAGTGTAAACAATTCGGAAAGTGAATCCTTCAGTCCTTTTGTACGGTCCGATAGACGCGGTCCGTCGCCTTCATAAATTATTATCGGCTGGTCCAATTTTTAAGCGGTTAGCGAAGTTTTATGAATTATGCAATAATGTTGGTAAAGCTTAGTGAAAAAGTTAGTCAAATCCAGTAGTGCTATTCTGTAAACATCTCACCGTGAAAACTAAGATGTGTTAATCTGGAACACGTATCTTCTTGCTAGGAGACGGGCGTTGGCAACTGCGCCACAGTTCTTAACTTTTGCAGCTGCCATCGTTTGTATCTGTTTAAGACTGTATCTGTTTCTGTTCCAAATAAACGATTTTTATTTATTTATTTATTAAGATGAAGTGAGTTTAAAGCGAGCTGTTAATAGTGTCAATCCCTAACATCAGAAGGCCAATTCTCGTAATTTAAAACGTTCAAAATCTAGTCGCCGACTTATCTCAGCGTCAAAAAAATTTCAAAAACTTGTCAAAATGTAGGGAAATTAGAGGTATTTTTGACAGATTGAGACTGAGATCAGACTGTAAACGTTCTTAAAATTATGAGAATTGCTCCTCTGGTAGAAAGACAGATCACTTCATGCTCACTTCACTTGTTTTCACGATGAGATTTTTACAGAATAGACCCGCTGTTCTTGGTAAAGAGAGTTTTCAGTTGCAATGGCATTTGCAGCTTTAAATCTTATCGGCCAGGCGAGCTGGTAATCAGCTGGTAATCAGTATTTTATGACTTTCTACTGGATGATACTTTTCAGATCATAATATTATTTTCACATGTGAGAACATGTCAGTAGTGCCGATGACACCCCATTTTCTGGTTCATATTTTTTCATGCCCAATTTTCACTACTTTACAATTTTAAAGTTTCACTCTGTGAGCTTATAACTTATACTACTGAGTTTCAACGACTTTCATGCTCCAAATTCGATAATGGACAGAAAGGAGATTTTTAAATTAAATTTTGCTGCCCAAAGGGATACGTCATCGCGCTGAATATAAATTTACTTTTATTTAAAGCTTTAAGATTGCTTGTGCTTAAGGCTAAGATTACTTTCATTATATTGTTTGTTGGTTGGATCATAATCTTTTATTTATTCTGACTTTCCGTCTTGCTTATTGAATTGGTGGGGCCAGTGGAAATGAATAAATAATATTAAAGGAGGATGGCGAGGTTGCATGTACAATGGGACCCACTGTTAGGAGTATCGTGCAGTACGGAAACTTATACCTAGTTGTAGAACTATATAAAACTAGCAAAAAAGCAAATGGGCAGTAAGTCGTAGAGGCTGGGAGAAAAAAGATATGCAATGTAAAAGATTATAACCTAAAACGAATCTAATAGTGCTTATTTAATAATATAATACAATATCTTGTTTATGTATTATGTAGTTTCAAAAAGGTGATCAAACAGAATAGAAATATTTACCAACACTACCATCGTGTTTCTGTATCAGTCTCTCTAGCAAAATATAGGTAGGTACTTACATACCTACTCACGATAAAAAATACGTCTGGAAGCTAGGAACTAGAAAATAGTGACATGGTCAAAACGAGATATGAAATTGAAATTAATACTGTAAGCATAGACTGGATTGATATAGGATGAAACTACTCGTATAATCACCGACTTCTACTCCTAATACGAAACATGGTGCGTTTAATTACTGCATGATGACTTATTTTTATGTAAATAAAAATGTTTTCTAACTTTTAATTCCCATCATCTAGTGACTCAATATTTTTTATATAATCCTCTTATAAACTGTTAATTATAGTAAATATGAACTTGCAAGTGAACGTCACTTGGTTAATTTATAAATAATGTGGGTCCAAACTCGCCATCCTCCTTTATTCCCGTTATCCCCTTCTTGGTGGAGACAGCGGGAAAGCAAATAAACACATTGGCATTGGGCCCTTATGATCCGCTATCTTATGGGGGCCAAATGAAATGAGGACAATGGGAATACAATGAATGTAGTCATGCAAAAGATGTCACACTAATCTTTTGTTCTTCTTTTTCATTAAATATATGCTAGAAATCCTTTCAATTTTTTTTTTATTATGTTCTAACAAAAGATCTTCATTCATTGGCCGCTTGATGGAGGACATCATGAATCATGTTTGCGGAGCCAGCAAGGCCAGAGATTGCATAAAAAAGAGAGGTATGGATGGAAAAAGGGGAGCCAAAACAAAATGTTCTATCATTTTGCTTCTATATTATATTACATTATCATTGATATCTATACATATACTTACGATATTCCTTTAATTAATTTACTTGAAACTCAATCTAAATTGAAACGTTTCATAACTTACAAATCGAAGTTTCAGGTCATTCAGAAGATTCATTACATTACCATAATAACTTGCCGCAGCAGATTTAGTATTGAATTACCAGAGACTTAAACTATGACGACGGGTGTTAACGTAGATCTGTGAAGGCTTATGCCTCTATTACTTCGTGCATTATTATATCATTATTTATTATTGTCTTCTATTTATGTTTACATTGTTTATTTGTTAGCCTATACTGTCCCAATGCTGGGCAAAGGTCTCCCCCAAATCCTTCCAGGAACTCTTTTCCCGCGCCACCTCGAACCAGCCTTTGCGGTACGCGTCCAGGAAACTTCGCGATCACTTTCTGGGTCGGCCTAGGCGGCGCCATTCATCTTCAGGCATAGATCTGTGAAGGCTTATCCCTCTATTGCCTTCATGTATTATCTTCTTTTGATAATACGAGTACATGCTTGGTTTGTTTTTGCATAAAACAAAGCTATTATTATAGTAATAATAATAATAATAATAAATCCCTGGACATTTCACACAGCACCATTTGTCCCAAGCTAAGCAACCTAATGCTTGTGTTATGGTAACAAGATGGCTGATAAACTACTTATATACAATTTTTTTTTTTTTTGTAAATACATACATATTATAGATAGAAAAACACCCAGACTCGGAACAAATACATGTAGGTCATACAAATATTTGTTCCGTGCGGGAATCGAACCCGCGACACGCAGCGCAGCAGTCAATCGCTTAACCACTGCGCCAACCGTGCCGTCAAAGTACCTACTACGTTTGTATTATGATCAGGAAGGTCAAAGCTGTGTCGCAGTAAGATGGTTGAAACCGTGATATATTATATTAGGTTGTCTCATAAGTTATTGCCATATTTTATTTTACTCGAATTTTCTCGTAATTAAACTAAAACGAATTCAAGAAAGTTCTAGATATTTCTAGTAAGGATGAGTATCTTTTATGGTGAGGGTATAAATAGGCGCGGACGCAACGCAATAATTAGTCTTTAGTGAAAATGGATCAGCGTCAACTGCGAGCTATTATGCTATATGAGCACCGACTTAAAGTCTCTTCAACAGAAACGGCTAAAAAGATTAACACTGCATTTGGACCGGGTACTATTCGTTTCTAGCGATCAGACTGTTCGTTTCTGGTACAAGTATTTTGACACCGGTGATATAAGCTGCGAAGATCAACCTCGCGCAGGCCGACCAACCAGCTTCGATGAAGATGCTTTGCGTCACGAACTTGAGCTACATCCAGACTATAGTACGCGCGATTTAGAGCAGGTGCTTGGACAATCCCACGCGACTATAGATCGTTATCTCAAATCGATGGGATATCGCAAAGTGATGTCACGTTGGACACCTCATGCGTTAACGGACCATGACCGCGCCGTTCGTGTGGTCATTTGTCAAAGTTTGTTACGTCGTCCGCACAGACGAGACTTTCTCAAGGACATTATTACATGTGACGAGAGCTGGATACATTATGAAACTAACACGCGTCATGCCTATTGGATTCCTCGCGGGCAAAACCCACCAGCCCAGCCTAAACTTAATGAACACAGTCGTAAGATTATGTTGTCTGTTTTCTGGGATTGGCAAGGAATGATTTTCTGGGAACTCCTCGAATCTCATCAGACTATTGACGCCAATCTGTATACGCAGTAGCTTCGCAAACTAGCAGAGATGTTAAAAATTAAGCGGCCAAAATGACTTGGAGTCCAACTTTTGCATGACAACGCACGACCTCATTGCGCCAAGTTAACACATAAACAGCTGGAGGAGCTAGGATGACTGACTGTTCCAAATCCACCGTATAGTATTAAAATTGAACTTGAAAATTTTTTCGATTCCCAGCCTGCCTCATTTTGGGAGAAGGGTATTCAAATTTTTCCCAGTAAATGGCTGACTGTTGTTGATAACGAGGGAGACTATATAATTGATTAAATGTATTGTTATTAGTTAAAAAATATTAATAATAATTTGTTTTTTAACTGGCAATAATTTATTAGACAACCTAATAGTTATATCCCTAGGGATAAAGCTATATACCGTAATATAGTCGTATGAAAGCGATTCATAACAATTTTACTAGGAATAGAATCTTGCTAGAAAAATCTAGTAAAATGATTGTAAAAGCAGGGTGCAGAGTGCCGTCCGCTCCCGCGGTATTATATGTGGATTTCAAAGTTTGTAACATTAAACTTTGAAATCCAAATATTCTATACCTACACCAGTGGTTGTCAGCTTAGCCAAGCTGTGTGTAGTTATATTCGTAGATTCTGCTTGCATGATAGTTATATTCCTAGTAAGACAGTTATGAACCACTTACATATAACTACATATATGACAGTATATAGCTTTATCCCTAGGGATATAAATATATCACCGCTTCAACCCTCTTACTGCGACAGCTACACAATAATGTACCCGTTAAATTCAAAGTCCATGCTATATGAGATCATTTGCATGAGACTGTTTTTAACAATGAATAGGTGCCAAGGGCTACTACAACAAAAATTATACCTTATAGTGGTTACTAGAATGAAGCGTGTAGCTCAACCTGAGATTTGAACCCAGCATGTTATGTGTGGCAAAAGTGGTTTATATTTGCATAATGAGTCCTCAACTGATCTGGCGTTGTCATAGTTACCAAGACTAGCCTTAGAATAATCTACCCATAATGTTCCCACTACTGGGACATAGGCCTCTGTGAGAGGGAGGGGGCCGTAATAAATCACGTGGGCCCAATGCGGGTTGGTAGATGTCACATGTCTTCGAAGGTTTTGGTGATAGGACATGCTGGTTTCCTCGTGATATTTTCCTGCATCGATTTGAGAGCAGTGGTGATGAAATAATGTACACAAAGTAAAGCGCATGCCTGGGTTCAAACCTACGACCTACCAACTCGTAAGTCGCAGAAGTTTCCACTGAGCCACCATTGCTCACACTGGGCTCAGACTACGAGTAGCCTTAATACCCATCATCACAAGCCTATAACAGTCCATCGCTGCACCCTAATTGCGGCGTAACACACTATTACTCTCAATTTGAATCATTTTGAAGCATATTTCTAATCCATTACTCCTTATGTTCGAAAAATGTGTCTGCTCAACAACGTAAATAACGCAATGAATGTTGTTGAACTGTCAAAACGAAACCCAATGCTACTGATGGTGTGGTACGCAATTACCCTTCTGGACATAGGTCTCTCCTATAGCAAGGCTTCTGTCATCCTACTGTATGCAGCCACGCTGTGAAAATCATCGCTCTACCTAGCACTAGCATCGGGGCATCCTACATTACCTACATTTGCTGATTCTCAAGCTAGCCATTTTGGTATTCACTCATATCGGTGCAAGACAAGTTTACATGAATTGAATAGAGTTACTTAACCTAACAAAAAAAAATTAGTATTTTCTTTCTTTCCTTCTTTAACATGACATCACGCTTGTATTATTATTATTATTTGGTTGGATACACTAGACTGGCCGCTAATTAGCTGATTCATGTGTATCGTATAGCTTGGAGATGTTTTATCTGTCCAGTCGATTCTTGAAGCAGCTCAGTGTGGGAGCCGTTACGACATTTTTTATTTACTGTATTCCCCGAAGGGTTAGGCCTAATGTATAGTACACCAGTTATGTTTTAGTCCCATGCCATAGCGGTCGAGCTTATTTCCATAAACTGGGCACAAATCCAAACTCCGGGCTGCTACTAAGAAATTCCAGACGGAAAAACCCAATAACACTTTGCCCGAACCGGGAATCGAACCCAGATTGGGACCACTAGACCAGTATTTCATAAGATGTTTAACACATTGAACGCCGTGGTGGTCACCGGTGACCACCACTATACTTTCCATATGGGCTGACGCCGATTCGCGATTTCGACAAATTTTACACATTATATTTTATTGGCTCATGCGGTTCAATATAGTCAAAAACCCCCCTCTAAATAATTATTTATTATAACTATCCAAAGGATTGACAAAATAATTGCTGTCGCTCACACCGGTGACCTACCACGGCGTTCAAAGTGTTAATGTATTTTGTAGTAACAGCTGCACATGCGAGAAAACACAATAAATCTTCGAAGTTATTCGTAACAGTTCATCTACCCCGCTTACGCCAGCAAATAATGGATCCGCTCCCTTGTTCCACCGCTTCCATTATGCATAAGCCCTAAGTCCGCAGTTCCTCAAAATGTTGCTCAAATGTCCGGCATAATTATATGCAAACTTTGAAGTCTATGTGCTGACCAAGAATTCTGTTTTGCCGCCAGCGTTTTGTTTTAAAGGCCGTTCATAGTTGGATGAATACTAACTTAGGTTTACTTAATTATACGCCAGTTTTGGGAATAGCTATTAAACTTACTTTACTTTTTGACGGCACGGTTGGCGCAGTGGTTAAGCGATTGACTGCTGCGCTGCGTGTCGCGGGTTAGATTCCCGCACGGAACAAATGTGTCTATGACCTACAAGTAGTTGTTCCGGGTCTGGCTGTTTGTTTATGTGAGTTTAAATGTTTTTAAACGCACCCACAATACAGGAGAAATTGCTAGTGTGGGGCAACGTTAAAAAAAAAAATAACTTACGGTGAGGCATATATTATTCTAGCAATTCTTGTTAGCTCGTTATTTGAGTTACATTTTTGCAGTGTGGTTTTTGCCTCGTTTTTCTTTCGATCAGGAAATCTGCCTTATAATACAACATAATATTGATTACATGTGCCACACAACAACACATGTTGATTGATTTCATATCAGCCTACAGTTTCCTGTTTTCCCATGACATAATCATCATTATCTTTCGCTTATACGAATTTATTTGGGATCGGCGCAACATGTCTTCTCCCTCCGTACTTCTCTCTTAGTCGTTGTCTCAGTAGTCATCCCTTTTCTAGCTATACCATCTTTCACACAGTCCATCCATCCCTAATATGACTTCTTTAAAAAAAATACTAGCAGCTCCTGCAATGGCTGCTAGACTTTCATTCTTACTGTAAAATTAAAACCCAGTGGAACTTAACTATGAACGCAAACATTAAATCATATTATTGTGGACCTGACTCTTACTTCATTCAGCCTTTATGATTCTTATTAACTTGAGACTTCTCGAACAAAAGCTGCTACAGTCAATGTTCAGTCGTTATGTATATCGTAGGTATTTGAAATTCTTAATAGCTAAGGAAGAAATTTAACTTATTCAGTCCGAAAACTAGTGTTTATTATGCAAAACCAATAACCGAATGTTTCGTGGAAGTTTGTAGTATGATTTTGGTTTATAGCCTGTGTTGCTTCAAAAGGAATTTTGAATGAAAGCCTTTGTCTTATTATCTTGGGGTCGGCTTCCTTCGTTTCATGAGGGGCTTCTGGCTAACTAATAGCAGCCGCACGGGTCGATCGATCAGGTTAAGCTACGCTTGCCGCGGTTGGTCCATGGATGGGTGACCATCTTCACATACCCAGACCCCTCCGTGCCTCGGAAAGCACGTTAAGCCGTTGGTCTCGGCTGTCATTCGTGGATCTTTGACAGTCGTTACGGGTCGTCAGTAGCCCGAAAGTCTGACAACCAGCCTTAAGAAGGGGTATCGTATTACCCAGTAACTGAGTTGTGGAGGTCAGATAGGCAGTCGCTCCATGTAAAATGCTAATATTCAGCTGCATCCAGTTAGACTGGAAGCCGACCCCAACATAGTTAGGAAAAGGCTAGGCAGGTGATGGTTGGGGTCGGCTTCCAGTAGTTGTTGTCAAATTTTTGGGCTTCTGACTACCTTTGTATAAATGTCTTAACGTGCTTTCCGAGGCTTGGAGGGGGTTCGATATATAATGGGTGGTCACCCATCTACGAACAAACGCGACAAGCATAGCTTAAACTTCGATCGACCCGTGCGGTTATTTAGCCAAGAATAAAGTTTTATTACAACAAAATTATCGTATTGTTTTTTTTTATACTTGTCTGTTTTGTAAAGTACATAGGTTCGAAAGGATACAAAAAATAATATAGGAAACAGAATTATGGGAACAGAGACTTGTGTGCGGGTTAGATTCTGAAATTAGTTTATTATTCTATCATGAAAAAATCTAATCTACCCAAATGTATTTAAGAACTTTCTAGAAATAAATTCTTTCTACAAAATCTTCTAAGCTGAACCCGTCTCACTTTCTTATCTGACAGTTTTCCTAGGTCCAAACTCTCAGAGAAATATTCATTTAGATTTTTGTTGAGAGGGTCTTAAAATCGTCAAGTTAAACTTCGATCTCTCGATTTCTACGTGACGTGGATGTTAATGATATTTGTTTTTGACCTTACTTTATGTTTGTATGTCACTCTTTGTTACACGTCCAATACCCCTGGAGTCCTTGGGTATCCCTCGCTATAAGGTTTTCACATTTCAATGATGAGCCTGGTTGTTGGTATGACTGTGATATAAGTACTTTAATAGGTAGGTATTCTCCTCCATGATGTAAATTGGTAGTGGCGTGGTGTATTCCTTAATACTACTGAACACCACACAACATATTATAGGTCTTGCCATCGGAGATAGATCGGGACTTATTTGAGACGCAATCCTAGAGTTGTGCGCTACATTTAACTATACAACATTATTTTTAGTATACTGCAAACTTGAATATAGTCTGTTCAGAATAAGTAACTGAATCGATTCCAAATTTTTTTACACCATGTTATATTTTGTCCCAAAAATATTTAAAAATGGTAACAAGTTGGACACCGAGCGACACTATGTACAGACGCCAGCACATCAAGCTACCCAAAACTGTCAGATTTTCCCAATCAATTTTGAACCTTATGCTTTAGAACTAAAGTTGAAAATCTATTAAAGAAATCTGACAGATTGTAGTAGCTTGATGTGCTGGCGTCTGTACATATCGGCCGGCGGCGCGTGTTAAGTGGTAACCAACTTTTTGTACGGACAATCAGGTAACATAACAAGCTTATAACTTCGTGATTTTTCATGATACAGTTTTGAAATTTTGTACATAGATTCTTTACATAAAAATACTAGACACGTGTTTCGGGTTTGCCATATACTAAAAATAATGTTGTATATCACGGGGTCCACGGTTAGCTACTAAAGTTTACAAAAGTTTAAACATTCAAAAAGCCTAACATTATGACGGGCTATTAGTATTGACTCGACGTAGTACACAATTTCTTTAAAAAAATCACCGTCATCATCATTAGTTTTCTTATGTGCCTCTGCAATTTTAAATACATTAAGGGTTGCTGGTAAGGAAGGCGGAGGCTTTAATAACATTAAAACAATCCATAGTAACACTGATATTTTTATTCCATAATTTTTCACCGACGGTACAAAGTTGTTGTTAGTATCACTATCTGATATTCCAAATGACTTTGCACAAACATACAAATATTAGGAATTTTGACGTGTAGCACGTGGCACCTGAAACAATAGTAGAATTAATTGGATATTATTGTTCATAGAATACGTCTATGCTAGGAATATATAAATGGACATTGACTTCTAAGTACTAATAGTTAACAGTACTAATAATAGTTATCTTCTAATTGAAATAGCTATAATCGTAATGGAAATCGTATTACAATTCAGAATTATTACTGATCCATTAAATCTACCTAGCCTTTTCTCTACTATGCTGGGGTCAGCTGCCAGTCCAACCAGATGCAACTGAATACCTAAACCAGGAGCTACAGCCTATTTGACCTCCAAAATCCATTTAATGAGCACCAATCGTGTTGCCCATCAACAACCAGTCCTACCAAAGGGTATCGCCCTTTGGTAGGACTGGTTGTCAGACTTCGTAACGACGGTCAAAAATCTACGTATGACAGCCGGGAAAACGGTTTAACATGCTTTTCGAGACTCGAAGGCGTCACGATATGTAGTTAATGGATGGTCATCATCCACTACCCGACTTATCATATAGTATTACTGATCCTTAAATATATGGAAACATATTTGCATCATTTATTTTTGAACCAGATCGCTGTTTTGTAATGGAAATCTTAAATTTCTCGCTCTATAATACTCGTACTGGCGGTATTACAGAGCGAGAAATTTTTAAATTTTCCATTTCTAAATTAATTCATTATGTTGCATGGTCCCCAATTCATTTTGTAATCATTACCCTGTACACCTATATCCCTTTAATCCTGTCCCATTTACCCGCAGCTAAGAGGATTTGCCTAAGCGTTGGGATTGTAACGAGTGCTTAGTTCTGGTTGTATTAATTAATAAACTCACCTATCCCTCAAATATACCTCATCAATGGACTGGACAGTCATGCATAATATTCAACATAACCTCCTGAATCCGCCATATTAAAATTTATACCTCAATATTTCGGAAAGAACCATTGTCATTAATAACGGACAAAATGGGAGATGGCCCTAAGTCGTGAGATTATACAACATTTGAATTCTAAATTCTAATTGTCATTGGTTGACTAAACCAGGTGTAGCAGTGCGGATTTTTAAACGAAAAACTAATATGTGTGTTAGGAAGTACGTCCGATTATTACAAATGTATGTCAGGACTTATACAACGTATAACGTTAAATGCGCAAAACCTCAGACACCCCAACTGATTTTTAATTCAATTGACCTATTTCAGAGAGAAAATAAGTCATTAAAAAAATTGTAAAGATTTTATGTGCTGTTTTACTTTTACTGGCCATTCTGATCGTTTCTTGAGTCTGCGACGACGCTTTATCGAGGGAGGAGTCGTCACCGGGCCGCTGCGCCGCGCTGTCATTGGCTTGCTTGGCCTATTAATAAACAGACACGGCAACGTTTTTAATGAAGATTTTTTGAAATATGTGGCCTATATTAAAAAGTGGTTTAACTAATTCTGCTCGTTATTCTGATCAAACTATTTTCAGGTTTTGCGCATTTAACGTTACACGTTGTATATATCAGGCCTTTATGACATACGATAACTTGTCCGTTATAATGACATCAGGGACTCAAAAAAATAATTAAACAGTAAATTACTGTACCTAAACGAAAAATTTGTAAACTAAGAGTGAATTATTATTTTATTTCTACTACAACTGGAAGAAAATAAAATCCCAAATGGTTCAGACAGATAAGAAGGCATCCCGAACATAAATGAGAAGAAAAATCTAGGACGATGCTAAGCATTAATAAGAATCAAGATACAGATCTAAAAATAAACATACACGAGCTTTAATTTGGTATTTAAAATTCTCTTATTAGATCACAAAGTAAATTCACACGTCTTTATTGTTGGAGGAAACGTGAACACAATGGTCATGATTTGAATGGACGGATTGTAGGTACTACATTTTATAATAGATAAACAATAAAAAACCTGTTAGAGATCATAAAAGTAGACGATGATAGTATATGAAAATATGTAAATAATAGTCAGATGGTTTGAGAGATTATTTTTAACTCTATGAAAAGAAAATTCTGGTGATCATTAAGTTTGAAAAGTGTAATACACTCTAACTGATTTCAAGCTACGTACAAAGTTAAACAGTCCCTCAAACAACAGTTAAAAAGTTGTTAAAAGTGTCCTAAATTATTACTTACTCCGGACACTTTACTGCTGTTAAATAATTCCAAGGCCATATTTCAGAGAACATAAAATGTTCCCTTCCCAAAAATATTTATTGAGCTGAAGTAGGTACAACCAGTACTGCCGGTCCATTCTGTAAAAATCTCACCGTAAAATCATAAGTGAGTTTGAAGTGAGCAGTGTCAATAGTGTTAATCCCTAATGACAGCTCAGTCCACGCTCACTTCACCCAAGTTTTCACGGTGAGATGGTTACAGAATCGCACGGCTGCATTTATAAATAGGATGGGAGGGACAACGACACGCAAACTGGAACCATGAATTTAGCACTTGATTCTACACCCCCTGGCGTAGAAATTTTTCGTTGGTTATCAAAAATAAAAACAGCTGTTTCATAGAAAAGGGCAATATCTTAATATCAGGACGGCCACTAGTCGTTATAAATTTAAGCGGAAATTGCAGAGTTATTTTCAAAATAAATAGCGTAGTGTCATCTCTCTTTGAATTCGTATATATTTGTATATTATAGATATATATATATATATACACATAAATATTTATATATTATAAATATATATTATAGTAAATCGTATGTATGTGTTTATAACCTATTTATGTATTTGTCTAGTTTTTTTTTTTTTTTCTTTTTTTATCATCGTCGTGTCAACCAAAGCACCGGCCATCTAATCTCTTCACCACCCTTGGTTGACTGGTAGAGAATGCATTAAGTCCGCCTTTGTACCTTTTGTGCGAAAAGTTAAAATAAATAAATATCTACGCGGTCAAAGTGTATGACAGCAATTCAGAATCGTGTTCTAAATCAGTGGTAACAGGTTGCACGTTGTTGTCCCTGCCACCATATATTATACTGTCGGGATCCCTTCTTTTCGCATAATATTCTATTTCCTAATATACTTTGTCGTAACTATTTTGGCATAATTTGTTTTGCCATATTAATACTTTGCCATATTTTTTTGGCATACAGTTTATGTTGGCATAATTATCTTGTTGACTAATTTGTTTTGGCATAAATTTAATTCTCATAATTAAATTAAAATTAAACTATTGTCTTAAAAATTCAATATGTTGTGCTAAAAAAGTAAGTGACAGAAACGAATCGCTGCAAAACCGACTCCACGTAGTCTTGTCTGCCCTACCCCTAGATTGTAATCTAAGCCAGCGGAGGCGCGGAGGTGCGAAGCGGCCCGCATCTGCAACGATAAGCTCGCGTGAGACCGCTGGAGCCCCGCAGTGCCGTGACAGGAACTATGCCTGCTGCATGTTGCAATTTATGCTTTAGAATGTTATGCTCAATCATTATTATGATTAAAGAAAGTATGCTTAAAAAACATATGCGTAAGCTGTTATGCGAAAATATAATTAGGAGAAACAACAATATGCCAAGTTATATTGGGTCTTAAAATTTTATGCAAATGGATAGGGAACCTATACTGCCATTGTAGAATTAGATACCCATCTACCGAAACATAGCTAAACTTCGCAAGTAAATTTAGAACTCAATACAACAATAAAACCACCTTGAAATGACGCTCCGTATCCTAAAGGAAAACCGAAGTTTCTTCAAGTTTGGACTCCAAACTCGCAAAGTAACTTAATCATAAGTAAACACTACGGAACTGTAAACGGAGTTGATGGAATAATACGCGTTCTGAATTCGTAGGATGTGCAAGGAAATGAAACGACTGCCATTGGACAATCAATGGCGTTGCGTTTTGAAGCTTATTGTTCATTAGCTACTGCTTCATCGCTTGACGAAATGGGCAAGCGTGCCTTTATCGACACTTTATCACTTCATTCTTTCCTTTTTGTGGTTCTCAGTCTCCTGCCCTTATCCCAATTTATTTGGGGTCGGTGCAGCAAGTCTTTGCCGTTCATACTTTTATTCTAGAAGCCGCCATCTCCGTAGTCATCCTATTTCAAGCCTTATCATCTTTCACAGAGTTCATCCATCGTTTCTTTAGTCTCTACTAATCTACGTATATATATATAAAATAGAACACAAACCATTATCTATAGAATTTGGCATAGTTATACTATGCATTTCGGAGTCTCTTAGAAATAAGTAGTTTGCTTTAAATCCGGTAGCATCTAGTCTGTCGTTGGATTTGAAGGTTATTCTTAGAAAATTCTTCTTTGACGTCACTTGGAGCTCTTTAAGTTGGCCACAGTGCCTGTGGCCTTGTGATTCGATCATTTGACTGTAAAACTGGACGTAGTCACTGGCTGATACGGCTTCACACCTAAAATAAAGAAGTTTATTAGAATCATCATTTACTTCAAAGCTTTACAAAAAGGCAGCTGTTTTAGTTTTAACTTTATCAAGATTATAAAGATGATAAAAACATTTAATTTAATTTACTAAATTAATTTGGGATACTTCTTTTACAATTCTCATCTTCTTGGTATTGATTTTTTATTTAATTAAAGGGAGGTCCAAAAGTTTTAGAAAAAAATCAAAATCGTCGATATACAAATTTTTTTGTCACGTCCAACCTATATCACGAGAGATTAGGCATATTTTATGTCTAATCTATACCTTCCCTACATGAAGCCAATCTTGGCGAAATAACCCTTATCAAGTACCGCACTCCGCTAGTGACGAAAGCTACTTAAAGAAAGACTTTTTTAAACCTAATAATATTCAAATGAATTACTTACGGGACCACACCTTCGACGTCGAAATAAGTGAAATGTAAATGTACTCTCTCGTTTTCGTTGCCGTAGAAGAAGTAATTGCACTCTGTGTCCCTTGGATAGAGGCCAGGGTGGTTTGGTGACGTCACTACCCCCCTCCCCCTCTCACTGCTATTAAATACGAAGGCACATGGAAATTCTAAAAGTTGGCTCCCCGTTGCGATCCCGTAATCTGAAAGTCAAAAACTTTTTACTTTTGTTTTTTGGTGTCCGTGGATTTTGGCGTAATTGAGGCTTTCCGGAATCGGGATACTTTTGGGTATTAATGTATGATTTGTTACTACACTTAAAAGAAATGCAGTTTAATTTTCAGATATTCTATTTCCATTTTGAGTTTATGTTATCTGTCTATCTAAATCGTACACTATTCAAAAACAAAACAATTCTTTACAAAAAAAAAATCTCGTTTTAATTTCCTAGCTCCTATATTAATATAAAAAAACAAGAACGCACCGTCACCATGTTTGAAATGCGAACATTCAGAAAAATGTGAGGAATTACGCGCGGACGGCATCAAGAATGATGAGGTAGGAATACGTGGTGCTTAGAATTCCAATGTGAAAATGACAAAAGACTTTCAAACACGATGAAAATATGGTAAAAATTGTGTGTTAAAATGGAATGACAAAGTAAGCAGTGGTTTTATGATAGATGCCATCAAAAACTAGCTTAATATAATAATAGGTACACAATAATTATGCGATCCTAGACAATTTAACTGTGGGTACTGGTGTTATATTGTGAACAGCAATATATATTGCTCTCTTCACATTTTATAAATACTAAGTAAGAACTTTTATGACCCATTATACTGGAAATTTCTTTTACTTAGTTGTATTTTCCAAATAAAAGAGAAGTAGGCACAGACAGGAAAACACCAGTCCGAAGAAATACAAATTGATGTCAATCAATCACAATAAACCAAAGGCATGACCACACATACGAAATTAAGATAAGACAAAAGAAGTACGTACCTTCAACAAAAGAGTATGATATCTTAAACCCCCTACTATGTCTCGATGAGTATATTCCACGGAACTCGATAGATAACTTGGGTCCATTCGACATTATTGGCTTCGGTATATCGTTGCCGCAAAATGATGCCATCTTTTCGAGACGACCGTCTACATACAAAAATACGTCGAGAGAATCCATACTTTCGCAACTGTAACAAAGTAAATTTGCTTATTCTATATCGCTTCAAGTGCTTTGTTTTCGTTCTTTATACTTGTCCATTTTATTTTGTCAAAGTAATATTGTTATTACGTGTTGTTGTTGAATTTCAAAAACAGTTTACGAAGAAATGCCGTGCTCATCTGAAAGACAAACACTACCAAGGCTTCCAATATGTTCTTCTTTGTCAATAGAAAATTATAATACGAGAAAAACATGACATATACATATACATATTATACTTGGTCAGTCAGCGGGATTGACGCGGTGTGTTCCATATTTAAAATTTAAAAAGACCAATATAATTTGTACTATTCATGTTAGTATTATCAAAAAATATTTTAGAAAAACAACAGTTTTTACTTTCGTTATATTCGAAATGAAAATTAGAGTGTTTAGCAGGGGTGAATGTCATCAATTCCTACTCTAAATAGCTCGTATTTGAATTGAATTTGACCCTTGTATAACAATCTACTATTCTTGTTTCTTCCTTTTCAGTAGTCGGGTTTTAGTTTTTAAACTTATTTTTTAGTTAGTAAATTTGGTCTTATTTCAGTAATATTTATATTTAAATTCATTACTTTATATCCTCTAGAGGGCGCCATATTGAATTTAGTGTGACGTCACATAGCCTACAACCAGCGGCAAGACGCTTCTAACGATAGCTCATTTGTCAAATTATTATTCATAAGTACTTTTGAAGTTATGAGGAAACAGTTGAACATACATACATAAATACATACATATCGGTCAAAATCATAACCCTCCTTCTTGCTTCGCCGTAGTCGGGCAAAAAATATGTGGTTCAGCAGTCAGGTAAAAAACTTACTCTATAATATTCTCTGTTATTCGCTGCAAGCTGAAGTCTTCAAATACCAGCCTGACTCTTTCCCTCCCTCGGGCTAGAAAGTCGTAATGACATTGCGTTTTCTGCGGGTATGGGGCCGGGTAGAGAAGCGAAGTCAATTTACCGGTCTTGCTCTTATCACTGCTGAATACTTGATGGCAGGATGACGCTGAAATGAAGGTGTCACATCACTAATGGAATGCATACATAAGTTCATAATAATATATTAAACGGAGTGAGTGATGTCATACGTACATTTGTGGAGCATTATGCGTGAGATGCTTCGTACATTTTGAATAGATTTATTTGAGTAATACATTATTTATGTTGTCAAAATGTAACGAGAATTTTGCTTTGGATCATAAATTATTGTAATATTTCATAATATAAAAGCGAACTGAGACTGATCAATAAAAAATGTCTACTTTTTCAATTTCATTTAAATGGAATATAGACATTTTCTATAACATTTTCGCTACATTTGGCACTCCGCTTATGGAAAAGCATTGGTGAGAAAATAAAGTTCAAATATAAAATTCTATTCTAACGGCTGTTAAATCCCGTTTCTCTCTGAAACCACTAGAAATTCTTATCCCCTTGTCTGCTACATAAAGTAAGTCTTATGCTTCCTCCTTCCTATTCATAAATTCTCAAGCAATTTGGCACGATCTTATGAACCAAACATATTTGAGATAAGTTCAATAGAAGATTTAAGCTCTACCTTTTGAAAGTCATTGGCACGTGTGGAGCTGTAGCAGTCGTTACGTCATTAATTAAAGCCAATTGAACCTTGGAAGTTATGTTTAATTGCTTGGTAGCAAAATGATTATTTTAAAGTTCCGTTGTTGGGTACTTGGTTTCATCTTTACAACACACAATTTTGGCTAAATCGGTACCAATCAAAACAGAGGGGCAATTCTCGAAATTTTAACAACACAGTCTGATGTCAGTCTCAATCTGTCAAAAATACGAGAGGTATTTTTAACAGATTGAGACTGACATCAGACTGTAAATGTCAATGTGAGTGTGAATGTGAGTGTCAGTCTCAATCTGTCAAAAATACGAGAGGTACTTTTTACAGATTGAGACTGACATCAAATTATGAATGTCAATGTGAGTGTGAATGTGAGTACCAGTCTCAATCTGTCAAAAATACGAGAGGTATTTTTGACAGATTGAGGCTGACATCAGACTGTGTTGTTAAAATTTCGAGAATTGCCCCTCTGTTTTGGTTGGTACCTACTGGTTTTGCTTTAAAAGAATCATTTTCCTACATTTTTGACTAGCTTTTTTGACATTGATTGTCGCTGAGATGATTGTGACAAGATTTTGTGACGTTTTTAATTACGGGAATGGGCCTTCTGTTCAGATACAATACTTCATGGAAAAAATG
Source organism: Eremobia ochroleuca (assembly GCA_949629135.1). Taxonomy (NCBI): domain Eukaryota; kingdom Metazoa; phylum Arthropoda; class Insecta; order Lepidoptera; family Noctuidae; genus Eremobia; species Eremobia ochroleuca. Next base: position 14,904,657 of record OX451395.1, on the reverse strand, counting down.
CACGAGTGAAAAGTATTTTTGTCATTTTCTCTTTTAAGTAAGTACTTAGCTAAATGAATAAAGCCATTATATCAATTTGCGTTACTTAAGTTTCACTTTAGTTCAAGTAGCAAGTTGTGTACAAACGTCAGTCCGAAACTGTCAGTTTTTGATCGTGAAACGTATAGACGTCAAGTTTTAGTAAGTTAAGTTCCTAACATCGTTTGATGTTAGGAACTTAAATCGCTAAAGTAAATGTAACTCAGCCTTATAATTTAGTCTAATCGACACATCGTCTTTATTAATAAAGTCCTTGAGCCCAGACCCGTCTACAAAGCATCTCACACAAAGATGGCACTCCTAATAATCTATGAGGTGATTTTGTTTACAAAAACGCAAACTCTCTGTTTTTAAATGGCGACCTTATTCCAAGTACTTACTGGCGGCGCTTACAGCCGGTCCTAAGCCGGATATTGCCTCCGTTGTACTTGATTTCTTATTAATATCCCCATCTGTTAAGGAAGAGGAGATTATTGTGGTTTACTGTATTAAATTGTAACAGGTTTCAAACAAAATAATAGAAACTATTAATCGACAGCTGTTGCTTTTAGAAGAGAAATGGTTATTCTATAATAAACAAGACAAGAAACAGATTTTTGTATTTTATATTTACCATAAACTTTGTGTCTAAAGCGTGCCATACTTGTTCAAATGAGCATGATTCGGCATAGCCGAACGGCAAACTGTAACAATATTCAATTTTTCCGACTACCTGTGATGAATTATACCGACCCAAGAAAGGTGTTAGCACCTCTAATACACAATGTTTGTGTTATATATGAAATTGAAGCTCTTAAATCATTATAATATCGACGGTCCCTTACGACATCTGTCCACCGTTAATATGCAGGTAGGTATTATACCTATAATTAACAAGTAAGAGAACCGCAAAAAAACATAGTAGCATTCTAAACGCTGTCAGCTCGAAGTTATCGTCATTAACTACATTCGAGTCATATCTAGTCAGCAGGAGACAAGACTGATTTCCGATTTTGAACCATATTAACATCAGCTGATGAGACAATTTGTTATGACATGCTTACTAAACCTGCGTTTGGGTCGTCTTCCATTTGGAACTGGTATCTTGCTTTAAATCCTTGTCCCGGTATGTTGGAATTTGCCGTGAATTGTATCAATAAGTCTGGTCCCGTTGATAGTATCTCATAACCTGTGAAATTGGGAATAATTAAACAAACTAATCTACTCTGAGGGAGGACGAGATAGACCACGGCGAAGGTGGTTTGACGATCTGATAAGGTTTGCAGAGCTTTCATGGTCAGAGATCGCACAAGTCAGGGAGGTTTGGAAGGAAAAAGAGGAGGTTCTTGTCCAGCACTGGGACACAATAGAGGGTAACAAAAAAAATCAGTCAAGTGCGAGTCGGACTCGCGCACCGAGGGTTCCGTACAAATTTGTAGGTATGTAACCACAAACTTCCGGTTTTCGGTTTTTTTTTCTTTTACCTGTGCTACATGACATTGTTTCTTGTCAAATTCCATGATTCTAGGTCAACGGGAAGTACCCTATAGGTTTTGATTCCCTAAATAATGCCCAAATAATAATTCCCAAAATATGCTGCATAAACGGAACATAAACTCCCGTATCTTTTTATTGCGTTGATTTAGAAGTTTGATTTTTTCACTGCTTCCAGGGATTGCAGCCTTGCGTATTTGATATTAATTTCAACTTGATAACTTAACGCGTTCCTGAGAAAAAGGGTCTTGACACACGAATAGACCGACGGACAACGAAGTTATCTTATAAGTGTTCCGTTTTTCCTTTTGAGGTACGGAACCCGAAAAAACTTAAGAAAACCAACAATTATAGTCATTGCTCAATTTCTGTTCATGAACCGAGAAATGTACTCAAATTATAATTATGTCATATCATATGTTTTTTACTGTGTGTACAGTCGCCAGCACATCAAGCTACTACAATCTGTCAAATAGATTTTCAACTTTATCCTCAGAGCATAAGGTTCAAAGTTGATTGGAAAAAAATTACAGTTTCGGGTAGCTTGATGTGCAGGCTGGCGTCTGTACATAAATAATAAAAATAAATAAATAAATATTTTTTGTGTACTAAAACAGTGTCAATTTAGCATCAGTATCTGAAACACCAATGATATATTTTCTTTTACCACACAAGATAAAAATATACTAAAAGAAATCAAGATCCTTTCACAGAGATTCAAAGTAATTCGTACCTACGATTTCGTTGCAAAGCATTGCTAGAACCGGCGCCGCCGAAGTCCGTCCATCGAACACTTTTATTATGTCAGCACGATTGAGGCAACTGAAAAGTGGAAAAGTTATAACACCAAAAGGCAAAGGACGTATTAGATACCACAGAATAGATAGGCTACAGAAGGACGCCTCCATATGACGAGCCAAAACGCACGCACACATAGACATGCGTTTACGTCTAGGGAAAACACACTAGTATCTGATGAAAGTGTGCACAAAACCTGTGCAGGTTAAATTCTTACGCAATAAATTACTTAAGGGAATTGGTAACACACTCATATGTAGGAGTATTTAGAAGGTCTCAACTTTAAATCTCATACACTGTAATTGTAAAATCATCGCCGGTAATTTAGGTTATAAAAATTAACCTCAGTTGTCAAATGAAACATGCTTTAGGGGTGATTTTTCCAACGCCAGAGAATTTTATCAGAATAATTTTGAATTTTTGACAGTTCTTCCATTCAAAAACTGTTAGAGGTCAATTCTATTCCACGAATAAAAAATATTTGTCGATTGAAGAATCAGCCCTAAGATGATTAATTAAAATTACGGTCTAAGTATTGAAATCATTCGCATTTGCTGCGCTTTCTGATCCGTTTGTTTACATTTTTATGAGATGCTTTTGGACGGACTATACTCGTCAATAGACGAGTATAGTCCGTCCGTACGCAATAGCGTACGCTTGCTTTTTGTCAGTTGTATGGAGCCAACCTTCTGTACCTATCTATTCTTTGGGTATTAGTAAATACCTCTCGTCGCCTTTCTGAAGAAACGACTCTTCGAAAACTAACTTGATCCGCTCGTTGTGCCTAAAACAGTAAGAATGCCGAGTATTAAAGTACTTAGAAATGTTAGAGAGAGAATTAGATTTTCGGAAGCACTTGACTTGTGACTTAATAACTCCGACTTTGAACGAAAGTTTTGTCAACTTTTCATTGTAAATGGAGAAGTTTATTGGAGCAGTTGATTATAAGAAGATGTTTGGCTTTTCAGGGAAGTCTATTGTTTACATAATTATTACCGTAATGCCCAAGTCGAGATTCATAAACATTACATAGCATGTATTGTAAGCGTTATTTATGTCACGGTCGCACAACTATCAAACTACAAGTGCAAGTACTAACACGGCGGGAACATGTCTAAACGAAAGCATGTGACGTTTATAGATCTTGGACTTACCATCACCACACAATAATATTACACGCAGCAAATATTCAACAATATACAGGTTGCTAGTGACATCGACACGCAACCTGTAACCATGAATTCAGCATAAATCATTCCAGAACCCCTTACGCAGTAAATTTTCTTCGGTTATCAAAAAAAAAAAAACTTCTGTTTCATAGAAAACTGCAAAACCTACGAGGTCAAATTTATTTCGTTAGCCTATGTTGTGTCCCAATACTGGACAAAGTCTTCCCTTTTTTCCTTCCAAACCTCCCTGTCTTGAGCGATCTCTGGCCATGTTGGCCCTGCTAACATCGTTAGATTGTCACACCACCTTCGCCGTGATCTACCTCGACAGCGATGTCCTCTTTCAGGCGTCCAGTGAGTAACGATCTTTGCCCATTCCTCCGGGTGCACTAGCGTGACATTTCCAGTCCACTTCCACTTCAGCCTGGCTGTTTTTTCTCCAACATCCGCTACTTGAGTTATGGAGCGCAGCGTGGTGTTTATGACTCGGTCGAATATGTAGAAAAAATGTATAGAGCGGCAATTTTTTTTTAATGACCTACGAAAAATTTCTACAAAGGGGTTTCAGAATCATGTGCTGAATCCATGATAACAGGTGGCGCGTCGATGTCTTGGCCACTCTGTACAAAAAATGCCTATCACTACACTTTGCACAAAACAATGTTCAAGAATGCATCTTTCAATTGTTTCTTTTCTTTCTTGGTCTGTGGATGGGTGACCATCTTTACATACCGAGACACCTCCGTGCCTAGGAAAGCACGCTAACCCATTGGTCTCGGCTCTCATTCGTGGATCTTGGACAGTCGTTACACAGGACAGGACAGGACAGGAGCCCGAAAGTCTGACAACCAGTCTTACCAAGGGGTATCGTATTATCCAGTAACTGGATTGTGGAGGTCAGATAGGCAGTCGCTCCAAGTAAAATACTGGTATTCAGCTGCATTCCGTTAGACTGGAAACCGACCCCAACATCGTTGGGAAAAAAAGCTAGGCAGGCAGGCATCCTTCAACTGCATAAACTTCAAACTCACCTGGCGCTAAAGTGATAAGTACACCTCACATTGCTGGGATAACTCGATGGATATCTGGGGCTATACAACCTCCCGTGAGCGGGTCTGTTCGCCTGCGAGTGGAAGACGTAATCACACCACGTCTCAGCTACTTGTACACCGTCTGTCTCGAAATTTCCTAAGAAACGAGATACAAGTTTTATAAATTGGAAAATTTTAGAAATCGATGAATGGAAGTCGATCTGTTACGTGAGTGAAATGTTTGTTTGTTTCGTCTTTTGTGTCGGGTTAAATCTTTTGTAGGATGTGTTTTGATGGACTAATACATTTGCTTACAAGAGTATATTACCCTGGCTAAAGAGCCAGGATAATACTCTTGTAAGCAAACAAAGGTTTGTTATATGAATGGTGTAGCCTTTTAAGGGAATTGACGTTAACTTAATCTCTTAATGCAATCAAACAATATCATACAAAATTAATTAAAAAAATTAGATCTTATTAAATTACAAGCTACAGTACTAAAGTTATACACATTTATCATGAAACTCATAAGCCCTTTGAATTTTCTTTCATTAATTTTCCTAATACTAACATCGCTCAAGCTATTGGAGCTTTAACAAAATTAATTGATATATTTAATGTAACAAAACCAGACACTGATTTCATCAGACAGAGATGGACAGCCAAGGACGAGAGAGATTGACTGTAATAAGAATTAATGACCACAGAGTAAAAACTTTATGGATCGAACAAACGAAATTAGGAATAAAATGAGACGTTTATTAACGAATATTTTTGTTCAATGACAAAGCAAGAAGTTTTAAGTGGTTTAATTGTTTGATTCATTATTAACTTCAGTGTTTTTGATTTGGTTTTATACTTAACATAAGAGCAAGGTTACTAATTGAAATGAATGTGAGAAATGAGTTTATTCACTCATTCCAGTAGAAAAAAGTAATTTAACTTACGTTAAATAAATAATTACAAAAGTAACACGACCCATTTCAATATTATGCTCATGTTTGCTTTTAAAACAATCCGACAGTTATGTAGTAATATCATAAACTAGTTTCTGCCAGCGACTTCATCCGGGTGGAATTTCTTTTACCCCCGATCCACCGCGTCGCACCGCATCGCCTGGCCGCACTACTCGTATTATTTCTTTTTCGCATAGCGTTCTTTCTGACTTTTATAATATTGCTCGTTTCCTTAAAGTCCTTTCTCAAGAACTGGACTTTCAAATGCAAAAATAATTTCTGAAATCCGACTGGTAGTTCCAGAAATTAGCACGTCCAAACAAACAGACAAAACCAACTCTTCAGCTTTACTACTCGTATTATTAGTTTAGATTTAGGTACAGTCGACCACACGCCAGTGGCAACGAAACCAGTACAAGTATAAGCTGGCCTCGTATTGTATTGAAACTTCGTACTCAGCTAGGCCAGCTCAACGTCAAAGTATTAGAGCTGACATACAGTTGAATGTACAGACGCCAGTACATCATGCTACCCGAAACTGTCAAATTTTCCCAATCAACTTTCAATCTTATGCTTTAGCGATAAAGTTGAAAATATATTAAAGAAATCTGACAGATTGTAGTAGCTTGATATGCTGGCGTCTGTACTAGTTTTCCATCAATGTATAGTTATTGTAGACAACTTCATTTATTAGAAATTTACTTACTTCTATCTATAAACCTGTAGTTCCCAACGAAACCCGTAGCATTGGTTGCTTTGGCTCCAGTGTGCATTTCTAAGACTAACAGTGGTCCATGGGAGTAGAGAGCTGGTGGTGCATCAGCTCGACTGCCACATAGGACCCTGGACCAGGCGGAGTACTCGTTGACACCAGGGGGCCCTGGTCCGTGGACCCCTCCTTCGGAGTATACCTTCAAGTAGTCGCCTCGGATGCATCTGTGAGGGGAAAATTATTGTTTCTAAAAAACACAAACACTTTTTCAGACACATCAGAGGGCCTAGACGAAGTGACATTCTATCAGCGATAGTGATGATAAAGAATCATAAGTATATTCAATTGACATAAGCTATCGAAAAGCTGATTAATTAATTTAAATTAAATTAATTAATTTCAGGCTAATTAATTATTTAAATTTCATGAATTCACTGATCACTAACATAGTTTTAAAACCTTTGTTACTAACAATCATGGATAAATAATAAATAAAATCATGAAATCAAAAGTCATTTATTCAAACTAGGCTGAGAATCAGCACTTTTCGATCGTCAAAATTACAAAAGACAGTCCCCCAAAACGCCCGCCCTTCACCACTTCCTAGTGCTTTCGCTGGGGAGAAGATGTGTCGCAACAAACTCCAAAGCAGCACAGCTGTCTGTTCAGTTAGAAAATATTTGATTGAATGAATAAATTAACTTAAAATCACTCATGTCCAAAAATGATGTCAAAATATGATAGTATCATATCTGTCATGTTATGTCAATCCTGTTGAGTTGTTGCAGAAATACGAAACGCTTTGAAAACGATTGCCACTTGTCGAGACCCCTTAGGCCTGAATGAGAGAATTAATTTCGACGACTACATTTTCTTTAATAAATTGTTAATTAATGTAATAAAATGTTAATAATAACAATAGTAGATACTAGGAAAGAAAGCAATTGCCTAGTTTTTATTTTATACGCATCAGCACCAAGAACAAGATTATAATTCAAATACGCCACTCCGTAAAGAAAAGTAAGAATGTTGTAATAATTCTATTACAACTCTTCGCCAACAATAACAATCAAGTTCTCAAAGACTAATTGTTCAAAGAGAACTCATACATTATGAAGCAGTAATAAAGGCATTCATTAATTAAACCCCTTGGGCAAATGCAGGTCAAGTGGAAAACTTCAGACAAATGATACACATTAACAGGAATGCCTCCAGCTGTAATGTTGAGGTTATACTGAAAGATAAACAACTATCTGTGCTTATTACGTCAGTTAGTTCTGTTGTACTCAAACTTTGGACTACAATTGAGTGCTGTTTAATCTACATTCTAATAAATTATGTAACTAGCTCAGATGTTTTACAAAGAAAATAATTAAATTGGATTTTACTAAAGGAGAGGTCGCTTTGAAAATATATTATTTCATCCTCATCACCTGCCTAGCCTTTTCCCAACTATGTTGGGGTCGGCTTCCAGTCTAACCGTATGCAGCTGAATACCAGAATTTTACATGGAGCGACTGCCTATCTGACCTCCACAACCCAGTTACTGGGTAATACGATACCCCTTGGTAAGACTGGTTGTCAGACTTTCGGGCTACTGACGACCCGTAACGACTGTCAAAGATCCACGAATGACAGCCGGGACCAACGGCTTAACGTGCTTTCCGAGGCACGGCGGGGTCTTGGTATGTGAAGATGGTCACCCATCCATGGACCAACCGCGGCAAGCGTAGCTTAACCTGATCGATCGACCCGTGCGGCTGTTATTACTTAGCCACCAGCCCCTCGAAAATATATAATGTATATCACAATTTATTGTCATTAATCATACACACTATTCGCTAAAATCTCACCGATAAGTGCGAAGTTTAAGTTTCAAAATGTCAGAAAATAGACCCGTTCCAACCCTTTTAAAGCTAGGTAAACAGCTGTGGACAATGTTGCCATAAGCCTAATATAGTCCCTTAGTAACTCTCACAACACTTCGGTATTTTTAGTCCGGGATCACACGGGTAAACCTCACAAATTGCGTTACCATATCCGCTAGATTTTGCAGTCACTAAGTGCGGGCAAAATGTCACTACTTCAGAGAGGAGGTACACCGTACAACTTTTAACATAAAACTTACACTAATACACTACGACCGGACACTTTTAGCCACTAAAGCGTTTAGTACTTGGTAAAACATGCTTAACTGTGCTAAAATCCTGTACATTGTACGGAGTTAGCTGCTGCTTGCTCGTGTCTGCGAATTCTTATGGCTCTTTTGATGGTAGTACACTACTTTCACGTACATTGTTGGGTGGTTAAAGTACCTGCATGTGTTAACAACTTACAAGGCTTCGTTGAGGTAGGCGGAGAGTCACTAAACAAGTAGATACTCAGAATTTCAAATTTTTTATAAGGCAAATTTCACAAATGGCCCAGTGCGGCTTGATGGATGTCACATGTCTTTGAATTTTTGGTTCTAGGATAGGCTGGTTTCTTCAGGATGTTTTCTTTCTTTCTTTTTAATAACTTTTAGTTTTTTGATGATGCATCAGAGTAAATTTTTTTTTATACTCTCAAATTGTAAATGATATTTTTCTTATTTTCTAATGGAATCAGAGAAAGTTTAAATGCGTCATTTTGCCAACATTGAGAGCAGCTCTCCAAAGGGTAGCAAAATGATTATTGATATCAAAATTTCGTTGAAGGCGGGGTTTCGAGTTGGAAACATTTGTTCGAAGCAATAGTTTTAATGAATTTAGTTTTCGATCCGAAATCGGTTCCGAAATTTGTATTTCATATTTTGTGCCACGTTATACTCGTACTATTCTCTAGAGACATTCTAATTGTTTAGCAATTAAATGTGTACCCTTGTGTTTGTTGATTGGGGTAAGTGGTAAACATGGGGTTTCTCTAGGGAGAAGCAAAATTAGTTACCCCTTATCCCGCTTTCCCGCTTATTTGCTCTGAAGCGTACTGGAAATTTCAGCGCTCTTATTGTTACAAATTTAATGTTAACAAATTGATAGAAAAAATCATCTTATCAATTAGAATTATATTATACTAGGCATTCACAGACGTCTTTGCAGTCAATTTAAGGTCGTTCAGCGTGCAGCGCACGGGCTATGCCCAGACTTACTTTGATGGATAAAATCAGAAACGAAGTCCGGAAGGGAACCAGAGTTACCGACATAGCTTGCTAAGTAAGCAAGCTGAAGTAGCAGTGGGCTGCCCATGTTTGTCGAGGGACCGATGGCCGGTGGAGCAGACGAGTCCTGGAGTTGAAGCCGCGTATTGGCAAGCGGTGTGTGGGACCTCCCCAGCTAGATGGACAGATGACGTCAAAAAGGTGACTGGGATAGACGGGATGTGGAAGGCGGAGGACAAGGTGTTGTGAGGCAGCATGCGAGAGGCCTTTTTTTTTTTTTTTGGGTGGGAAATTATCAAATAACTTCTCCCGTTCTGGGCGGAACGGGAGGGTGTGTCAGACTTTTACTGACTAAAACCCACCCGTGTTCCTTCAGTTGCCTGTGCCAAGGGCCACGGTAACTCTTTCGAACAACCCGCGACCCTGGCAAGCATCGGCCCCAGTGGGCCCCGTCACTGCTGACATCTCTTTGAGGCGCGCGTGGAACACAACGCGCCGTCGACCCGAGCCTGGTCCTTACCAGACGGCGAACTGCCCATTGCTCGCCGTCTGCAAGCCCGCGCCTACGGTGGCCGGGAGTCAGCTCTTGACTCCCGACGTCTCCTGCGGCGATTAGGGGCGTGAGGGCGCAAAGATTGCTTCTCCCTCACGCGTTCCGCCTCCTCCTTCGGCATGCGAGAGGCCTCTGTCCAGCATTGAACTGCGATAGGCTGAGTCAACTAGGCTGTCCTATGTACTATCTTTACAGCCTGTTTTCACAATCCAAATAATCTTGACTCACAGTTCTCTTCATAGCATTAATGAGAACAATATAATGAAATGTCTTTAAAGCTACGATTTCCTAGAAGAGCGGTAGCCGCCAGATGTCGGCTGCAGTGATGGTTGTCATAAATGATGGCAGCGGGGTTTGACTTTACGGTATTAGAAAACACTCTCTAAGAAAACACAACAACTTAAAAAAAAATAACGTTTCACAGGCGTCATTCGCCAGTAAAGCGAGAAGAGCAGTGCGGGGGGCAACCGCACTGCTCTTCTAAAAAACCGATGATTAACGAAAAATTGTTCATGATAAAACCAAAAATAATGTCCAAACAGAAATTATAAAAATAAGGCTCAGATATTATAAAAACCAAACCGACACCCGAGTCAGAGAACTTCCGCACCGCCAATTTTGTAACTAACGAAAAAATTCAAACCGAAAATTCAATTTGTGGTTTTATTCTGTACGTATTGATTTACAACACTTTTTAGCGTTGAATAAATCAGCGAGTCATTGTGTAACAAGCGAATATTGCCGAATCAAGGTAGATGCGTGAATCTCAGTTATGATATTTTTAAAATGAAAACTTCTTTAGGCGCACTTTGCGCCCTTCCTGAACAGTGAGCGAAACTGAAACGTCACGCTTGGTTCGGTGACGCCGAATCGGGTATACTTGGCTCTTTTTGTTGGGTATACTTAACTATGGTTTTTATGTTATTTTCGTCGCGTACAAACAGTGCCACTGTACATATTTAGCTTAAAAAACGTTACCAACATTTACCTTATGAACTCCAAAAAATATAGAAGGATTTTAATTACTTTTTAAGTAAAATAAAAATAAATGGAATACCTTTCAGCGCCAATAACTTAATTAGTGGTCCCAATAAATAAATAAATTAGTCACAAGTTGGTCATCGTTATTTGTATTTCTCACAAAATATATCAACATTTCGCGTTCCAATTGAAAGGTTTTCCATTTCATTCCATTTACCTTTAACCAAATAGGTGCGATCAAAAACAAACCCACCAAGTTGAAGTTAATTTGAGGCCCACATTCGGACGAAAAACAACGAGTCTGTTCTATGTTGTGTATGTACAACACGCAGCTTAATCTCATAACGTGGCGGGCACAAATGAGTTTATTTTTGTCCCTTTCGGTTCAGTATTCAATTATAACGGTTGGTTACGCGGTGACGCTGTGTGACGTCAGTTATACCTACGGATTTGTCGTAGATTTGTGGTTTGGTTATGTTTGGCAAAATATATTCCTCATGGGTAATTTGAAAGCTCGTCAGCGTCATATTTAGGGCGCTTATACACGGTAAGAAAATACGCCGGGCCTACGCAAGAATTCGTGTCGTAACTAGAAAATAACTGTGTACACTGCTCGCAGCGGTGCATGAAAAAAATCTTGTCTGCGCAAGACACGACGCGTCGAACGTTGTTGCGGAGAACGTTGTTTCGTGTGTAGAACAGACAAAATTCTTGTCGTGTACACGAAGAATTTGTCCCGCAGACACGGTTAATTTTCTTACCCTATACAAGCGCCGTTATTCGTCGGTTTTCAATACTAAACTCGAGTTTATAGTATTAATATTATTTATTAATACACGTTTTCACGTGTTCACGTTTGTGCATATTATCCTGAATCGCCAAACTAATGCCAAAGTAATAAAATAGTTTAACAGTTCTGGATTCACTGCTGGAATTAGTTCTCCATTATTGGAATTCGGTGCTGGAGTTTAAATTCTCCCTACATTGCATGCTCTCAAATTGACCATCGCAACAAGTTTCAGTCAATGTGGGTGTTATAACTTCCCGTCTTCGTACATATTCCACATTCGTACACATTCCACCGCCTTTTATCATATTCTCTTGATTATACTCCCTAAATTATAGTTTTATAATATTTCAGACCCCATTACCCCTCACGAAATACGTCTTGTCATAGTAAAAAAGTTACATTGTAACTTTTTAGCTAGATTTACTCTTTTATCCTTCACTAAGTACCTGCAAAGTGGGTACTAACATCTTCCCTGTGAAAATCAAGGAGCAAACTTTTATACAGCGCTACTTTTCATATAAAGTTGACAGTGACAAAGTTACTGTGAAAATCATTATTCTTTATGACTGAAATTTACATTGAGAGCGCTCGCGGGAAGCAAGTAATCTGAACTGTGATTGTCGGTTTTCATGACTGTGACATACGGATGCACAAGTGTATAAATGTTTATAGTGACGCTCATGTTAGAAGCAGTTTTGACAAGATATTACTTTAGCAGCAAGCGAACACTGCAAGATTTTGCTTTGTAGTTTAGCACCTGTCTGTTCTACCGTCGGCGGAACTCTAGTGTTTATTGTACGGTGAGACCATAAATGTTTCAAAAATACGCATCTACTTTAGAATCTTCTCCGTTTTTTCGTCCGTTAAAAACAAAATATACTGAAAATATGGAACAGACCAGTAGCCCGATTATGAACTGCAGCTTGAGGACAATCCGTTAATTTCGTTGAAAAAATAGATACTTTCACAGGCTGGCATAAAACCACAGGGAAAGTCACGAGGTAACCCATTATATAAATCTAAGGATATTTAAATAATATAATTTATAATTTCCCCCCCAAAAAAAAAAAAAAAAAAAAAAAAAAAAAAAAAAAAAAAAAAAAAAAAAAAAAAAAGGATATAACAATTATTTTAAATGTTGACAAAAGGATACCGTTACTCCATAATGCACTAGGTTATATCAAATGGTGACAAAAATGATCCAAGAAAACATTTGGATGAATAAGAAAAAAGAATTGGAAGGTGATATAACGAGCTTAATAGCGTAAGGAATTCTTTGTTCAACCTTGGCCAAATTCCACTTTCTACGAGGGTGGGAGGGCGGAAACGTAATCATTTTCCGTCAGATTATATCCTAATACCCCGCAAGATATAAAATGAGAAAATTAAAAGGAGGTAAGAAAGAAAATTCAAGGCTTATAGCCGCAAACATTCGCAACTGAAAAGTTAGGGTATTATTATTATTAAACCTCTTTGGTTTGAGAAGAGACAGGGGAAATTATAGAAACCGTTGAGAAAATTAAAACCATGAGTGCGTTTTGAGTAGAAGCAAAAAAAGCTATGTTGTCTGGAAGAGATATTATGGAACTTTTTGTACACTGATGGGTCTGTTGACACTGATAGTGTTACATTTAGGGGTACATTAACGAATTCGACAAAACAACAAAGAAAAAAAAATTTCACCAGTCCGTTGATTCAGGTTGAAAATTTTATAGCAAATGACTTGAAGAATATGGTACATCTTTTTTTACATTTTTTTTTTATTGTTAATTGGGCTTGTTCTTGACCTCGGTGGCGCCTGATAGAAAGCGGTGGATGAGGTCTATGATGGCAGACGCGTTAAATGTGGAAGGGAACACAGATATATGCCGAGAGTTCCACACTTTAGCTGTGCGCATAACAAACGTGGAGGAGAAGCGCTGAGTATGACTCGTCGGGATATCAACCAAGTGTGGATGGTACGCTGTAGTACGTCTGGTTGTCCGGTGTTAAAAGGGCGATGGTGGTATCAGGTCGTGGAGCACCTGCGCACACTCTCCGAAGTACAGTCTGTAGAAGATCGACAGGCAAGCAACATAAAAAAAAAAAAAATATATATATAATAAATAAATAAATTACACCGATGAGCTAGGCTATGAAGCGTAACTAGCCACTTCTCGCGACCTTTAAGCCTTTTAGTTCTGCGTTCCACCAAGTCAAGTGCAGCAAGCTGGTATTTTGCTGAACTATCTCATAAGTGGCTGCAATACTCCACAAAGGAACGGGCCTGTGCTTTGTACAGACTTATAAAAGCTATCCTGATGTGAAGTATCACCTCACCTTATTTAGGATGCCCAGATTCTTGGCTGCGGTCTGAGCTTTTGAGTCGATGGTTATGGCGAAGTTGAGATCAGATGTCCAGTAGCTGTAGGCGGTCGGTAACCAGTACAGATGCATCTCATAAAGTAGGAGATAACTGGAACTGGCTCCTTTTCGCAGTGAAAAGACATGTCTGTTTTTTCAGAGCGTTGAATTTGATATCTTTATATTGATAATTTGCGTATCTTTCTGCAAGTGTGCTGTCATCTGCGTACCCGATTGCACCAAGCTGTAGCAGGTTGTTGTTACGTTAATAAATCGATTAACTAATATCTTGAATAGCAATCGTTTCAGAAAGCGCTTGTCAAACTTTCAAGGAATGTGTCTTATACTCGTAATAGTCATAAATAAACACATTACGCGTATATGTTATCAAGTTTCATAGGAATAATACCATGTTTGGACAAGTTTCAAGCATTTTATAGCAATTAGTAAACATTCAGGATACACGCTAAAAATACTTCAAAAGTTAAAATTAAGTCGTAAAATTTTACAGAAATAACTATCGCCAATACTCAATGTAATAATTAACCAATATTTAAATTTAACCTGATTACCATTCGTTTTCGGTAATGAAAACTCTCATCCCAAGAGACAGGCCGAGGCATTGATGTGAAATTGGTATCGACAAAAATATCTCAGTTTACAATATTATTTTGGCAACACCACTCCGTCTCTTAATTTGCTTGCTTCAATAAATTTTATTCACGGTGTATCATCAACAAGCATTTTTTTTTTATCGTAGGTAAATAACGGGTACACTTAACGAAGCCGAGAGTCACTTGTACTGCCCGTCATTGTAATCAATTTTTTGTACCTCCCCATACCTGGGAACCTTCTGGTTACGGATATATTGACGGTGAAAATTCCAACTTTTACTGACGTTTTTTTACGAAAACATGTTTTTAACATTACAACACAACTTTCAATACCCCTAGGACCCCTGTATGGTTTCATGCACCCATAAGCACAATGTTTTGCGTGTTACATTAGGTACCATAAATATAATGCCAATTTTCTTTCCAAAAATAAAAGTCGTTTCCCACAATTATTGTTGTGCAATGATACTTAGTTTGATGTACAGAATGCGTAGTTGACGACCATGTGATGGGACTTTTTACAATCTGTATACATAACCAACGCGGCAGGCCCAAAAGGTGGTGGGACGAACTCGACTTTTTTTGGTTCCGTAGTCAACAAGGAACCCTTATAGTTTCGCCATGTCCGTCTGTCTGTCCACAGCTTAGCTCAGAGACTCTTAGCTTTCTCGTACAGCTAAAATTTGGCATGGATATATTTAATCACATCGACAAAGTGGTAAAATAAAATCATGAAAAAAAAAAACATTTTTTTAGGGTACGCGTAAAGTGAGATGTTTTTTTTTTCTCGTATACTCTATGAACTAGGGTATCGTTAGATAGGACTTTCAAAAATATTGCGGTTCTATGAAAACAATGTTTCGATTCAGGGATCCGTTTAGTGAAATATTAAGCTTTAAATTGCTCATTTTTGTTTGAGTCAATTGACCCGCCCTGCCAGCTAATTGGTTGTTTTTAGATAATTATGTGAAAAAAATCACAGTAATACTCGTAGTATATACAAGGTGTAACTTAAATAACGCACAACCTCTTAAGGGGTCATTGTACTCATAATTATGAACAACTTTTACTATGAGACCAAACCTGAAATCGCGAAAAAAAAAATCAGCTGTTCCCTACATTTTGACGAGTTATGCGAACATAAATGTAGGGAACAGCTGATTTTTTTTTTTCGCGATTTCAGGTTTGGTCCCATAGTAAAAGTTGTTCATAATGATGAGTACAATGACCCCTTAAGAGGTTGTGCGTTATTTAAGTTACACCTTGTATATGAAATTAAAAGCAAAACTATCACAGCTAACTAGGTTTTACAAGTTTACGATTAATAGTCGACCAACTTACATTTACAGTTGTAATGTATGGGAGAACATGAATTTCAAATACAATGTTAAACCGCAGTAGATAGGTGTATGTGGAAGAAGTGAAGGGAGGCCTTTGCCCTGCAATGGGACACAAATGACTGATAATAATAATAATACTTGGCTACTCGATTGTATGGAGAACCAATCAATACAGTCTACAGTTTAAATTGGCACTTATTTGCTGTCAAGCAACACAGTATAAAACCATTTACTATTCATTTTTGCTGTCTCATAAATTATATTGCCAACAGGCTGACACAACTGTGTGGCATTCAACATAACCATTTTCTGGCTCTGAACTGGTCGTATAAGCATTGTATGTGAATTCATACGCACAACTGTTCTGTTATATTCAGCACATTATGCATTAGTACCGTTATTTTCTGTCATTGCACAATGAAAGATACAATGCTCATTGTTCGTGTTCCTCTTTGAAAGTAATTTATAGTAGCAACCTCGTAGCGGCTACGTCACTAGAACTATAAAATACTTCATAAGGATATCCGATGGTGAAACTTTTCTATCAATCTTTCTTCTGATGGTATATTAAATCTCCGAGTAAAACTATTGACCCTATCAATAGTTTTACTGCTAACACTCGGGAATTTACGATAGAAGGTTGAATGGGTGAATTTCTTGCCTTCTGATTTTGAGAACTTCACAATTTTGTAGATATTCTTAATTGAATATTAGATGAATGAAAGGAGATGTGTTCAGTTGCCAAATAAAAGCTATGCACGCGCAGATATTTACAATAAGCTAACATCGACCATTAAAAATGTTTCTGTAATGTATTCAAAGTACAGCTTGCTCAAAATGTAGTAAAAAAATATCGATAATAATAAATATCCTAATAACAACCAAGTACTACTGGATGCATTATGGAAGTACCTTCTTATATAAATAAAATAATGAAAAAAACGAACGACAAAAATCCTAGTAATAGGTAAGCATTATTATATTGTATTTCTCATGTAAGTGAGTAGTGAGTAGTCTTTTATGAGAATAAATTTCTTTTAACACAAATAAAAGTACGAAAAAAAAAGGATAAGACTTATACAAAAAATATTAACTGGGGTGGACAGTGACAAAATACTCACAAATTACTGTCCCATACCACAAGCACGATGATTTGTAGTTGAACGAGCTGAAACCAGCTAAGAAGGCAACCAGCTCCTCGCAGCCGGTTCACCCGCCGGTTGCGGCAGAACATCCGCCGAGGGCTGGGGAGGAGACAACGGCCATGGACATATAATAATGGCCCTACGTCGTCTCCTCCAAGCCAACATAAACCACTGCGCCAGGGCTCAGGATCTCTTGCTCCAGAGCATGGCGCAGTGGTCGATCGATGTGGCAGTTGTCGCCGAGCCGTATTGTGTGCCACCCAGGGATGACTGGGTGTGCGATACGAACCGCTCGGTGGCACTGATTATGAGGTCTGCCGCCGACACCCTTCCCTTCGAGGCCGTCACCCGAGGGCGGGGCTATGTCGCGGCAATTTGGGGAAATGTTATGGTCGCGGGGGTGTATTTCGCCCCCAGCCTTTCTCTCGCCGATTTGGAGGATATCATCCTGGAGTTGGGCACGGTCGTCAGTCGTAGCCATCCTCGTCCCGTGATCGTCCTAGGGGACTTCAATGCCAAATCTACGGCTTGGGGTTCCCCGGCTACGGATGCGCGGGGCGAGTTAGTGGAGGAGTGGGCGGTCGAGCGGGGCCTGCTTCTCCTGAACCGGGGTTCCGTGCAGACGTGCGTGCGGCAGCGGGGTGGGTCTATAGTGGACCTGTCGTTCGCTAGCCCCGCTCTCGCGCGCACTGTCCAGGACTGGCACGTCCTGGAGGAGGTGGAGACGCTGTCCGATCATCGATATATTCGATTTAGCGTCTCCGCCCAGACCTCGGTTGGGCCGGTCCATGCGGCCCCGGTGGGCGTTGGAGACGGCCCGCGTTGGGCATTGAAGCGGCTGGACAGGGAGGCTCTCCTGGAGGCCTCTATCGTCAAGGCCTGGCTGGACTCTCCAGGCAGGCCAACCAACATCGACGAGGAGGCGGAGTGGTTCCGGGAGAGCATGTCACACGTCTGCGACGCTGGCATGCCCCGAGTCCAGCCGTTACCATCCAGGCGCCAAGTGTACTGGTGGTCGCAGTCGATTGCGCAGTTGCGCATCGCTTGTGTGGAGGTGCGACGCCAGTACGCAAGGTGCCGAAGAAGACGCCGCCGCCCCTTTACAGCGGCGGCCGAACAGGAAGAGGCGGAACTATACGAGCGCTATAGAGAGGCAAAGAGCGCCCTCCAGCTGGCCATTGTCCAGGCAAAGGCCCAGGCCAACGAAGAGCTGCTGGAGACTCTGGACCGAGAGCCGTGGGGACGCCCCTACCTTATGGTACGGGGCAAGTTGCGCCAATGGGCTCCCCCATTGTCCCGGAGTCTCCAGCCACAGCTGCTGGAGGAGGTGGTGTGTGCGTTGTTTCCGTCAAGACCGGAGCACACACCACCGGCTATGGTTCCGCCTCGCAATGTGCCCGACGCGGAAGATGACACTGACGACGACGTGCCCGAAGTGACCCGGGTAGAGTTGAGAGTGGCGGTGGCTCGCATCAGGGACACCGCCCCAGGGCCCGACGGCATTCCAGGTCGTGCATGGGTCTTGGCCATGAGGGCTCTCGGGCCCCGACTAGCGGGGCTCTTAAGCGCATGTTTGGAGCGGGGCCAGTTTCCAAGCCGGTGGAAGACCGGAAAGCTGGTCCTGCTCAAGAAGGAGGGGCGCCCCGCAGACTCGCCATCTGCGTACAGGCCTATCGTGTTGCTGGACGAGGTGTGTAAGATCTTCGAGCGAATCATCGCCAGTCGCCTCGTCCGGCACATGACCAGGGTGGGGCCGGATTTGGCGGACAACCAATTTGGTTTCCGCCAGGGGCGCTCCACGGTGGATGCGATCATGCGCGTAAGAGTCCTTGCGGAGGAGGCAGTCGCCCGGGGTGAGGTGGTCTTGGCGGTGTCGCTCAACATCGCCAACGCTTTCAACACCTTGCCCTGGAGTACCATACGAGAGGCACTCCGGTACCCCGAGGTGCCGCGCTACCTCCAACGCATTGTCGGGGCCTATTTGTCGGAAAGATCGGTGGTGTACCCGGGTCGAGAAGGATGGGGTCGGCGAGAGACGTCGTGCGGCGTTCCGCAGGGTTCGGTGTTGGGGCCGCTCCTGTGGAACGTCGGGTACGACTGGGCTCTGCGCGGTGCGCTTCTCCACGGCGTCGGCGTCATTTGTTACGCCGACGATACGCTAGTTACAGCGCGTGGGAAGTCGTACCGGCAGGCGGCCATACGCGCGACTGCTGGTGTCGCGCACGTCGTGGGTAGGATCCGGTGGCTGGGCTTAGAGGTGGCATTGCACAAGTCTGAGGCCCTGTGTTTTCATGGGCCGAGGATGAAGCCGCCTCCGAGGTCCAGCATCATAGTAGGAGGGGTCTCCATCGCTGTTGAGTCGACGATGAAGTACCTTGGACTCGTCCTCGACAGTCGATGGAACTTCGGGCCGCACTTTACGCGGCTCGCCCCCCGGTTGTTGGGCGCCGCTTCTGCGCTCTCGCGCTTGCTGCCCAACCTGGGGGGGCCCAACTCCTCCTGCCGGAGGCTTTACATGGGGGTCGTACGGTCGATGGCGTTATACGCCGCGCCAGTGTGGGCGGACGCCCTGACGGCCCGCAACGTCGCCGCGCTGCGAAGGCCGCAGCGCGCGATGGCCGTCAGGATCATAAGGAGATACCGTACGATCTCCTTTGAGGCAGCGAGCCTCCTAGCCGGATCCCCGCCCTGGGATCTCGACGCAAAGCTCCTCGCGTCGCTCTATTGGTGGCGCGCGGAGGCGGTCGAGCGGGGCGAGCGCCTGGTGCCTCGACAGGTTGAGGCACGCAGGGCAGAGCTCCGCCAGGTCCTAGTGGTGGAGTGGCAGACGCGCTTAGCGCAACCCACGGCGGGGCACGCCGCTGTAGCGGCGGTAAGGCCAGTTATAGAGGAGTGGCTCAATAGGAGCCACGGCGCCCTCAGCTTCCGGCTGACGCAGGTGCTTACCGGACACGGGTGTTTCGGGAAGTATCTGTGTCGCATAGGCCGGGAGCCGACGTCCCAGTGCCACCATTGTGGTGATTGCCGCGACGATACGGCGCTGCATACGTTGGCGGAGTGCCCAGCCTGGGCCGAGCAGCGCCGTGACTTGGTCGCGGCCGTAGGTGCTGCGGGAAACCTCTCGCTTCCGGCTGTTGTGTCAACCATGGTCGGAAGCGAGTCAGGGTGGAGTGCCGTCGCCACATTTTGCGAGGCCGTTATGCTCGCAAAGGAGGCGGCGGAAAGGGAGAGAGAGGCTGCCTCCTCTCTCCCCTCCCGCAGCAGACGCACTGGGCGTCGTAGGGTGGCCGACTTCCGGCCACCGTAGGGCGCGGCCTGCGGACGGCAGACTTGGGGCGTCTTGTCGTCCGACCAGCAGCAGGCCTCGAGGCGGCGGCGTCGTGTTCCACGCGCGCCTCATAGTGGAGTCCTGCGGCCGGGGTGACGGCCGCAGTGGGTGACGGGGCCCGCCTGACGATCTGGCGGGCCAATACCCGTCGGGGGGTAGCGACGAATGCTTCGGCGATACCCGCCCCCTGACACACGGGTACATGAGGAACACGGGTTGGTTTTTAGTCAGTAAGAGTCTGACAGTCCCCTTCGCCCTTCCCCAAGGGCGGAGGGACTCCATGAGGATTTTCCAACCCGATACCAAAAAAAAAAAAAAAACTGAAACCAGCTCGCGCAAAACTGGAAACCCGTCCACAACATGAAGCATTTATTGCCATCCACACATGTTCCTCCCAACATCACATAACTTCGCAATCACTGCCAATAAAGCTAGATACCGGATTTTATGAAGGTTAACACTGGTACCTGTCTTGTTTAGTTGCAACTTCCTGCAAATTTACGAGAACATATATCATATCATAGTCGTTTCCAGGTTCAGTATTCCAAAGCCCCCGATATTCACATAGGCAGTATTTACTACCTTAGTTGTTATATTGTTGCCGGGTGGGTATGAGTAATTGGGGTTCGTATTACTATATGCTATATGTATATGCGTTGATATGTCATACATTGCTCCGCTGATTGGAAGGTGGGATAATGTATTGGTGTTACTGTTTATGCACAAGTCGTGAACGTTGAGTGGGATTGTTGTGTAGGTTGCGTCCCTATTGTTCATCAACACGATAACGATACCGATGATATTACAATGATATCCATCGTTTGTGATGTTTACGAGTGCCTGTTATTTGACGAGTTTAGTTTCTGCCTTTCCTTAAATCACTATTGGGGATTTTACGAAGTCGTTTTCGTCGTGCGGCTGGTCGCTTATCAAATAGCACTTACACAGGTGAATAAAATTATCCATAAAAATAAGGACCTTCATGCGACCCGCCGCATGCGACTTGTCGCCGCACAACAAAAGTCGAAACCTACTCTACTTTGAAACTGATGATTTTAGTCACATGCAGACTGTTCAGACAGTCGATTTTTGCCGTGAGACAGAAGTGGCTATTGTCTCCTATGTAAAGTTCTATTTTCTACAAATAAAAATATATCTTCTTGCCTTGGAAAAAACATTTTTCAGCTTGAACAGAAATCCAACTTCGTACGCTAAAATGTATGTAATTACAACACATCAAAACAGAACGAAGATGAATAGTTTCCGTACATAGTTGTGGCTTCTGAAGAAAGTTTCCTAATATAACCCATATTACTGATTTCTTTTGCTCGTTTCTGGATATTTGGGAAACTCGGAAGTGACGAAATGAAACAAGAAACTACATTAAGGGGTGACAGGCTGCTGTGGGCGATATTAACGTAAAATCCGTAGTCGACAATGATGTCAAAGCAAAATAAACGGCCAACAAGAAAATCTAATGCAGAAACCCCAACTTTTTTGAAATAATTAATCGTATTACCTATCTCAAAAGACAGATAGCTATGTCGCTATCATATTTTTTTTCTATTTCAGCCAAAAATTTGGCTAAACAAATTGCTCCTTTTGAGCAATGCAAAGGCATTTCAAACCATTCTGTCAATAATTTGCTCAAAATTAATGACATTAATCATCATTTAAATTAGAAATTAGGACAATAGAGGCAACCTCTAGCAAAAATGTAACTAATAAGTCAAATGAAAGTGTAAAAAAATTAAACAGTATCAATCTGGTGCATCAAAACATTCAAGGATTTTTAAACAAAGACTTAGAAGTAGAATTATTCCTGAATTGTTACAACGTAGATATTCTTTGTATGACAGAACATTGGCTTAAAAACCACCAGTTCATGTTCAATTTTAGTAATCACCAGGTTGGTAGTTCATTCAGCAGAGTAAATGCTATACATGGTGGCTCATTAATTTTAGTAAATAACCAGCATAAATTTAAGGACCGAAAGGACATTGTGAGCCTCTCTGTTGAGCGGACAATTGAAATAGCCTGTATAGAATTGGAGCAGTTCATTATATTAAGTGTGTACAGACCTCCTTCAGGATTGTATGATTGTTTTGAAAAGGTTATGGATGAAGTGTTGCACAAAATCTGTAATACAAACAAGTCCATCATCACTTGTGGTGATTTCAATGTTAATTTGTTAGAAAATTCTGGGTTAAGTACTAAAATCATAAGTTTGTTTCAGTCATACAATCTTGCTAACCTATTTTTGGAGCCCACTAGAATAACTCCTACTAGTGCCACATGCCTAGATAACATTTATACAGATATTATACCAAACCACAAAGAAATGATTAATTTAATAGACTCAGATCATTGCGGACAGCTGATCACTATTCCAAATCAAAACAAAAAAGTTATTAAAAAAGATATCACTGTTAACCCAAAAACAACTAAACGCTTAGAAACATTTAAAACTAAACTCCTAAGTAAATTACCACTTCTGTTGACTAATGATGACCCTAACAAACAATATAATGATTTTTTTAATATGTATTGCACACAATTTGATAAAACATTCATTCCAAAGACATTATCAGTCAATAGTAACGCTTCCTTCAGTGACTGGGCCAGCATTGGTATACATAAAAGTAGAAAACGACTTTATGAATTATAATTATGATGAACGGATTTGTATAAACACTACTGAATTTAATTTATATGTTAAAAATTATTCTAAAATATTTAAAACAGTCTGTAGCATAGCCAAGTCACGTTATTTGAGTTCAAAAATTAAAAATAGTAGTAACATTATTAAAATGACTTGGAATGTCATTAATAGCGAAACAGGAAGGTCTTGCAACCGAAGTAGTGACTACAGCCTTGCTATTAATGACAATGTAATTAGATCAGATTCTCAAGTCGCCGCGGCCTTTGAAAATTTATTTTCAGAGATTCCCGTGTCAACAACTAAATCTCTAAGCTCGTCACCCACTGCTGCAGAGTCTTTACTTAAAGAAAACGTTCCAGTTGGTGATTCTGAATTTCACTTCCAATATGTCACCTGTACAGATGTAATTAAAACTTTTCACATGTTAAATGTTAAAAAGACTGCAGATCTATGGGGTAATTCTGTGGATGTTGCTAAGTCAATTATAAACATTGTAGCACCTACTTTAGCTGTTATATTTAATAATTGTATTGATCGTGGTGAGTTTCCTGATCTTATGAAACATAGTAAAATCATACCATTGTTTAAATTGGGTAGTACATCAGACCCTACTAATTATAGACCTATTTCAGTACTACCTACCTTTAGTAAAATTTTTGAAAAGCTTATTTTAAACCAAATGCAAAAATTTTTTAACAAAAATAAATTACTGCATAACAAACAGTTCGGTTTTACAAGGGGCCGTTCAACTACTGATACCGGAGTTGAACTTTTAGGACATATTTATAATGCATGGGAGGACAAATGCGATGCTTTGGGCATCTTTTGCGATTTGTCCAAGGCATTCGATTGTGTTCTTCATGAAACCTTAATCAGGAAACTTCACTACTACGGAATTCGGAACGCCTCTCTGGATCTTCTTACTTCTTACTTGAGTGATAGGATTCAGAGAGTTGATGTTAACGGAAAAAGGTCACCCGGATCTGTAGTAAAAATGGGGGTCCCCCAGGGCTCAATTCTTGGCCCATTTTTATTTCTTATTTATATAAATGACTTGCCTTACCTCATAAGGGACGAACATGATATAGTGTTGTTTGCAGATGACACTTCACTTTTATTTAAACTCAAACGTCAGCAGCTGGTTACTGACAATATAAATAGTGCCCTCGCAAAAGTAGTTAACTGGTTTAATGTTAATAACCTACTTCTTAACGAAAAAAAAACGAAATGTATTAAGTTTACGATACCAAATGTTAGACAAGTAGAAACTAGTGTTCTTATAAAGGGTGATGAGTTAAAACCCGAAAATACCACAGTATTCTTAGGCATAACTTTGGATGCCAAGCTTCAATGGGGCCCCCATATAGATAAATTGTCAAAAAAGCTTAGCTCTGCAGCATACGCCGTTAGGAAAATTCGTGACTTAACTGATTTAGAGACAGCCCGTTTAGTTTACTTTAGTTATTTTCATAGTGTGATGTCATACGGTATTCTGTTGTGGGGAAATGCCGCCGATATTCAGACAATTTTTATTTTACAAAAAAGGGCAATTCGTTCCATTTATAAATTAAGTCCCAGACACTCCCTCAGAGACAAATTTAAAGGGATTAATATAATGACTGTGCCTTCTCAGTACATTTATGATAATCTTTTGTATGCACATAAAAATATTAATCTGTTTAAAAAATACAGTGATATCCATAATATTAATACTAGGAACAAACACAAATATGTTGTTCCTACAACAAGGCTTAAGAAAATAGGTGGCTCGTTTAGATGCCAATGTATACATTTTTATAATAAACTTCCTAGCCACATTCAAGAACTAAGCATTAATAAATTCAAATCTTTTATAAAGCTAAAACTATGCCAGAAAGCCTATTATACTGTAAAAGACTATATTGAGGACAAAAAAGCTTGGGATTGAGCTGCTCCAATAGGTCTAGACAGTGAATGTTGTTTATTTTTTATTTTGCTGATTTACACTTTGGTTTTTTTTTTTTTTCTTTCTTTCTAAATATCTATTTATATACAGAATGACATGAACATTTACTGTTTAAAGTCTTATATTATTTTAATTATTGTGAATGTGAGGACTATGTGGGTCATTGTTTCCGTTTGAATCATGGTCTGGCAGTTTGAGTGGTGTATGCGGTCTACACAAATGTCCTGTCCCTGGTATTGCTCGTCGAATCGTTGAGCTCCTTAAGTTCTGAGTTGAGCTGCACGGTTACTGACGAATGCGTGCACTGACTGCACAGGTCCACTCAGTGTGGTTCTTTCCTCAAAAGACCACTTCAGACACCAATCTACATGGTCCTCAAAGATTATATCCGGATTTTTATATACACATTGACATTGATGAATTTTATATAAACAATGACATGGATATTTACTTTGTAAAGTATCTTATTTTTATTATTATTACTGTGAGTGTGAAGACTATGTGGGTCATTTCTTTTTTTCGGTTTTCCTTCTTAGTTAGTTTTAATCATGATCTGGCAGTTTGAGGCATTTATGCGGCCTACCCAAATGTCCTTTCATTGGTATTGTTCGTCGAATCGTAAGGCTCCTCAAGTTCTGAGTTGAGCTGCACGATTTTTGACAAATGCGTGCACTGACTGGACAGGTCCGCTCAATCTGTGTGGTTCTTTACTCAAAAGACCATTTCAGACACTAATCTACATGGTCTTCACATTATCTGACCAAGATTATGTCTGGACTTTAAAAGAGACTGTGACCTCTGAGTTTGTTTCGGCCTTTCTTCTCAGAGTAGTCAGATAGGAAACGCCGACCTCATCTAGTTTAAAAAAATATGATTGACATGTAAAAGTGTTTGTACAAACCTACTTACAGAAAATAAATCATTTATCATTTATTAATTGACCCTTTACCTAGAGATTAGGATTATTACCTACAGCGGAGTCAGCACCAGGAGGACCATAAAAAAAATATTAAAAAAAATCAGTTATGCTGTAATAGTATTTCTGTACAATCGTGAATTTAATAATACATTGTACAACTAGTGCATAAAAGAAGCCATTTTACCCCGAGACGTTTATAGAGTTAAGTCGAGGGGTAAAATGGCTCGTTTATGGCCGAGTTATACACTCTGTTTAGAATAGAATATAATATTCATTTATTTGCTCAGAATGTAAAGAATTTGCTAAAGAATCCTTGTACAGACGCCAGCACATCAAGCTACCCGAAAGTGTCAGATTTTCCCAATCAACTTTGAACCTTATGCTTTAGCGCTAAAGTTGAAAATCTATTAAAGAAATCTGACAGATTGTAGTAGCTTGATGTGCTGGCGTCTGTACATTATACCATTTTTGCGAGAAAATGAAAAGGTATAAAGTATATAACAGTATTTTCACTCTTCAAAATTGTTGCAAAATTGAAGAAAACAATAGCTAATTCCCGCCACGAAACTTTTTAAACTTTTTTTTTCTACTTTGTCATTCGACTTGATTACTTCATACTGGCAAGTCATAAAAACGTTTCTTTGCGTTTTTGAATAATAAAAATAAACAAAAGTCAACTATTTTATCTAGTTTAGTGATATAAATTGAAGCAAATGAAATAAAATAACGACTGTTGGGCCTGATTATCATAGTCTTAGAAAAAAAAAATACTTTATGCACTAGAGCAAAAAAGCGACTTTATGTCGCCTACACAACATACAGACGAACTTTTAGTGCATGAGAAGTGAAAATAAAATTTCATAACATAACATCACGGCTGTATCCCCGAAAAGATATTTCTTTATTTTGCACAAACAAAACGCACATTACAAATAAAAAAAGACAAAAAACATACAACTTAGTCAAAAGCCTCGTACTCAAGCTTATAAAATGTTGAAAATTTTGTCCACTGCTTGATGTTAGGGCCAGGGACCAAAGACAACACACATTAATTGATATTGACCATACCAATTAATCCGTTATGCGCCCGCAACACTGGCAGATGACAAAAAAACAACAACAATCAAAACAAAAACAAAATGCCAATTGCAGAGTGGAAAAATAATTACTTTTGTAACAAACCTTTTATTTATTTATTTATGTATTTACAATTAAGCCGTGCGTCGCATCTGTGCAAAAACAGGTCGTTGCTCAGCAAAATGCTGTGACTTCGGACGAACCTATCGTCAACAGCACTGATTTTCTACAACTTCCTCTCCGAAGTGTCAGGCAGAGGTGTATCTATAGTCTACCCACATTTTTCCAGTTAAGTGCCATGTTATAGGGGCGCGAGCCTTTTTCTATCAACTGGGCACAAAGTCAAGCCCCTAACTCTATGTGTATATTGTATATTAAATGTATACAATATATTAACACAATATACAATATATATTATATTATATTATATGTATATTGTCACATGGTACAGTTTGCATAACTTTTGTATTAAATTTTCTAGTTTACCCCCAAAAGTGACCCCCATTTCCAAAATTCATATATTATTTACGATACACGCCCGTGTTTGGGTCACAAAATTTCATAATTATGTTTACCAACTTAGTCGGTCCAGTAGATTCGGAGAAAATTATTGACTGTGACAGACAGACACACGAGTGATCATATAAGGGTTCCGTTTTTTCATTAGGACCTACGAAACCCTAATAACTACTCCGTAAGTGGACCGCTTGACTCGCACTACATTTATTTGCCTCCTCTTCAGTCCAACTACAGTTCCCTACTCATTTCCTCCAGGCAATTCCCAAAGAGTTTTGAAAGGGAGATAAAAAGTTGGTCGTTGTGTGCCTACGCAATTATCAGATCTCGGAGTCCATTGTCAAGTCGGTTACATAAGAGCCCTCTAGGAATCTAATAATGCGAAAGTTTCTACCGAAGACTTTTTGAGAGTACTTTTGTTTATTCTATCAATATTTATTAACGAAGAGTCCTCTTTGTCCTATGTTTCCAAGAGTTTTGTTGGTTTAGATTGAGGTGGAATTTGTGCTTATAGTTAAAAGCAAGATGGATGAGTGCTGAATATATAGTGATTGATTGATAATCTTCGTGTAGAAGAGTTTCGTGAGTATACAATAATGAAAGTGAAGGATTACCTTAAGAAGAAGTACCTACCTAGGGAAGGACTTTTAAAAATTCATCCTTTTTGCCGATGGAAAATCCCATCGGGCGCCAGCACAGATTGATTTTTCTTTCTCTTAAAAGTGGATGACTTCTAGAGAAAAGTGTATAAAAGTGCCGACTCTGTTGTTCACAAACTAAACTAAAGGAGATGGTCCAAAAAACACCCAGAATCGATTGGGACAAACTGGGTCCCAATAGGTTCATTGTAATGCACAATTTAACCCACCGAAAGAGTAGCGCCGAAATCAATGGGGTATATGAGCTATTATAGGCTGACAAAGTAACTGCTGTGAAACGGCGTTGATTTCAGATCGTCTTAGATGGGTCGATATCCATGTGCCATCCTTGCTGGCAACGCATTGTATACACAATAAGGCGACCTCCAGCAGCTCATTTACCGCCGCAAACGTTTACTTTACCTGGTTTCACACGTGCAGAAAACACGTGCGAACACTCCGAGACGATGTATGTTCGATAGTTGTACCGCAAGGGAACTTCGCCAAGTGCCTTCACTGTAAAAGCCCACCTCCTAAGCTATTATTATTTTTACATACCAGAACTTTATCGAGTCTGTCGATTTCATTTGGTGAATTCATCATGGGAGGATTTCTCTGCAAGTGTAAGAAATCGTCAAGATCAGTTCAGAAGTGAGAACATGCGCGATATAGTTGTAATATATACACTAATCCTTGAAAGACGAGGAACTATAAACTTCGAAATTAAAAAAAAAAATACATATGTATATTGAAACATTTGTTATTCAAGATTTTTTTCATAAAATACTAAGTCAGCCTATAGCTCACATACTCCAACGATTTCGGCATTGCCCTTTCGGTGGGGTAAATTGTGCATTATAATGAAAATACTGGTACCCATTTAGACCCAATCGATTCTGGGTTTTTGGTCCATACATTATGGACCATGTCCTTTAAGTTGACTCCATCTTTTTCTTTCTATTTCAATAAGGAAAGGACAGAAGATAAATATTAGTTTAGTCCTGTCAAATTAAGATACTCCAACAGTTTAGACGTGATTAAAAAACTGGCTACTAAACATACGTCAATTTACATCAGGCGCTGACTAGTTTGACAGGACTAAATTAATATTTATCTTCTGTCCTTTTCTTAATCAAATAGAAAGAAAGATATGCATTGAACTTAAATCTAGTTTAGTTTGTGAACAAGGGAATCGGCGCCAATATCTTGTAAGTGTGTACTGTGTGTGTGTGTCTTGTAGTGTGTCTTGTGTGTGTTTATACAACGTGTAACGGAAAGGGGGTATCAACCCTGAAGGAGGTGAATGTGCTCATGAAACTCAACAACTTTCCCCAAAGAACATAGGTCGAAATATGAAAAAAAAGTTTGGCCCTCTCTTACAAAACTGACTACCAGCTGATTGATTTACTATGGGAGGGCCAAATTTTTTTTTCATATTTCGACCTATGTTCTTTGGGGAAAGTTGTTGAGTTTCATGAGCACATTCACCTCCTTCAGGGTTGATACCCCCTTTCCGTTACACGTTGTATACAGGGTGAAATTGAAAACATGCGACAAATCGAAATGGGAGATTGTACTCATCATTATGAACAACTTTTACCATGGAACCAAACCTGAAAATGCGAAAAAAAAAAATCAGCTGTTCCCTACATTTTGACGAGTTATGCGAACATAAATGTAGGGAACAGCTGATTTTTTTTTCGCGATTTCAGGTTTTATCTCATAGTAAAAGTTGTTCACAATGATGAGTACAATCTCTCATTTCGATTTGTCGCATGTTTTCAATTTCAACCTGTATAAATACCTAAGTGTATTAAATAATGAAGACAGATGGAGCTCACTTAACTAACTACTGTTTCAGACATACTCATAAAGGAAAATGGACCAGACGTAATACAGTAGGTATATTAATTACCATAATAACGGTTAAATATGGACCGCGGGAAAATACTAAATTGCTGTTTGTTAATTAAACACAGTTGATTGCATTCTACAACGTGTAACGTTAAATGCGCAAAACCAGAAAATAGTTTGATCAGAATAACGAGCAGAATTAATTGAACCACTTTTTAATATAGGTCACATTTTTCAAAAAAACTTCGTTAAAAACGTTGCCGTGTCTATTTATTAATAGGTCAAGCAACCCAATGTCAGCGCGGCGCGGCGGCCCGGTGACGACTCCTCGCTCGACAAAGCGTCGTCGCAGACGCAAGAAACGATCAGAATGGCCAGTAAAACTAAAACAGCACATAAAACCTTTACAATTTTTTTAATGACTTATATTCTTTTTGAAATAGGTCAATTGAATTAAAAATCAGTTGGGGTGTCTGAGGTTTTGCGCATTTAACGTTACACGTTGTATATGTCATCATCTGCCTAGCGTTTTCCCAACTATGTTGGGGTCGGCTTCCAATATAACCAGATTCATCTGAATACCAGTATTTTACATGGAGTATTTGCCTATATGACCTCCACAACCCAGTTGCTGATTTGTCAGACTTTCGGGCGACTCCCCGTAACGGCTGTCAAAGACCCAAGAATGACAGCCGGGACCAACGGCTTAGCGTGATTTCCAAGGCATGGATGGTCACCCATCCATGGAGCAACCGGACCAAGCATAGCTTAAAGTAATTGATTGACCCTTGCGGTTGTTACTACTTTGCCACAAGCCTCTGATTGCATTTTATATGTTAACGTTGTAACTGAGTCTCGAGGTCAATCTACATGCCAATATTTTTAAGATAATAGAATATTAGATTAATCTTTTGAGAGTATTTGTAGGAATGTGCGCAGTCTTACCAAGGGTTATCGTATTACCCAGTAACTGGGTTGTGGAGGTCAGATAGGCAGTCGCTCCATGTAAAATAGTGGTATCTAGCTGCATCCGGTTAGACTGGAAGTCGACCACAATATAGTTGGGAAAAAGCTAGGCAAAAGATGTTGATCGAAGAACGTAGGGTGAAGTCAAAATGCGACAACCAGATTTCATGAAGCTCTGCCATTCTCCTTTAGTCAATAATATATGATTGACATTGTTACTTTTACGGTATCATCTCAATGTTTGAATTAGAATTTAAATTACATACCGTTCCAAGTTTCTTTTCTTGTTGCGAATATTTTATCATTTTGAAAGCTGAAGTGGTAGGTTGGTGGAATTCATTTATAATAGGTACTTATACCTAATTTATTTTCACGTGTATTTAATCAAAGTCAATGTAATTAATTGTACATCAAATAGATATTTATGTTTGTTTAATAATAGTATGAATTCCGGAAAGATAATAAAGCTAAGGGTTTTCAATTAAACACGTTTCTACCTTTTGAAGGTTTTATTATTTTAGGTGCCGTATATTGCTTACTTTGATCCTTTCTTTTAAAATGAGTAAATTTATAACATTTTCCTATTTATCTTGAGTTGGTCGAGAAGTGGGAATAAAGTAAAATCTAATACGTCCTATAAACCGAATATTTGAGTACAATTTACTATATGAATAATAACCCTAGCACATACAAAGGTTAAAGCCTTAGATATACCATGAGTTATAAGATATTATGCAATGTGTCCGGTCATGGACTAGCGACATTCTAGGAAGTTATATAACAACTGTTCTAGTACATAAATACACCATACACTAGGTCCAATCCACTAAAATATTAATGTTAATTTCATGTTGTATTGTAACTTACCTCAAAATCTGTCGATCTAGGAAAAAAATAAAAAGTGTCATAGGGGTAGTTTTTCAGTAATTTACAATGATTAATTTGTTCCTTGGCATAATGTTTTGATTTTTTTTTGAGTTTTTTTTTATAGTTGAGAATGTGGACCCATTGGATCGTAATGAAAACGATAGATAGTATTGTTGCCTTCCGAATAAATCCTTTTATCTCAGTAGGACCAAAAGTTTGACAGATACGCCTATTTTGTCCACACGTAGAGAATATCTACGCAACAAAAAAAGCAAAATGGCTGCCAAATAGTGGGGAAGTGGATTGGATTCTAGTGTGTATTGAATTTTTTTTCTAGAATAGTTGCTTTATAAGTTCCTAGAATATCGCTAGTCCATGATCAGACACGTTGTATTGTGTTTTGATCATGCATCATCATCTTCGATCTTGATGAAATATGTTTTTTGAAAAGCATCACGTGTAACTTTTGATTGCTCTAAAATTCTATCGAATGTAAGAATAATAACTGAAACAACCAAAGCTGTGAAACAAATAAAATTCTGTTAAAATTAATAGAGTGATTATGCTAAGACCCAAACCACTTACAGCGCAATGCATGGCCAATTTAATCCGAATATAACAGTAAATTAACTGCAGATAAAGAAGGAAGTTTTTATAACATTGCCGGGAATATTTCTAGAGATCTGCAAAATAATAAAAATAGCAGGATCTCGAATGCTTGCCACACTCCGTCTATAATTTGTTGCAATGACCATGTTTCGAAACAAAAGACACTTATTCGGGGATGTAAAAGGCGAAAAATTGTTGGATTTTGTAAGGAGTCAGGAAAAAAATGTTGTTGCCAGGTTCTGATGGTGAAGAAACGTGGTCACAGCAAGTAGCGAACAATCACAAAAACTCGGTTGAACTACAAAACTAAGGCGCCCAAAAATATGTGATTAGTACTATTTCAATTAGGTGTTGTTTGGTAACTGAACATTATAGTATATCTAATTTTTTTCCAATAACCGTCTCGTTTCACACATAATAGAGTGTGAACATGAACACGGTACTTTCGGGACCATTAAAACATAAAAATGCACGTATTTTAACGTAATGTATTTTATTTTAAATACATTATCGACGTGTCCACCAGCCCAAGATAATCTTGTTGGAATTACCCAAGCTTATGAACTCCGCCGACCACTTTATCTGTTTCAGATAACAATACTCGTTAATGAACTGAATGATAATTAAGAAACTCAATGGGAAAACAAAAAATCGAATTATAGACCATTCAGCGGGCGAAACGACTGTAAATACCTATTTAAAAGACGTTAAACCGACAAAAATAAAAGTTAATGGTAAACCTTAATAGCTTCCTTATTAGCAGTTAAAAGTAAGAGATCAGAAAATGGTTATTTGTTTTGTTTTACGGAGGATTAGAGTAGGGAAATTAGAATTGATGAAATATTGTTCAAAATAATGAAGATTATTAAAGCTGTAATGTTATTACACATCTTATATACACGAAGAGAAAATTCATAGAAAAATTACTGTGCTTGTGACTGTACAGTGAGTGCAAGTGACATCTCCAGAAAACTTTCTGAGTGACATTGGGAAAAAATCACTATTTGTCCAATAAATTTTACTGTACAGCATAAGAATTTTTACTGTGGTAATTTGTGTATGGTAATTTTTCCATTACCACTCAAATGCACTCAAATTATGAGACAGCACAGTAATTTTCGTAAGATTTTTCTCTCCGTGTAGATACTTCGTTGGTAGGTGCTAGAAGTAAACTAACAAATGAAAATGAAAACAACGTTAGGTACCGAATACAAAAAAAGAGTAACCGTGGGTTTTTTTGTCGGCTTTTCTCCATAGGAAACGACCAATTGGAACAGTGCACCTAGCGTAGAATGAAGTTCTCCTAACTAAACAGACAGCTGTAGTGCTGGGGAGTTTTTTGCGTCACTTCTTCTTTCGACCTAAAGCATTACAATGAGGTTTTGGGGGACGTTCAAGAAGTGCTGATTCTTAACCTAATTTGAATAAATGACTTTTGATTTCATTTTTTAGCTTCTGACGTTTCATACGTGCCCATGGAAGTTTATCTTTTTATATATAAAAATGTAGTATAATCTAATTGCCGTTTATTAGTCTCACAAAAACCAGAAAATGGCTCAACCGATTGTGATAAAACTGTGGTAGGTATTTGTGCGCGCGCCAGAGAAGAATCCATACAAAAAAAAAAAATACAAAAACGCATTGCAACGCATGATGAGATAGTCTAAAATAAAACATTTTGATTTTGAAAAGAAAATTACCACATTCAGAGTTAAAATTAGTCTTCCTAAAACATCTGGCCTTGAGAAGACTGTCAAAACAAAATGACAACCTAAACCGAATCACTTTACATAATAAATCAGATTATAACAATACCATTAGAGACAGCCCCTAACAAAACTATTCCGAACAACATTAGTAGGTACGCTAACTTTAATTCACGCTTACACAACCATGTCGTGAAATATGACGGTAGGTATGTTAGTCAAATTACAGCCGCAGGTGTATTCTGTTACTGACGATGATTGATGATGCTCGCATGACGGATGACGCGTATCGCTTACAAATTATTCACGTAAACTGTACGCCCCATGTTCGGTGGAAAGAATATGATGTGATATTAAATAAATTGGCAGAATAATGATGGTGGGGTTTGGTTATGCGGACAAGGGAAATGTGTATAACATGACATGTCTTTAATTAATTATAATAAAGAGGGTAGGCCGTGAGTAGCGGTATAAGCGTCATATTATGCTAACGGAAGTAAATGGTTAAAACGTTTTTTTAAACCATATTACAGTGGCTTAAAGGTAGAGTTTTATGAATTATCTACTGACACACCCCTGCTTTTTTACGACGGTTCTTACGACACGATATCGAGATTTCTTTGTTATGTGAAAGTTTATTATTTGTATATTATACACATACACCTACGTTCCGGAATCAATATTCTAAATTATGGTGGAAACTGCATCAAAATCTGTTGCGTAGTTTAGGAGAAAAATGCGATCACACAGTCATACACAATGTGACTATTTTATACACGTATAGATACAGACAAAGAAGATTTGATGAAAACTCATTTCACACAAACATTACTAAAATGTGGACGTAACGGAATAAAAGTTTATCACTTTCACAGCTGCATCTGTGATATCGACGTGACTCACGGGCATTCCGCCAGATTACGTGTGCAATATGCGCGAGTTGAAACACTCCTATTTCCTTGCATCTTTATCCAACTTCTTTGTTGAATACAATATGAAGCACACAGAATCGCACAGTATACACGCAACACGTATATTGCTCTCACAAAAAAAGGCTCCACCTGGAACTGGCTCATAACAACTTCAATATCACAGAGATTGCGTTAAAACCACAAAAAACGAATTCCATTCACGCTTTAATTATTCATTTATTACTCAGCAAAACCCGCAATAAAACGCAGCGAAAAATAAAACGCGCTTTCTGTTCGCGTATCGTTTTAAAACTACGAAATTATTGTTCGGAATACGGACTTTGACCACGGTTCCGCTTGCTTTCCTGAGCCGTAACGTGTTGTCTTTTATTTTCTTTTCCGACTAGATAAAAGCCGTTTCTCCTATGTTACAGCATTAGGTAAAGCTTCTTTTAAAGTCCAAATTGGCACTGAAATGTGTTCGCGTGAAGTTTCGAATTTTTATATGTGAGAAATTGGCTTGCTTATGTGTGGGTTAGTTATAACTTTCGGCTCCAACTTGTAGAGAATACAATGGAACGTCTAGAATGGAAAAAAAGAAAATAGGGCTAATTATTGCAATGAATCCAGGCATCTATTAACGCTATTTTATTTCGACTACTACTACGGCATCCGTGAGAGGAGCTTACGTTAATTTTTGGGCAATTATCTACACAGTACCTAAGTACCTAGGTAACTATTACAACAAGACGATCAAGACTGAACTTTCCAGAAATATAGTGTTTAGTGTAAACGTTACCTACGTGTTTTCATGCATTCAAAAGTTCGCAGACTATGTTGCTCTTCGAATTGCGGAAATTCGTGTTAAACTTCAAAAACTTCTGCAAACCAAGAAACGCGATCGATGGTGACAAAAATTGAGATTTGCTATAGAAATAATACCAAGCTAAGAATTATGTTTCCCAGATGATGTGCAACAGATCTCCAGTAGGATATTCCCTGCGGTTCTTACCATAGTAGCCATAATTTTGCATGACACACTGCGGTGCTGCAGAATATGTATCTGAGAAAGGATTTATGATTCCCAGCTGATGAAATTCTTCAGTGGCCCCTATGTTTGACGCACACTGGCTGACACACTGACCCCAAAATAAAACACTATCTAGGCACTGGTCTCTATCTTCGAAATTCAATCACTTCGTTCTAGTTTCCAAGATGAACCTGTCTGTCACCTAGTAAAGTTGATCGGCATAATTGAACTTTTGGTGACGGCACTACTTTTGAAATTCAAAAATTCGATCACTCCGATCAGACTTTTTTCCCAACACAATTAACAGTGTCGAGCAATGTACCACAGAGCAAAGGAAAAAAAAAAAGTGCGGTGTAAAACAGGAATCGACTGACAGCGGAATGGGTTTGCACTTTCGCTTTATGGAACGGGCTTTTGACAGCATGCACTAGCGTTTGTGGCTTCGCTTTTGAAACGTAGTTTTTGTTTTACACGTTTATAGGTAATTCATTGGTGCTTGTTTTTGTAGGGGAAATAAAGGATTTTGTTTTGTCAGGTTTCATTCACAATAGAAAGGTTAATTTTGAGCCGTGGATGTGAAAGCTGAGTTTAAAGACTATCAAACGCATTTATCAACTTTAATGAAATATATTTCATTAATACGTGATCTATCACTATCGCACGTTTAATAGTTATTAATTGACTACCTAGACTATAAAGTATAAGTTAAAATATAAAAAAAAAAATTCAAGTTTTGATGCACGTTTCTTGCCCTTTTTGAATTAGCGTCACAGGCAAACCTAAAAAAAAAGAATCTACTCTTAAACCTGGGATGAAACGATTATATAAATGTCCTCGCTAGGCAACGATGCAACCAACAAGCTTGCCAGAAGGGGGTCGAGCATGGCATCAGTGGGACCTGAGCTCATCGTGCCACTCCCCTTCGGGTATTTACGCACTCTGTTAAGGAAACGCACCAGAGACCAATATGAAAAACTTTGGACGGACCAAGGCGAGTTCAGGCAGGCTAAGGAAGCACTTCTCGCAATGGATGGCCGCCTCACGAAACAGGTTCTCCGTCTAACTAAACAAAAGCTGCGTATAGTTACTGCAGCTTTAACTGCCACAGATCATTTAATAAACACCTCTTTCTCATAGAAGTAACAGACAGTCCGCTGTGCAGGGCCTGCATGGAGGATGACGAGACAGTGGCACATGTGCTTTTAAGCTGCACGGTGGTCGCCACGTACAGAGTACTTCAGTAACCCAGGTACCCTACGTGAGACAGTCAGTAACATCAAGGCGTTGCTGGCCTTCTTTGAGGAGCTGGTGTGGATCGAATCGATTTTCCAACCCGTACGCAAAATACGCGCATTGACGTGGAGTTGTGTGGAGTCCGTATTACCTATTATTTAACATGAATTCCCTACGGAAGGATCTTTACGAACATTAATACTAACCTCCAAAACTTCATTCGGAGTAGGTAGATAATCACCCACCTACACGTTCCCACCTAATAAATTCACTTGAACAACTCTCTCACACACCAATATATCAAACAGCAACGTAAAGGCAAGCACACAAAAGCGCCAAACGTGCTTATTCTACACAGAGTCATTTGTTAGTTCCATGCGATTAGTCGTACGACGTAACGACAGACGCCTCACCGACGTCACGTGATCTATGAACGCAGAGTCGCATACTTTGATGTAATAATATATGGACTGAATAATTTAGAGGCGAGGTATTTGTCTTAAGTAATGTCTATAGAATAGGTAACGAGGATTTGTTTTTGCAAGATGCTGCCAAAACTGCGAAAATGTATTTGCATAAGAGAAAATCTGTTAAATTGAACGTAAAATACTAGTTTTACACAAAAAGTCACAATAATTCTTGAATTACAAGAAAAGCAACATACTATAACGTCCCCATTGCTGGGACACAGGCCTCCTCTCTGTAGAAATGGGCCGTAATCCACCAAGCGGGCCCAGTGTGGGTTGGTAGATGTCACATGTCTTAAAATTTTTGGTTTTTGGACAAGCCAAATAGATGGGTAAACAGCAAGACTTGAAGCATTTAACTTATAGCTACAATATATCAAATCCATAATTCACGGTAACATAAATGTCGTATGCAACTGTTAAACTTGACCTATTTTACTACTAAAGTATCTGGTTAAAATCTGTGTCACACATATTTTTTAATTTCCATGCCAAAAGAAAAATGTGTAAAAAATATTCCAACACTTGCGCAAATGATGTTACGAGTAGGAGTTGATCCCACTGCTCGCGACTAAGGGCCAACAATTTGATATAAAAAATGTCTTCGAACCCACATTCCCTTGGGAAGTGTCCCGAAATACCCAATAGATTAGGAAGTGTTATTGATGAATTTTATTAAGGGTAGACGATACATCGTTTTTTCGTTTCTGAAATTCTTCTATTTGATGACAACTAGTATGCTTAGCATGCTTGCGTCTGAGAAATGAAGATGTTTGTTGAGAATAATAATATAGAACCGTCTTTGTTTAAAGACTTTAGATTTAGGCTATAACTAGTAAATTTTTACAGATCGTTTTCTTACAAGCAGTTTTTCTAATTTACCTTAAAAACTTTGTGCAAACATTTTCATCTTATTATAAGCTCCTTGTTAGTCACCAACAGCAAGACGACATTCTATTGTCATAATTTCCTAAAACACATAAAATACCTGTCTAAATAAATGCATTATGCATGAATCGACAGTTCGACACACGATTGAATCCATACAATATTACTAATAACATTTTGGTAACGTATTATGCAACCTTCTTCGGCTTTAGAGATTACTAGCCGCGCAGTTTCACCCCTATAGGTCGTAATCCCGTGGGGACATCGCGATGAAAAGTATATTTTGTCCTAACCTAGATCATGATCTACCCTTGTGCCAAATTTCATCCAAATCCATTCAGCCGATTTAGCGTGATAGCGTAACAAACCAACTCACTTTCGTGTTTATAATATCATACAGTTAGATTAGTAGTTATGATAGCAATGACAGAAAAATACTAAATATTGTTTGTATTACATAATCTAATAAAACATTACTTACACTAGACCGTACGAGTACTTCCATAGTAATTCAATTAGGAATTACGACAAGCCGACTCCTTCGAGCCTCGTAGAGTGTATAGTTATACTTGCCAACACCAGTTAAGACTACATCAGTGATACAAGGCCTGCAAGACATACTTACACAAGAGGAAAATTCATGAAAATAATATTACAGAACCTTCTTTGCTGATGAAAAGCTTGAGAAAGAAGTTGGTCAGGAACAATGTTCCGAAAGATAAAATTCTAAAGATAAAAGCAATTTAAATCCTTAATGGCAGGGTCTGGGCGAATTCGTCAAATTATTCAAAAAGAAAGAGGGTTGGATTTGAGAATCCCGGTATTATTCGCTTAAGCAGGGCTGAAACGGCACCGGTCTAACCGGAAATCCATCTTTTCAGAAATATGTATGAATGTACAGCCCCATACATTTCGCTCAAGAGGTGTAAAGCTCTAAAAGCTAACGCTCTGAGATTTGGAATATCGTAATAGCATATTGAGATTCTGCAAATATATTCCTCGCCTGAATTATTTAAACTTTATCTGGAGATAGTACCTACTCAATTTTAAAACAGACAAAGTAAGCAAGTACAGCAAAATCATTATTGAGCTTAACACTGCGCATAAAAAAGAAGCAACTCATAAAATTGTTTTTCTTCATCCAAAGATCAATATGGCAACAAATTTGTAAGTAACAATTGTTGCTTAACAAATCATCCTTCCATACTTTATAGGAAACGAATAAAACAAAAGAACAGTAAATCTTTCAACTGATGACAGACAAAGTTGTGAAAATACTTTTTTCTCAGCAAAAAGAACTACGCGGGACAGAAGCACCGATAGTTTATTAAAGTAAAAAGTTCCGCAAAAAAATACGGCAGACTCCGCGAGAACGCAAAACAATCTTGCTTCGCTGTCTGTTTTTTTTATACGTTCGTTCATTTTTGACGACTTATACACGCTGTTTTTTTCGGCGTGGTTAGGAACAAGAAGGGTGTCGATAATGATAAAAAGTGAACAGAAAATCGTGAACTGAAAAACATTCCCATTTAGTTAGTACCTTCATGCAGGCTGAGCATCCGAATTACAATACAACCAGCCTACTTTCATAACTTGCCCAATTGCACAAATCTTTTTCACAAAAACATTTGTAACTCCTAACAAAAACATTTGCCAATTATGCGCCTTTTGTAAACAGTGTTTCAGAATTCTTTCAAGACCACCCAACGTTCTTAAACTAAAAAAAAAATACAAACTCTGGTAACAATACGCGTAGAATCTTTTAAAAATACCATACTTCAGCCGAAAAATACCTTCCTGTCGTCTGCACATTGAACATTTTCCACTTCCTTCCACGTGAGAGCGTCATATTTATGGCTAACAATAGTGCTACAGAGACAGGGACAAACGATGGCCAAACAAAAGGTAGTTTGTAAGTACCACCGTTATAACCTCAGAGCTTATTTCATAAATCCTGTTGAGTTTATAAAGTCAAATTGCACGCTACTGGAAAGATAATATAAAAAAAAAAATGATGATATGTTAAGAAATAATATATGAACTATATAGTCCTTAATATTATATTTAGATACGTCCTTCATTTCATATATATTATTAATAACTAAATAATAACAACACTTAAGACACACATTTAGATGAATTATTAATTCTAAATGCCCCATGTTGATGGCTGCATTTGTATGACCTATAAGTAGTTGTTCCGGGTCTGGCTGTTTGTGTATGTGAGTTTAAATGTTTTTAAATTCACCCACAATACATGAAAAATTCCTAGTGTGGGGCAACTTTTTTTTTTTTTAAAAGAACAAAAAAAATAATCTGAATTAAGTAACTAGTATAAACGTTGCGCGGAAGGCACATCCAATTATACACAATATTTATGCACCTGCAAAGTATTATATTACCTATCTAACTGAAAACTGCAATAAATATATTGGAAAAAAAACCACACTGAAAAAATG
This sequence comes from Eremobia ochroleuca, assembly GCA_949629135.1. Lineage (NCBI taxonomy): Eukaryota > Metazoa > Arthropoda > Insecta > Lepidoptera > Noctuidae > Eremobia > Eremobia ochroleuca. Next base: position 14,863,502 of record OX451395.1, on the reverse strand, counting down.
TTTCTCTCAGTAAATTGGCAGCAAGCCATAAACTGCGATACAGAAAAAAAAAATTTTTTGCACAAAAGTAAAAAATATTCTCATAAACCTCATGAATTAAATGTGAGAAATATATGTAGGTACTTCAAGCGAGTTATATGCGAGACTCGCTAGTAAAAACTCATCCTACACTGTATATGTAGGGAACATTAATTTCGTCGTAATTGGTTCAGGATACGAAGTGAATAGAGCAATTTCGAGATGAGATTTTTGTTCTCGATGTATCTATTGTGAGATGAGATTAAAATAACGCCATCAGGAGTATTTAACCGTACGATTTTTTCCTCTCCCATTTCTCCGTTCGCAATTACATTGATTGCCCTGCTTTTAGATATTGGTTCATTATCGGAATTAGAAGTTGGATTCAGAGTTCATTTACGGAAATGGAAATTTGTTGCCATTTTATTTACCGTTCAGAGTTTTGTGTTTGTGATAAGAGATTACTTGTTCGTTTATTAATGCTTCCTACTTGGATGCTCGTACCATTTAAAATTAGCTCTTAATGGCAGAACTGTATTGAAATACAAATATATACCTTACTTCGTGATGAATAAAGAGTGTTTGTAAAACTTAACTGACTTGAAAAGTTTACCGTAGCTTCTTTCTAGTAAACATTTTCGGTAGCATTTTTACACCTTCGGTTAAACACACTCTCTACTCTTCATACTCACACCCAAATACATGTATAATAAATCAATTGTTATAATAATATTTACTGTTCTTTTTTGTTATGTATTTATTAACTATTTTAATCATACATTTAATAATTTAATTTAATGATTAACTTAATTAATGTAACTACTAATCAGTAATTTTAATTACTATTTTTGCTTGTCGTAAATATACACGATGTATATTGCATAAAATCCAAAACCTACTGATTGGGAGAAGACACTGGCTCCTGTAACACAGGTATTGTTACCTAGCACAGGAGTCAGTGCTTCACTATGTTTGTACACATTTTTATACCAATAAATGATTATTATTATTTATTATTAACTTGTTCTTTCTTAAGATAACCTCAACAACTGTTTACTCAACCTACTAGCCGATATGCGACGCTTTTCTTTCGAATGTTTATTTCTACAGAGAGCGACGTAAAAACACGAACAATAATAAACCCGGTCGTATAATTTGAAAGTCGCGTATTCAGGGATTCCTTACACTTAAATGAGCATTATTGCGCTACCAAACTGCTGTCTTCAAACGTTTACATCGGCAACTTTATTGCTACAAATGTGACGAAAATGTAAATGCGTCCTCACGTTCATTTCCTAGGACTCGTAGGCTGGATATTGTCAAGTTTAACTTTTAAGGCAGTCATTTTCCACGTTTGCGCCCTTTTCATTTAGTTAATGAGCTAGGCCATTTTCTTGATGATCTGAGAATGTAAGACATGCGTAGAGTATATTAGTTGCGTGGCACGTTAAAGCGGCAGATGAGCTAATGAATTACTTTGATGTATGTAGACTATAATATGCTACCCTGCATGTTTTTTTTTTTCTGTACCTATAGTGCCTACATTTTCTCTTAATGACGCACGATCAGGAATAATTGTCGTTGTTTCGGTTTCAGAAAATAGTGTTTAAGTGCTCAACTTTTGAGAAATAATGGTTGTATAATAGTACTGCTCAATGTATTATTATTAAGTTCATAGTTATGAGACATTCTCATAGCTATGACCCCCTCATAGCTATGGCCCCTCTAATTATTTACTTCCCGTTCTACGCAGTAAATAATTAGTGGGGCCCGTGGCTAAATAATAACAGCCGCACAGGTCGATCGATCAGGTTAAGCTACGCTTGCCGCGGTTGATCTGTGGATGGGTGATCTTTACATTCCGAGACCCCTTCGTACCTCGGAAAGCACGTTAAGCCGTTGGTGCCGGCTGTCATTCGTAGATCTTTGACAGTCGTAACGGGTAGTCAGAAGCCCGAAAGTCTGGCAACCAGTCTTACCAAAGGGTATCGTATTACCCAGTAACTGGGTTATGGAGGTCAGATAGGCAGTCGCTCCATGTACTGGTATTCAACTGCATCCGGTTAGACTGTACGCCGACCCCAACATAGTTGGGAAAAGGCTAGGCAGATGATGATGAGTTATGAGAATGTCTGTATAGTTACTAGAAGTCATCAAAAGTTCAGTTACTGAATACACCAAGTAAAGAAAACTCAATAATACAGATCTAGTTTCCAATTTGTACTAGTCTCTTCTAAGTCTACCCACAAATTGGTTGCGGTAGCCGGCCCTAATACGGGCTTTAGATTACCACAAAATGGAAAATTTAAAATTCAACGTTCATTTTTTAGCAAATTGAAATGAAGTATTGTGTGTAAAACATTGTTGAAGTTGTAACATTCGACAGATGGAAACGTGTCACTGTAACGGTCTTTAAAGCAATTCCAGCAATTGATTCGTTGTTATGAATTTGCCTTTTTTATTGTATGGATGGATACAAAACCGTAAATGCACCATAAATATGTATATTAAGTTACGTGCTTTGTGTCTATAACGGCAATTTTTGTTTATAGTATCACATCACAAATCGAAAACACTTTTCTACGGAGTTCTTTGTTTTATTTACATTTGCTAGTCAAGCCGCGAGTTGACTAATTTTTTTTTATTATTTAAATTGAAGCTTTTTTACCTCACTAATAGCTTGGTATAAACAGTTTTTTAATATTTTTAAAAATTGAAAAGATATGAGCGTTCAAAACTCTCAATTAGACAGAGAGGGAAATACTGAATTGTGACGTCATAGTTCAGTATCGCCATATAAATTACATGCAAAACTTCGTTTTGCGAGAAAGAGATAGACAAAAAGTTTCTATAAGTTATAAGTTTTTTATTTTTCGACCGATTTCAAATTTGATTTCGAATTCTATTATTGTATTACATGTGTGGATATATTATCTACTAGAATATATAGTATTCAATATCATGCAACTACCCAATTGAACCTGGCTAAATAAAATGTCACAGTGTTGGGAATCTTAATTAAATTGCAACTCTGCAACGAATAGATTGTATTTAAAATGTCGATGACAAATTGGATAAATTGTTCGATATAAACGTTTTGTAGGAGACATTTACTGCTAATGTGTGGTATCAGCTGATGTATTCTGTAAAAATATCACCATAAACACTTAAGTGATGTGAGCTGTCATTCTACCTTAAGCTAGGGATTGATACTATTGATCACCTAAGTTTTATGGTTTTTTAACGACATTGTATTTAATTTTCTATAACATCAGCTCTCTACTATACACTCTCTATTCATTAAAAGTAATAAGGTTCTAAACTTACTCAAGATGTCCTTTAAAAATGTCAAAGTCAGTAAAGACGAGTTCGACGATCTCGTGGGGCGCCGCGACGAAGGTGTAGAGGAGGCAGTCGATCCGCGGCGGGTACGGGCGCGGATAGTCGGGGCTGCTGAACGTGCCACGCTCCTTGCTATACGTCGACGTGTAGCGGATACACGTGCAACCTGGGAAATTAAATAAATTCTTAAGAAACATACAGATAATCAAAAATATTAAATTAACTATACTCGTAGTACTCTTTTAGATGAAGGTTACAGTTTCCGTTTGTTTGGGACAATAAAATTCTAGGATATGTTTATGGTTTTATTTTTATTTTACTTCAAAGGAACAGACTATAGTAAACCTATTATTAGCTCGAGCCGTTTGCAAAACTTTGTTAACTATTTATATTGTCTTTATAGAACTAACAGTGATTTCTACATTGACTTTACATAATGAACTTGATGAATATGAAAAAAGATCTCACATTATTATGTATAGTGCCGATATTTTTGTATTGAAAACCAACAAAAATAATATTATTTTCGAACCGTCAACATGTTTTTCTCACCTTTCTATTTTGTAAAAGGTTTTCTGAAATTTATGTTGAATCGAAGATAAGAATATGTTCAATGATCTTATTTCCCCCGAATAGGAACTTATTTGCCGTCTGGGCGGCTTTACGAGGTAATCTATTTTCTTCATCATTCCAATAACTTTGCCCATCAAAGTCAGGGTATAGAAGATATTCATTATAATAAAGCTTCAAATTCGCCGCAAATTTTACTTGAGAATATGTAAAATAGGTATATATGTAGAATCTTTTAAAGACAAAATCATCGTATTATTATGATTGTGAGTTTATATAGCGTATTAAAAACATTAACCCAGTTTATTTAGGGAAAATCACACACAATGGGGACCAACAAAAAGGTTATTTCGAAGGAAAAAAAACATATAACCCAAAAAATATAACCCATTGTCCTAAACATGTGACATTCGCCAACTCGAAATAAAATAACAAAAACACAAAAACCTTCATTGTACAGCATTATTACCTTTCAACGATATAATAAAAGCTATAACGACAATGCTTAATGAAACAGAGGGAACAAATAAACAGTCAAAAAGAGGTGACGAATATAGCACGCGATTCGGGGCTTTAGCAATGATGAATATTTTATGTAAAAATTCTCTGGCGCCGACTTACGAGTTCACCGTAATCTTCCACGGTGTCAAATGAGATATTCAAGACGTTATTTTGAGTAAAATTGAAGATAAACTTGCGTTACACCGAATTTATTTGCGGTATAATTTTTGGGGAAAACATCTCACTTTTTTTCTGACGCCCTACCTAGCATAATAGTCTGGGAGCAAATGATAATTCTGAATATTATATCGGGATGATCCGGTGCTTGAGATTTTTCTTCGATCTTTTTTCTCCGAGCATTTTTAGCAAAGTTGTTGTTTATTGCTTACATAAAACCGAAAAGTGTTTGAAATGACAAGCTATTACCACGGTACAGTAATGCTTATTGTCGATGCTTAAGCTCGTAATATTAAGTAAACCGTTAACTAAGCCATTTGCATTGCCAATTACGATAATTAAATCCAATTATATTTCAATAATCAAACGCGCGTTTAATCTACCGAAATCGATGGAGCCATGCGCACGTAATCATTCTAGTACGAACACGTTGACATTGTGTCGCGCTTAAATAAACCCGTTGCCACGGGCAAGAGCTATTAACATAAAGCTTTTACGAGTGTTTTCCTTTAACTGCGAGTGATATGACTACAGTGACACCCCTACAGCTGGAATTAACGTGCTGCGGTTAAAGTTCTCACACGAGTGGAATTTATAACAGGACTTTTTGGTATCCAGGACCCTGACTTCGTAACACACTATCAATTTAAATCTGAATCATTTTGAAGGATATTTCTAATCCATTGCTTCATATGTTCACAAATTTTGTCTGCTCAGAAATGTAAATAACGCAATTAATGTTGCTGAACTGTCAAAATGAAACCCATTGCTCAGTATCAGTATAGTGTGCTACGCAATTACTCCGCTGATATCGCTGCTGGCTGGTATACTAAAGATGCAAAATGGATTGACGATACAATTTAAATATTGAAAGTCTGACTCCTAGCTTTAAGCGCCAATCAGACCGAAGAAGTGTCGGGCACGGACTAACGTCAGACAGAAGGTACATTACATTGTCACTGACGACAATCTAATATAGGTACTGTCTTACATAGAGTTGCATCTGCCACCGCTTGATCTGAACGGCACGTCAAACGTTGGGGAATCTTGTCCATGTTGGGACCAGTACATAGTTCACAAGAAGTATAACTTCTGTGATTTCGAAGCAAGCCAAGTTTTTGTTGTATAATATTACTTTGATGCTTCTGCTCATCCATGTGGTGAAACTGAACAAAATTATGTGACTCACATATTATTTAATGGTCAAAAAAAAAAATGCTGACTTTGTTAATTAACTTCAATAATTCAAACGATCTTTAATAGATACACTTCATAATAATGAACATTTTGTAACCACATTGTTGATCGCCACTAAATCTTTTATTGCATCGCGTTAAAATGTATTCCGTTTATTTTGAATGCAGCTATTTGTGCGTGTTTATTTGATTTGCATTTTAACTTCATTGCGTTTGAATAGCGCAAGAACAAAGTGGAAATATGTACATAAAATTATAATATCCATTAGGATTTGGATTCTAACCCGAATTAGAGCGTAACCTGCATAACTTTTTTTTGTGTATATTGGTTTTGTTTTTTGATGAACACGTATCAGTCCCATTGTTTAGTGAAAATATATGCACTATCAGTCAGTAGTAAACCGCAAGAATGAGCCTTATCAATAACAATAATTCCTTATTTAGTAGACAATGAACCAGAATTCTCTAGTTCCTGTCATAATATTTGCGATACATCGTATTGAAAGATTCCTACGAGACTTTTATGTCTGCAATAAAAGAGTTCACATTGATGAGAGTATAATCCAGACAAAATTGGATCGTAAAATCTTGTTTGACATCACAAAATTTATTGAAGGAGCAGTTTGAAATAATGATTGTTTGATGTTTCACTAGGTCGGGATTATGTTCTTTGACGTTAACTTCAATCACTGATATGACATCTATGTATATGATTTTTTGGTGTTTGTATATTATCTTCAAAATGCTGATTTCTATCAATTTCAGAATTTACTTCTTATTTTTGTATAGCTTGATTTGAATGAAATTCAATTGACTAGGGTAAAAGTCTGAAGCAAGAGCTGCTCAATAGAAAATCGATAAACGTAAATCCGGTTCGTTACCGCACTCAGTCAGCCGGGACGCGTACAAACCTCCAAATAAATACTTTTTGAGATATCAAGTTGTGTGGTAGAATCAGTGGTCTCGAACGTCGTAGAGTGAGATCGGTAGATCGGTAGGTATTTGACAAAAAAATACAATATTCAATCAAATTCGTTTATTTATTTAAAAAAAAAAAACTTACAGACTAATTTATAACAATCATACTTAAGTAGGTATGATTGTTATAAATATGTAAGCCCATATCGGTAGAAATACCGAAAAATCGGTAGGTTCGAGACCACTCGGTAGAATTGAGAGCTGTGACAAACTAGAAATTAATCACAAAGTTACTGAAGTTTAAATAAACTGTTTTAAGAAAACTGGTGTATCTGATACCACGTCAGTTGATGCTCTGCCAGAAGCAGGTGTCTTAGAAAACAAGTTGAACCCGTTGCACTAAAGATGACCAGCAATGCTCTGAGATTTTGGCTGACGAGATTGATATTTGCCTAATGTCAATCAACACAACTTTGCTACTTGGCAGGGTGCCGCCTTCAGGCAAGTTTTCAAAACGACAGAATAACAATTATCGCTCAATAGCACTTACAAGCAAAAACTGAATATCAGCTGTTTTTTCGTTGAATATTACTTAATCATCTAGACTAAGAAGGCGCTGTTGATAAAAAAAAGAAAATAACTGATACTTTCAGTAAAACACTAATTTAAAAAAAAACAATATTGCTCCACGGAAAAATATAATGAACTCGACGTTCTTTTGATGAAATTGTGTTTGCTATATTTTTAAAGTGATATTAATGCCTCAAGTTGAAATAATATTACTGCGGCAGATACTGAAATCTAAATGAAAATATTTTTTGTTTGATGTTAAATTGAGCAACTTAAAACATATCTCAATCAATTTAACCTAAAAACGAAAAACCTTTGGGTTTTTATTTGTAACAAATATTTTATTACCCATCCAACACCAAGTGCGAGTGCGGTGTTTCTGATCAGAACATGCTCCATTTGCTGGACCTTGGATGACATAAAAAATGCCACTGATGCCGCAATTAACGTGGCCACATACTGGGCTCAAACAATATATAATCAAAAAAAAAAAAAAAAAACAATGAAAAAGAGTACCTACCATCGATACGAAAGGAAGAAGAACAATTTAATTTTTTTTTTTGGAGTCCTACTTTTTTGATAGTTTAGTGTTAGTGATAAATGATTTTATTTCTCTAAGTAGGTTGGTACAAACACGTCAATCATATTTCAAAATCTAGATGAGGTTTCTCTGACTACTCTGAGAAGAAAGACCGAAACAAAGTCAGCGTGTCGTCTTTAGTTTAATTAGTCTTTGACCTAAAGAAAAACCTTTTGACATTTATTGACTATTTAAACTTCACCATCAGCTTTGCTCGGTTTATTCAAAACTAATAACGGTATCAAAGAAAAAACTTAATCCCACGCAGATGGACGGACATTTTAAAGGCCCCGAGATTAAGGCTTATGACTTTCAAAAAAGCGAAAATCCCCTTTATTATGCCACAAAAGTTACAAATTACGGTCGCAGTAAACAAAATGATAATAAGCTAGCAAAGTGAGAGTACTTTTATACTTACTTGGATTTATTGCGTGCCCTTCGTCGACTGTGTGAAGAGATAAGTGAAGGAGAAGGATAAGCGCCGTTGACGTCTGAAATATAAAATACTGGGTTTGAAAAGGATCAAGATGTTTGGTTGTCATAAATAAGTACAGGGTTAAAATAAATTTCTTGGTAAAACTTTACAGACATGACCCTTGATTTCTGTGAAGTATGTACAGACGCCAGCACATCAAGCTATCCGAAACTGTCAAATTTTCTCAATCAACTTTGAACCTTATACTTTAGCGATAAAGTTGAAAATCTCTTAAATAAATTTGACAGATTGTAGTAGCTTGATGTGCTGGCGTCTGTACATCGGTAAATAAAATAAAAAAAAATATGATGGGACTCGCGCCCACAGGTGGCGCGTAGTTACTTAATAGTTTTTTTAAATCTTTTTATATAGCTATGGCGTTGGAGATACCCTGAACATTGGTGCGAGTAAATTAAAAACACAAAAGTTGTCTTTAATAAAAGCTTGTAAAAGATCGCTTTTAGCGATAAGACCGCCCATTGTGTCACTCTTTGTAAAATTTCTAAATTTATGTTTTTAATTTATATGGTGTACATAATAAAGAGTATTCTATTCTATTCTAACACATTATATGAGCAGCGGTGAGAATAGTCAGACGATCAGACGGTACACTGTGGTTACTAGGTTCAGTAATTACTAATTAAAGTTTAAAGCCTAACAATATTCGAACTAGAACTCCGTTTGATCCCCTCAGGGTCGGAATTTCAAATAATCATTTCTTAACGAGACCCAATACTACCCAAATAGGTATGCAAAATTCGAAATAGCTTTCAAAGTTTTGGAACTCAGCTTGTTGTTAGGGTGTCACTTTTATCAAAATGTGCCAGAAATATCTAGCTAACTATACTTTTGTACAAACGCCAGCACACCAAGCTACTACAATCTGTCACATTTCTTTAATAGATTTTCAACTTTATCGCTTAAGCATAAGGTTCAAAGTTGATTGGGAAAATGTGACAGTTTCGGGTAGCTTGATGTGCTGGCGTCTGTACATTTTAGTGCTAGCTTGTCAATTGTAATTAAGGCTTTCAGTTAGTACTGTTGTCTTTCTGAATAAATAACTATCATACTAATCGATACTTGTGTTACCCGGTTCAAGAAATGCCACAAAAAAGTCAATAAAAACGAAACAAACTTCTTCAAATTAAGGGGCCGAGAACGAAATTTACTGTTTTTGATCAATTTTGTTAATCTATTTATATAAAACAAAGACATGTTCACGAAAAAAAAAAAGTCATACATTCGTTCTTATTGATTCTGAGGCGTTACGAAGTTCGCCGGGTTAGGTAATTATTAAAAAAAAAGGGGAAAAACAAATGTAAATAAAATTATTTATTATTTGAAAAGTAGAAAGCTTTCATGCACAATCACTAATATTCGAAACAAGTTTTCCGAAAAATGTCGTGAGACTGACGTTTTATAATCTTTTTACAAGAAACCACTTTTGATTTTGAGTATTAAAAATATCAACAATATTATTATAAGGTCTACTTGCACGTGCCTGGACCACTTTTTTCGACTTCTATACAAAATATATTTGAAATAAAACCCAGTCAGTGATGTAGGTATTTTTTCCTCTTAAATAGCAAACCATTTCAAGAAATTACAGGTCTCCTTTTAGTTATCCCTAGTTATCCTTCAAACAAAATGTTATCTTATGATAATACAATATCTTCATTTTAGGTAAATCTAAGGCAAAATAAACTACATTTTCGAGAGCGCAAAAGTGATGAAAATATTAACTGATGCTGTGGTTGACAGGAATGGTTTAGCGCCACGAAAACTGTTATTTTTTATAATCATACAGATATAATGATTCAATTATTTTAAGTTTTCTAACAATTACATAAAAAAATTAACAAAAAGCGGGTTTTTTCGTTCACGGAGCCTTAACACATCACTAAATTCATGACACCATTATCGAAATCATTCGAACGCAAACACGAAAATCCTTCTAAACAAGTTGACACACGCAACCAACCGTCCAAAAGTACTTCAAGACAAAAGGACCCTTTAGAATCGAAAACGTATTCCTCACAAAGTCTTGTGTAAGCATTCACACTTTCGCCCACACATTTTCTGCGTACGTTTCAACCTGGGAAGCCGAAATAGATCCGAACGCATCCGAAGGCATACGAACGGCTTCATTTGCAATGCGTTGCTTATCGCCTCCATCGGTAGCCTCCATCTGCATTGAAACGATTCTTTTGAGAAATCTCGGATACCAGAGATAGCTCAATCTGTATTATAGCATTGAAGCATCTTATTATAGTTCCTAAGTTATCTTTCTGTTATTGAGTAACATATGCTGCAAAATATCAGACGAAAGGATATTGATAAAATAAAAAATCGAAACGGTCGCGACTTACAAATTGTAGGTCTTCGGCTCAAACCCTGACAGGTGCTTTAGGCTAAGTTCAGATGAACGCGCGACGACACGCGCTGCCGCGCGATTCACCTGTTCAGATGGCGGCGGCTTGCGCGCGACAGTCTAGCGTGAACATTCAGTGAGAATGGGCGTGGAGGAGGCAATTTGCTTGTGGGTTTTATACCGCAAACTGCGACGTCGCCGTCGAAAGCAAAGACGATACTGGGTGCACCCTATTTTAAGTCAAAGACTTTCTTTAAGCCTGTTTGTGACTTTATATCCCACACTAAGACTACACGAAGATCGATTTGTCAACTATTTTAGGATGTCGATTGCATCCTTTGACTTTTTGTATCATTGCGTTGAAAAGTATTTGCAACCTACAGATGGTGCTGTAAGATATTGCATATCACCAAAAGAAAAACTGAGTCTTCAGAGTAACCATGGTCACAGAAAATTAACACTAATTCTTCCCAAGACCTTCTTTTTATTATTCTATTTGAATAGTCCTTCGAGTTAAGATTCCAAATCGCATCTCTTTTTTCAATTTCGTCTATTAGTAAATCCATTGATATCGTCGTCCTCCATTTTTTTCGTCGCTCCTTGCGACCGTCCGCCTCAAACCGCGCGGGTCAACTGAACAGGTCGATACAGAAGTGTAGATCTTAAACCGCGCGTCACCGCGCGGTGGCGCGCGGGTAACATCTTGCGCGCGGTGCATGGCGGTGCGCGCGGGCACGCGCGGTGACGCGCGATCATGTACACAACAACATTGATTTGTTACAATCTTAAACCGCGCGCCGAGCCAACCGCGCGTCGTCGCGCGTTCATCTGAACTTAGCCTTAATCTGTGTAAATACTCGTCATTTCCATCACCACTGCTCTCAAAACGGTGAAGGAAAACATCGTGAGGAAACCGGCATGCCTTAGAACCAAAAACTCGAAGACATGTGACATCTACGTGTAGATTCTATGTAGATTATAGGCCACTCACTCTCGAAAAGAGGAGAACTGTGTCCCAGCAGTGGGAACATTATATGGTAAATATGCTAAAGGGAACTTCTAAACAGATTTATACATTTAGTGTGAACCCAGACATCGCCTTGAATAAATTTCAGGTACTAGATCTAGTATCTGGAGATATTGAATTAGGTAACAAGTGCCTCCTCTGCTGGCGTGTGAATTATAAATACGTAATTTCTGGAGAACGTGAAGTTTATCTTGCCTGAAGCGTTATTAAAGGAAGATGCTATTCAGACTGGATCGTTTTCAGACAAATTACGTCTTAATAGGGGTCACCTTTTTAAGTCATTCAAACCTTTGTCATTATTTAAATATAAATTTCAGATATAGGAGTCTAGAAACCAATTACTTTCCAATCCAATACCCATGCTTATATAATTATATTATTGTACATTTATTATAATAAAGCTACGTAATTTTTTATAAATAATTATAAAAAAATAACAGATTGGATTTAAAAAAAATGCATTTGATAGCACAATTTTTGAGAAAGGTTATTTAACATCACGCTACGACCCTAAAGAGCTGAGTAAAATAAAAAAAAATGAGACAAAAAACGCTAAGCGATAACGAAGCAGTAGCGCGGACGATGCGACGCAATGCGAAAGGGTGATTCGGGGGAGCAAGGATTTTCGTGAAGTTAGTAATTTATAAAAAAAAAGCAATGCATATTCCCTAAATTCTACCACGACGTTGGTCATCTGCATTTGGTATACTTAAGAATTAAGATAGAAACAACACGTCAGTTATTTTCATCCTCAACGTATCTCATGTCAGAGAATGAAATAAATACTTATTACATTTATAGTAACAAGAAAAAGAGTACAAAATTATATAGTGAAACAGATATTAGTCATCTTTCCGCTTCCATAACACCATTCTCAGATAAAAACACTTTTATTCCAAGATACGCGAGTAATAAATTTTATGATAATTTTATGAAAAGAAAATGTATTTTTACATCTTATTTTGTTGTAATTCAGTAAAAAAAACGTGGAAGCAAACGTTAAAATGAGGACCTTACTTTACCTTGATTCGTAAACGAAATGTAAGCGAAAAGCTGTGTAATCTAATATTTACAGTAGGAAACCACGGACCGTCGTACTCGTAATTATGATGTACGTACGGAATTAAATTATATGCACAACGCGTAGGTAGACCTGCGTTTATTTATTTTTTTTAATAAGGACATTTGAGGGTTAATGTTTAAAATTATACTCACTAACCCACGTTTCAGCCGTAATAATCTGTAATAATAATAAATTGGATCTCATGAAATGAGACTCAAGCCTCGAAATTTTTGTCATTAACAGGTGAAAATATTACACAAAATACAGGGTGTAATGTGACAGTCTTCTCTTATACAGGGCGCTGCAAGTCTATTTTACGTAATAACATATATTTTCATTTGAATACTTATAAATTCGATTTTTAAATATTTTTCTAAACAAAAACATAGAAAATCCTTTAAAAATATAAAATAAACAGTAGCCCACCGGCATCAGGAACAGCCGTGCGATTCTGTAACCATCTCACCGTGAAAGCTTGGGTGAAGTGAGCGTCGAGTGAGCTGTCATTCGCTAGGGATTAACACTGTTAAGTGCTCACTTCACTTATGATTTCACGCTAAGATTTTTACAGAATCGACCGGCAGGGTCCAAGCTACCGGCGGTCAGGGCTCCAGAGAGAAGAACCTCCTTACAGTGCGAGCCTTGTCAAGAAGTACAGCATTCTGAATCAAGCCCTTAAGCCCTTAAGCCCTTGAGCTGCCCAACGACAACCTCCTTAGGTATTGATCGAGGCTTTTCGCTATTGAGCCATGGCTGTCACGACTATCAGCACAATGATCGCTGAATCTACATCTCTCATGTCGATAATCTCACGAGCCAAGTCAAGATATAATAGAATATAATAGAATACTCTTTATTATGTACACCATATAAATTACAGACATAAATATAGAAATTTTACAAAGGGTGACACAATGGGCGGTCTTATCACTAAGAGCGATCTTTTAAAGACAACCTTTGGATGGATTGAAAAGGGAAGGAGAGACAAATATTGTAGGTAGACTGTGGTGTACTATTTACACGATAAAATGAATACATACATAAAGTATATTATACTAATCTAAATAAATATATACATATAACAATGGACATGAAAAAGGAGTAAAGAAAATATAATGGTAGTGCTGCTTAAGGAGAGAGGAAGTGATTTTTTTTATTGTTATTATAACATATTATAATTGTTATGTTACTAAATGGAAAAATACATACATAATAAATGTTTCCAATATTCATCTTATATTTTATCATTTTGTTCATGCTAGGTTATTTTAAAACAGTTTAAACTATCTCAACTTATAAGGCCTACGGCTTTTTATTCTTTATCCTCAGAATCGATCATACATATTATATACAGTGTGATTCAGTAACCATCTCACCGTGAGAACTTAGGTGAAGTGAGCTGTCAGTGTCATCCCACCTGCTACTAGGGATTGACTAAGCATACATTTACAATCATAATTGAGATTTTAATAATATATTTATACCAAAACATTACTATTTTGTGGGGGTTTGAAATAAAATAGAAAAACAGAAACTTAGAATCTCAAAGTTGTTTTTTTTTTTTCTTTTTTTTCCTAGACTATAGACCCGATTCATGACATTCCGTGAATTGGGTGAAATGATCACGCCATTAAAACTACGTGGGATTAAATTCTATGGTCCGTCAACCAGTCACACCGTTAGCACTCGATGACTTGACACACTCGGTTATCTCTTACAGTTGAGTTGATTTGGGAGAATAACAACGCTGAACATCGTCGCAGTCTTAATAACAAACATTGTCGATGCGTATTTTCATCAGTCTAGTAGCTGTCTTAAACTATTTTATTCATTGTTCGTGCGTGACGCGCTCGCGCCTTAGGCTACTCGTATATAAGGACTAGTTTACTAGACTCGATCTACAATCGCTCATAATAAAAAACAATGTCGTTGCGTATTTTCATCAGTCTAGTAGCTGTCTTAAACTATTTTATTTATGTTCGTGCGTGACGCGCTCACGCCTTAAGCTATATAAGGACTAGTCTAGGAAAAAAAAAAGAAAAAAAGAATAGTGCGATTCTGACTAAGTTTCTGTTTTGTTATTTTATTATAAAACCCCACAAAATATTAGTAATGTTTTGACAACTAAAATACTAGCTTTGAATTTATAATACAACGTGTAACGTTAAATGCGCAAAATCTCAGACACCCCAACTGATTTTTAATTCAATTGACCTATTTCAGAGAGAAAATAAGTCATTAAAAAAATTGTAAAGGTTTTATGTGCTGTTTTAGTTTTACTGGTCATTCTGATCGTTTCTTGCGTCTGCGACGACGCTTTATCGACGGAGGAGTCGTGACCGGGCCGCTGCGCCGCGCTGACATTGGGTTGCTTGACCTATTAATAAATAGACACGGCAACGTTTTTAATGAAGATTTTTTGAAAAACGTGACCTATATTAAAAAGTGGTTCAATTGATTCTACTCGTTATTCCGATCAAGCTATTTTCAGGTTTTGCGCATTTAACGTTACACGTTGTATATAAGATGATCAATAGAATCAGCATAAAAAATATTATTAAAATCTCGATTATGATTAATGCATGCTTGGTCATAGCCCTAGCATCAGTTGATGACACTGACAGCTCACTCCACGCATGTTTTGACGGTGAGACTTTTACAAAATCGACCGGCTGATATCACACTATATCGATTTGCATATGACGTAACTCGAGTTACCACGTCAAAACTACGTATATACTTTATATACTTATACTATACATACCTACTTACATAGTGTAGTTCGTAGAAATAGATCGTATTTTACTGGCTAACCGTTAGCTCTCTAGAACGCGTTCCAGTAAAATGATTGACGTTTTACCGCACCTATTTCCACGAACCATGTAGTTCGTTCATAACTAGAATTGAGAACCTATCAATCAATCAACTCAACCTTTCCTAGACTTCAAGGCGTGTGGCGATAAAAAGTAGGTAGTACGTTAATCGAAAAATTGATTTGCACAATTTGATTCACTGACCGACAACGCACAACCTTACCATATTGCACAAAAGTTTCTTATGTAATGAAGGTGAGTACTAAGGACAGATTTTTAAAGATTCATCCCCTAAAGAGGTAAAAGTGGGGATGAAAGTTTGTATGAAAGTTCGTTATCTTTGCCGTTGGGAAACACAATCGGCACACGGCCCTTATAATAAATAGAACAGTATTTTTTAAACTTAGCGCGTTTTTTTGTTTCTTGAATTATTTGAGACATTAGACACTGTATTTTCTAAGGTACATAAGATTGTTTTCAGAATTTTATTACTATGTATGTATCTGGTGAAAAGTATGTGTAGTAGAGGAAACCAACAAATCCTAGAACCAAGAATTCGAAGACGTGTGACATCTACCAACCCGCCCTTTGCCCGCATGTTAGATTATAGCTCACCCCCTATCGATGAAAGGACGCCTATGTCCCAGCAGTGGGAACATTATACACTAATAATGATGTATCTGGTGCAGTGCAGGGCAAAAGTCAACGGTTCTTTTAGCCCACATTTCTTATTTACCTTCTATGAATTTAACTAAATTCATCATCTGCCTAGCCCTTTCCCAACTATGTCGGGGTCGGCTTCCAGTCTAACCGGATGCAGCTGAATACTAGTATTTTACATGGAGCGACTGCCTATCTGACCTCCACAACCCAGTTACTGGGTAATACGATAACCCTAGGTAAGACTGGTTGTCAGACTTTCAGGCTTCTGACTACCCGTAACGACTGTCAAAGATCTACGAATGACAGCCGGGACCAACGGCTTAACGTGCTTTCCGAGGCACGGAGGGGTCTCGGTATGTAAAGATGGTCACCCATCCACAGACCAACCGCGGCAAGCGTAGCTTAACCTGATCGATCGACCTGTGCAGCTGTTATTATTTAGCCACGGACCCCTGAATGAATTTAATTAGATTATAAGGTAAAATTTGCAGTAAACACGTTTGAACATTCTATATTTGGCAATTATAAACAGCTGTAATGTTTATATACGAGAACCACCTTTCAAGCGGAGCAATAAATGTATGCAAATAATATAATGCTACGTATTTACATAACATTCTCTTAATACGTTAAGACACGTTTGAAGGCTCCACACCAAATTGAAGGATTTGTACCTAGCAGAGTTTAGATTACAACGTCTTTAATCTTATGAAACCTAATCCTTAAGCACATTCGATTGTGCGTTGTTATATTCATTAAGAGATTTAATGAACTGTTGTTTGAGTAGTTTTCACGTCGTTACACGTGTTCTATTTTGTTTGAATTGTTTTGTAACAGCAGCTTTTGGGAAATGTCTCAAAAATCTTTAGTAATTCAGTACAAGTATTATCTACTCTAGTTTCAGCGATGTAAGGCTCGGTAGTGTGATGTCCCAGCTATCCTAAGTTCGATTCCCATTTTGACCCGTGCTACTGACGCACGTGTTCATTTAGAAATTCTCCATAATAAATAACTTGGAGTTTGAATTTGTAGTGGTAGAAAAACTGGCTAAGTGCGAGTCGAACTGGCACGCGAAGGGTTCCGTAGCAATATAAGGAGGGTTTTTTTTTCCATTTAATTTTAAACTTTAATTTAATTTTAGTATTTATTGTTATAGCGGCAATAGAAATTCACGCTTTGTGAAAACTTCAACTGTCTACCTATTACGGTTCATGAGATATAGCCCGCTGACAGACAGACGGACGGATGGACAGCGGAGGCTTAGTAATAGGTTCCCGTTTGCACCAATTGGTTACGGAGCTCTCAAAAGTAATTGGCTTTTTTCTAAACGTATTAGGTTGTCTCATAAATTATTGCCAGTTAAAAGACAAATTATTATTAATATTTTTTTATTAATAAAAATACTTTTAATCAATTACATAGTCTCCTTCGTTATCAATAACAGTCAGCTATGTACTGGGCAAAATTTGAATATCCTTCTCCCAAAATGAGGCAGGCTGGGACTCGAAAAAATTTTCAAGTTCAATTTTAATACTTCCAGTATTTTCGAATTTTTTCCTAGTAAATGAAATTTAAGAAACTTTCTTGAATTTGCTTTACTTTAAATACGAGAAAATTCGAGAAAAATAAAATATGGCAAGAACTTATGAGACAACCTAATAGTTCTACACTCGTTATTACCAGTGTATAATCCATTTAGAGTACCGAATTTCATAATCGGTGAAACGCGAACGTATTATTAATATGCTAATTTTCATGTCTGCCTACTCCTACCTGATTAGTATCGTGTTTCAAGATACCAAACCATAGTTCGAAACGTATGTTGCTATGTTCAGAATCACTGGGAGAGTTACAATTAGTTCCATTAGTACATGAAACCGAGTTTGCCAAATAGGTAGCGAAATCACCGCCTATTTATTAACTAGTACAATTTAGGGAGCCTGTTAATCAGTAGCTTTTCAATAAATTAACCTATTTATTTGGCATTCAGACATGTGTTAGTTAATGTGGATAAGCAGATATAGCAGGCCACATTTCAAACTCACACCTTCTTCCCATGGCGTAATACCTAATAGGTATTACGGGCTGGTGTCCGCAACTCCACGTCAATGCGCGTATTTTGCGTACGGGTTGGAAAATCGATCATTCGATCCACCCCAGCTCCTCAAGGAAGGCCAGCAACGCCTTGATGTTACTGACCGTCTCACGTAGTACTTTGCCCTGTACGTGGCGGCCACCGGGCAGCTTAAAAGCACATGTGCCGCTGTCTCGTCATCCTCCATGCAGGCCCTGCACAGCGGACTGTCTGTTACTCCTATGACAAAGAGGTGTTTATTAAATGACCCGTGGCCAGTTAAAGCTGCAGTAACCGTACGCAGCTTTTGTTTCGTTAGACGGAGAACGTGTTTCGTGAGCATGGCATAACCAGACTATATGTTTTACACTGTTGGGACACAGACCTCCCCTCTATGAGAGGGAGGGGACCATATTCGACCACGCGGGCCCAGTGCGGGTTGGTGGATGTCACAATAAATAAATAAATAAAACCATTTATTTTCAGGTACCTAACAAAGACCCATAGACAAATACTTTAACTTAAATATACATAATATAACAATTGTGTTAGTAAATAAAACTTAAAAACTATGTTAGTATCACTTAGTTGCACTAAGTCTCTGTGCGCTCCAGTGGCACTTGCCCACGAAAGCGTCGGAATACCACATCCTGTGGCCAAAAGCTCTCGTCCATCACCTGATGCAGGTAGCAAGTTGGTATGCGCAACACAAACGCCTTAAAATTTACGTTGCGATACGACTCCAGCAGCTGCACTCTCGGCGCGTACTTCAGCCTTTGATGTACGTACTTCACGATGTCTTCCGCGTCGGTGGTTCCATTTTGGGTTCAAACTCACGGCCTACAAACTCGTACATACTAACTAGCTATACCTCTAGGCCACCACTGATACCATGGGGGTAGCCCGAAACAACAGAACGCCACCTGCTACGATCTTTACATATTACTTTTGCTTACTTTACGTTCATACATCTGGTCATATACGCACGCCGTTAGCGGGTACTACGCACTTGACCTTTCTAAAGAAAATCAGGTATATCCAAGTGAAATACCGTGTGGGCGTTCGATTTTATTATTTCATAAGCCGATCGCGAATAAGTTTCGGATGATTCTGCCCGTTGGTAAGAATTACAAATTTCAATGCAAAGGGTTTTTAAAAATCCTTTCTTAGTGTAACACTTTCGATATAAAAGGAACTCTTTTCCAAAATTTCTCTTGTGCTTCTAAACCCCGGTCGTTCACGCTGGTACTTTTCTTTAACCTGACTCCTGAACTATTCGTGAGACGAGGGTATTAACTATTGGGAAAAAAAAGTCGCGTTCGTCAACACTGTTAACCAGTGGAACGCATCATTCCCAGTAGTTAATAGTGCTATATGAAATAAATGCCTTGAGTTTGAGTTTCTCAATGGAAAACCCAATAATACTTTTCCCAACCTGGTAATGGACCCCAGAACCTCATGCTTAGTAATAAAGTTTGCGACCACCAATTCAAAGAGGTTTTTACTTGTTCAATATTTATGTAGGAATTTTATCATAAAAAAAAAAATGAAAAAGTGTTTATTCCCAATTATACTTCGTTGCTTCGTCCTTCGAGATTAAGATAACAATGTAGTAATACGTCTAGGGTATCGCCTTTCATCCACTAAGTTTGAATATTTTTTTTTTTTTTTTTTTTTTTTTGTCGGTACTTTGTCTTCCTGATAGTTATGCCTGTACCGCCACCCATTCGCGTTTTAGTGCGTCGCCGATCACCACGTTATTTTCTTCGTTTCATTTGAATTGTGCAAAAAGATGCCAAAACGACGACAGTGATTATTTAAGAAAGAAGATTCGAAAACTTGAAAGGAAACTTAATAAACGCGACAGAAGGTCGCGTGTTCGAAGTTGTTCCGAGAGTAGTAGCTCGTCGACGAATATTATTATGTCGCCGGTACTATCGGACCATGAAGGTAAGCTGAAGTGTTATTTTTACAAACGGAAGATATTGTGAATAGTTTTTCGGACTATATCCGTATCATAATCTGACATGATGTCATATTATCTTAAATAGTGTTGTGTACATCTTATGGGGATGTTACCTTCACATAATTTTGGATTCCCAATTCATTGGGTATATACTACTAGTGATTGTGTACATTTGAAAGGAATGTTGCCTTCACTTTAGTTAATGACCTACTTAATAATAATTGCATTTTATATCCGTACGGACTAAAACATAGTGTTGTGGGTAGTTTTAAGGACTATCGCCGCTCTAAAACCACTAGTTGTATACTAGGAACATTGGTAGTTGTGATCATATCCACGTACCTACATAACAAAATGTTATCACTCGATTTCGTAATTCTGAATATCGGTATGGATTATAAACTTGGTGTTGTGGATAGTTTTGAGGACTATCACCGCGCTATTTTCTATCCGATACCTACATTTGGTACATTTTCTATTCCAGCTGAAATGGAAGTTCAAGGTGATGTCGCGTCATCTCCGATTATTGACTCAGATGAGCCACAACCGGGTACGTCCACCTCGACGATACATGATGTTCCTGCTACAGAAGCAGTACAGGCAGGGGAATCGGAACTACCTGTTGAAGTAACGCTTCCTGAGCTGGACGAAGAGATTCTGAATCTCTTGGGCGAAACTCCATCAAAGGATAAAAAATATGGACCAGACATTAGATGCGAGTTATCTGCTCGCTGGGAACACATCGCAACAACAGGCTTGACCAAGGATGCCAGAAAGGAGCTGCTTGATAAGCATCTGGTTCCAAAAAACTGCACAAAGATTGATGCACCCAAGTTAAATCCAGAGATAAAGGCCGCCTTATCGGAGATGCTAATAAAAAAAAAAAAAAAAAAAAAAAAGACAAAGCTTTAGAGAATAAGCAGGTGCAGGTCGCAGCAAGTATATCTTGTATAACTGAAGCCCTAAGCATACTCTTTTCTGCAGGTTATAAAGATCAGTCGGTAATAAAATTACTGATCGAAGCCGGTCGACTGATGTGTGACTCACAACACAGCGAGTCCATGACACGGCGCAGTTTTATATGTTCTACAATCAAGAAAGATATAAAAGATCAACTGTTCAATACAGAAATCGATAAGTTTCTATTTGGCGAACATCTGACCGATACTCTAAAAGCTGCAAAAGCTATATCAAAATCAGGCGCTGAGATTAAAATAAACACACAGGTTCGAAGACCTGCACCAGCGCAGAGACCGAGACAGGCCCCTGTCCAGACTTTAAACCAGACGCCTCCGTTCCCGACAGCGCGGCAAGCGGGAACAGCGAGGAGAACAGCGCCGGCGCCGCGCCCGCGACCGGTGCAGCAGCAGCCGCGACAGCAGCCGCGCTTGCAGCAGCGCCAAGCCCCGCGGCGCTAGACCTGGTACGTTTTGCAGGTCGGTTATCCTACTTTTATGATCAATGGCAATTGATAACTAATGACCTCGTTGTATTATCGTGGATAAGAGGTTACAAGATACCGTTTACTAAACCTGTCTATCAGTTACACGAACCAAGTTTACCTGCATTAACTTCATGTGAGTCCTTTAAATACAAGGTGGCCATCACTGACCTTCTAAACAGTGGTGCTATTTCACATTGTGAACCATTTGAAGGACAGTTTCTTTCTAGTTATTTCCTGATTAAAAAACCCAATGGCAAAAACAGATTTATTTTAAACTTAAAGTCTCTAAACAAGTACATCGTAACAGAACATTTCAAAATTGAAGATCTAAGAACAACATTAAAATTAGTATCAAGAAACAGTTTCATGGCCACCTTTGATTTAAAGGATGCGTATTTTCTAGTACCTATACACCCGACGTATAGAAAGTACCTACGATTTAGGTACGAGGGTCAAATTTACCAATTCAATGTTTTGCCGTTTGGTTTAAACACAGCTCCATTTGTGTTCACAAAGCTATTAAAACCGGTAATTTGTTTACTGAGATCATTAGGTTATCTGTCATCTATCTACTTAGATGACATTTGTATCATTTCTAATAATTATCAAGATTGCTTAGATAATATTTTACAGACAAAACATATTTTAGAGTCCTTAGGATTCATAATTAACATTAAAAAAAGTTGTATGATTCCGAGTAATATTTGCAAATACCTTGGTTTTGTGATAGATACAAAAGAATTTCATGTTAGCCTTCCTAAGGAAAAACGAAATCCAATTAAACAAGAGTTACAATCGTTTCAATTGAAATCTCGTTGTAAAATAAGACAGTTTGCTCGCTTGGTAGGCCTCCTCACTTCGTCCTGCCCCGCGATTCAGTACGGTTGGCTTTACACCAAGCAGATGGAAAGATGCAAATACCTTGCATTGTGTAAAACGAGTAATTATGATAGCCACATGTCTTTACCACAGTATTTGCAGGACGATTTTTCCTGGTGGTTAAAATCTATTGATACCGCAGTGAATCCTATTAGACGGGACAGCTACTGTCTAGAAATATTTTCAGACGCTAGCAAAAAAGGGTGGGGGGCAGCATGCGGTGCGGAGACCGCCAGTGGCCAGTGGAGTAACACAGAGTCTAACAAACATATTAACTGTCTAGAACTCCTGGCTGCTTTCTTGGGCTTACAAACATTCGCAAAAGGATTAAAAAATTGTCAGGTGTTACTACGCGTTGACAACACAACTGCTATTTCGTATATCAACCGTATGGGTGGAGTAAGATTTCCACATTTAACTGAAATCACAAAATCTTTGTGGCAGTGGTGTGAAGCTCGTGGTATATTTGTATTCGCTTCATACATAAGCTCGGAAGATAACGAAATAGCAGATGCTGAGTCTAGAAAATCTCACCCCGATACCGAATGGGAGATTAAAGATCATGCTTTTGAAAAGATTGTGAGAGCCTTTGGGCAACCAAAAATTGATCTTTTCGCATCAAGGTTGAATAACAAATGTGTTAAGTACGTCTCATGGAATAGAGACCCAGGAGCATGCGCTGTGAATGCTTTTACTTTAAATTGGTCAAATCTTTGTTTCTACGCATTTCCTCCTTTTGCGGTTATATTAAAAGTATTAAGAAAACTTATATACGACCAGGCGGAGGGTATTGTTGTGGTTCCATTTTGGCCCACGCAACCCTGGTTTCCACTTTATCAAAAACTTCTCTGTTCAGAATTAGTTCAGTTTAGACCCTCTGATAAAGTGTTATTGTCTATTTCCAACAGTGTCCCCAAGCTCACGTTGATTGCAGGGAAGTTATCAGGACGGCGTTACGAAACAGAGGAGTACCACCATCATCTTTAGATATTATGATAGCTTCTTTATCTGAAAGGTCAATAAAACAATATGACGTTGCCATTCGACGTTGGGTAAACTTTTGTAAGACTCACAATATCAAAATACATGAGGCGTCAATTCCGATGATTATGTATTTTCTCACTGAGTTATTTCATTCCGGCTTACAATACGGATCTTTAAACAGTCATCGCTCCGCTCTGTCTTTGATCTTAGGATCGAGAGTAGGGTCTGATGATCGCGTTGCTAGGCTATTCAAAGGTTTTTACAGACTTCGTCCTCCAGCCCCAAAATATAATATCACTTGGGACCCGTCAATAGTTTTAGAATTCTTATCAAAATGGTACCCAAATAATAATTTAAGTTTCGAACATTTAACCAAAAAGGCCGTAACTTTGCTCATACTTGTAACTGCACACAGGGTGCAAACCATTAGCAAAATCAAATTAGAAAATATGAACGTCACTGATAATCTTATATTGATCAAGATAAACGATTTGTTAAAAACATCTCGACCTGGTTTATCTCAACCTTGTTTAAATATTCCATTTTACAAAGATCGACCGGAAATATGTCCCGCTGAGGCTCTTATAGAATATATTGATAGGACAAAACATTTGAGAAACAATGCCAATAGCCTTTTTATAAGTATTAAAAAACCACATAAATCAGTAACCACAAATACCATCAGTCGGTGGATAAAAGATATATTATCAATTAGCGGAATTGACACTTCAGTATTTTCTGCCCACTCCACCAGACACGCAGCCACCTCAGCTGCTCATAGAGCTGGTGTCAATATTGACACGATACGAAAAGCAGCTGGGTGGAGTGGTAGCTCCAATGTTTTCGCTAGATATTATCATAGAGACATTCAATGTGAACAAACTGATCAATTTGCCTTATCAATCCTAACCTCTGATCGATGTTAGATTTAATTACTTAAAATTAATAACTTAAATTTATCTACCCCTAATTAAAGAAAAACTACAATTTAATTACTTTATTACTTGTAAGGTTTGATTAATATACATGTACCTAAGTATAAAAATTCAGTGTTTTAATATTTCACCATCTTTCAAAATCTACATTGTTATCTTAATCTCGAAGGACGAAGCAACGAAGTATAATTGGAGATTAAACGAACTTACCTGAAGTGAAGTTCTATCCAAATTATACGAGTTGCTTCGTCCGAAGAGATTAGTTCCCTCCCAACCCTATGAACCCCATACCTAAAGTGAAATATTAAAAAAGGTTCCAGGCTTTCAACTAATTGAGTGGCGGTACAGGCATAACTATCAGGAAGACAAAGTACCGACAAAAAAAAAAAAAAAAAAAAAATATTCAAACTTAGTGGATGAAAGGCGATACCCTAGACGTATTACTACATTGTTATCTTAATCTCTTCGGACGAAGCAACTCGTATAATTTGGATAGAACTTCACTTCAGGTAAGTTCGTTTAATCTCCAATAATACTTTACAATACATATTTCTTACCTCTGCCAAACTGCAAAGCAGTTTGTTGGCAGACGTAGCTCCGTTTTACATTTCTATTTATATATATATATATATTTTTTTTTTTTTTTTAGTGACACTTTTTCAAACAAAAACTGAAAAAAAAAAAACTAAATGGTAAAACAAAATAAAACAAACAGAAAATACTTAAAAACTATTGAGTTCAATATTAAATCAGACAAAGGTGCTATTTTCTTTTTTCTTTAAATATTCGCAACAGTGAGGACCTGACAATATATATTAAAGACATACTTATGTAATTTCTTTTTAAAGGAGGTTTTCGTTACACAGCTGCTTATATCAACTGGAAGGTTATTAAAAATAGTTGGCACCAAAAAACTTCTACACCTTCTACCATAATAATTCTTACATGTGGGTACTACAAATCTTATCATATTATTATTATTGTTCCTTTGAGATCTTGTGCGCGTAATATTGTTTTTAAATTCATTGCTACAATACTGTTCTAACGCTACTGACAACACTACCCTCTCATGAACCGGCAGCATTTTACATTCCAGAAATAACTCTTCGTAATCACTACTTTTACAACGGGTTTTTATGTTTTTATCTACCAATAATTTCATGAATCTGATTTGTATTTTTTTTATTTTATCCAAATATGTTTTAAATGTATTACCATAGCAAAAAAAGCAAAAGCACCTCGTTTGTCACACTTCTCGAAGGACATACGGGCACCAATTTTTTACTTACTTATTCGCATATTTACTCAAAGAAAGCGTTAAATATTTATGAATGAATAAATAAGATGTAAATAAAGATGATGAGAATTTATGAGATGTTTGGGTACCTTTTCAGGGTTCCTTTCCGAAAAGGCGCTAACGAAACCCTATTATTAGTAATAGGGTCCCTCTAGCGCCTTTTACATCGGTCAACGTACTTTTGAATCTGAATCGTTTGTACCCGTCTGATTGGCACTTAATCATTTTAAAAGTAGTTAAAGAGCTCTTTGTGAAGGAGTTTTTCATGGAAAATATTGACACGATACATATTATAAGCAGATGAGACATTTCTCTGGTATTAATCCGCTGCCCATAGACGTCAGCAATAACTTACTATGGGAAGGTTTCTGGTTTGCCTCTCAAAACAATAAAAACACTGGCATTGATTATGAATCTGCAAAAAAAATACACGAAGGCAGACCCGCTGAGCCAAACAAGTTAGTCGTAAATTCTTCTCCTCCCCAGATAAGCGTCAAAATTACCAAGATGAATCGTTTGAAAAATACGCTAATTATATCAAACGACCTTCATTTCGCTTTAGAAATAATCCTATTACGACCGTGTAACACCTAGAACATGTATTAGTAAGGCTTCGTCGAGCAAAGTACCTACCTAATGCATTAGTCGTGTACTTACAGTATCGTATTATCGGACCATTGATATACGGTTCAAGCGAATTGTAGCATACATTTTGGAATTGGCTGTGCATAAGATCAGATCTATTTGAATACAATATCTGTATCCATATCAATAGCTACAAAATATAAAGTCGCTTTTCGTGTCTGTCTGCGAGACCGCATTGTTCTTCTAACCTACGCGACGGATTTTTGATGCGTTTTCACTATTATTTAGAGTATTTGTTCAGGAGGGTTTTTGTGTATAATATAATAATATTAAACTTGCAAATAGTAAAGAAATCTCAATGTTTTGTCAAGTCGCAAAAACAGTGCGAAGCATGGGTGGGCCGCTTGTATAGAAGATTATACAGGAAGACTGGTTGGCTGAGATTAAATGGAATGATAAAATGGAGCAAGAAAACGATATTTACGAATAACTTTTCGTAGCATACACAATTTCATCGATGGTTGGTTCAGAGAAACGCAAAATATACTGACGATTCGTAGAAAAATATTTACTGATACGCCATTTAAACTGTGGAATACTGCATGCAATTTTCGAACTTTCCTTTCAGCTTGAATACCTGGAAATGGTGATAAGTTGGTTTTTTCATGGCACTAAAATAAAAAAATGTAATGAGTTTTCAGTTTTGCCTGAGATTAAACAGTCTTTTTAAAATTATTGGTGATATTCTTCAGAACACAACCGACATAGTTTGCAGAGTAAGCAAACTGAAGTGGCAGTGGGCTGGCCATGTCTGTCGAAGGGCCGATGGCCGGTAGAGCAGACGAGTCCTGGAGTGGAGACCGGGTATTGGCAAGCGTAGTGTGGGACGCCCCCCAGCTAGATTGGACGGACGACCTAAAGAAGGTAGCTGGGGTAGACTGGATGCGGAAGACGGAGGACAGGGTGTTGTGGCGCAGTCTGGGAGAGGCCTATGTCCAGCAGTGGACTGCGATAGGCTGAGTTGATTGATTCTTCAGAAAGGTCAGGTGCGTAGTACTTCTAATCGACGTGATGTATGGACGTAAGCAAAGTTAAAGGATTAAGGATCGTAGCAGGTGTCGTTCTATAGTTTCTGCCTACCCCTATAAAAAGAAGGCGTTAATTTATGTGTGTGTACGCCAGCACATCAAGCTACTACAATCTGTCAAATTTCTTTAATAGATTTTCAACTGTATCACTAAAGCATAAGGTTCAAAATTGAATGGGAAAATTTGACAGTTTCGGGTAGCTTGATGTGCTGGCGTCTGTACTGTAGCTGGCACGAAACATGGCAAGGTTTTTGCTTAGCGGGAGTAAGTTCGCGCATTTACAATTAATGCAAAAAAAAAAAAACACTTTTATTGTTTCTCGTTATTCTATGGTTATTGCCATAATTTATTTTTTAACATGTCTGTTTAGAAGAAAGTTAAAGAAAGGAGAGGAACGACTGACGACTTTTGCCATCTTCTGTATTTTAAAATATACCTATAAGGTTGTATAGCACGTTGGTAGGTACCAACATTATTACCTCGAGTAACTACCTAAATTAGGGGTATGTAATGCATTAGGTACAATGTGTAAGCTTGGAGCTGGCAATGCATCACGTTGAGCACATTTAAACTCAATGCTATTTACTGTGATTCGGTACAAGGTACAAGCAAAGCCAATTTGGTGCATTGCATTTGTGATGCATTTTGATGGAATTCATTACTACCAGGTAGGTACCGTATTACTAAATCTGTTTTGTAAAACATCCTTTTTAGCTTGAAACCTCTGTTAAAACGAGGTGTGTAAAACGAGGCAATCTAAAAATAAAATCTCGCTACACCCAGCTGTTTTGAAATCAAAAAGAGCTTTTCGTTCAAAATTTTTGATATTTTCGGATTCAAAACTCTACTCGATTCTAAAAATGTTACTACAATATTCTATGTTGTGTTATATTTAAAAAAAAAAAACAAAAAAGGTTTAAATTTACAATATCACCAGTTATAAAATTCATGTTTGGGGTAATTTTTCAATCGACAGATAATTTTTATTCGTGGAATAAATTTGAGATCTGACAGTTTTTGTATGGAAGAATTGTCGAAAATTCAAAATTATTCCTCGGATAAAATTATCTGGCGTTGGTAAAATCAGCCCTGTCTTCTTATTCCAATGTATTCCAATGTATATGTCGTCTGTTATGTTTTATTTAAAACCAAAAGCCTACTGGCAGAGAATGCCTTCTGGCGACAAGACTGCTTTATTTAGTTCCAATTTTGTAGGCTGAAAACAAACTAGCTAATGCCGTAATACGTAGCAAAGCCATTTTAATTTTTTTGTAGTTAGGAACCTTTTCGTGCGCTCACACAAAAACTTACGAAAGTTTCATCACAATCGTTTTCAAGTTTTTGCGAGACTAACGAACGGAAATTGATTTTTATGTATGAGATATAGAAGATAGATAGTATATAGATAAGATATAGAAGATAGATAGGAAATGGATTTTTATGTATAAGATATAGAAGAAATACAGTAGTAAATATAAAATTGGTACTTATAAAAAACTTTTCAACCGCAAACCCAAACAATTTTTCATGTAATAACATAAGAGACAGCGTTCGATATCCGAATCCCTCATAGGCCAAAGGGTCTAACTAACGCATTGTTGGTTTTCGAGGCCAATATGATGTGAATAAGACCTTCGATTCGTCTTCTTACGCGTCCGGGTTTCTCAATTCGTCCGTTTGGGGCTTAAGAAAGTTGCTTTGACAATTTGTATTGAGTTTGCTGACATTGTGTAAGGTTCATATTTTATATGTATTTGCTTCCGGGTACTAAATTGAATGTGTGTTGAAAAGAGTATATTTTATTGATTTTTATGTCTATTCATAATAATAGGTTACTTATCCTACGTAATTAAGACACAAAGGGTAAACTGGAACTTATACAGAATGTATTTACAAGGTGTGCCCATTAAACTGAACAACTATCTGCTTGGGACCAACATCGTAATAGCGGAAAAATTATAACCTGTCCGATAGAAAATTTCAATAACTACTCAACCCAAATTTGTGGGATGACTGAATTCTTCAGTTGTTCAGTTCGATGGTCTCTACCACACCCTTTAATATGGGCACACCTTTATGATACAGATTGTACCAAAAACGAATACAATATTAAATCAAAGAAAGAAAGATTAAAGTTTATTTGTACACAGTTCGTGAAGCACAAAATACAAACTAAAAAAGTGAAAGTAATGTTTTAACAACAATAGTGTATGCCTTTTTTTTGGGTGGGAAATTATCAAATACATAACTTCTCCCGCTCTGGATGGAGCGGGAGGGCGTGTCAGACTTTTACTGACTAAAGCCCACCCGTATTCCTTCAGTTGCCTGTACCAAGGGCTACGGTAACCCTTTTAAACAACCCGCGACCCTGGCAGGCATCGGCCCTAGCGGACCCCGTCCGGCGGCGCGCGTGGAACACAACGCGCCGTCGACCCGGGCCTGGTCCTTACCGGATGGCGAACTACAATAGTGTGTGTCTCACGGCAGTAGCAAAGAAGTTTATTTCAGTATTAATGCCAGCTAGATGCTGTCTGATGCTAATTTTCTAATGAACCTTAAGGAACAAGTGACAAAATCTGTTGAATTCGGTGAATCGACAGCTAAAACTTTCCATACATTTGACAAGATTTAAGTAATTCTATTTAAAACAATGAAATAAGTAGAAATGATAATATATACAAACATGTGTAAACTTTACTTACTTATCGAAGATCTTATCGATTCTATACAAAATTAGACATTTTGAATCACAAAAAAACATAAAGCCAAAGGGTTTCATTACAATCGTGTAAACATAATTGGCAATTTGTAAGAACAAGAGGACAATTATGAACGGTGGACTGAATCAGAGCAATGTAGACAATTTGCCATCAACTGACTAATTGGTCCATACTCTTTCTTTCTCAACCGAATTGATATGAGAAAACAGGGTCTTTCTGTTATTGTATTTTGAGTTTAATATGTTAGTTATGTAAGCAGTCACGCCCTTTATACCTGGAGGCTTTTATTTAGATAGTAAGTATTTGTTTACATTTGATTTTGATTTTTTTGCTTGAGTACGTATAGTTTTTATTGTATTTGTTGGTATAGTGGCGTGGCTAGCTGACATATGGCAAATAATTTAATTTAGTGTTCTATGTCTAGTAATGTTAATTACTTTGCATACTTTATATTGTATTCAATCAAGTATTTTCTAACTGAACAGACAGCTGTGCTGCTGGGGAGTTTGTTGCGCCACTTCTTCACCCCAGCGAAAGCACTAGGAAGTGGTGAAGGGCGGGCGTTTTGGGGGACTGTCTTTTGTAATTTTTACGTTCGAAAATGCTGATTCTCAGCCTAGTTTGAATAAATGACTTTTGATTTTGATTTACTTCTTTTATTTGAATAAACATTTAATGAAGTATACTCATGTTGGCTCATAGGCGACGTTATCGCATGATAACGATTACTTTATTACAAACATTTGTTCGACCTCGGGCATAAGGTAGCACACTCTACGAGTATACCATTATTATTCTACTGCTGGGACACAGGCCTCCTCTCGGTGAGAGGGAGTTGGCCGTAATCCACCACGCGGGCCCAGTGCGGGTTGGTAGATGTCACATATCTTTGATTTTTTTATTCTAGGACATATCGGTTTCCTCACGATGTTTTCCTTCATCGTTCATTACTTTACCATTATATTATTGTACCTATGTTAAGCAAATCAATAAATGACGTTCAAATTTCTACTAATTACTTATAACTTAACTATTACTAATTAATATTATAACGCGAAAGTTTGTGAGGACGGATGAATGGATGTTTGTTACTCTTTCACGCAAAAACTACGGCACGAATTTAGACGTTTAGCACACAGATAGTTTGTAGCCAGGATTAACACATAAAATACTTTTTATTCCAATATTCCCACGGGACCGAAACTTATGTGGGTGAAACTGCGGGGCGCTGCTAGTATGACGATAACAACAAAAGACCTTTTTGTCTCAAAAGCTACGAGTATTCGAGATTAGTTCACACAGTAACGGTGAGTTGGACATAGATACTAAGAAAATACACGTAAAAAGAAGTTGCAGGTATTAATTAACAGCCGTGGATACGGAAGGCGATGTATCAAGTGGTGTGGGGGAACTTGGAAAGGCTTAACGTCTACATTACGCTGATAAATTAACTAAATTACATAATCCTAAGACATGCTACAGCGTCACTGTTCCCAGAAAGCTACCTTCGTTATTCAACATCATCAATATTACAGACAAAAAACGTCCAAAGCTGGACATAAGCTTTGGTGATTACCAAATCCATATTTCACCTAGGAGAACAGATAACATCACCCAAAATACCTACGCCAAACACTGTAATTTGACATTTTAGAAAAACTAATTATTTTTAAGAAAGTAACTATGGAGTTTCTTGCCGTCTCTTCTCCTTAAGAAACGACCAATTGGAACCATTTTCCTAGTTTCTGACATGCCATATGTGCCTAAAGTGGGTTTATGTGAATATAATAAAATATGAATTTTTTTACATTTTGTAATTCTGGTTGTTACTTTTAATAAAATAACAAAATGACAACAATAAAGTGTCAAATCAGTATTAGGGGCAGTACTAGGGATGTCCTAGGTAAAAAGCTTATAGATAAAAGTGGAGGCAACACACTAAGTACCTAAGTGAAGGTGACTGTGGTCGGACACTCTCTTTCTGAACACATACATAAAGACACAGAAAACACATATCACTTTCTCCTTCTTATGTATGTATTCAGAAAGAGAGTGTCCGACCACAGTCGTCTTTACCTTAGGAATTTAGTGTTGCCTGCACTTTTATCTATAAGCTTTCTGGTCCTAGGTTACCTCTCGGATCAAAATGCTTTACCATAGCCCATATTACATGGCAATAAAAATTTTCAACAAGTTACCGGAACAAATTCTCATTGGCGCCCTAAAACGTGGTTTTATGATCACTCTTTTTTTGGTTTTCCTTGGTGGGTATATATTTTTTTTTATGTTGGTGTTTTTTATTGTGTGTTTATCTCTTTTTTCTTTCTTTCTCTTTTATATTTCTTTTATTTTGAGCTTGGGTTTCTTACGACAGCGGTTGCCGCCACATAACAGCCAAAAATGACACCAAGGTTTGACTTCACGGTGTCAAAAACGTTCTCTAGGAAAATACAGCAAATAAATTTTAGAAATAACGTTTCAGTGACGACATTCGACGGTAAATTGCGAACGCTATGGGGCGACCACCGAAGTCTTAGGAAACCCTGCGCTAGAATGCTTACCAGAATACTTACCATCAAATTCAAACAGTTCTCTTTTCATTTATTTTCATAAATATCAAAGGTAAATGCTCCTTGGCCTCGAAAATGTAATAACAAAACCTTAATATCGTACCGATAATCTTTCAACCATTTGATCCAGTTCAATTTATCATGCTTCCTACCGAAGAAACCGTAACGAAATCCACTCAAGTAATAAATCTTAAACTTAAGTAATATCTGACGACGATAGATAGCGCCACCTGCAAAGTGCTGGAACTAACCGTAAAGTGAATAGATCGAGCGGAGAGAAATTATTTCTATCGGAGACTCGGAACTCGATGATAAATGCAGACTGAACCAGAAACATGGGGTATAAACTTGTGTATACATCTGAATTTAAAATTTAATTATTAATTCAGGAAACTCTCATTATCATATACTTTGTAAAACGAAAAAAAAAAAATGAAAATGCAAATTGACCCCCGAAGTCAATTAGCCATGTTATAGCTATTTCCTACAACTATTAAAGAATGACAGTTAACGGATAACGGATGGAAACATGGGGTATAAATCTGTGTGTACATCTGAATTAAAATTTTTAATGTTAAGAAAACTTTTGATGGTGGGAAATTAATTCTTAAGCGTAATATACACCCTACGTCAAATTGCCGTTTATTACAATCATACAACTGTCAAAGGATGATAACCGTGGTTTGAATATATGGACAATTTAAGCTGATAGTCACTTTGTTAAACAATTAATTTCCATGACTTTATATCTTTACAGTGTTGATCGGCTAAAATACAACACACATCGCAAGTTCTAAAGATAGAAATACAAAAGAAGGAAATAAAAAGAACACCTCTACAAAAAAAATATCGTAATAATAACCCGCATACTCGTACAACAGACTGATGATCACAGTATGTCGTTATTAGCGCGTACGTCACACGCTGCTGTTTGCGGGTAGCCCGTGACAAACAAGTAAACTATTGGTTACCGGTTTACCCAATGTTAGCTATTCGTTATTGCAGAGACTATACTATCTATGTAGCTACATACCTATATATTGCAAACTAACGCGGTTGGAATATTGTGAACAAGACCAATATCGAGGGAAAAAAATTTAGGCTTTCCGGTTCAACATGTTTTCAAATTGCTTTCTTGTTTTCGAAACAATCTAAGGCAAAAAATTGCAATGTATTATATTTGAACTTTGAAGGTCTAGTCAGCTAATTTTGTTACACCAAAAGCAAGGAAACTTTGTAACAACGTAAGAGACGACAAGCTCGCATAACAACCCTTTTCCGAGAAACTCCACATAAAGCCTAGTTTAAAACTGTGCCGGAGAAAAATACAGATGTTTATACTTGATGGACGTACACAGTGCACTAATATTCCGTATATGCTACGTCATATATCTTTTTATATAAAAAGGCTTCCACCATCCCATATTAGGATAAGAGGATTACTTTTGGTGTCGAGTTGCGTTGCCTACTACCGCCTTGATTCGGGCCCCTGGCTTTACTCCTGTATATTCCTTTTTTATTAACACTGACACGTCTCAGCAAGACTTAGGTGAATACAGGCACTCTCAAATATGAACACACATCCACGTTATTGAGAAAAATTGTTTCGTAGAAAGTGATTTATCAAAAAAGGTCCGAACACTTTTGGAAGTAGAAAAACTTTGGGACATTCTTTACACAGTAAACAAAAGAAAAGCGTTTCGTAAAATAATAAGGGTTTTGAGAAAACTCCTCGTTGTTTTTAAAGCTAGCAAATGCTTTTGAAAATCGTAAAACAACAAGAGGCAATAGCAAGAAAGAAACACCTGATCTCGAGATCGTGAAGTTTTATTGCACTAAAGTAAAAGCTGATATCTATTCGGAGACGATATACAATTCCAACATTACATGAAAAAGTAACTGTTTTAAGTAAAGCGAAAATGGGAAACCACTAGCAATTTTAGAATTGGTCAGCCGGTTGATTCTGTAAAAATCTCACCGTGAAATCATAAGTGAAGTGAGCTTTATGTGAGCAGTGTCAATAGTGTTAATCCCTAATGACGGCTCACTCCACCTAAGTTCTCACGGAGAGATTTTTACAGAATAGCACTGCTGAAGGCCAATTCCCGTAATTAAAAACGTTCAAAATCTAGTTGCAATCTCATCTCAGCGTCAATCAATGGCAAAAACTTTTTAAAAATGTAGGGAAATTAAAAGTATTTTTGACAGATTGAAACTGACATCAGAACTGTGAACGTTCTTAAAATTATGAGATCTGCCCTTCTGGATATAAACTGAATTTTCGGTGTCACAGAAAATCCTCTACCTACCGTGTCATCTTAAGTGGACAGCCATCATGTATTATTCTTACGGGACCCTGAATATTAGGATTCGGAACGTGGCTTTTCCTCACCTCTTCGCCTACTCAACGTCTAGTAACGTCAAGGATTGGAAGATTATCGCCCACACATAATCTATTTCGCGATTTACTCCGAATTTGGAACAAAAATCATTTGTTGAACGCCTACACAAAAATGTATTATGAAACTGAATTTTTAGTTAAATCAGCAAGCGTATATTCACTTTTGTTTTACTTTATAGAAAACATAATAGACTGGTATGTTTAA
Organism: Eremobia ochroleuca; assembly: GCA_949629135.1. NCBI lineage: Eukaryota > Metazoa > Arthropoda > Insecta > Lepidoptera > Noctuidae > Eremobia > Eremobia ochroleuca. Next base: position 14,828,070 of record OX451395.1, on the reverse strand, counting down.
TTCAATACTACCTTCATAAAAATAAATATGTTTCAAACGGAAATAAACCGTTTCACCGAGTATATATACCATATTGTATACCAGCTCATATTGTGGGTATACATATGTATCAACTCTATACAATTTTTATCCTAACCCTATACTTACTTCTGATTATTTACATATAAATACCTACGTAGGCAAATACGTACAATTCCGTATGTACCAATAAAATCTAGACTTAAAAACACTCATATCCTTAAAAAATATCTAAAACATACGCAAAAAATAAGATAAATGAATCCGAGCAAAAGAAACAAATTGGCTACATTTTAAGGGTTTTTCGAGGCACTTTGATCAGCCGAAAATTCCCATTACACGTTGATATACTGCGGGAGTCTCTTCACGAATGTTTGCAAATCAAAGACGAGACGAGACAGTATATTTGAATGCCGATGTGAAAGTTTTATTAACTAGGGAAATATATGTAATACATTCCGCCTTATTAGGAGTTCTTTAAGGGGGGAGCCCTTAGGCGAATAAATAGGTATGAATTTTCAAAATTTTTGTACAACTCACCATTTATACACTATAATAATAATAATAATAATAATAATAATTTTATTAGTACATCAAGAGAAAAATAACAACACAGTACATAGCACACGGAAACAGTGGGTTGTACAGTCACGAGCACCAATATGTCAACACTTGGCAACTTTGAATTGCGATTTTTTTTGTGAAATAACGAATGCAACATTGAAACACGACACTTTACATAAACCTACGGGTTCGAAAATACTATGTTCGTAGTAACATAAAATTTCATTCAATAATAAAGGAGAAAATCGCCTTTGATTAAAGCTATGTGTATACATACTTATGCTCGTGACTGTACTACCAAGTTTAAAATTCTTGTCATTTTTCCGGGCTCCTAAACTAGGTACGCAGACCTGTATCTTAGGAGTCGGAGATTTTACGGCTTCAATTTTTTTTTTTTTTTAATACAACCGTGACTTTACAATTTACTACACTAGACTAGGTACCAAATTAAATAACTCATCATCTGCCTAGCCTTTTCCCAACTAACCAAGTCGTTGGGTCGGCTTCCAATCTAACCAGATGCAGATGAATACCAGTGTTTTACACGGAGGGGTCTCGGTATGTAAAGATGGTCACCCATCCACAGACCAACCGCGGCAAGCGTAGCTTAACCTGATCGATCGACCGGTGCGGCTGTTATTATTTAGCCACGGGCCCCTCCCAATTTAAGTAACTATCAAAATTAATATACCAAAATATAAACAAACGCATGGTTCTTGTAAATATGTATAGTTTCTAAGATCATATCTTCTAAGAAACTATACTATAATTGAGAATCTTTCTAAACATCTTTGCTTTCTTGTATGCTTAAAAATTCATTCAATATTAGATACGTATTTTTACGAGTCAATACGCCTAGCACACGATGTGTCGTCAAAAAACATTGCATTTAGTTTCAAAAATGTCGACTGATAAACGCCGGGGTCACAAGATATGAATACAGCACTTTATATATCGATCTAATTATCATTCGAATAGAAATGAAGATAATAGAAATATCTGGAACTGAATGGACGGTACGCAGAATACACAAGCAGCTGTTTTTCTTTAATTTTCAATATCAGCATCGCAAAAAGGGTCAGGCATTTTGCTTTCTGACATTTTATAAATTATCGTTTGAGGAAATAAATAAACAATAAATGAAAAAATACAGGTTTGACACTCCTTTCCTAGAGTATGTCAAAAATTATTCAAAATTATTTAAAAAGATTAGTGCTTTTGCTAAATCGAAATTTTTAAGCGATGCTATTAAAAATTCTAATAATAAAGTAAAAACGACTTGGAAAATTATTAACAATGAAACTGGTAAATCGGTTAAACAAGAAAAACTACTTGAGATTATGGTAGATAATAAATTAGTTAATAAAGCCGCTGACGTAGCTGAAGCTTTTAATGAGTTTTTTGCCAACATACCTATAACTACGACTCGCTCCTTAAATTCGTCCCCGTCTAAAGCTGAAACCCTTTTGCATAGTAGTGTACCTAAATGTATTCGTTTATTTAGTTTCGAACATGTAACCCCACATGATGTAGTTAATGTTTTTAACCTACTAAAGTTTAAAAACACCGGTGACTACTGGGGCATCTCCATTAAACTTTTAAGTAATATAATAGACATCGTAGCCCCCTATCTAGCTGTTACTTTTAATAAATGTGTTGATTTAGGAATTTTTCCTGACCTCATGAAGAGTAGTAAAGTCATACCTTTATTTAAATCAGGTAATAAAAACGACGTTGGTAATTTTAGGCCTATTTCCATCTTACCTGCATTTAGCAAAATATTTGAAAAATTAATACTCAAGCAGTTGCTAAGACATTTTAATTTAAATAGCCTCCTTCATAATGAACAGTATGGCTTTACAAAAGGTCGTTCGACTACAGATGCGGGTGTTGCTTTGCTGAAACACATATTTAACGCATGGGAGAGCTCGCAAAATGCTATCGGAGTTTTCTGTGATCTTTCCAAAGCCTTTGATTGCGTGCACCATGACACGCTTTTGCGTAAACTAAGTCATTACGGTGTCCAAAACGAAGCTCTCAACGTAATAAATTGTTATTTACATAATAGGTTCCAATGTGTAGATGTTAATGGTGTGAAATCTTCCGCGCTACCAGTTCAGTTAGGTGTACCGCAAGGCTCAATACTGGGTCCATTCTTGTTCTTAGTGTATATTAATGATTTACCATTCCATTTAAAGGGAATCTGTGACGTTGTACTGTTTGCTGATGATACATCTCTTATTTTTAAAGTAGATAGGAATAGACAAGATTTTGACGACGTAAACAGTGCACTCTCAATAGTTACGGATTGGTTTACGTCAAATAACCTAGTTCTCAATGCCAAGAAAACGAAATGTGTAAAGTTCGCCTTACCGAATGTTAGAAATCTAGGACCCAACATCGTCTTAGATAAAGAGGCGCTTGAAACTGTGAGTTCGGCAGTTTTTCTGGGAATAACAGTAGATGCCAAACTTCAGTGGGGACCACATATATCGAGCCTAGCAGGAAGGCTCAGTTCGGCTGCCTACGCCGTCAGGAAAGTAAGACAGTACACTGACGTTGATACAGCTCGTTTAGTATATTTTAGTTATTTTCACAGCGTTATGTCCTACGGTATTCTGCTGTGGGGCAAAGCAGCTGATATACAAAATATATTTGTCCTTCAAAAACGAGCTGTTCGAGCAATTTACCAGCTAGGTGCTAGAGTTTCTCTAAGAGATTTTTTTAAAGATATTGGTATTCTCACGGTTGCATCACAATTCATCTTTGCCAACATCTTATATATTAGGCAAAATATACACTTGTATACTAAAAACAGTGATATTCACAATGTTAACACCAGAAATAAGGACAAACTACGTGCTCCCTTTCACCGGCTTCATAAGGTTCATAACTCATTTGTTGGTCTTGGTATAGCCTTTTATAACAAGCTACCCTCTTCTTTGCTAGATTTGCCTTTTAATGCATTTAAAGCTCAAGTAAAATCTAACCTTTGTTCAAAGGCATACTATTCTATCAACGACTACTTAAGCGATAAGAATAGTTGGTCGCCCTGATTAACTCAAGACAATGTTTGTGTTCTTTCTCCAGAATTAATTTACAAAGAATTACTGATAGGTTATATGAGCTCATTATACAATTGTTTTTTTATTGGGCTGTATAAGTCAAATCAGTTTAATTTAATTTTAATTTTATTATTGACATAATCAACCCATTGGAATGTTTTCTAATGAGTTGATTGCAATATGTGGTTAGCTAGTGACCTCGACAATTGATCATATAATTCTTACCTGAGCAACCGGCAGCAAGTTCGTCATGCTCCCTTAGATGTCACTGCTTGCGGTAGCGTCGGGGGTCGGGTTGTCTCCTTCCCTCAAATATGGCGAGGGGGGTAATGGCTGACCTTTGCGTTATGCTCGTGAACGGGTGCTGCTTGTGGTGACTGGTCGTCTTGCTGACCATGGTTTTATCATTGTTATCATTATTAATAACTTGTTTATTTAGTTTCCTTATGGTCCTAGTTTATCATTTGTGACTTCAAGCGACAGCTATGTAAACTGAACCCAGCATTGCATAAATATGTTAGCGGTCACGCCCTTTATACCTGGAGGCTTTTATTTAATTTCCATTTATTAATTTTTGCTTGAGTATGTATAGTTTTTTATTGTATTTCTTGGTATATTGGCGTTGCCAGCTGACATATGGCAAATAATTTAATTTAGCGTTCTGTGTCTTGTAATGTTAATTGCTTTGCATACCTTGTATTGTATTCAGTCAAGTATATTTTCTAACTGAACAGACAGCTGTGCTGCTGGGGAGTTTGTTGCGCCACTTCTTCTTCCCAGCGAAAGCACTAGGAAGTGGTGAAGGGCGGGCGTTTTGGGGGACTGTCTTTTGTAATTTTGACGTTCGAAAAGTGCTGATTCTCAGCCTAGTTTGAATAAATGACTTTTGATTTTGATTTTGATTGAATACTTTCTTGATTATATCCAATTTTATGAAGTTTTTTTAACAAAAGATTTAAGCTTGGTTTCAAACTTTGTTTAATTTTTCGACGTCATATTTTAGTTTGCCAATAGTTTTAGTTACGTTGGGATATTATATTGTTATTTTTATGAATTAGTTAGTAATACATTTTTACTTATGTACTACTAACTATTGATTTTATTTCTGATTAAATTTTATTCAATACTATTTATATGAATGTCAAATCTCGTATGTGTATGTGATACCGTGGTTTTATTATGGTTATTATGTTTTACTAAAGCACCTTTGTTGAAGCTCTAATAAAAGGAAGCAATAAGAAAAAAAAGCTAATTATGTTCAGTGGAATACATTGTAGACTTAGTAATATTCCATTAGCACCTTTTTCATATGAACCGTAATAAGGAACAATAAAGGAGTTTTTAACTAATAACAACAAAGCCTATGTTACTAACTTTACTTAACTCACGCAGTAATACTCTCCAAAGAGTAATTCAACTCAGTCTCGCAGTTTCAAGTGTTCATAATTCCGTTTGAGTCCACAACTAAACGGGCCTCGAGTAAGATCATATACATAAAAACAGTAATGCAATACGACGTAAAAGCTATTATTCTTAAACAAGCAATCTTCTTCAGTATTAAATTATATTCACGCCAGGGTTCCTTGGATATTATAGTTTTAACAAGACCCCTTTGTTACAAAGACGCTTTTGTGTTTCGAAATGAATAGGGTCAACGCCAATGAGAGTGATACCTTTCTTAGATTATTCCATTCTCTTTTGTAAATCAACGTTTGGTCGTAAAACTTGCCTGGATTAAAATTCTTTAGTGTTCCAAGTATAGGACAAACAGGTATTAGAGACTGGCCTTGGGAAGCTTTTAATGAATATTAAATAAAAGGCCTTTCTTAATTATACAGGCTGTAACTTGAAAATGTGGGCAGATTTGGGACAATGATAGATTGGGGATCGCATATGCCCTAAAAAGTAGTTTGCTGAAAAACAAATTGGGTTTTTCTCACGAAGAGAAACGTTACGAAAGTAGACTGGCCTTAATTTTAACAATTTTTTGTTCTTGGGTGTGTAACACTGTCTTAAAGATTTTCTTTATAATTAATAGAAAAAGTACGTAGGTAAAACGACTGACACATACTTGTATGCAGTCATAACGGTACTATTCCTACGCTACCTGTTTAAGAGTCTACACCAGCGCCACGCCTCAATCTTACTAAAGGATGACGACACTCACTGACATTTGTCAGGATCGAGAACATAAGACGCTCCCTACATAAAACACAATTACTGACTGGCAGTGTACACGTGCTTTGCATCAACACAAAAGACTTAAAAGACAGTAAAATAATAAATATTGAGCATACTGTCCTTGTGTGATCCCTCGGGAAGATGAAGCCGCTCTAAGATGTAGATAGGAAGTTTTTATTCGGGCACAGCTACTGACTACATCCGTCACGGTCGCGTTCTCAGGGGTTTTTCATAGAATGCATCACAATTTGTCATATCCCGAGGCCAAATATTAGCATAACAAGAGATCCGTGACCCCCGTTTCCCCGCCATTTAATTCCGTCCGATGCCCATTTGTTAGACTCGAGTCTCCTCAACTACCTTTGTTACACCAACTGAACAGTAGAAGTACTTTAAAAGTTCGCAAAACTAAAGTTCGGCCGAATAAATACCCCAAGTTCGGTTGCTTGGAGATACTAAAGATGTTAGTAAGTACATTGGTCGGCATTAGTGGTTAGTTTATGTAAAATGGCCCGAAATATTTAGTGGGTTTGTTGAGTAACAAGTTTAACTCAAGTTTGATCATAACTTATAAATCTAGTAATGTGTTAAGTCCCTTAGTGCTTCCTGAGAGGTTATGGACGAGGGTACATTGTAATTATGTTATGTTGGTTATAGCACTCCTTACGGTCGTTCATTACAGGGGTTTGTGTTATAATCAATTAATATGACGTCAACTTCAAATTTTGAATATGTCAAAAGACCGAGTTCCGAATGTCGATATACGGAGACGAACGAAGGTCTTTGATATTGGAAAGCGTGGAGCATGTAGTTGGGCAGGACACCTAGCAAGGTGCAGTAATGACAGGCGGAGTAAAGTTGTGACAAAGTGGCTTCCAAGGACTGGAAGACGAGATGTCGGTCGTCCGGCAGCTAGATGGGCAGACGACATTGTTGCCATCGCGGGCAAAACCTGGAATTGCCACAAGACAGGAGAGGCTTATGCCTACCAGTAGATGAAGTCGGGCTGTGGATGAACACATGGAATGGTGTTACTCTTGGCATTGGCTTACCAAAGGTTATGTACTATGTTTATTCTGCAATGTGTATTCATAATTTTACATATATTGCTCTCTGCTTGTCTTTCGGTAATCGATAAACCATTCATTGTTTCCGTAAAGGAACAGGTATATAGCTATAGCAATAGCAGGTAACTGGAAGAACATGAAGCGTTAGTAATAAAATACAAATTATATTAACAGACTCTAAATCGAATTAATTTCAGTCACGAAACGCAGAAATGTTGTCTAATTATCTATGATTGACACAATTTCTGTTTCTTTAATTAAATTCTCATAAATAGAAACTTAGCAATCTTCAAACGAGAAATTTAGAGTATTCCGTTTTTATAATTAATTGTTTATTTATGAGAGATACCTTAGTATATGTACTCAAATAAATGAAAAAATATTGAAGCTTGGAACATTTGACATAGGAATTTAATAATGTACCTGCGTGTGTTTGTATTAAAGAAAAGACGAACATTAGCATGATGTGTCTTGAAAACATTATTTTATCATGTTTTTTGTGAGTAACACGATTAAACATGCGCGTAATTTAATTCAATCTCCATCGATTCACTACACCCACGTCTCTTGATTCAATGACAGCAGTACGTAGGTAGCAGCTCTATGTTAAAGGGAGTGGGCCGTAATCCACCACGAATTTTTAGTTATAGGACATACCGGTTTCCTCCCGATGTTTTCCTTCACCATTTTGAGAGCAGCTTCACTAGCGCTACTAGCGCTTTAGCGCTTGCTGGGTTTAGACCTACGACCTAAAAGTCGTAAGTCGCGGCCGTTTCAGGCCATGTGAACACAAAACATTAACATAATCACTATCACCACGATTGCCTATCAATAACAATTTCTATGATGCAACGGCAGCGAATAGAATAGAATACTCTTTATTATGTACACCGTATAACCCGAACTTACAAACTTCAACACCAGTTATCCCAAATCTGGACAGACAGTCAAGCGTGATTCATTCTACTCCATATTTATAACTTTAAACGCGATCTCTAGTGAATTTCTACAGCGACGGACAAACAAAAGCATTAGGTCTCTTTGTACCTTCTGTTATTTATTTAGGCACCGGGACCTTTTCAAACACAGCTCGTAATTCCTACTACAGCCAAAACTCGTTCGAAAAACAAGAGACAGTAAAAATAAAACATATCGGGAAGGTTCCTAGTATTGTTAGCCAGAACAAATAACTGCGAAAGTAGTACAAGTTAGATGTCGTAAGTTTGAAACTTCACAAATCCAAGAGAAGGTGCAGGAAATGATTGAATTGGGTTTAAAGTCGGAACAAAAACCGATATGTCTTAAGTAAGACTTTATTTTTTTTTCTGTTACAAAATGTTTAATTATACACCCTTCAGGAAAGAAATCAATTAAAAAACAGTTACATCCATCTTAAAAAAATTATCAAAATACTGTGGTCAAATCAAACCCGACAAATACATTTTTAAATTCAACATGTTCTTGTTGTTGGATTAAAAACCGATAATTCTTATTAAGTTTTACATAATTCAACAATGGTCGGTTCAAATTCAATTCAGTTCAATACCGACATATCCATTTTGGTTTCGTCAAAAACCGATATATCCAAATGATCGCGTCAAAAACCGATATATCCATACTTGTCCGCCAAGTATCTCCCAAAATTAAGTATCTACCCTCCGTCAAGTTTCACACATCAATCGATGTCACTTTAACTGCAAATTGACATGCTATAATTTTCCACTTTTGTAACATTAAAAAACTTACAAGCTTATTTTTAATTTGTGAAAAATATGGTAAATTCGATATTTATCGGTTTTCGTTCCGACGCTCCTCAATTTGTTTGCATTCCAGGGGCTGCAGTCTTGACATACGTAGCGATCATTTTACGACCGATTTCGGCCGCAAGGTCCTATCGATCCGTATGATATTTAATAGTCTCGACACTCACAGTAATCGATTGTCATCGGTATTTTACCGAACCTTGTCGCAAAACGAATACATTTTGCGAACATTTTTGGAAGCCAGCAAAGTAATTCGTTAGCATCGTAAACTATGTTTTGGGTGTTTGCAAGTAATTATTAACAAAAATCATGCGCAATGGGCGTACTCGAAGGTCTACGTGTCTGTACCGATGAGGCTTTTAAGTCCACTTATTTATAGATTCCGGACATACTACGTGCAAACGAGCGTCACCGACAAGCACCACATTAGAAGGGAAAAAAAATCAAAGTTAAGTATATAAATAATTTTGAAGGGAGCGAATTGTCCCATATGCGTATATATATATAAATAAATAACAAACAACCGCAAATCGTGTTTTCAATTTTATTAAATCGCCATTAAGTATCAAAATCATCACCCAAGTACAAACATTCTTATAATCTAGACACTGTCTACATGAAACTGGTTGCATACCTACTATTTAGTTTTTGTAATTTGCTTAAATGTACTTTAACTGTCAAATTTTCCCAATCAACTTTGAATCTAACGCTATAGCGATAAGGTTGAAAATCAATTAATGAAATTTGACAGATTGTAGTAGCTTGATGTGCTGGCGTCTGTACATGCATGCTAAATTTGGTGGAATGTATATGTATTGCTCACAATTGTAACAACTACTGTCAGCATATTCTTTGCATAAAATATTATAGTGTAGGATGTTACTTTGGAACGCATCATAACTTTAAGAAAAACGAATAGAGTATGAACGCAGCGTGAGTGAATGAGAGAGTATGTGTGGGAAGTAGAAAGCGGAAGCAGGGAAGATGGCGAGCGAGCTATTAAGATGTTAGCGTTTGCTTATTGTAAGAAGTTTAAAAAAAATAATTAAATAACTTTCCAAGAAGTGAAGTTTACTTCGGTCATCCACACACACCCACTACGTATATCTATTCTATTCTATTGAAAATGAATAATTTAACACACACAATTAACAGAATCATCTCCTAAGTTCACACATTCTTACAATGTAGGAGCAGTTCTGAGAAGTGGAGATTTAATAAAGTTGAAAACAGTATTTGCATTTGTGTGTTATTTAAGTTTTTTTTTTTTTTTATAGGTGGTAGGTACCACCTTACCTATCTAAAAATCTTTTTCAAATGAAAATCTAAACTTTCACTATTCACTTAGTGCAAATTGTTTTCTTCATCTTTTTCGTCGTTCCCTCACTACAGAAGATAGAAACCACAAATGACGCATCTCCAAGCTATGTGACCTTGTGGGTTGTATCATGAAAGAAGCCTTGATATGGCTATGAGAAAGCAAATCTCACGAAAGTGAAAATCTCTTGGACCTGTTCATTTCTATACCTTATTTTTTTTTTTAACAGGACACTTGTTTACCGAATGTTTTTGCCCATTCCGAATAATTTTTGTTTATAATACCACCCAAAATATAGTTTAAGATGCTGACAAATCACTTTGGGGGCTTTCAAAAATGCTCGCAAAATATATTCGTAAACATTAAGAAATTCGTAAAGTTTGCGACAAAGTTCGGTAAAATACCGATGGCAATCGATTACTGTGAGTGTCGAGACTACCAAATGTCGCTACATCCCGATCGATAGGACTTTGCGACCGAAATCGGTCGTAAAGTGATCGCCACGTATGTCGAGAGCCTCTGTAGCTGGTACTTACCTACTAGCATTTTAAATAGATAAATTCTAGAACTCTGCTTTTTTGTGATTGTCGTTTGTTTTTGCTTGTGGGAGAAAAGACTTTTCGCCTGCAGTAAAGCCGATATCAGACACTTAATTTTTGTTCATTGTTGCCTTTAATTCGGCATCTTCCACTCAAATTGGAAAATCTGAACATGAAATGAATCAAAAGTGAACATTGAAGTAATTTCGGCTTTCGGTATCTTTTATTCTCCTACCCAATGATCAAAAAAATTAATTAAAGAGGTAGATGAACGTTTATTCCTATAATTTTTTTCAGTGTCATGCGAACGTGGAATGAAACAAAAATGAACTTACTCCAGTGTACCGTCTGATATTGGCTTTAGACGATGTTATGTTGGCGCGTTTAACAAAGAACAGAAAGTTACCAAATTGTTGATTATAAACAATATTTATCTTATTACGATTTCTTTAGATTCTATTCTCATGCCCAAACTTCAAAAAGTGCAATAATATCGGAAAATTCATTAAAATATTCTCACAAACTCATCCACAACAAACTTTTTGGCGCTGCAATAATATTTTCAACTTATACGTTTGACCAAAGTTAGCGTCGCAAAGAATAGCAAAATAGAAACTGACTTCGAAAAACGATTTCGAATTCGTAACTTCAAAAGGATTTTCCTTTTTGAAAGGTATAAGATGAGAGATGTTATCAAATACACCAGGACTAAGCCACTCAACAAAATTTTGATGAGGACTCAAAGTAAACACTTGGTGGAAATGAGCCTCATTTATCGGACTGGTGGAGCGGATTTTAACTTTGTACGGTGTCGCAAATCTAGAACAATAGATTTCTGTTTCGCGAACCGCAGTTGTGGAAATTCCACCATCTTGGTTTGTGACGGTGCTTGCAAAAACAATGAGCGATTGTTTATTGATTAGGTACGGTTGCTGTTTTTTAGCTTTATGGAAATTCAATAGTTCAGTCAAGTTTGGTTTCATGAAATAATGTATTTTATTTGAATTAAATGATATTGTATACCAATGGGGGGCATTATGTGGTTTGATATTTGCTTATAACCGGTATAAAAATGTTCTCAGAATAAAAAGAAAATTAAACACGAAACAAAAATTACGAAAAATAAACTAAACACGTTTTAAATTAACATTTTCGTGTGACAAATTATTGAAATAATGACAACCATTAAAATAATTTGTAGCTCACTCGTGCGATAAAAATAAATACGTCAAGCCTTTAGTTAAAGCAGTAATTCATATTCATATTTCAGGTACTTCAAATAAATGCTAATTATGTAGATAAGAAAAAATATGGTAAAATTTATTATACAATCCTTTACGCAAAAAACACTTTTATGTTTAATAATGGTAAAGTTAATTTTATCTTGCGGTCTCCAGGTAAAAATAGTCCATACCAACATTACCTGCGGACGTCATTTGCGAGAACTATGTGGTTATTTTAAGTTTTCAGGCAGTTAATTAAGGATTCCCGGTATTAAACAAACGTCTAGCCACAATAAACGGAACATTTTTTTTTTTTAAGAATGTAGTCAGATGGTTGTTTGTTTATAACAGCCAAACAGATTTCTCTTCAGCCTTCAGGCTTACAATGTCATACTGCCGCAAATAATTTCCCAGTATTTGATTAAGGGTTAGACATCATCAATATCTTGCCCGTAACCTAATTTATTTCGTTTCAGTGCAAAATGTCTTTCTCTTCCATAATTCTCTACTCGTCATGCCACATTCAGAAATTCATCAATAATTAACTTTACATTTAATATATTTTACTGGCATGTGCTTACTGGTCACGTATCTAAGCACATCTCAAAGATATTGAAATGTACTCAACCTGTCACATTTCTCACTGACAGCGTTCCAATATTTTTATTTTACTTCGATGGTCCTAGTTTATCATTTGTGACTTCAAGTGACAGCTGTGTGAACAGAACACAGCATTGCATAATACGTAAGCCGTCACGCCCTTTACACCTAGAGGGTTTTATTTAGGTAGTAAGTTTTTGTTTACATTTTTAATTTTGATTTATTATTTTTGTTCGCTTGAGTACGTATATTTTTTATTGTATTTGTTAGTACACTGGCGTGGCTAGCTGACATATTATGACAATTAATTTAATTTAATGTTATGTGTCTTGTAATGTTAATTACTTTGCATACCTAATAGTTTATGCAGTCAAGTATTTTCTAACTGAACAGATAGCTGTGCTACTGGGGAGTTTGTTGCGCCACTTCTTCTCCCCAGCGAAAGCGCTAGGAAGTGGTGAAGGGCGGGCGTTTTGGGGGACTGTCTTTTGTAATTTTGACGTTCGAAAAGTGCTCATTCTCAGCCTAGTTTGTATAAATGACTTTTGATTAAATTTACAATACGGCAATAACTGCAGGCATTAATAAAAAGCGGACAATAATCTGCATCAATATCATTTGTTTCTTTTCATCATGAACATAGGTAACTTTCAAAAGAATAACTGACAGAATTGATTGACGAGTTTGGAAGACAAGTGTAAATCCAAAGTTTTGAAGTAGAGACTTCAAACTCGGCGACAGAAAGATTGATTATGGACAGCCTGGCTAAGGTAGCAGGAAATGATTATATGTCGAAAACTTTAAACGAAACATCGTCAGGTTCGATTTTGAAGTAGGAATCTTCGTTCCTACTTTAAAATTTAATCGGTTTTTTGGTTAGTAAAAAATTTAGGAAGTGAGTTTTGGCAATATTAATCAAGCATATTACCATTTTGTGCTGAAGGCATTTGACTCTATTATGCTTCTACCTTAATTTAGAAAATCGGGTTCCTTTTTTCGTCTTCTTCCAAACGTTGTCTTATATTTCGCGGTTGGACTGACGTGACTTTTTTTAATAATACCGTTACAGCTTGTCACTGTTGCTCTAAACCAACCAGTCGCTGTTTTGATTTTAAAGTTGGAATGAAGGGTTTTTTGGTTGGTCAAATATGTTGGCTCTAAATTGGGAGGTGGGTACTTAAAGTGAGCATCGCGTGTTCATGTCAATGTAAGCATATCTGTCTATTGTGCTATGCACAATAAAACACAGAGACTAACGACAGGTCATACATTCCTGTAGCTTTCTTCCGTCTTTATCTGTATTCCTACGGTGGAAAAGTAATCTCTGTCTAGTATCTACCCACCTACTCGTCCAATTCGGACCTGTTTGGTTACGATTTCCACGACAATTTAATCATTTTCATTATGATACAACCAGCTTTTATTTTTACATCTTGACTTACATAAGTTGCATTGATTGGGATGGTGATAGTGGAATTGCGTGTCGCGGGTTCGATTCCCGCACAGAACAAATATTTGTATGACCTACAAGTAGTTGTTCCGGGTCTAGCTGTTTGTGTATGTGACGTTATCTGTTTGTAAACGCACCCACAATACAGGAGAAATTCCTAGTGTGAGGCAACGTTTTTAAAAAAGAAAGTCATCTACAATTAGAAAGCATCGTGTCAAGACCTAACTTTCTAACTCTCAAGCTCAAAACCCATCAACGTTGATAAAAGCAAACTTTAAAGGTTACAACAACGTAGCAACGTTAACAGGAAGCAGTCTAACTACCTAAACGATAACATTTTATACTACAACAGTATATCTAACATATTTAGTGTTCTAGTCTCTCACACTTAAATTAGGGATAACGTCGTGTGTGACAGTTTCCTTTAACCGTAATACATTTCTCATATGGCTAAGTGTAATGCTTTGATTACCTTAACTGGGCAAGAGTAGGGCCTTTTTTGTTGTGCTTTTAGAAGTATGTATATTTCTGTAATGGAAACATAAACAGTACCTACTGTAGCGAAAAAAAAGGAAACACTTCTTCGCCTCATAAATACGTATATTTTTGATAATATCATAGCACAAGAATATATAAGAAAATAGAAAATACAACATACTCATAACAAAACTTGATATAAAATTATGACAGGAGATGGATTTTTGTACCTTACAAGCTTGACACAGAAATAGACACAAATAAAACAAAATGTATTTCATAATACATTTTGTTTTTTTTGTAAAAATATACAGGGCTTTGAAACACTATTATTGCTTCATAGCAATAATAGTGTTTCAAAGCCCTGTATATTTTTGTTCGTGGTAAAACTTTATGAATAGCCTTAGCAATTCCCAAATCTGATACTTCAAACCTGTCAAAAAAAAAACATACCTGTCAATCGCGAAGTAATCCACTGTCTTTCAGATTGAATTTCACTCAAATCTAACGGCTGTATCTCGAACGATTCATTTTCTATGCCCCTGTTTATAGAATGTTCAATCACCGTTGGAAACCAGACAAAATCAGAGTAGTCCGAGATACGAGTTACAGCAGTGCTATTCTGTAAAAATCTCACCGTGAGAACTTAGGTGAAGTGAGCGGGAAGTGAGCTGTCATTAGGGATTAAAACTATTGCCCCCCAGCTAGATGGACGGACGACCTAAAGAAGGTGGCTGGGGTGGACTGGATGCGGAAGGCGGAGGACAGGGTGTTGTGGCGCAGTCTGGGAGAGGCCTATGTCCAGCAGTGGACTGCGATAGGCTGAGTTGATTGACTATTGACACTGCTCACTTGAAACTCACATCACTTATGATTTCACGGTGAGATTTTTACAGAATCGACCGGCTGATATTGTTATTGTAGCCGAGGTAAACTGCAATGCGAGGATCCATAGTCCAAGAAAGGCGAAGACAGTCATAAATGCAAAAGGATAATCAGAAACACAGCCAATAATATTTTTGAATAAATAACAAGAAATCACAACAAAACATTCCTGGTGCTATCACACGAACACAGAGTAATAAATAAAATAGAAATCGTCAAAAACAGCCCCGATTAAAAAAAAAAAGGGTTATGTTTTTGGCGCATGTCGTTGTATGGTAAATAGTTATTCTCTATGTATGTAGGACTTCTTTATTCACGCATAGGTTTGTGGTGACCGTCCAGCGTAATGCGATTCACTTTCCATAACAATCCGAAGAATTTCGATGAAAATTCCTAATCCAATAGGTGTGGTCACAAAAATCAACATGGCGGACTTTAGAACCCAATAAGTAAAGTCGTCAAAAAAGTTTTTAGTACGTCAAAATAAAGATCAACAATAAAAATTCGTCAAAAATATGAGTTATGACTTTGAATTAAAATATTACTAAAAAAATTAGACTTAAATTGAAATATTTTCTGCAAAGATTTGCCAAGTAACGAAAGCTGCGGTGCGGTTTCAAATATTACGAGTATCAGTTACGTGTATTTTACCGTACTAGGCCAGACAAAATCCATGTCCTTTTACTTTTTAACAGATCGTAACTAAATCAATAATGATATTCTTTAAACTGAGATCCTTATTATTCTCTAACTATTAAATACTTCACGCAAAAGGGTTCGATAACAAAGTTGGTAAAACCAAAGTTTACTTACCCGTAATTTAATCAGGAAAGCGGCCAACAACTTCATACTATACGAGTACTACATTTTAATATAAGTCATATGGTTACTATACTTGCTTCGCATGAAGTCATGTTTACTGCTGCTTATTTCCTATGGGAAATCAGGAGTTAAATATTGAACAAAATGAAGCTGCGAATGCAGGTTATGAGTGGAAGCGGTCATCTCTTACACTGAGTGAGGTTATAAAGAAATCATTCTGTCAGGGATTGGATGCAACGCCTCTGTAGTATGAAGTATGGCGATGTGAAAATCGGGGAAGTTGGAGGAAAGTGTCATAGCGATTTTCGTGGCAACGCAAAACTTTGAGATGCCTATGATTTATTGACGTTTCTTTTGTAGGCGATAAAAAAACTTTTCCTTGTCAAAAAACTAATTCTGAGGCACAAAATCAAACACGTAAACTCTAGAAAGTTATAATTTGTATCAAAACTGAACACATTTTTCGTTGCACTAATATAATTTAATGTCTATTACGATACGACAGTCAGTAAAACGAGAAAACTCAATTTTATCTAATTTAAATGTCAAAGTTTAATTTCTTAACAGGATTACATAATTCATGTCAACATTTTCTTTTCTAATTTCTCCGATAAGGAAAGTAAAACTTTAAGGCGCGAGAAAATTATAAATCCTATTTACACCAGTCGTCTAATTAGTGAAACAAATTGTCGACGCATTTTGTAATTTGAACGAAATTTACCTTTAAAAGACAAACAGTAAGCAAAATACCAGTACACCTGACTATAATTTCGAGTACGGACCATTTCACTTTTTTTCAAGGGGCTTGTAACTAACAATAAGTAATAACAGCCGTCTAATGGGTCGATCGATCAGGTTACGCTACGCTTGCCCTAGTTGGGCCGTGGATGGGTGACCATCTTCACATAGGTACCAAGACCCCTCCGTGCCTCGGAAAGCACGTTAAGCTGTTGGTCCCGGCTGTCATTCATGGATCTTTGTCAGTCGTTAGGGGTCGTCAGTAGGCCGAAATTCTAACAACCACATCGACATCATACCAAGGGGTAACGTATTACCCAGCAACTGGGTTGTGGAGGTCAGATAGGCAGTCGCTCCATGTAAAATACTGAATTTCAGCTGCATCAGGTTAGACTTGAAGCCGACTCCAACATAGTAGGGAAAAGGCTAGGCATATGATGATGAGCATTTCAGTTCTTTAAAATGGGATATCGCTTTTAACTCAGCACATTATTATGTCTTTCCTAAATGCAGCACATTATTTTTTTCAAAACAAACCCTAATGAGAGTAAAGATAAATTATATTTTAGTTATTTTGCTAAATTATTAATGCACTAGCTATCCGCCCGCGCCCCTGCTTCGCACAGTTTCTAAGACATGACTAAACATCGAGATTTCTTTATTATATGTGTGTTCCATATTAATGTACACATAAAATAAAATTGTTTATTTTGCCTCAAACGGTAAAAAAAATGTCAATGAAACAGCCCCAGTAAGTAATTAATACTACTAGTTGTCTCGCTCCTTCCCTTAATTAATAGTTAACAATATTGAGACAAATAAAAAATAAAATTAAGAACCAATTAAAAAAAAACAAAAAGAAAACAATGACCTATAAAGTAATTAACAGCTCTGTGTATTGTGTAGTTTTGAGTATACGTATGTGTGACTATAGTAGTGTCTGAGTGAGGGTATGTGTGTGTGTCTATGTTTGTGTGCGCGCGTGTGTGTTTATATGTGACTTTATGTGTTTGCTGATAGTGCAATTATAATCGAAGTAAAACACCACTACGGCTCAAGTTATAACATTATGTTAAAGAAGATAAGTGTTCATGTGAGTCTGACTAGAAATTGCTCTGTTTCTTCATTATGTTTGAGTTTTTAACCACTCGGTTATAACTTTTTTGCATTGATGCGAGACCTCGTGATGGAACTTCAGTTTTGCGTTAATTTTATTGTATATGAAGGCTGACTGGCATACATATTATATATTATACTCGAGGAGAGTAAGCCACAATATTTCTTCGCCTCCTAGCCTGTCTGATAAAAAATATTTTTTCTAAATTATGGTGAAAACCGCATCAAAATCTGTTGCGTAATTTGGAAGAACAACGCGGTTATACAGACAGACACAAAAAGCGACTTTAATTTATAGTATGCATTGATTCAGTATCCAGCAAGCTGTCCTGTATTATAAAACACTGATTTGCTGGATTCATTTTCTCCTCTACCGATCATTTTTCTCCTGACAGTTCATTTTGTTTATATGTATGTATATATGTATCTATCTATTTATTGTTATCAATTCTTGTATTTGATAGTCATTTCCTAGCTATCTATCCCGTATGTTGCACCTACCATATTTTGTCTCTGCATCACCCTAAGGTTGAGTGGTAGAAAATGCCTCAGGCATTAAGTCTGCCTTTGTGCAGTATTTTTTGTACTTGTGCATAAAGTTTTAATAAATAAATAAAACGTGCCTTATTCGAAGTGCTGAAATAATCTTTACAATTTTTGCGGTAAGGGAAACTATTCAACATACCTTCATGTTTTTATAACCTTGATACTGTTGCATTCCGACTCTGAAACAACGTACAGTAAAATTTTAGTTGGTAATATTGAAGACTGAAATATCTACACTGAAATAAGGTCCCTCATCATCTTCACATAAAGTTTAAAATAGAATAAACCATGTGAAATGCACCGCTGAAACACATTATAATTTCATTAATATACGGCGGAGTTTCTAGGTCAATAACAACGGAATATAATGAGTTTTCATTTACATTTCAGGTATTTCAGTGGTAATAACAAAAAGTATGTGTTGGTATTTGAACTCGTATTATTTTTAGGTAAGCAGATGTAAATACTAAAGTAATTTTCATTTACGTCAAAGAGTTGGAAGCAAATTTTCTATGATGTGTGAACAGATGGAAAAATGATCATCAGCACGATATTTTACTGTATAATTTTGGAGGTACATGGCATTTTCATGCTGCATTTGCTTTTAACCAGCCGCACGGGTCGATCGATCAGGTTAAGCTACGCTTGCCGCGGTTGGTGTGTGGATGGGTGACCATCTTCACATACCAAGACCCCTCCGTGCCTCGAAAAGCATGTTAAGCCGTTGGTCCCGGCTATCGTTCGTGCATCTTTGACAGTCGTTACGGGTCGTCAGTAGCCCGAAAGTCTGACAACCAGTCTTACCAAGGGGTATCGTATTACCCAGTAACGGGCTGTGGAATTCAGATAGGCAGTCGCTCTATGTAAAATACTGGTATTCAGCTGCATCCGGCTAGACTGGAAGCCGACCCCAACATAGTTGGGAAAAGGCTAGGCAGATGATGATTTAAAAGCAAATCATCATCTGCCTAGCCTTTTCCCAACTATGTTGGGGCCGTATAGTGAGATCCTAACTTTCACCCGACTCGGGTACAGCAAAAAAGGAGAGTTATGATTGATACGTACAGACGCCAGCACATCAAGCTACCCGAAACTGTCAGATTTTCCCAATCAACTTTGAACCTTATGCTTTAGCGATAAAGTTGAAAATCTATTAAAGAAATCGGACAGATTGTAGTAGCTTGATGTGCTGGCGTCTGTACATATGCTCATCCGTTCCCTCATAATTCCTAAACAACTTTGTACCATAATTTGACAAAAAAGGTATCGATGGAAGTGTCTTGATCATCCGCTGGCTATGTGACGTCACATTAAATTAAATACGGCGCCCTCTACAGGACATAGTCAACAACTAAAAAAATTAAAGTAAAATATCATATTGATCATCAACGTGTGAACCGGGTCAAAGACATTCTTTCATGAAAACAGAACACATTTCTTGGCTCTAACTTTGAATTTGAAATTGCCTTGAAGTAAACCTTTCCCTTTCACATTTAGCACAAAGCCGTACAAACCTAAAACAATTACGGCCTAGACTAAGAAAATTAACCTAAGTACGTATAAGACGCACTCGAACTATTTATAAAGGCACAGAGATTTAAGTGTGAACCCTTCTTAATCGTACAAGCCTTCTCATTAATCTAGCATTTGACCAAGGAGTAAGTTTTGGATGGAGGTCGGACGTTATCTAATGTCTTGAATTAATCTTAAACGTAATGAATGTTGTTGAGTAGTAGCAAATATCTATCTATTACTGAAGGTAGCAGTATATTTTCTTGGGGTAAGCTATTGTAGAATCATTGCATTATCTATCATATTTTCTATCATATTTACTCATCATCTGCCTAGCCTTTTCCCGACTATGTTGGGGTCGGCTTCCAGTCTAGCCAGATGCAGCTGAATACCAGTTTTTTACATCGAACCACTGCCTAGCTGACCTCCACAACCCAGTTACTGGGTAATACGATACGACTTGGTAAGACTGGCTGTCAGACTTTCGGGCTCCTGACTACCCGTAACGACTGTCAAAGATCCACGAATGACAGCCGGGACCAACGGCTTAACGTGCTTTCCGAGGCACGGTGGGGTCTTGGTATGTAAAGATGGTCACTCATCCACAGACCAACTGCGGCAAGCGTAGCTTAACCTGATCGATCAACATGTGCGGTTGTTATTATTTAGCCACGGAACCCTCTGTATTATCTATATACTAATAAATACTAATAAAACTGAAGAGTTAGTTTGTTTTTTGCATGTTTGTTTGTTTGAACGCGCTAATTACTACCGACTTAACTACCGATCCGATTTGAAAAATTGTGATTGCATTTTCTAGCCCAACTAAGCTATGCCCCGCGGTTTTACCCGCATAAGTCTCGATCCCGTAGAAATATCGGGATAAAAAGTATTTTATGTGTTACTCCTGGTTATAAACTATGTGTGCGCCCAATTTAATCAAAATTGGTCCAGACGTTTGAGAGTGAAGATGTAACAAACATACAAACACGCACACACACTCACAAACTTTCGCCTTTATAATATTAGTGTGATTTTTGAAAGCTTAAGCTATTTAACATCACGCTATGACTCTTAGGAGCCGAGAAAAAAGAATAGAAGTCAGAAAGCGAAAACGAAGTGATAGCGCGGGCAGATGATGCGATGCGACAGGGTGGGTCGGGGAAACCAGAAAATTCACGCGGACAAGGTCTCGGACAGAAGCTCGTACTAATAATAAAACAAATAATAAAGCTGAAGAGTTACTTTGCTTTTTTGGATGTTTGTTTGTTTGAACGCGTTAAATATGGAACTACCTCATCTTTTTGCATTTTACAGCCCAATTTTTGAGGAAGGCTACGAGCTATCATCATGATACAACCCTTAGAAGCCGAGCAAAACGAATAAAGTCAGAAATAACCGTAAATGAAAACTAAATAATAACTGTAAACGATGCCATGCGAAAGGGGGAACAAGAAATTTCACGCGGACGATATCGAAGGCAGAAGCTAGTTCGTAATATATCTTCAAAATACACACAAATGAAAATTACAGCCATAAAAACGAGTTTTGAGTAACTGCGTACAACTGTGTAGCCGTAACTTTGTTAATTAGTTTGTTTTATTTCATTGGCTGGAGTAGGTCGTGAAGGTCAGATAGGCAGTCCTTCATATAAAATACTCCAGCTGCGTCCGTTTACACTGGAAGCCGACTACAACATAGTTGGAAAAAGGCTAGGCAGATGATGATGATATTGCACAGGACTCGGAGACAACCCTCATACAAAATCCAATCTGTGCTTTTGAAAGGCGAGATTTTTTTGTCTTATACGAGTACTTCGTTTTTATTTTTTGCTTTATATCTAAGGAGAGCAAATGTATGCAAAAACTTCAGAGTGGAAAAATCAACTCAGCCTATCGCAGTCCACTGCTGGACATAGGCCTCTCCCAGACTGCGCCACAACACCCTGTCCTCCACCTTCCACATCCAGTTTAGTCCTGTCAAATTAGTCAGCACCTGACGAAAGTGGCATATTTTTAGTAGCCAATTTTTTAATCACGTCTAAACTTGTCTATGGAGTTTCTTAATTTGACAGGACCAAACTAATATTTATCTTCTGTGCTATTCTTAATGAAAGAAAAAGTAGCACTGAACTTAAATTTAGTTTAGTTTTTGAACAAAGGAATCGCCGCCAATATCTTCTATGATATTATCTTGTAATTTTGTGAGTTTAGTTAAAGTTACAAGAGACATATTATTAATCCTTGTCGGTGATGATACATAGTTGTGTATCGGGTCCTCCGAGACGGGTAACTTTCTAGGCCTATATCCCACATGATGTATTGTTTTCCAAATATTTAATAATAAAATACCTACAATAAATATATATCTATTATTTATTATAATAGGTACAGTATGGCAGGGAAATCAACGTACAAAACGTAACCATGAATCCAGCACAAGATTCTAGAATAATCTATGCTGAATTCATTGTTACAGTAGGTAACTGAAGATTTTTTTTAATTTTGCAAAAAAAAAGCTTGTTGTTATAGAAACGTGTTTTACTTACGCGGTTAAATGTGTGGGAGAGCAATTTTTTTGTTTTTGTCAGGAAATGAAAAATAACATAATCATGAATCCATCGTGACAATTTGAAAAAAAAAAAAACAAAAAAAAAAAAACTGTGCTATCCAGTATCTGTATACAGAGTGGCACACCCTGTGGTGAAAAAAGACATAGCCGTTACTACGCTTTCGTACAACAAACTAATACAAACACACACACATACACAACATTGGAAAATGCACAGAATTAAAAAAAAAACGACTTTAATTTTTGGTGTGATTAAGCTTATGTGTAAGTTATATGCCTAAAACTGAACCTTTCGTATTTAAATATTTCTTAGTCTGTAGTCCGTTCGCATGTTTTATACATATCCTAGTTATACAGAGAAACCTTATTACTAGTCATGCAACACTGTCATATATATACATACTCTCTTACATACTATTTGTATCGCTTGTCGGTTGCCTAAATAAAGAAAAAAAAAACATCGTTCTACACAAAAGAGAGAGAGACAGAACAATGATATAATTAACGGATCACATTTATTTGAAGAGGGACAAACGATGCCCATAACAAGATATACGATTCCACGCAACATTGATACCAGTTGAGTCTCTACGAGAATCTATTAGAGCCTATAAAATGGGTAGATATTTGATGAGCCGAAAGGGACGAATTGCCAAAAGATGGCAAATCTTTCTAGATCTGTCTGAACCAAGTATCCAATATCTAGCGGAAAGTTAAATAGTTTGGTACCTATTTATTTCAAGTGATTGCCTATTGACGTATGAAACTATGAAGATTTTATGAAATATATACATAGGTACCATTTACTTAAGAAAATAAATGGTTCAGAAGCCAACATGTTCACAATAACGGCTTCCAGCCATCGCTAGTACATATAACAGTAGGTACATTAAAAAACAAATTATGATCAGTCTTCAAGACTTATTTATTCATATTTCGCTGGCCCCGGGCAATATAGTGGTTAACGCCGGTTACGTCCTTTTTAATGTTATTTGATTTTTGGCTTCTCTGAGTATCAATCTATCACTCTATTTTTTTTTTGATTTTTTTTATTAATATTTCTTTAGAATGATTGACAATAACAGCTTTATTGCATGGAAATTATCTTACGGCTAATTTAGGTATTATTGCATTACTCTAAGAAATATAACACAAAAAACCGGTGAACATCATTACACTAAATTTCTAAACAAAGAGTAACAGTAATAAATTTAGCCGCGTTTTTGGAAATAAACGTATTATATCAATAAACTGTAAACACCTAATACGAAGTAATCACAAGAGATTTTATTCTGTACAAGCTATTACGCCTTTCTTCCCGGAAATTTATTGTAACCCCGGCCACGGTAATATTATAATTACCTACCGTGATGAGGATCAGTGGCATTATATCTTACGACATGTGAATACTAAAGATATTAAAAAAATGCAACTAGTTAGAACAAAAAACAGGACACAAACTATTAGCTATTTTTTCAAGATAAATGGAGCAGAATCAATGGAAGTATGCAAAAATTATTTTTTGAATACTAAACGACGATTCCTCAATCAGTGGTAGGAATCTTTCATTACAAGCGAAAGTATCCTATATATAACTTTACGATTTACAACTCACTAAGTGGAAGAGGTTACTGCTATCTTTGGCACTATCAAGTGGCCAAAAGGGGTGCTAATGAAATCGGCAGTTGCGTCTTAAATTTCATTGAAACTGAGAGCCAACGTGGTATCAAGAATTTTATATTTTATTCGGATGGTTGTGCTGGCCAGAATAAAAATAGGATTATCTTTGCTCTTTATTTATATTTGTCCAAAAAGTATGGAGTTAACATAATACATAGATACTTTGAAACTGGCCATAGCCAGTCTGAAGGAGATTCGATGCACTCTCTTATCGAACGCGCAAAAAAAAAACCACATGATTTATACTCCTGATCAAATGTATGGCATAATCATGAATGCCAAGATCAATGGTGCAAAATTTCATCTTAAAGAAATGGAACAACATAATTTCTTCGATTTAAAGGAGATAATGGACAAAAGACACTGGTTGCGGGCAGACCAATCGAATGAAAAAGTTATGTGGACAAAGATTCACGAAATCAAGATTACTCAAGCGCACCCAGATGTTATTTATTTAAAGTATAACTTTGACGATGAGTATATTTCTTTAAATACTGCATCAAACACCAGATCTTCAAGAGGAAGACCCAAAAAGACGCCAGTGACTGATGTTTCAGGAGATGGTCTGAGAAATCTATACAGAGAGCCCATCGCCTTACCAAAACCACTTTACGATGATTTGATGAGTCTCTGCAAAACTGAAGCAATCCCGAAACATTATCATACATTTTATAACAATTTGCATTGTGTTGGGAACTCTGAAGAACAAATCGATATTGAAAGCGAAGATTCAAATTAAAGTTGCATATTTTTTTTATTTTTTTAAGGTTTTAATCATTTTATTTTTGTTTCCAAAGATATTAATAAAAATTACGTGATTTTATTCAAATTAAGGTAGTAGGTACAGTATTTTTTATTTTTTAAGTGTTATTGTGTTGTGTTTCCAAAGTTAAATATTTAATAAAAATTATGTGATTTTATTCAAATCAAAGTAGCATAGTATTTTTCTTTTTTAAAGGTTTTTTTGTATGTTTGTCTCCAAAATTTAATATTTAATAAAAATAATGTGATGTGAAAGGTTTTTTTTACTTACAAAATAATTTCAATTTAAAATTTAACTAAACAAAAATTAGGTAGAAGTAACATTAAAATAAAATGATTAATTTTATAAAATACCGTCTAAAATAGTCAAAAATAAAAATAAATCACATTATAAGGTCGGTCTGTTACAATAATAATAATAATAATAATAATAAACGTTTATTTCAAGTTCACAGAAAAACAATGGTTACATAAACATATGTTTCATTGATAGGATTCTAAAATAGCGATAAGTGGATAATACAGTTAAGATTTGGCTATAAAAGTTCCCTGAAGAAGGTGGTAATCGGCTGGTACGCTCGAGATCTAAAGTGAAAATTACGTCGTATTCTTTTCTTACATTCCTAAATCTCAGTGATCGGGCTGTTTATAAAGTCATAAATGATGTTGCAATTGAAACAGTATAGACTATAATTTGTATTATACATTTTTTCAATTATTTAATTAAATATTTATACCAGTACAATTATTTTTAAAAGGTTAAATTGGTAAAAAAAATAGCTTTCATTTGACATTTTGAACGCCTATTTTGGATCACTGTACACAAATTGCACTATATACAAATTAGCTTCTTTTATTTCTCCTGTAAAATTAGATTTTTGATATAACCGCTTTATTGCCCGGGGCCAGCGATTTGAGACACACGGAATGCATAACATTAAAACATATCCAATAATTCGACTATTAAAGTGCTTTTGCAAATAATCAAGAATACATACATTCATACAAACCGCACGGCTTCTTCCCATGGGGGTACGTATGAACGTATAAATAATCTTCTCAAACTCTTGATATTACAACTAGGTAATGAATTATCATATCTTGTCTATTACTAGTGTGAAGTAAAATGTATGGAAATATATGTATGTATATTTCATTTTTTAATTTTATTTTTTAAAGAAAGGAACAGAAAAATATGTACTAAGGTTATGCATATTTCTAAAGAAATCTCTTCCATCATACCTGCTGCTATAGGAGAACACATAAAAAGAAACATAGACAACGTGTGTAAGAGTAGAAGGGAAAACAAAATACGTGAAATCAAAACAATTATCTAATTTCAATATAAAAATACAGTATCAGCTCCGATTTCACCCGCAAAAGTGTCGATCCCGTCTGAATATCGGGATAATAAGTCTTCTATGTTATTCTAATGTGTAAGCTATATTACAGTAAAGTTTCATCAAAATCCGTTTAGTAGTTTTTGCATGAAAGAGTCATCATCTGCCTAGCCTTTTCCCAACTATGTCAGGGTCAGCTTCCAGTCTAACCGGGTGCAGCTGAATACCAGTATTTTACATGGAGGGACTGCCTATCTGACCTCCACAACCCAGTTACTGGGTAATATGATACCCCTTGCTAAGACTGGTTGTCAGACTTTCGGGCTACTGACGACCCGTAACGACTATCAAAGATGAAAGAGTAACAAACATATATATCCATCCATCCATCCATCCATCTTCACAAACTTTCGCGTTTATAATATTAGTAGGGTAGGATAATGCAATTTAAAGAATAAATACATGAAGACGTTTAAAGGAGCCATGGTGACCTAGTGGTAACAGCCGCGACTTACGAGTTGTAGGTCGTAGGTTCGAACCCAGACAGGCGCTTTACTTTTTGTAAAATATTTCATCACCACTGCTCTCAAAACGGTGAAGGAAAACATCGTGAGGAAACCGCATGTCCTAGAACCAAAAATTCGAAGACGTGACATCTAGGCCACAGGCCAGTTAGTCTAGTGGTCAGTGGCCCTGACTGCTATGCGCAAGGTCGTGGGTTCGATTCCCACCCAGGACAAATGTTTGTGTGATGAGCACGATCATTTGTTCTGTGTCTGGGTGTAATTTATCTATAATATGTATGTATTTAGAAATATATATGTATGTTTATCAGTTGTCTAGTACCAATAGCACAAGCTCTGCTTAGTTTGGGACTAGATGGCGTTGTGTGAAAGTTGTGGAATATTATTATTATTATTATTATCTACCAACCCGCCCTGGGCCCACGTGGTGGATTGTGGCCCACTCCCTCTCACCGAGAGGAGGCCTGTGTCCTGACACGATAGGCTGATTATGCTTTTGAATTTCCGTGACGTTAGAAATTATAAAAGCGTACATTTACTCATGAAAAACCCTAAGGCGTAAATATCCCAATAAGAGTAACCACATCTTATCCGATCCCCATAAATAATGCTCAAACAGTAAATCCGATTCCTAAATTAAGCCACCTTCCGACCGCAGCAGGGGAAATATTGAAAAATGCTGATAATAAAAAAAAGATGTTGAATTCAAAAATTTCGGGTAGGTTATTAAACTCAGAAGTGAGCGGGGCAATATCGGAAACTCATTAATAACGTTACAGGGTGCGCCTAATTTCACCGTGACTTAGGCATATTTACGTAAATGGATAAATTTTTGTGGGAACCACTGTACTAAAGGAAAATAATTTTGATTATGAACTTGCATATTTCAACACCGCCACCTGATAGGAAAATTATATCTTGTCTTTTCAACGTCATAGAATCATGAAGGTTAAATGGTGTTGCTTTTATATGAACAAGATGAAACTGCTTTCTAAGTAACGTACAATATTTGAAACGGGATATAGATTTTTCAAACTTAGTGTTTCTGTGTAATCCTTAGATTTTTTTAAAATTATATTGCGTACACCAACAGCAGTCATCATGATCAGCAATCACCTGCCGAGCCTTTTCCCAACGAAGTTGGGGACGGCTTTCAGTCTAAACGGATGCAGCTATGTACCAGAATCTTTACATGGAGCGACTGCCAATCTGACCTCCACAACCCAGTCCCATAGCAGTAAGTACAAAGAATTAATAGAAAATAATAATAAAAAAAGTGCTGGTTTTTATGCCTTATACAGGTACACGTAGCATTCATAATAAAGACAATAACATAATTATCTAAGAACATGTATGAAAATACTAAAATACACAGAACGAAGTAAGTTTAAGTAGTATACCTACTCGTAAAATTTAACTTTATGCATTTACATATTACTAAGTCTTTCGTCCGTTCGCATGTTTCATACTTATTCTAGTACCTACCTAACCTATAAACCTAAACCTATTAAACTATTATATTTATTTTTAAACCTATAATTAGCCATTCAATACTGTTATATACATCATATGTAATATACTATATTATGTAGAAGTTGGTTGCCTAAATAATGTGACGAATGAAATTGTATGTATACCCAGACATGATTGAAGTATCTTACAAAATAACAGCTTGTTCGACCAACTAATTTACATCTTCAACATCTTAATCCATGTTGAGTACACAAAGTGTCTACCCTTTTCATTGCGATGAGCCTCTGGTTAAACAAGTAAGATTACTCGCTGAAGTTTAACATTATAGTTTCACTAGTTTTGACAGCTAGAGATGTCTGTCTCTTTCTGTCTCAATCTGCTAGTAAAAGATAGAAATACTCTAATTTTAGATTTGTGTGTGCGTAACAGAATCAGCTCCAATGTCGTGATTAAGTGAGATAAGTAAGTAAACTTTACTAATAATTATACATTTTGTGTAAATATTCCTTGCTCGATCGCGCACAAATAGTTAACCATATTTGGTTAAAGCCGACCCAAATAGGTAAAACCTCCTTAGGGGCCAAACCAAGCGACATTCTATCACTCAAAATCGTCAAGCTGTGAAATAAACCCTAACTATCGCAATAATTTGTAATTATATTTTTATTTTACTCTGATTTTTTTTTTCTCACTACTTAATTGTGGTCTAACTTTTGCAGTACTGATGTATCTTACAAGGAAGGTATCCCGACGTGTCACCTCCGATTTTTTTGTGGCTGATATATGTTATTCTCCATCAATATTTTTCCAAAAGACCAAATGGATAATATCCATAAAATAAAATATTAACTAGAAGTATGTAAAACCCTTAAACTACCCCGAAAGGTGGTAATGTTTAGGGGGCTATTTCACCCCCCAAAAAGGCGCGTTGGCAAAAAAAAAAAATACGTGTCTCTTAAAATTTGATGGAGAATAACATATATCAGCCACAAAAAAATCGGAGGTGACACGTCGGGATACCTTCCTTGTTAGTTACTCCTTATCTAATTGTAAGTAAGAGTCCTTGTTATGTTCATTGGAAGAGCACTGATTTCCGAGATACAGGTTTTTACCTAGTTTGGAAATCAGTTCATTTAGGTTAGAAGCCTCTTTAATGTTCTAAGTTCTGATTTTGTCCAATAAACGTTATTATTATTCTCATAGTGATAGCGATGATTTAAAAGTCAAGAATTTATTGGGTTTACATAAGCTTGTCAACACTGTTGAAAGTTGTTTTAGAAATACGAAGCGGCTTAAAAGCGATTGTTACTTGACTAGGCGCTCTGGATTATCAAATAGGATACTTTTATCAGAGTATTTATTTCAAGTATTTCCCCGAGGGTTCAAGTGATACTGCGGGCAACACTTAGTGAATAATATAACCGTAGATGGTATAGAAACAAGGTCCTTTTGGGACAAAACGCCCGAAAGTTACTGTTGTAACATGAGAAAACAATCTCGGATTTTCACTGATTTATTAAAGTTTTGTAAAAGTTTGCCATTCCTCGCTTAACCCATATCAACTGACAGATAACTGATGAAGACTGAAACGATATGGGAACCTTTTAAATAATCAATGAGTCTAAAAACAACAAATCCGAAGAACATGGAGTACTGTTTTGAGAAATAATGTTATTTTCTAAATGTTTAATAATTCCCCTATGTTTATTAAATCATTCAGTCACTCTGCAAATTAGTATTAAATCAAATCAAATGTTAGCAGCTGGATGGGAGTAGCCGTAGATCGAGATAAACGACGTGTGATTGGAGAGGCCATATTCAGTAATTATACAGACATCAACATCATTCAAAGCAACACTTTGGGATTATTTAAAAGTGGTGATTTGAGTAGTAGGAGGGGCCCGTGGCTAAATAATAACAGTCGCACAGGTCGATCGATCAGGTTAAGCTACGCTTGCCGCGGTTGGTCTGTGGATGGGTGGCCATCTTTACATACCGGGACTCCTCCGTGCCTCGGAAAGCACGTTAAGCCGTTGGTCGCGGCTGTCATTCATGGATCTTTGACAGTCGTTACGGGTAGTCAGGAGCCCGAAAGTCTGACAAACAGTCTTACCAAGGGATATCGTATTACCCAGTAACTGGGTTGTGAAGGTCAGATAGGCAGTCGCTCCATGTAAAATACTGGTATTCAGCTGTCCGGTTAGACTGGAAGCCGACCTCAACATAGTTGAGAAAAGGATAGGCAGATGATGATGATTTGAGTCGTGGAAACATTTATTACAGGGATATTGACGCGAAAACTGTAACCATGAATTCAGCACATGATTCTAAGCCCCAAGCGTATCTTTTTTGTCGGTTATTAAAGAGATAATCAGATGTTTCATAGACACGTACAATTCCTACGAGGTAAAAATGTATGCAACAGCTCATTTCTCTTTTAATAACCACCGAAAAGATTCAACGCAGGTGGTTCAGAATCGTGTACTGAATCCATGGCGAAAGGTCGCGCTTCGATATCTCTGTCACCTTGTAGACTGATGTTAATGAAGTCCAATTCATGTTTAAAAACTGTAGGACAATCCCTTTCTTTTTTTACTTCACCTTTAATACAGATTAAGATAATTACGTTATTTCCAATCGACATTAACTTCAAAGGTACCTAGTCCCTATAGTCACATACCCGATTGACATTTTCTTGTTCCCAAGACTCGTATAAAATTACTTCGGATTATCATTGGAGGAACATGAGTCAGCAATGTACTCGGGTTATATTAAATTAATGGCATTACTCCGAAGTTCCGTGTTAAGAAGTCATGAGCTGAATTAGGTTAGGACCTCATGGAGTGAATAAAGAGGGCTTTATGCTTGATTGAATTGAAATGTAATGTCAACAGTGCCTATTAAATGAT
The DNA here is from genome assembly GCA_949629135.1 of Eremobia ochroleuca. Taxonomy (NCBI): domain Eukaryota; kingdom Metazoa; phylum Arthropoda; class Insecta; order Lepidoptera; family Noctuidae; genus Eremobia; species Eremobia ochroleuca. The sequence continues at coordinate 14,796,927 of OX451395.1, read as the reverse complement.
TATAAGAGCGCTGCTAAGCCGCAGTTTCCCTCGCATGAATATTTCCACAGGAACCATGATTTTTTCCTCCATGAAAATATCAAATCGAAAGAAAGAAATAAAAATGTTTATTCTGCACAAACAAAACGCACGTTACATTTAAAAAGACATAAAAATGTTATTCTACTATTCGGAGCAGAGACAAATCCAACAAATCAAATATCATAAAAATCAGTCCAGCAGTTCTTGAGTTATAAATGGTGTAACAATCTCGACTTTGTTTTATTTATATCAAAATCAAAATCAAAAGTCATTTATTCAAACTAGGCTGAGAATCAGCACTTTTCGAACGTCAAAATTACAAAAGACAGTCCCCCAAAACGCCCGCCCTTCACCACTTACTAGTGCTTTCGCTGGGAAGAAGAAGTGGCGCAACAAACTCCCCAGCAGTACAGCAGTACAGCAGTTAAAAAATACTCGACTGAATACAATACAAGGCATGCAAAGTAATTAACATTACAAGACACAGAACACTAAATTAAATTATTTGCCATATGTCTGCTAGCAACGCCAATATACCAAGAAATACAATAAAAACTATACTTACATACTCAAGCAAAAAATAATAAATCAAAATTAAATAAAAGCCTCCAGGTATAAAGGGAGTGACCGCTAACATATTTATATAATTCTGGGTTCTGTTTACATAGCTGTCGCTTGAAGTCACAAATGATAAACTAGGACCATCGAAGGAAACTAAATAAACAAGTTATTACTAATGATAACAATAATACAACCATGGTCAGTAAGACGACCAGTCACCACAAGCAGCACCCGTTCACGAGCATAACGCAAAGATCAGCCATTACCCCCCTCGCCATTCATATTAGATATAGGCGGAAAATGTTCCAACTCTAATAAACTCACATACCGATTAGGTTTAGACTGAATAGGAAAAAGCCAAAAAGCTGTACAACGCACAGGCGCTGTCTATCAGTCTGTCATTTAGTCAATCCGTCAGACAGTCACTGAAATGTTTTAAAAACCTCTCTTGTTCGATACATACGTAGTGAATCAAAGGAGAGACACCTAAGTCGCCTAAGTACATTTTTGGTACGTACCGTTTTTGATTATGTACGTATTCAATTATCCTACCTCATCATCATCTGCCTAGCCTTTTCCCATCTATGTTGGGGTCAGCCTCCAGGCTGACCAGATGCAGCTGAATACCAGTATTTTACATGGAGCGACTACCTGTCTGACCTCCACAGCCCAATTACTGGGTAATACGATACTTCTTGGTATGACTGGTTGTCAGACTTTCGGCAAGCTTAGCATACCATGATCCCCTGATCGATCGACCTGTGCGGCTGTATTAGGTGAATCAAATATAAACAGTTTTTTTTATTACTGGTCGTTGAGTGAAGTGACGCGCTTGGTGCTGTTGTATGTGTTAGTGGGCTCCGGCTCACTTTAGTTTATTGCGCGCCAGTAGCATCATGTATGAGTAGGAGGTATATAAGTCTGTTGAGCAACGAATTATCATATTTTTTTTAACACGGGAGGGCACAAAACCTCCCGAAATTTTGCATCTATGGAGTTCGATAAGAATACGCTTTCAAGAACTCAAGTGTAGGAATGGCCCAAAAAAAAATTCAAGTGGAGGACGCCGTTTTCACACTGACCAGATAGTGGAATCATTTGTGTGCAATTGGCTAAAGGCACAACCGACTACATTCTTCGATACTGGCATCAAGAAACATCCCCTGCGCTGGGAAGAATGTGTTAATAGAAGGGGAGATTATGTAGAAAAATAAAATTTATTCCTTTTTTTTACGAGTATAATAATACGTGCGTATTTTTTTTACTTAAGTCCGGTTTATATTTGTTCCACCCACGTATTAAGCAACGGGCCCCCTAAATTATCCTACCTATTAAATAAAAAAATGTATTAAAAGATCATGTGATAAGAAAATGTTTGAAACCCGCCTTAAACCCATCATTAGCCTTTCACTGTCACAATTTTATTAATTATATAAGCTGCTCTATTTTTTTTTAGTAATAATTAAGTATTAGTTGTTATTTGCTTGTTTATTATTTTAATTTACAGAAATAAACTTAAATTATTTTCTTAAGCTGCTATCAAATGGGTGAAGGAAAACATCGTACGGAATCCAGCATGTCCTAGAACCAAAAATTTGGAGATATGTGACATATACCAACCCGCACTGAGCCCGCGTGGTGAATTACGGCCCACTCCCGAGAGGAGGCCTATCCTAGCAATGGGAACGTTATGGCCTGATTATACTTATGCTTATATAACTTGTCCGATGCTTTATCGAAACTTTGTGTAACCATAATATGGCTTGCTCGTTCTATGGCCAAAGAATTAGCATTACCATTGAACGTGACAATGCCGCCGTTCTTTTGGGCACGATACAGGCATGAGACGAAACGACGACGACGAAACGAAACGGAAATTAAACTGTCGACAAAAATCATTAAAGTTCGCTACACTGGAGTGATTTTAGTCAATAGTTTGATCTTGTAACTAAAGTATTAGTGTAGTGCTCAACTATGTTTGATTCAATAAAAATAACTTAAGTCCATAAATAATCATTGTCCTGCGCTTATACCATAAATATCCAGACAAAATTAACACTAGCATTTCTCGTGAGGCATAATCTTGCCAAAGTGCAACGATTTACCAGGAAACCGATCCGTATATGAATAAATGATAAATGTTGGTTTGGTGTGAATAAGTTCCCAAAATAAATTATAGAGCAGAGGGTGGTGTGTAGATACTACGAGTATTTTAATATTGATTTAATTTAATTTTTTAAATACCTATCTACAGAATCTAATGTCTGATGAACTGTGTCTAATTAAACAACCAAAAGACCACACAAATTATAAATGAATATCAATGCCATACAAAAACAAAATAATTAATTACCATTGCATAACTCACAAAGTTTAGGCACTAAAGCGAATAATAAAACGTCTTGACGACACCATAACAAACAAAACTTTGAACAATAAAAACTTTAGACAAACTCATTAAGTACTTACTTTCATTGAAAATCTTGGAACAAATCAACACAACACGACTTAAAGAACACTGAGAAACAACAAAATAACTTCTTGAAATACTTTAATCAAAATGTCACTTTGGAGTGCGATACGTAGCGCGTGCTACGGTACTACGGTGCTACGCCGTAGACGTCCGTTCACAATCGCGATAGCGCTACACTGACTGCAGAGCTACGAAATCGTATACAGGGTTATATTACAGGCTAAACCGGTGATGTTAGGTATAAATTTTACATTTTGTTACCTAAGCGGCCACATTTTTTGTACAATCTCACGAATATTATACGAATAGGTAACGTACAGAGTAAAAAATATTTAGTCATTTAATTATTTTTATCGGGGTCGAATGTAAAACGGACTTTTATTTTTGCTAAATAAAAGGTGGAGTTTATTGTACGTGTGCTCGTGTGTGACTACGAGTAAGTAAGAAAGTTTATGAGTACATTTCGTAGGCTTTATACAGCGTTAGTGGGAATTTCTCGTTGTTCACAGGGCTTAACTTCGCACTAAGACCTAGGTATTATATGAGTTTTCTAATCATATTTTATAGTAGTATGAGAAAGGATTTTTTTTTTCTTTATTGTGTTGGATTATTTGTTCTTGTACGGTGATAAAGTACAATATGATTTATAGTTCAAGGGGAGTGTATTCTGGGGACAAACGAATAGTTGTCAAAGCATTGAATGGTCACAATACAATGTTGGGATATGTATTAAGACTATTTCAGTACGAATTTTATTTGTGTTTCTATACTGGATGTTTTTTTTACCGTCTCGAAACTTTACAGGGTGTTCTACCCATGAATATGAACAACTTTCACTATGGTGCCAACTCTGAAATCACGAAAAAAATCTGCCGCTTAATACAAAAGTTCAATACCTATTTGACCAAAATGTATAAAACAGTTGATTTTTTTCGTGATCTCAAAGTTGGTCCCATAATGAAAGTTGTTAATATTCATGAGTAGAACACAGTCATGTAAAAATTTTGAGACGGTAAAAAAAATCATCATTTAAAACTAAGTAGGTGGATTCCCTTTATATCTAAAGGGAATCCAAATATAGGATTAATCGTCTTGGGAATTTTCCGCAGAGTATCCCATCAATAAATAACAAGTATAGACTTAGGATTTAGACCCTAATGAATAGAATAGTGTACTCTTTCTTATGTACACCATATAAATTACAGACATAAATATAGAAATTTTACAAAGGGTGATGATACAATGGGCGGTCTTATCGCTAAGAGCGATCTTTTAAAGACAAACTTTGGAAAGATTAAAAAGGGGAAGGAGAGACAGATACTGTAGGCAGCCTGTGGTGTACTATTTACATAATACAATAAATATATACATATTATATTAATCTAAATAAATACATATATATGTATAGCAATAAACATGAAACAGGAGCAAAGAAAATAAATAATGATGATGTTTACGGAGAGAGAAAGTGCTTTAGTGCTGTGTGTGTGTGTGTGTGTGTGAGTGTGTGGAAACTCATGCTGAATTCATGGTTACGGTTTGCGCACTGGTTAAAAATGTATCCTGTGAAAAGCTTGAATATTAAAAATAAAACCCTATCGCTCACATGCCTCATAATAAAAAAAAAAAACATGTAATAAGATACAAAATAACACGCCTACATACATACATATCACGCTGCCACACGAAATAGGCAAAACAAGAATATATTCTTGGCTTGTGTTAATACCAGGTCCAATACGGCCTCGTAGACTCTATTACCCAGGTCCATTGAAACGTTTATTTTCCTAGTGATGTTATCTACCGCGGTCCGTCTTATTAGCCCTTATTAGGCCAATCTGCCTGTTCATTGGTCAATCGTTTGTTATTATACGATTTGATATTTGCTTATTCATATTTGTGTTCCCTATTTAGATGTAAGTGGTTGTTTATTAGTCAAGAATAATGTAATAGTATTAGGTTGTAACATAATAATTTGACAATTTTTGCGGGAGCATTCTAGAATTTTTTTACAGCTTCGAGAAAATTCTATGATTGTGAGTATAAATACAGTTGAGTGCGCTCAGTTTATCAGTGCAATAATTGACACCGCAGCGAGTGGCATTATGGAAAACATTGGTTTGAAAAGACGAGACATCCGCGTCCTTCTACTTTACGAGTTCCGTTTGAAACATACAGCTAAGCAGGCGACACAAAATATATGTCAATGTATGGGAGAAAATAAAGTCTCTTATCATACAGCAGTAGATTGGTTTCGACGTTTCTCGAATGGCAACTACGATCTTGAAGATAAACCTCACGAAGGGCGACCGGTTGAGGTTGATGTTGATCGCCTTTTTTTTTTTTTTTTTTTGTTTCGGGGTGGAAAATCCTCATGGATGTCCGCCGCCCTGGGGCGGGCGGCGGGGTCTGTCAGACTCTTACTGACTAAAAACCACCCCGGTGTTCCCTCTCTCACCTACGCCGGGGGTCGCGGGAACGAACGATACTTCCGCAACCCCCGGCTAGTGCTGGCCCGCTCCAGCGGGCCTCTCCTCGTGTCAGGGGGGGAGTGAGGTGTTAAACTCCCCCCGCGACGTCTAAGAGGGGCGCGCGTGGAACACTACGCGCCGCCGCCTCGGGTCCAGATGTGTGGGGGGCGACGGACGTCCCCAAGTCCGTCGCCCCTGGACCCATTTAGGGGGGCTGGAAGAGGGCGTTGTCCGCCCTCCGCCGACGCCCGGTGCGCCTGCTGCGGGCGGGGTGAGGGGACGAGATCTCCCTCTCCCTTTCCGCAGCCTCCTTCTGCGAGACGACTGTTTCGCAGAAGGAAACCACCGCGTCCCAGGACTCCTCGCCGCCGACCATAGACTCGACCACGGCCGGCAGCGATAGGTCACTGCCTACTCCTGAGATGAGGGCACGGCGCGGCTCCTCCCAAGCGGCACACTCTGCCAGCGTGTGCCGCGCCGTGTCCTCCCGGCAGTCGACGCAGTGGTGACACCGGGCGTCCGGCTCCCTGTTTATGCGACACAGGTACTTCCCGAAGCAACCATGCCCCGAGAGCACCTGCGTCGCACGAAACGACAGGGAGCCGTGCCTCCTCCCGAGCCAGCGCTCGAGCACCGGCCGGACCGCCTCGATGGTGACGAGGCCGGCGGTAGGGCGCAAAAGCCTGTCCCGCCATTCCGCCACCAGGACCTCGCGGAGCTGAGACCGACGCAGCTCCCAGTGTCGCTGCATCGGTCGCTCGCCCCGCGCCCTCATTTCCTCGCGCCACCGATACAGTGACGCGAGTACTTTCGCCTCGAGGTCCCAGGGCGGGGATCCGGCCAGTACGCAAGCCGCCTCGTAGGAGATCGTGCGATACCCCCTGATGACTCTGACGGCCATCGCTCTTTGCGGTTTTCGTAAAACCGCAATGCTGCCGGCCGTCAGGTCAGAAGCCCACACCGGGGCCCCGTACAGGGCCATGGATCGCACGATCCCCACGTAGAGCCGCCTACAGGCGGCGCTCGGGCCCCCCAGATTGGGAAGCAGCGTTGACAGCGCCCCAGTAGCGCCCAACAACTTGGGCGCCAGCCGCCGGAAGTGGGGCTCGAAATTCCACCGGCTGTCGAGCACCAATCCCAGGTACTTCATGGTGGACTCGACAGCAATCCGAGCCCCCCCGACCACGATGTGTGAGCCGGGCGGCGGCGCCCGCCGGGGGCCATGAAACACCATGGCCTCCGACTTGTTGAGGGCCACCTCCAGGCCTAGGCGACGTATGCGGCCCACCACCTGTGAGACCGCAGCCGTCGCCAGCAACGCTGCCTCCCTGTGCGAGCTCCCCCGGGCAGTGACCAGCGTGTCATCGGCATAACACGTCAGGTCCACGCCCGGTTGGAGCTCGCCCCTCAGCACCCAGTCGTACCCGATGTTCCACAGGAGCGGGCCCAGGACCGAGCCCTGTGGAACACCGCACGACATGCGGTGCTGGTTTCCGCCATCACGTCCCACGTAGGTGACACACCTCTCGGACAAATAAGCCCCAACTATGCGGCGGAGGTAGGGAGGCACCCGGTGATACCGCAGTGCCTCCCGAATACAACTCCAGGGCAGGGTGTTGAAGGCGTTGGAAATGTCCAAGGACACCGCCAACATCACCCCACCCCGGGACACCGCTTCCTCCGCCAGGACTCTCACCCGTGACACAGCGTGTATGGTAGAGCGCCCATGCCGAAAGCCGAACTGGCTCTCGTCCAGGTCCGGCCCCTCTCTGCACAAGTGGCCGACGAGGCGGGCTGCGATAATCCGCTCAAACAGCTTACCCACCTCGTCTAGCAGCACTATGGGCCGGTACGCGGACGCCGAGTCCGCAGGGCGCCCCGCCTTCCTGAGCAGGACCAGACGACCAGATTTCCACAAAGTGGGAAACTGGCCCTGCTCCAGGCACGCTGTGTAGAGTCCTCTCAGTTGGGGCTCAAGCTCCTTCAGAGCGAGGGCCAACACGCAGCCGTGGATCCCGTCGGGCCCCGGAGCCACGTTCTTGGCCCGGAGCCGCATCACGGCTGCCCCCATCTCTGCCTGTGTCACCTCTGGGACGCTGATGGCATTCTCCTCCGTAGACTCCGTGGCTGTGGGCAAAGCCATCGGCGGCGGAGTATGCTCCGCTCTGGCCGGGAAGAGGGCTGCAACTACCTCCTCCAGCAGCTCGGGTTGGAGACTCTCCGTGAGTGGAGGCGCCGCGGCTCGAAGCTTGCCTCGAACCGCTCGATACGGGCGCCCCCACGGATCTCCGTCCAGAGTCTCCAACATCTCTTCCCTGCCTCGCGTCTTCGCCTCGCCGATGGCCAGCCACAGAGTCTCCTTCGCCGCGCGGTACACCTCATACAGCGCGGCTTCTTCGTCAGGGACCCGACGACGTCTCCTCCGGTATCGGGTGTACTGGCGCCTGACCGCCACGCACGCGACGCGCAGCTGCGCGATCTCGGCGGTCCACCAGTACACCTGGCGCCTTCCTGACTGTGTGTGGACCCGGGGCATGGACGCGTCGCTGATCTGCGTCATCGCCCCGCGGAACCACAGCGCCTCCTGCTCGACGTCGACGGGTCCGTTCGTTGCCGACTCCCGAACCCAGGCCTGGACAATAGCAGCTTCCTCGAGAAGCTCCCTGTCGATGCGCTTACGCGCCCAGCGCGGACCGTCCGTTCGCGGGGCCGGTGAACCGCGGCCGCCAGTGGTCTGGGCGGAGACGTCGAAACGGATGTAACGGTGATCCGACAACGTCTCCACCTCCACGGCGACACGCCAGTCGCGGACACGGCTCGCGACAGCGGGGCTAGCGAACGAGACGTCCACTATAGACCCACCCCGCTGCCGCACGCACGTGTGCACCGAGCCCCGATTTAGGACGGTCAAGCCAGTCGCGACCGCCCATTCCTCCAGCACCTCGCCCCTAGCATCGGTCACAGGGGATCCCCACGCCGCAGACTTGGCGTTGAGATCCCCCAGCAACAGCACAGGGCGAGGGTGGAGTCGGCCCACGACGGCACCCAACTCGACAAGGAACCTCTCGAAGTCGGCGAGACTCTTGTTGGGCGAAAAATACGCCCCAACCGTGCCAATGCCGTCCGCGAGGGCGGCTACCCAGCCGTGTCCTCGGGACGGGTTGGCAAGAGCCCCGCCAATGATGGCCACCAAACCGTCCAAGTCACCCACCCAGTTATCCCTGGGGGGGACAAAATACGGTTCGGCGACCACAGCCACGTGAATCGACCACTCTGCCATGCTCTGGAGCAAGAGATCCTGAGCTCTAGCAGAGTGGTTGATATTGCCCTGGAGGAAATGGTAGAGCGCCATTATGCGCAATCCATTCCCTCGGCAACGGTCCTGGGCCGGGAGTCGGCCGCGGAGCTACTAGCCTGTGGGGGTGGCGAGGTTTCCCCGGCAGGCTTAGAGCTCCTCTTCTTTTTCTTCTTGGCCTTGCTGGCAGGCGCGCCACAGGCCCCTCCGCCCACTTTGTGCCCCGCTGGCTTCCCCGCAGCCGAGCATAAGCTGCAGTTCAGCGCCGCGGAACACTGGGCCGCCTTGTGGCCGGGCTGACCGCAGCGATAGCAAAGATCGCTACGGTCAATCTCGGCGGTGCACTTTGCCCGGACATGCCCCTTCTCCAGGCACCGGAAACACCGCAGAGCCCGGGGCTGCAGGAGTTTCACCCTCGCTGCAACCCAGCCAACCAGCAATCTACCGCTATCGGCGATCTTCTTCGCCGACGCTACAGGGCACCGAACCCAGACTACGCCGAGTCCGGTGGCGTCGGCGCGTATATCGCCGGCCCGCACCTTGTCCGGCGGACACTCTCCGCTTCGGGCAACGGCCGCCACCACCTCCTCAGAGGTCACGGAGTCGTCCAGACCAGTAATCCGCACCTCTGCGGTTTTCACTGGCCTGGAGACCCGGACGTCCTCAGGGTTGAGGACCTCCCTCATCTTGGCGGCCAGAGCGTCCGCCTTTTCAGCACTGCCGCTCGCAGCACCAGCCACCTCGAACAGCCGCGCACCCGTGGCAGCCTGCCTGAGGGTGACGGACTGGAGGCCAAGATCTGCTAATTTGATCTTGGCCTTGGCCTCGGCAATGACCGACTGATACGTTACGCCGCGCTCCGCAGCTCCGGGCTGTAGCGTGAGCGTCACAGCCTCGGAACGCGGGGCACGTATCGTCGGTCCTTTGCGACCGCCTGTGGCAGTCCGCCGCGCAGGCTGCGCAACCGCCTTTGCGGTTCCACCGGGGGTGGATGCAGCTGCTGCGGCCTTCTTGGCGGCTTTGCGGGCCTTCTTGCGGCCCCCCGCGACTTCCGCCCAGGTGTCACCCTTAGACCCGGCGGCAGTCGTGGGCTGTTCGCTCGGAGGAGCTCCCTCCGCGGGTTTTCCCTTTTGAGGCGCGAGTCTAGGCGGCGTCTCAGTCCTCCGCGTGTCAGCCGCTAGAGGCGGACGGAGGATTTCCGCCGGGAGACGACGAGAAATCGCCTCCAGCCGAGCGTTCACCATGCTCCCGCACTGGAGCATGCAGATGCGAACAATCTTTTCGATGTCCGCATCTGCCGGTGAAGACGATGGGGCTGACGGGGCTGACGACGGGGGCGGGACGGCGACGGGAGCGGAGCTAGTGGTTGCTGTACACCTCAGCTGCCACTCCGCCCTCTGCGCAGCAAACTCACGCTTGAGATCCTCCAGCTCGGATCGGAGTTGGCCGTTCTCCCGCCACAGCTTCGCCGTCTCCTCCGAGGTCGTGCGGCCAAGGAGGATTTCCGTCGCTTCCTTGATTCCCTCTGCCGCCTCTTTGAGGGCACGCGTGAACGAGCCCTTCAGGTTGCCCGACTTAGTCGCAACCTTCAGGACAACGTCCACGCCGTCTAGCACCTGGCGGCTGAGAGCCTCTGCCGTGGCGCTCTCCCCTTTAGCAGCCTGGGCAGACCGCCGCTCCCGGGCCTGACGGGCCATTTCGGCGACCTCGTCGGCCGCAACCGCTCTGTTTTGGGCACGTTTCGCGGCGTTGGCTTCCGCCTTCGTGGCCACGAGAGAAACAGTCGTCCCTCCCAGCTCCTCAGTCGAGACCCCGGATGAGACCCCGGGGTCGCTCTCCCCACCGACTCCTGGGGTACCGGGCCGCTTGAAGCGACCCCCAACGTCGCGCAGCACCGCGCGACCTCGGCCCCTCCTCGTTGCCGGTATTTTGGCGGCCGAAAGGTTCTCCTCGCTTGAGGAATGACCCATCGACCCCGCTCGGTCCGAGTCTTGATCGCGCGGACGTTTTCTCCAAAATTTGGAGCGTCCGCGCAAGTCCTGGTCGGACATGTTGTGGTCCTCTGAAGGACAGGAGCCTCCTCGGCTCTTGTTGCCGTCCACGACGGCAAGCGGCTTGTCTCCTGCGTCACACAGGTGCTCCAGGCTAACCCGGAGCTCCTGTTCTTGCGACGCAAGAGGTTCGACGGATGGGTTTTTTGGGTTTTTTAAATTTTTCTCCATAAAGTTCCCACGAGTGTAAAGCAAATACACGTCGACCCGGGCAGAGGCTTAAGTACCCGGGCAAGCCTACATACTGCTGGGGGCGGCAGGTACCAGCAGGTGGGAGCGCTAACGACCGTACCCCCTACGGCCATTCATCCCCTCGCCGCGCTCCCGAAACTTGGGATTAGGTGGTTTTTTATCTTAGAGGTGTCCTTCCTCTGGGGCCGGGCGGTTAAGCCAAGCCCCCCGACGGCGGCATTGAGGCATGCCTCCGTCCGCTGTCCGGCCATCCCGACTCAGCGGACCCGTCGAAATGTTTGCTCCTCAATGAATGAGGAGACAAACGTACGAACCCCGCTTGGATGCGCCTGCACCCAAGCGGGTGTGGTCGCGTCCTCGCCCGATCGACTACGTCGACGGATCAGGAGCGACCCCTCCTGCAGAAGTTTGCTCCGGACAATAATACTCCTCTACCCTACCCCCCGCGAAGAGATTATTGTCCGTGACCCAGGGTGCACCAGGCCCAGCGACTGCTCTTCCCCCCGGACGTATCCGCAGGGGACCAGCAGCCGCCGAGCGCACGTGGAGGTCTTCTGCACGCACCCCTGATGTTGATCGCCTAGCGCAGCTCATTGAGGAAGATCCAAGGAGGCCTACTCGCCAACTTGAAAAAGAACTCGGCTACTCCCATACTACCATCGATTGTCATTTGAAAGCGATGGGTAAAGTATACAGGCACGGTCAATATTCCCCCACGAATTGACGGCTGGACAACGGATGATGCGAGTAGCGGTTTGTACACAATTACTGACTTTACATCGTACTTTTGCGTGGCTTCGTGATCTAGTTACAGGAGATGAGAAGTGGTTACTTTATGTTAATCATAACAATAAGCGACAGTGGCTAAGCGCGGGTCAAAGAGGAGTACCAACGGTTAAATCTAAAATGACTACGCAGAAGGTTATGTTGAGTGTTTGGTGGAACATGCATGGAGTTATCTACTGGGAACTATTACCGCAGGGAACGATTATAAATAGTGAACGCTATTGTGCTATGTTGGATGGAGTAGCCGATAATCTTAAAGGAAAACATGGCAATGTATATCTCCTCCACGACAATGCCCGACCTCACACCGCATCGATGACCTGTAAAAAAATTGAGGAGCTAGGCTGGATTTCTTTAGCCCACCCTGCATACTCACCGGACATTTCTCCAACTGACTACCACTTGTTTCGATCGTTACAGGCTCACATTAACGGAAAAACTTTTGATGACCGAGATACATTGGAACAGTGGTTGACAGAATTCTTTAACTCTCGTGAGCCCAAGTTTTACGAGAATGGTATAACGTCGCTTCCCCAACGTTGGCAGGAGGTCACTGATAATGATGGACTGTACGTCCAGTAAAATGTTAAGCTTAATTGTACAAAAAAATAAAATAAAGTTTTTTAAAACATTATCAGTTTATTATGTTACAACCTAATATTAACCATATATTTTCCAATTATAGGTTACTGACCTTTTCTTCTAAAGATGAGAAAGAAATATGTTTTTAAAGAATATGTCAGCTTTATGTTTTTGCATGTAAAAAAATAAAAAATAAATATTAAATACCTAACTAATAAAATATTTTATTTTTAAGCCAATCTGTCCCCAACTATATTGGGATTCCTTTCCAGTCTAATCAGATGCAGCTGAATTCCAGTACTTTTACATGGAGTGACTGTTTATCTGACCTCCACAACAAAATGACTGGGTAACATGATAACCCTTGGGAAGACTGCTTGTCAGTTTTGGGCTTTTGGCTACCTGTGACGACTATCAAACATCTACGAATGACAGGTGGATCGAACATGGTTTCCGAGGCAAGCAGAGATTTCGATATGTCTTGGTCACCCATCCAAGAACCGACCGCGGTAAGCGTAGCTTAAACTTCGATCGACCCGTACGGCTGTTATTATTTAGTTATTCTTTCTAAGTACGTGCATCTAATTCTTGTCTTCATATTTATTATTAGCTTAGTAGTAAAAATATTATTAAACTAAAATATTGGTATCTACTGCGGTTATCGTTCACATGGATAGTGCAACGTATGAGGATCAAACTCACGACCTCTCCCTTGCCCAGCCTTTTAACTATTGAGCATTATGGCGCTTAAATGGAATGACACACTTGCTCGCTACACGTTGACGATTCCATACCGTTAAGTCCAGGTTTCTCACAATGTTTTTCCCTTTACTGTTCGTTAAAAGAACAGGGAAAACATACTTAAGTAATATTAAGAGACAAGACACGTGCCAAGGTAATGGAGTTGGAAATATAATGATATCTGTTATTAGACGGCGCTTTTGATACTTAGCCTGCGAGCGTAAGGTTGGGTGTAGTACACCCAGACCAGGATAAATCGATCGATATTTTAGTGGTTTATCGTTTCCGTCATAATAATTCACAAGATTCACAAAAAAAAATTTCCAACTAAAAATGAACATTACAGAAAAAATTGTATCGTCGGACGAGCCTGTGCTAATGAATAAAAATCATTGTATCACAGACCACCAGCGGCTGCCAAAATAGGTTAAAATAAAAAAAATAAAATTCGAACGTGTTATAACAGACTGTCCATCTGAGTAGCCGCGGGAGAGAGGGGGGAGGGGAATTAGACTATTCCGTTTTTATAATTGTTTGATTATGAGAGATAGGTACCTTTTGGTTTTTTTTTTGTTTTCGGGGGGAACCTTCAAAAGGCGCCCGGTCTATGGGGATAAAACCAGGGAGTGTGGGAATTTTCACCTCACTAAAACTTACCCGGTAGTGAGGCTGCATTTCCAACGGACATGTGCTAAGCCGCGTAGCTATAAATATTTGTATAACATCGATCTCTAACTGTCATTTGATTTTTATAGCTTAGTTTATTTTCTTTTTTATAGGGGCTTGTGGTAAAGTACTAACAGCTGCACGGGTCAATCGATCAGGTTAAGCTCCGCTTGCCACGGTTAGTCCGTGGATGGGTGACCATCTTCACATAAAAAGAACCCTCCATGCCTCGGAACGCACGTTAAGCCGTTGGTCCCGGCTGTCATTCGTGGATCTTTGACAGACGTTACGGGTATCGTATTTCCCGGTAACTGGGTTGTGGAGGTCAGATTGGCAGTAGCTCCATGTAAAATACTAGTATTCAGCTGTATCCAATTAGACTGGAAGCCAACCCCAACATAGCTGGGAAAAGGTTAGGCAGATGATGAGTTTATTTTCTTTTTAGTATTTTTTTTACGTTTTTAGCGAGCGATGGAGAGGGAGAGGAAGGCCAAAGTAAAGATGGATGGACGGTGTGAAGAATGATATGAAAGAGAAAGTGGAAGAAGAAAACGTGTTGCGCCGACCCCAAATAAAATGGGACAACGGCAGGAAGAAGAAGAAGAGCGTACCGCAAGGCCTGGTTCGAGGAGACGCAGAAAAAAAGTTCTTGGAAGGATTTGGGGAGGCCTTTGCCGAGCACTGGGTCAGTATGGTAGAAGAAAAGTTTCACCGCTTGTGCGAGGTGTCGCACATCTTTGCTGGAAAAGCAGCCAGACTAATCTTTTAACTTCTTTCAACACCTAGATAGTTCAGTTGACAGCAATAATAGAATGTAAAAGTACTAAAATAGCAACAAAACAGGAATAGACTTCATAATCATTATCATGCCCTTATCCTAAGGCCACGTTCACACGGCCATACTTTTTCCGTATGCCGTACACTAGATTTTATCGAAAATAGTAGTGGCAGTAGATAATATGTAAAACTGTTCACATAGAGTCCATACGGGAAAACGTCATGTTAGAGATATGTACAGACGCCAGCACATCAAGTTACTACAATCTGTCAGATTTCTTTAATAGATTTTCAACTTTATCGCTAAAGCATAAGGTTCAAAGTTGATTGGGAAAATCTGACAGTTTCGGGTAGCTTGATGTGCTGGGGTCTGTACATTTTTTACCGTATACCGTACGAAGTTGCCACAGAGAATACCGCACCTCGAAACGATTTTATCGAATACGACATGCCGTGACGCCTAAGTTCATGCAGTCCCGTTCATACGACTCGCCCATTCAAGAATCGTACGCACTCGCGCGCGTGTTCGCAGTTGCCCTTGTGCGTTATATGGAGGACAGAATTCCAATATTGATCTAGGATTTTATTTCCTTGTTTTTACATATACCGAATGGTTGCCGTGTGAACGATTGCATCGTATACGATAAAACAGTATACGTGAAAAATCGAATCGAATGGTCGCCGTGTGAACGTAGCCTTATTTATTACGGTCGTCGCAACATGTCTTTTTCTTCCACACTTCTCTATTAGTCGTCATCTCGGTGGTTAGCCCCTTTCTAAACATATTATCATTCACATAGTCCATCCATCGTTTCTTTGGTCTTCCCCTACTCTTATAGCTATCGACATTAATACTCAAAACTTTCCTCACGATGCCTCAGACATCGACAAAAACACATTATTTTCATTATTATTAATAGCAATCATCATCTGCCTAGCCTTTTCCCAACTATGTTGGGGTCGGCTTCCAGTCTCACCGGATGCAGCTGAATACCAGTATTTTACATGGAGCGACTGCCTATCTGACCTCCACAATCCAGTTACTGGGTAATACGATACCCCTAGGTAAGACTGGTTGTCAGATTTTCGGGCTTCTGACTACCCGTAACGACTGTCAAAGATCTACGAATGACAGCCGGGACCAACGGCTTAACGTGATTTCCGAGGCACGGAGGGGTCTCGGTATGTAAAGATGGTCACCCATCGACAGACCAACCGCGGCAAGCGTAGCTTAACCTGATCGATCGACCTGTGCGGCTGTTGTTATTTAGCCACGGGCCCCTCATTATTATTAATAGCAATATGCTTCAAAATTATTCAGATCGTGTTTTACACAATTAGGGTGCTTTTTTGTGCTTCCATTCAAATGAGCATGCAACTAATAGAATAATAGGTTTTATTTATGATTTCCTAATTTTTATTATCATATCTAAAACTTTACCTGGGTTTCCCACAAACATTCGTATATTTCCTCCATAAATCGTATGCAGTTTTATAATTTCCTTTTCTAAATCAGAACTTCTAACGTCCCTGCCTTTCCTTTCGTTTTACGAGCAGATTTGATGAAACTTTACGGAAATACGGTTTTCCGTGGAAAATTCTGTCATTGAGATGGACTCTGCGGCCATTTGAATTTGAATAATTATTTTTGATGTCATATCTACGATTCCCCGAACGAAAAAAATCGGGGAATTACTGCCATATTACGTTTTTCGTTCCAAGAAATATTTTTTTCGCTTCTAGTGAATGATTTTGGTACTGAAACCCGTGTTCTGGTTGTTGTGTTACAGCCAAATTCTTTTACAGTTTGAACTCTATTTATCTAACTATATTGTACTGAAAACATCCGAAAAAAAATCTTATATTGATAGATTTTCAGCCATTCAAGTCACAAACTCACGACATAGTACATATTTCATTAGCACCACGTCAAAATCGACACAGCATAGATAAAACGCCGAACACGTAATAAATTTAACAGCACCAATTTAATAGTTTCGCCCGCTTTACATATACTATACATGTATATTATATACTTTTATACGTATTTCCCTAGGGGAAATTAAACCGCCAACGCTTAGCCACAAATCCTGATATTAGCCATTTATCTCACGTTCGATCCTCTTTTTGCAGTAAAAAGAGTACGTGTGAACCGATCTCATAATTGTATTTAGTATAACATCAATGTGTTTGCAAAGAGAGGGTTAAATTGAAAAAGTAAATTTTCTGGAGATGTTTGGCGACGAATTTGCCTATATCTTGAAGAGCTGCGATTGGAAAGCAAAATAGATTATGAATCCATCAAATATTATGAAACTTGTTTTCACAAAAAATATTAGCTTGCCCTTTATTTAATGGGCCATTCCGCGCATCCTGTACGGAAAGGACGCGCCAATTTCCGTATTTCTGAATCACTATTATTTAGAAGCTCAACTACTATTCAAAACTTAATTATACTCAATCTAGAGACCTATTTTTTTCTCAAGCTCGCATTACGAAATTCGTGGATACTCCGGACCCAGTAATACTCGAGAATCGAACCTAGAACCGCACAATAATATAATAGCCTTGTTCAAAAGCCATTACAATCACTTGAACAATTAAAAGGCATTTCGATTTATATCTTGTCTTTGTTAAACCTATTTTATCATTGCAAACAAATTCATAACAAAAAGCTACAGACAATTTTATTTCTTTAGTCAAAACAGTAATAAAAAGTCCTCGTCGTTGTCACTCAAGAAAAACAAAACAACAACGGTCAGGTCAAGTACAATGATCCTCCATTATAACAGAATCCTTCCAAATACGGACAAGAGTTCCGTTCAAAATACCATTGACTGAGGCCCTAGCACGAACGCGCGACAAAAACTTAACGTAAAGCCAAGCGCACGTTACCGCCACAACGGGCCGCAGTGCAACGCATTTTCATCCAAAAAAGTGCGGTGCGGTCCGACTTTAGTGTGCGTTCGTTCGTAGAAAATGTACGAAATTGGTGAAGGAGAATTTTTGGAATGCGTTGCGGTGCGGCGTGCTTTAGCATTAAATTCAAAGGATTATTGAATTGAAAATACAACTATCCTATAGCTTTTAGGTAAAAAAAATTGCGACAAACAAATTAAGGATTACTCATAGATGTGAATAAATTTTTAAAACTAAATATTAACTGCAAAACTAATATTTTAAGTTTTAAAGTCGTATGAATTTACTTTGCGTTTACTCCGTGCGCTCATGCTAGGCCCACCACTCCGTACAAAATACCGTTAACTGAATACCTTTCCTTTTCCCCACTTTTATGTTTTCTCCTTGAATTTATTTGCCGGTTTGGTACAATCACAGATTCTAGATGCGACAGGCAAATGAAAACGTATCGCTCTGCCGGGGACTACTGTGTATTCCAACTCCAACTTTATCAATTGATTTCCTTCCTCCCATAGGAATCTTGCGAGATACGGAACATTTTTATTTACTATAAATATTTATTTTATCACCTGTGCTGGATGCGATGGAATTTTTGATTTTGTTCTCAAAATCTTGTTTCCGTGATTTGGATTTGGGATGTGTAAATATATTGGGGCAAGATGTGACCATGTTAAGAGCACGTTTAATGATATTTTTAGAAAACATGTGTTGAAATCGGTTGTCATGGTATGGGCATGTGATGTTTAAGAACGAGGACAATGTCATGAGGAAAGTTTTGTGTGTGGATGTAAAAGTAGGGGAAAGATAAAAGAAATGTTGGATGGACTGTTTGAAAGATGATATGGCTAGAGAAAGGCGGTGACTAAGTACCGAAAAGTATGGAAGAAAAAAGATAAAGAAAGATAGTATTATTATAGTATAGTAAGTAAGTAAGTAAGTAGTAAGATAGTATTATTAGTTATAGTAGTTGATTAGTATTATAGGTTTTTAACCTATTTATGTATGTATTTGTGTACGTTTTTTCATTTTTAATTCAACAATTTTAATCGTTTTTTTTTTGTTCTTATCATTGTTCGGCTCAACCAAAACACCTGCCATCTAATCTCTTCACCACTCTTGGTTGACTGGTAGAGAATGCCTAAGGCATGAAGTACTTAAGTAAGTTAGTAAGTTTAAGTAAGTTAGTAAGTTAGTAAGTTAAGTTACTTAGTAAGTTCCCTTTGTACCTTTTTGCGTTCGAAAAGTTTAAATAAATAAAAAGAAATATTGCGCCGACCACCAATAAATTGGAATAAGGGCAAGAAAATGATGGTGATGATTTTCATAACAGTTCGAGCGCAGTATAATGTCAGTTTTAGTTTACACAGGATATTCCCAAACTCGTGTTATTACGTCAAATTTTGGGATATCAGTATAGTGCGATGCGTTTCAAGTTCCATTCCGTTCGGTTTCCGTTTCAAGAGTAAACAAACCGTTACATTATCCAATTCTCCTCGATACAGTGACCAGATAAGATATCTACTTGAAATAGAAATGTATCCTTGATTACAATAGAACATCTGACAACAGCATCTTTTGGACTGAGGGTCCATGGGACATTCTTTCACATAGTGATAAATAAGAATATATTATATTTAATATTAATTACAACTATTTTTTAATGTGGGGAAAGAAACCTTTGAAATGAATCAGCGACAGTAATTATTTCCATAATAACGGGTGTAAAAAGACGCATGGTCATTGGTAATTTATTTTGTGCTAGGCTATTTTTACGCTTAAATTAGGTGTCACCTTGTGTCTGTGTACTTTTTATGTCAAATAAATAATTTTAATTATAATAGTATAAGTTTCATGCTGTTCTCAAAACAAAAAAGAATCTCAATAATCTTTTCTAGCGGCATCAGTAAATCACTAAACGGTAGTTACGTCAGCGCCACGAGACATTACATACAGTAATAAATAAAGTAAGGGTTTCAATATCTTACGAATAGTGACAAGTTACTAACCCTTTTCTTTAAAATGATTCTTTGTCCTTTATAGACGGTTCGTTGATCGAGTCTGGTTGGTGACAAATACAGATGTTGTGACAACACACACAAATACAGATGTTGTGATACAGATGTGTGAAGTCTAAAATAGTCTTGCTTTAGGGCAAATACCTCTTCTCTTACAGTAATAAAACAAGCATTTAAGACCCAACAAACTTTTAAGTGAGTTCAAGTGATGTCCATCAGAGCCTTTATTATTTAATACTTCAAGCACATAAATGACACAATAGAAATTTTA
Source organism: Eremobia ochroleuca (assembly GCA_949629135.1). NCBI lineage: Eukaryota > Metazoa > Arthropoda > Insecta > Lepidoptera > Noctuidae > Eremobia > Eremobia ochroleuca. Next base: position 14,777,106 of record OX451395.1, on the reverse strand, counting down.
TTGTTATCTGTACACATGGTGTACATTCAACGTGTGAGAGGTTAAAGTATACATATATAAACTCACGCCTTTTTACCATGGTAGAAGCCAAAAACGACAGAACGCCAACTGCTACGATCGTAACATATTTCTTTTGCTTCGTGCCGGTCGATTGTGGAAAAATCTCACCGTGATAATTAATGTGAAGTGAGCTTAGAGTGAGCTGTGAGTCATGCTGATGCTAGGGACTGACACTATTGACGACTCACTCCACGCTCACTTCACCCAAGTTTTCACGTTGAGATGGTTACAGAATCGCACGGCAGGTCATACACGCACGACGGTTGTGAGCACTGCACACCTGATCTGACATATAATGTGGTGGCATATATATGGTCCCATTAAAATAGATGGCAAACTTTTAGAAATCATTCAGACCACCGAAATAAGGAAAATGGTAAACAATATATACAACAAAAACATATTAGATACTTACAAGAAAAATAATCAGCTAACGGAAATACACTAATGTGCCGGCAATTCATTACTTTAGGTTAAAATAAAATCACTCTAATCAGTGTTTTTTTTTTTTTTGCTTGGATATCTTTGATTAGACGTACTGAATTTGTCCATATATTTGTCTGTTTGTGTGTGTGAGTTTAAATGTTTGTAAACGCACCCATAACACAGCAGAAATTCCTAGTGTGGAGCAAAGTATAAAAAAAAAATTATATATTTTAATGGGACCCTGTATTGGTGATCTTCTCCAGAAAGTGAAGAACACCATCAATAAGGCCACTAAGTACCTATATGGCCTTCTAGAGCGTCCCTCCCGGTGTATCTACTCATATCTGCATTGTAAAACCTTTTGTTAGTTGTCTTTCACTCATCCTCTCAACATGACCAAACCATCTAATCCCACCATCATCATATTAAAAAGTCATATTAATTGCAAATTAAACATTAACCCCATTAGGGACTTATTTTGCATAAAGTTAGGAGACGTTTAAATGTCAAAAAAGTATAGTTAAGCACACGTTAATAATAACCAAACTTTAAACGACGTTTAGTAGGTATAAGGGTTATAATTACACACTTACTTTTGATTCGCAACCTTTTTGAAACGCAAATATTTTTTTCACATACACCATGCACCAGAATTAACTAACAGTGCACTTTATTACTCCATTCATACGTGACTGTTCCTAAATGGCCCTAGACTGATAAAACTTTCGTTTTTCCTGATTATGTTAAACTAGCTGCGCCCCGCGGTTTCACCCGCAAAAGTGTCGATCCCTTAAGAATATCGGGATAAAAATTATTTTATGTGTTAATCCCGGTTATAAACTATCTGTGTACCAAATTTCATCCAAATCCGTTCAGCCGTTTAAGCGTGAAGAAGTAACAAACATACAAACACACACACTCACAAACTTTCGCCTTTATAATATTAGTTTGATAACGGTGTTTGTATAAACGGTTCACTTAGTTAAAACACAACTGAAAATTTAATTAAACGCTAAAAGAATTGACGGACAACTTTTCAGTAGGACTATGAACATTGAACAGTAGTTAGAAGAGTAGTTTTAGACTTTAAACTCTGCCAATGACAGTAGAAACGAGCCCAAATACTTTTAACTTGTTGTAAGTTAGTTTGTAAAACTTGTGGAGATGAATGGTCAGTCTGATATAGGTATTATAAGACATACAATAAAAGTTTAAGTTGAAGAAAAGCGTGCCTGAAAACATTTCAATTCGACATAATTAACTGTGGGACACGTAGCTAAATGATTACAGAAGCACGGGTCAATCGAATGTTAAACTATGCTTGCTGCGGTCGGTGCCTCGAAAAGCACGTTAAGCTGTTTGTCACGGGTGTCATTCGTAGATCTTTGATAGTCGTTGCAGGTAGTCAGAAGCACAATAGTCTGACAACCAAACTTCCCAAGGGGTATCATGTTACCCAGTAACTGGGTTGTGCAGGTCAGATAGGCAGACGCTCCATGTAAAATACTGGTATTCATCTGCATCTGGTTAGACTAGAAACCGACCCCAACATAGTTGGCCAAAGGCAATGCAGATTGATATATATTTCGCTAACGTGAAATACCTAATGTTCGTTGATGATTAAATCTGTCGTCAATAAACCTATTACTAATTATTGCTAATTTATTTTATTAATCTTCATTATCATCTTAGCCAAAATACGTTAAAAATATCTCAAGTTCCTCAAGAATCGCTCTGTCAAATCAGGTTGCGTAATACAGTATTTGATTGGTTAGCTAGATATATAAGGTGTTAAAAAATTAAACTCACAAACTTTAAGAAGTGCTTTAGACCATCGAACTGAACCACTTTTACTATGGGACCAACTCTGAAATCAAAAAAAAAAATCAGCTGTTCCCTACATTTTGACGACTCGTACGAACAAACCTAAATGTGGGGAACAGCTGATTTTTTTATCGCGATTTCAGGTTTGGTCCCATAGTGAAAGTTGTTCAGTTTGATAGTCTAAAGCACCTCTTAAAGTTTGTAAGGTTTTTTTTTTTAAGATCTTATATGTAGCATCAATCAAACGAGAGCAGTAGTGCCCCAGTGAGAACACTGGTGGCCCAGGAGAGCAGTGGTGGAGCGATGGAAACGGCTCCGACTTACAAGTGGTAGGTCGTGGATTCGAACCCAGGCAGGCGCCTTACTTTATGTAAATATCTAATCATCACAGCTCTTTAGAGGGGCCCGTGGCTAAATAATAACAGCCGCACAGGTCGATCGATCAGGTAAAGCTACGCTTGCCGCGTTTGGTCTGTGGATGGGTGACCATCTTTACATACCGAGACCCCTCCGTGCCTCGGAAAGCACGTTAAGCCGTTGGTCCCGGCTGTCATTCGTAGATCTTTGACAGTCGTTACGGGTAGTCAGAAGCCCGAAAGTCTGACAGCCAGTCTTACCTAGGGGTATCGTATTACCCAGTAACTGGGTTGTGGAGGTCAGATAGGCAGTCGCTCCATGTAAAATACTGGTATTCAGCTGCATCCGGTTATACTGGAAGCCGACCCCAACATAGTTGGGAAAAGGCTAGGCAGATGATGATGATGACAGCTCTTTAAGCGGTGAAGAAAAACCTCTTGATGAAACTGGCATATCCCAAAACCAAAAATTCGACGACATGTGACATCTATATCCGCAAAGGCCCGCGTGGTAGTGTATGGTCCACTCCCTCTCACACAGAGGAGGCCTATGTCCCAGTAATAAGAACATTATACGCTGATTTATTTATAAAGCATTATTTTTCGTATATGGCAAACCCGAAACAAGTGTCTAGTATTTTAATGTAAAGAATGTATGTACAAAATTTCAAAACTGTATCATGACAAATCACGAAGTTATAAGCTTGTTATGTTACCCGATTGTCCATACAAAAAGTTGGTTACCACTTAACACGCGCCACCGGCCGACCGGCTGTGACCTGTGTTGTGCGCATATGATTGCGGATATGTACAGACGCCAGCACATCAAGCTACTACAAATTTCTTTAATAGATTTTCAACTTTATCGCCAATCATATGGGAAAATTTAATAGTTTCGGGTAGCTTGATGTGCTGGCGTCTGTACTTAGTGTCGCTCGGTGTCCAACTTGTTACCATTTTAAATATTTTTGGGACAAAATATAACATGGTGTAAAAACTATTGGAATCGATTCAGTTACTTATTCTGAACAAACTATATTCAGGTTTACAGTATACTAAAAATAATGTTGTATATACTTTATTGTACACCACAAGAACACAGAACATAAAAAATATATTAAACACTGCAAAATAAACAACGGGCGGCCTTATCGCTTTCTGCGATGCAATCCAAACAGCTAACATAAAACACTAGAACACGGTTGATATTATTAGGTTGTCTCATAAGTTCTTGCCATATTTTATTTTTGTCGAATTTTCTCGTATTTAAACTAAAGTGAATTCAAGATCTTTCTAGTAAGGATGAGTATCTTTTATGGTGAGGGTATAAATAGACGCGGACGCAACGCAATAATTAGTCTTTAGTGAAAATGGATCAGCGTCAACTGCGAGCTATTATGCTTTATGACCATCGACTTAAAGTCTCTTCAACAGAAAAGGGTAAAAAGATTAACACTGCATTTGGACCGGGTACTACTAGCGATCGGATTGTTCGTTTCTGGTACAAGCGTTTTGACACCGGTGATATAAGCTGCGAAGTTCAACCTCGCCCAGGCCGACCAACCAGCTTCGATGAAGATGCTTTGCGGCACGAACTTGAGCTACATCCAGACTATAGTACGCGCGATTTAGAGAAGGCGCTTGGACAATCACACGCGACTATAGATCGTTATCTCAAGCCGATGGGATATCGCAAAGTGATGTCACGTTGGACACCTCATGCGTTAACGGACCATGACCGGGCCGTTCGTGTGGCCATTTGTCAAAGATTGTTACTTCGTCCGCACAGACAAATGTTGATAACGAGGGAGTCTATATAATTGATTAAATGTATTTTTCATTAATAAAAAATATTAATAATAATTTGTCTTTTAATTGGCAATAATTTATGAGACGACCTAATACGATCAGGGATTTGATCAGGTTTTCAAAGAATGCAGATGTACCTTATAAGAAGTATGACCATCGTAAAAAGTTTATAAGTCTCCCCAAAATGAACTGAAAACCAAAATTATAGTCTCCATTGTCACGTCACTAAAACACCATAAAAACTCTCAGATACTCCTGCATCAGTTTTCAGAAAGTAGGTTGCACATTGGTCTCGTAAAAAATGCTATCAAATATGAAAAATGATGTCAAACGAACGAAATTGGGGCTGCAACACAATAACCAAGTTAGCATGTCGAATGGAGTTAGGTACACCAACTTTTTTACCTGGAACTTTTTATTTTATGAAAACTGCCATGTAAACTAAACTTTTTTAAAGCCGCGAGTAATTTTAATTAAGTTACATATTTGCTATCTAGGTAGAGGCCCGTGGCTAAATAATAACAGCCGCACAGGTCGATCGATCAGGTTAAGCTACGCTTGCCGCGGTTGGTCAGTGGATGGGTGACCATCTTTACATACCGAGACCCCTCCATGCCTCGGAAAGCACGTTAAGCCGTTGGTCCCGGCTGTCATTCGTAGATCTTTGACAGTCGTTACGGGTAATCAGAAGTCCGAGTCTGACAACCAGTCTTACCTAGGGGTATCGTATTACCCAGTAGCTGGGTTGTGGAGGTCAGATAAGCAGTCGCTCCATGTAAAATACTGGTATTCAGCTGCATCCGGTTAGACTGGAAGCCGACCCCAACATAGTTGGGAAAAGGCAGGCAGATGATGAGTTAGCGATACCTATCACATCTGCGGAGTTTCGCTAGCTAAATTAATATACACTGTATAATAAAATCCTCGTAGGTGATAAAGCCTTTGAAGCGGAGCTGGTAGGCAAATATCAGCTTCCAAGTCTCCTATATACTAAGCAATGTTGATTTATTTTCGGTACGTCTTGAACTAGTTCTATTTACTCTTCTAAGATTACACAAGGCATACCAAATGTGTAGGCTCACGACTACTGTATGCAATAGCCCCATGAGCATGATTACCTCGTCCTCTCAGTTGGATACCAATATGGCCGGCAAAGCGAGGCAGCTGACCCTATATTGTTAATCTTTCATTCAAAGACCGCTGACCTCAGCGAAATTAATCTTGCAAAAAATACATTAATGTTATCCATTTTATTCCACGAACCATTTTCATATACAGCCAACATTTTTTCTTTTAAAAATACAGTACCCGAAAATATGTTTATTTTTTTTATTTTTATAAAAATGAGAGCCTAAATCACGTCGTCCCAAACATATTTACATCACGACGCGAATCCAAAAAGGCTTCGTATTAAAATATTCAGATACCTTTATTCAGCAAAAACACTTATCATACGCCGCACCAAGATATTACAATAAAATAGTTTATTTATTCGTATAAAACGATACCGAAAAGTGTGTCATAAATTCTGATTGTACCGCAGATAGTGAATAATAAATTACAGTCGTAAATCTTGTATGAAAACCCTATAAATCTAAACGGGTTGTTCTGTACAGGTTAACCGCAGACGAAACCGGGCTGAATCTGGCTGAAATTAACCCTAATTACGATTTCATTACTTTATTTTTGTGGTTCCAGGTCAGTTGCTCGCGGCAGCCGAATAAGGAATTCATGGACACGTTTTATGAACACACTCCTGTTTTTTTAGTAGGAATCGAAGTATCTGTCTTCAATATTTGGTAGCATATTGCCGATGTAAAATATTTGCTTTTACATAGCCTTTTTAGCGCATGTGTAGTCTTTATTTTTACACGCCAAGTGCTCTTGGAGGAATTTTTCTAATCTAATCAGTGCTCAGTTTCAGAAACATTTATTGTATGGAAATAGGAATGAATGAATATTAAAACGTGGAGGCAAAACCCCTTAAATCAACTAATCTCAACTGAAAATAATTTAACTCCGCGTATAGTATGTATCTTTTTTAAGCACAGGGATTACTCTCATTAAAAACTCAAAGTCATTACTTTTACTTTACGTCTTTACAACCACCTAAATATGCCAGTCCTATTAGGCTCCGCCCTAACAGAAAGCGATCGTCGCGCGAGTACGCGATGATCGCACTCTTTATACAGGGTTTCAGGGACATCGACGCGCAAACTGTGGGGATATCGATACGTTTAGAATCATGAGCTGAATTCACTTTACTTTGGAATATGACATAATCACGCGATCAATCAAGTCGCGTTTATGCGTCACAATTCATAAAAACGATCGCGCCCTGGCGCGACGATCGCTTTTGGTTAGAAGGCGATCATCGTGCCAGTGCACGATCGTGGACACGGGGCACCTGTCTCACTGCAGGGCAAATGCCGCTTCTCATACGGACGAGCATTGGATCACCACGCTTTCTCAAGACGGGTATAAGTCTATAAGTCCAGGGCCAGGTTTCGACACGTTGTTATTCCTTCACCGATGTGAACTTCAAAACTTAACAATAAAATGGCATCTCTTTTGACCCAAAAAAACTTTGACCCAATAACTTCGAAAAATGCAGCCAATTACTGTATACGTCATTCAATTTACGTGTCCATGCGTGTGTAAACTAAAAATGTTTTAATTGGAAATACGCACTGCTGCTTCTATGTGTGCTAATTAAAAAGGGCCATTTGCACGCAAATTAGTTCCAGTGATTATTTAAAAGTTATGCAGCTAACCAGAACTGTGTATACAGGAATCTATAGATGTCTGTGGCATAATTATCACGTAAGAGATACTTAGTGATCGTTATAATTTTGGCGGATTAAATACTGTGATTCCAAAGCTAAGATTTTAATTATTATTTTTTCTGTCGTGAATACAAACGATGAATATTGCATAAAATCCAGAACGTACTGATTGGGAGAAGACACTGGCTCCTGTAACACAGGCGTTGTTACCTACCGCAGGAGTCAGAGCTTCACTTTGTTTGTACACATTTTTTATGCCAATAAACTATTTATTATTATTATTATGTTCGTTTATTTATCTAGCTGGGTAGATTATTAAATATTTCTTAAAATATAAAAAAAAAACATTTAACAATATAAAAAAATGTGTTCTACTGATGTCGGAAGCAGGGTCCAAGCTACCGGTGGTTAGGGCTCCAGAGTCAGGAGCCTCCTCACAATGCGAGCCATATGGAGGAGTAATGTCTTATTTTTATTTATTATTAAGATTATGCGAAAAAAGGCCCCCCCGGCCGTGGCTAAATAATAACAGCCGCACAGGTCGATCGACCAGGTTAAGCTACGCTTGCCGCGATTGGTCTGTGGATGGGTGATCATCTTTACATACCGAGACCCCTCCGTGCCTCGGAAAGCACGTTAAGCCGTTGGTCCCGGCTGTCATTCGTGGATCTTTGACAGTCGTTACGGGTAGTTAGAAGCCCGAAAATCTGACAACCAGTCTTACCAAGGGGTATCGTATTACCCAGTAACTTAACTGGGTTGTGGAGGTCAGATAGGTAGTCGCTCCATGTAAAATACAGCTGCATCCGGTCAGACTGGAAGCCGACTCCAACGTGGTTGGGAAAAGGCTAGGCAGATGATGATGATTAAGATTATGCGAAAAATAAAAAACTGTTTGTTCATACATTAAATAGCATCTAGATCCCCAAGATACAAGCACTGCTTAGTTTGGGGGTCAACGGTCAAACCAATTATTGTGTTTATATAAGATTACTGTGTACCATTCATCACCTTTTCTTTGTATTTTTTTTTCATTACTTCAAGGTAACAACCAAAGAGTAGCGTGTGGTCGTATGACGAACTCTTGTTTTCATAATATAATTATTATTAAAGCCAGGAATTTGAGATAATTTTAACAAACTGAATGTCATACTTAACAAAGTTAAAATTCCAATACAGCCAAAAATTCATTAGGACCTTTTTGATACAAATCGTCACTCAAAAATCAACTTAGAATAGGTACATTTTATTAAAGTAGATATCTGGTTATGTGGCGATGGAATATAAGTTATCGGAGATTATGAACGCAGCTTATATTATAGTGAATAACATAGCAATGGAAGCTGAAGCCTGTAATCTAGCATTCTTTATTAGAAAACTAATGAAAACGTTTCAAATTACATTCCCACAGAAAAAAAAAACCTTAATTATTTCAATCTTGTTTTCATTACATCGCTTCTATTGAAACATCTTAATTAATTATTTCATTTCAAGTACTTAGCGAATCCATCATTTGAAAGCGGCTTTTGTGAGAAAAATAAACTTATTCAAATAAAAGCTCTTTCATATCTGTCGACATAAAAGGCGAAATCCTCTCGAATTAATTTCTATAGTCGACGGAATTGGTCTCAATGCGAGCGTGAAGCGATAATTGTATATGCATAATAGCGGATAGCGATTACATTTTATGAATTAAGAATATACGTACACTGCGGCTATAACCATTCAGTAGGTATTCTATCTCGTGTTTGAATATTTAAACATTTTTATAATTGGTATTAAACCTCATCTCCAAACCTCGAATTGCGTAAATATAAAACCTCATTGGAGCTACAGTCAGCGGCAAGTAACTTGGCAAGGTTTTGCCGTAGTGGGAATAAGTTTGCGCATGTACACTTAGTGCAACAAAAAAAATATCACTTTGATTGCTTGTAATTATTCTACGGTTATTTCCATAATTTATTTTAAACAAGTCTGTTTAGAAGAAAGTTAAAGAAAGGAGAGGAAAAGGGGAGGACTCTTGCCAAGTTATGTGCCGGCTACTATATATGTTTGAGCCATTTGGGGTTGAAACACTAGGGCCGAGTATTCAAGGTCATCGCTAAGCTGTTTATTTATTTATTTATTTATTTATCCTCACACTAGAACGCCAATCAGTTATTCAACTCTTCACGTGAACTGGGGGCTGGCCTAATCTAAGTACAAAAAAAACCGGTCAAGAGCGATTCGGACTCACGCACCGAGGGTTCCGTACCATTATATAGTAAATTTAGATTTTTTTTTGGTGTGAAAAAGAGTACTGCTTAGACACATCGTTTTATTTTTTCTGTAATATTTACATAAATGTCTATCACATAGAATAATTTCAATTTTTTCTACGCAAACTTTGGAGATAAGGAGGGGAAAGGTATTTTTTTTTCAAACGACTGTCGCACCAAACTTAATTCCCAATTATACTTTTCTTAAAACACCCTACATTGAACGTGATGTCATGTAAAACGTAAATCTATGGAAACACCGATTAGTTTGAGTGAAAAGTATACTTTCCAATTCTACTGACAATATCTCAAAGTGTCGCGGGCACTTTATTGAAATTAGCTTTCACGCCGCCACGATGTTTTTTTACTTCGTCGTTAATTGGATTGTTGGATGCTCATCTCGAGCACTCAAAATTTCTTGTGATGAGATAAAAAATTAAAGCTGGGAACTCTGAAAAGAATCGAGTTTCTGTGAAGTTGTTTTTTTGTTATTCCAATGTTACTTTTTTGCAAAAAAATATACCAAGGTAAATGTTTATTACAAGTAGGTAAATATTTTTACTTTATCATCTCCGGAAATACCTAAAAATAAACTCGAAGCACTTTGTATCACCTTCTTTTCTATTAATATTCAACAAAGGCAAATACCAACAATTGCAATAGCATAAAGAATACAAATTGAAATGTTATTCATTTATATTTCAATATCTTCGTCCCAAAACAAACCAAAAGCTTTTAACAAAAACATTTTCAGAATAAAATAAATAGATCAGTTTTAAAACAAACAGCAGATCTTTATCCCGAACGGAATTCACACAAAAATAATAACAGTTTGTAAACAATATCGTGCAGATGACGAATTGGCACAAATAAACATTGTTTCTGGAGTACATGACTGTTGGACAAAGGATACTTTTGCACAACATTGCGCCACAATGTTGCAGTTTCCACTGCAACATTGTGGCGCAATGCTCCACTTTTTGGGTCATAGTCTGACGCTAAGTTTACTCCTGCCGTGCGATTCTGTAACCATCTCACCGTGAAAACTTGGGTGAAGTGAGCGTGGAGTGAGTCGTCAATAGTGTCAATCCCTAGTATCAGCATGACCCACAGCTCACTCTAAGCTCACTTCACCCTAGTTATCATGGTGAGATTTTTCCAGAGTCGACCGGCTGGATTGTTCTATGTGTCTAGGTTTATATTAATTACAAAAAGCTTCAATTTAGGCACAATTCCCGTCATTCCCATTTTAATTGAGAGCCGTCTGAAACTTAATTTCAGGGCGTGCAAATGAATTTTTTACACAACACTTCTTCTTTATTTCGGTAGCCGTCACAGCTACATTTCTCTGTTTAATGGAAGTAACAGTTTTTTTTTTAAATATAATTCATCTCCCATTTTATCGAAACAGTAAAATCCACCGGGAAGGCCTGAATGAAAAACTTTAAAGAACTAGAACTAGAACTTTGATTAATAATACTTTACGGGCCTGTAATCGTACTACCTCATACCTCATTTTTAACAATTAAAAGTATTATATTATATTTAGAGCATCACTGAATCAACTCAGTCTATCGCAGTCTTCTGCTGGACATATGCCTCTACCAGACTGCACCACAACACCCTGTTCGTGTTCTCCACCTTCCGCATCCAGTCTCTCCCAGCTACCTTTTTTAGGTTGGCGGTCCATCTAGCTGGAGAGCGTTCCCCACTATGCTTGCCGATACGCGGAGCTTCACTAATACGAGTATATTCGTACCAGTCTTAATGGACAACTTAATGTCAACTTCCGTTTGATGAACCACTTAAATGTACTAAAACTATATAATTGAGATTGTTTCCAACAAAATTCGTTGCTTATTGTTAAATTTGTGCTATCTAGTGTGTGATCTTTCAGTGTGTCTTTCAAGTTCTAAGCCCAGAGGTAATTGACTGAACTTTGTTGGATGAAAGTATGTATACTTTAAGCCACTACTTTCATGCAATTTGCAAGTTATTGCATCCATATTGTTTCCCGAGTGGCGTGGGAGTCGGAGACGGGGAAGATAGTGGCAGTGAGATGTCATAGCAATGTAACCTTTATGTTTATTTTAGTTTGTTATTTAGTTTCTTCGATCAAGGAAATAATACAGTGAGAAAATGTGAAACTTACTCTAGACATTCATAACTCGGAATGATAAAACCGTTCATAAGCAAATATACCGTTGTTCAACATGCTTTTGTTGTAGTTTCTGAAACTGAGCACCCACGAAACTCAATTCAAATGTAAAACACACAAACGCCTTCGTTTTGGATGGTATTATTAACGTGCTTACAGAAATAAACGTAAGTAAATAAAACAGACGGTAATGCTTGCATCATACGCATCTTAGTAAAATAAATCATGAAAGCGTAAAGGTTCATTTACATGACGAATGTTTATCGCTACGAATAGGTGATAATCGAAAGGAGATAAAAGTGGACTAGTATATAGTGCAATACTCACATGTCGAGAGGCGAGAGTGGACTCGGTGTCAAAATAAATTGGAAGACGAAATTTTTTGTTTCGATTTGTCAAATATCTGCAAAAAATATCTACCTTCACCTCGCCTTATCGTTTTAATCATAATTGCAGGCAATTCCTTTTTTTTTCGCTTAAATGTATGTAAATTCATGAGCGCAATAATCGTAACCAACCTATTAAACTCGCATGGACATTCTCACCTTTCGATGGGCGAGATTGATTGAGTAAACGAGCCATAACACTCGAAAATATGACGCAGAAATGCTTCCCAAAACATTAACTAAGTTTATCCACGTCTGATTATTTTGTTTGAAATATCGTTTTCATCGCAACAAAAACTTTTGTTAATGAATGTTGGCGGAGAGAGATATAATACAATAATTATACTTCAGAATGTTGAACTGTTTGAATTGTTCCGTATACTTTGGGTTTCGTACTAACATTAATATAAATCTTCTGTGTTTCAGCTGTGGAAATATAGACGGGAAAGCAGCGTGGGTTTAATTGTTATTTGATTTTCTTCTATTTTAAATTATCTTAGATTTCAATCCTGGATTTATAATGGAAAAGGATCTTGTTTTTATGATGACAGATTTCTTAACTCTTGGTAATGTATGTGATAGATTAGTTTACATCACACAGCACCAAGATTAAGAGTCCCACTCTTAGTCCTCCCCTTCGAACCAAACCTGTCCGAGTCGGGGTGCCCCAAGTCCCGAGCTCACTTCGCTCGCTCTTGGACTGCCACTCGAAAAAAATTCTCAAATAAATTAAGTAAGTAATTATCAAGATTCTACCCACGTTGTTTTATAAATAACAGTTTTCTAGAATTTCGATTCACATAATCGTAAAATAATTCTACTGTTTCATAAGTTTTTTAAATCAAAAAATGTGATTATAAAATTCATTGAATTATGTTTATGTGAAATATGTTTCATTCAACTAAATAGTTGTTGAAACAATAATATTCGAAATAAAAATACAAAGACCACATATTATATGAAACATTTGCTGCAAAACGAAATTCTATGAAATTTCTGTCTGCAAAACAAAGGACTCTTTATGGTAGGTATTAATTATCTACTGCATTCAATCTTAGGGATTTTTGGATGGTTTTTTTACCCCACAACTAGTAATTAAACTTTTGTGTGTAGTGGAAAAGGTTTTGATTTGATTAAGTTGTCGGCTTACTCATCGCCATTAGAGGACAATCCGATTGGTCAACGGATGGACAAAGTAACACCGAGGTTCTGCGTGCCCACTCTCTAATCGCCGCAACTCGTCCAAATAACATGCTCCGGGCACTATAATTGTTTTCTAATAAATAAGATATGGTCCTTCTGTGATTTGTGCTAAAACCCCCTCAAGATACGAGCAATAACATTAACCAACACCTGTGGAAAAAATGTGTTGTGAAGTTTAGCAGGATTCGGGACGGCTGGACACGACGCCGAGCCCTAGGAGCGCGAGGCAGTGGACGGGAGTTTGCTGGTAAACTTATTCGAATCAGTGTGTAGTAGATAAAGGTGAGGATTCACCTTTAACTACTACACACCCGTGAAAATCAAAAGTATGAACCTGGGTTAGTAAAGAATAATAATAATTGTTGAGAATCAGTTGCCGAAAATAATGAATTTGTTTTGAAGTTAATGGATAATTGGTGGTTACTGTAATGAGCAATCTAGCAGCAAATATTTGTGAATAAGATGGTTGAGCATCACGAAATTAAGCAATTTGTATGGATTCATTACAATAAACCCACCATTAATGGCCAGTTTCTCAGTAGCGGCCAAGAGTCGGATTGCCCCACTGCCTGGTTGATGGCTTTAGGCTCGCCCCCTATTACATGAGACTTATACATAATTGGTAAATTATGGGTGGACTATACCTGCACTTCTGCCTAACCCTTTGGGAAATATAAGCGTGACGTTGTAAATTTTATTCAAATTCACGGCTCTACAGATCATCATCTGCCTAGCCTTTTCCCAACTATGTTGGGGTCGGCTTCCAGTCTAACCGGATGCAGCTGAATACCAGTATTTTACATGGAGCAACTGCCTATCTGACCTCCACAACCCAGTTAGGTACTGGGTAATACGATACCCCTTGGTAAGACTGTTTGTCAGACTTTCGGGCTTCTGACTACCCGTAACGACTGTCAAAGATCCACGAAGAATGACAGCCGGGACCAACGGCTTAACGTGCTTTCCGAGGCACGGAGGGGTCTCGGTATGTAAAGATGGTCACCCATCCACAGGCCAACCGCGGCAAGCGTAGCTTAACCTGATAGATCGACCTGTGCGGCTGTTATTATTTAGCCACGGGCTCCTCTATTCACGGCTCTACAGACAGAACAGCTTAATTAAAGTTTTTTTTTTTAAATACAATTCTATCATTGACTTTCCTGGTTCTGACTCAGCTGCAATACTGTTATTCTAATCTCTCTCTCTCTCTCTCTAGGCAAAGGGGTGATATATCTATACAACGTGTAACGTTAAATGTGCAAAACTTGAAATAGTTTGATCAGAATAACGAGCAGAATTAATTGAACCACTTTTTAATATAGGTCACATTTTTCAAAAAATCTTCATTAACAACGTTGCCGTGTCTATTTATTAATAGGTCAAGCAAGCTAATGACAACGCGGCGCAGCGGCCCGGTGACGACTCCTCCCTCGATAAAGCGTCGTCGCAGACGCAAGAAACGATCAGAATGGCCAGTAAAACTAAAACAGCACATAAAACCTTTAAAATTTTTTTAATGACTTATTTTCTCTCTGAAATAGGTCAATTGCATTAAAAATCAGTTGGGGTTTCTGAGGTTTTGCGCATTTAACGTTACACGTGGTGTATATGTATATATTTCACGCGAACGAAGTCACAGACAGAAGGTGTTGTTACATAAAGGCCAAATTGTTTGTAACAAACGACCTATTTGCCCCCAATTATGAAGAATTTAAGCCACCCTACAAATATTCAAGCAAGTGCGTCAAGTAGAAATAATTTTACAAAATTGTTAACAAAACTCTTTAATTAGCACAAACTCTGGTCCTCCGTAAACATAAATGATTTAAAATTCCGAATTTATAAAGTCCAGTGCTATACAAATTTATTCCTTAGGGAAAGAGGAAAAGTCGGTTTTATTAAAAAAGTTCTAAAGCGAGGACATAGCGGTCACCACGAATGGTCTTAAGGGTCAACGCACACTAATAAGCACTGCACGGTATTAGAATCGCCTCAACTCGAGCCGTTCAGGATTATTACAATGAAACTCCATATTGCAACGCGCACTTAGGTATAAGTATCATGGCGGCATCACCTCAGCTAGGAGTCGGGGTGATATAGTAAACAGCAGTGGCCGCGGCGGCGGGCTGATTACTCGTTTACGGAGAGCGGTTGCCTACTTACTTGCGAGCCTGCGGGTAGTCGGCCCGCTGTAAGCGGGGTGATGTCTCAAAGATGTTGAGCTGATCCGGTTACGTCCTTACGTTGTGTCTGGTTGTCGACGCCTTGTCATCACTGTCGGGAGGGTACGGCGTGGCATACGCTTGCAGAGTGTGTCGCATGGGAGGAGCCGCGCCGAGCCCACGTATCCGTAGTAAGAGCTGACTTGTCGCTCCTTGTTGCTTATTGCGATTCCTTCTGTGAAACCGTGATTTCACAGAAGGAGGCTGCGGAACAGTTGAGGTCGAGATCACTGTTCTGACCCGCAGCAGACGTACCGGGCGTCGGCGGAAGGCGGACAACGCCCTTTTATATAAGCTGGTCCTGAGGGACGGTGGACTTGGGGACGTCCACCGCCCTCTAGCAGGTCACGAGGCGGCGGCGCGTAGTGTCCCACGCGCGTCCCTGTAGGACTCCCGGGCGGAGGACATCCATGAGGATTTTCGACCCCGGAACAAAAATAAATGCTTGTCGACGCCTGGTTTACAACGAGCCGATGAGGTTCGGTGATTTCTATCTATCCCGTGCAGTGTTTCAAGTACGTGTGCTTTAACCTTTAATCGCAAAGGTTCAACGAATTTCATTCAATATGGAGCATACATATATACATATATATATTTATTATTAATAATTAATTATTATTATTAATTATTATTAATTTATATTATTATTATTTATTTTTATTATTGCTATTTATTATTATTATTTTTTTATTTATTATTAATTTATTTATTTTTTTATTTATATATATTTCATATGGATTATATATATATACATATATATATTTATTGTCTAAAAAACCTAATCATATTGACTCCAACGGTTATTGAAAACTGTTCAATTTGACGTTTTTATTGTTTCAGATATAAATCGAGTTGGTTCCGATTACCATTGGCGTCGTCATAAGTTTGGGCCGTAATTTTAAACTGAGAGCCGATAGCACGTTATTGAACCCATTAATTGTTGAACTGTAATTGTCTGAAAACTCATAAAATGTCTGCAATTTTGATGCACGTTTGGGAGAATTCTTTTACACATAATAAGGTCGAATTTCACCAATAAAAATGAACGCTACCAGTACATTTAAACAGCATTCAAGAGCTTTCAATGTCAATATTCCATAACAATGATGACACTAACAGCTCTGGTCGCGTTTAGTTTCATTAGAAAAAATTGCCTCAAGCAAATAATGTAGGAGATAAAATGAATGAAACGAATAGACAGAAATAAAAGTAAACAAGTATTCACCCAGGCAATCGAATTGGACAAAAAAGAAATTAAGTAAGTAATAAAATAGATGGCCTGTCTTTATTATGGCCTAGGAAAAAGGTTTAGAAAATTCCATTTTACCAAAGCGTTATTATTAGTGCGTGTTTTATCTTATTCAAAAACGGCGTATTTAGAGGACTTTTACTGAGAAAACACATCGTCAGAAATAGCTTTAAATTTTCCAGCTCTCTAATCAGCTAGTATCTGAATTGAAATTGAATAGCCATAGTTATCGGCACCAGCTCAGTATTCCATCGAAAATTCACTCCCTAACGATTGCAAGACTTGAAATTGAAATCAACGGAATTCTTTTGATGCAATTTGCTGTGTGAAACGACGCGACGGATTTTAACGAAAGGCATTATGGTCCTGACGATACTAAGGGGGGTCGATGAACCCTAATGGTCTGCGTAGGCCCTTGATTCGCCTCATCGGAATAATCTTGGTCCTTTTTTAAGCAATCTCTTCTCGACGATTTTTAGAAGTAATGTTAAGGTTTTCGGTTGGAATAAACAGAGCTCGAAATTAGACTGCGGCCCTGGCTGGTAAGTATCTAGATGTAGATAAGTTTTTGTGGATTTTTTTGTCCCAAAGGAAGAATTAAAATGCTGTGGTGACTTTTAGGATCAGTATCATCATTATTTCATTCATATCCACTGCTAGACATAGCCCCCCCCCCCTCCCCCCCCCCCAAGCATTGTCACTTCGACCGGCACCCTAATTGCGTAACACACTATTACTCTCAATTTGAATCATTTTGAAGCATATTGCTAATCCATTGCTCGAAATGTTAGAAAAATGTGTCTGCTCAGCAACGTAAATAACGCAATGAATGTTGTTTAACTGTCAAAATGAAACCCATTGTTACTGATAGTGTGTTACGCAATTACCCTGCGGATCTGAGCTTCTCGCTTTTTCGGATGTCTTGATAAATTCTAATTAAATTTCAGTAACATGATTATGCGTTAGTAACACCTTTTCTACAACTACATACATTTCAATAGCGAATAGTAGTGGTAATCTTCAAACGACATCAAATGGGCATAATCAAGAACGCCATTCTTGATTTTCGATTGATTGATTGATTGATTGAAGTTTTTCTTGCTTTTTTTAAACGGTTTTTTTTTATTTATTTAAAAAATTACGCCAAAATACCTTGTTATAACTAAAACTCGCAAATCTTAAGCTAACAAGACGCCCCGCCATAATCTTGAACCGCATTCACGTAAGACAGAACTCAAACCGTACGTAAAATTAAACATCTTCTATATTTCAAAAATTTTTCCGACGACCCGTCCGTTGCTTTAAACAAAACTGTGACAAAAAGAAACAAAGAAACGAGCCATCGTAATAATGGTCCTTGATCCAAATGTGGCCATTGTATCAGAATGGTCACACTTCCAAGAAAATTAACATTTTATACGAAATTTGTGTGAACGACGTGTAATTTTGCAAAATGACGTGTATAAAATTTGCAGGATGACGTCATTTTATGAATATTTTTCGCATGTAAATTCCGACTTGGCTGTACACGTTTAACATAAATTTTAATGGTATGAACCTTGAAAGTAAGTGTTGCTCTGTAATGTCTATACTTACATGAATCTCGGAACATCCTTTGAATGCATGCAGGTAATAACAATATTTTAGCATGCCATCAAAATGTAACAGGGAATTCAGGTGTTATGTGCTCGGTAAATACACCTTGCTTCCCGTGGGCATAGTAAAAGTTGACTAAAGGATTATCTACGTCCACAATAGGGACATGAACAATAATCCCACTGGCTCAGTAGTCAGTGGGATTAGGTATTGTTCACACAGTATCCAACAGTTTGTCGATTTTCTTGACTTGTTTAACCCTGCTTCTAACCAACATGTGAGACTATGAAAAGACTGTTTAAAGTCTTATATTATTTTAATTATTGTGAATGTGAGGACTATGTGGATCATTGTTTCCGTTTTAATCATGGTCTGGCAGTTTGAGTGGTGTATGCGGTCTACACAAATGTCCTGTCCTTGGTATTGCTCGTCGAATCGTTGAGCTCCTTAAGTTCTGAGTTGAGCTGCACGGTTACTGACGAATGCGTGCACTGACTGCACAGGTCCACTCAGTGTGGTTCTTTCCTCAAAAGACCACTTCAGACACTATATGGTCCTCAAAGATTATATCCGGATTTTTATATACACATTGACATTGATGAATTTTATATAAACAATGACATGGATATTTACTTTGTAAAGTATCTTATTTTTATTAGTATTACTGTGAGTGTGAAGACTATGTGGGTCATTTCTTTTTTAGGTTTTCCTTCTTAGTTAGTTTTAATCATGATCTGGCAGTTTGAGTCATTTATGCGGCCTACCCAAATGTCCTTTCATTGGTATTGTTCGTCGAATCGTAAGGCTCCTCAAGTTCTGAGTTGAGCTGCACGATTTTTGACAAATGCGTGCACTGACTGGACAGTTCCGCTCAATCTGTGTGGTTCTTTACTCAAAAGACCATTTCAGACACCAATCTATATGGTCTTCACATTATCTGACCAAGATTATGTCTGGACTTTAAAAGAGACTGTGACCTCTGAGTTTGGTTCGGCCTTTCTTCTCAGAGTAGTCAGATAGGAAACGCCGACCTCATCTAGTTTAAAAAAATATGATTGACATGTAAAAGTGTTTGTACAAACCTACTTACAGAAAATCATTTATCATTTACAGTCGCCTCCAAAAGTTAGTTCATATTTATCCAATTCACCTGTGATGACAGATTATGATTTGAAATAAAAAAAAATAATTAGGTTATCCTGAGGGATTACTTGATTATTTTTTATAATAATTCATAGATTGAATTAGGCAATACAAAAGTTATAGTGTACAGCTCAAACATTTGGAACTAGAATTTTGAAATTATAATGTGGTATGTGACAGCTGAAGAGGAAAAATTTCAACTAAATGTTGGAGGTCACTATGCATAAAGTATTACTAAATTAATTTTAAAACGACATTTACCTTAAATTAATTAATAGTGGCTCTTAAACCAGTACCGTCCAATTCAAAGGTAAGAAACAATTGAACTCAACCAAATAGTCATAAAATAATTGAAGACAAATCAATTACAAGACACCAATTAAATCGTTTCCAGTCCAAGTTACACTGCGGTCCTTTTAAGACCCCGCAGTTTGAAGATCATAACAAAGATCATAAAAAGATAATATTAAAATGCGCACGGTACAAGTCACGGTTTTATTGTTATTCGAATATAAAGTAATTGTGAAGTCTACAGCCAATCTTGAGACGGAAATGGATTCAATATAGTTATGGTTTTCTATTTCCGTGCACAAACAACCGTAAAAGGCCACGGAATAGGGGTCCGATAGAACAGCGTCGATATCGAACTTTTTTAATGGAATACATACTGTATAATAATATTTCAAGACAAATGAAAATTAGATAACTTTGAAGGTAATAACAGCCAATAACATGGAAAGAAATATCAACCAATACATGAATGTAATCAGTAAAATTACCATGACAACATTGCAAATGGAAGGTCATCGGTCCAAATTGTACGAGGCCTTCCAACGCTGCGCTTTCCAGTACGCCGTCGCCACTCCAGAACATTTAGGCTACAAACCCCCCGCGCGGACGTTGTATCGAGCAGACGTGTTTTGGTACTCGCGAACGTTTTATTCCGACAAAATTGTTTAAAGTGCAGTAAATCGATCTAAGTGTACACCAATACGTGCAAAACCAAAGTAAGATCATACAGTGAAGAAACGAAATCAGTGCATTAACTATTACTGGAGAAATAAGCAAAAACATTATAACGTTTTTAAAGTGATCGTTAAAAAATTTCTTTGTCTCTGTGCCGAGTTGAATGACCTCTGGACGGGTCAATGACACTTGTCTGTGACCCTATTAGCATTGGTAACACATCGCCTAATTCGCAATCTATGATATAGCTTGAGTGGTCTAGAGGTGTAAGCCGCTTGCCCGCACGCGACGGAACGTAGCGTCTCAAGTTCGAGCCCCGCTAGCCGCGATTCTTTTTGAAACATTTGTCTTAATATTCCACCACATAATAACCATTGCTACCAACACAGACGGTCATAATGGATGAATATGAAAACATTACCCAAAGAAGACAAAACATTCATAATAAACATATGACGAGTAGCGACAGTGAATTCGACATGGATGTGTCGTACCAAAGTCTTCCTAACGTAGTAGGAAATAGGGACGACATTACCGTAATGAAGGAGGAGATAGAAAAATTAAAACTGGAATTGCAAACTGCCCACTCGGAAATTGATAATTTGAACTACGAAAATAACACTCTTAAAAATAAATTATTGGACTGTGATAACAAGGTAAAATTATTAAAATCAATAGGAATACAAGAAAACTCAAATAAAGAAAACTTACCTAGACAGTTCTATTCGCCTCAATACCAGCGGAGAGTACGGACACTATTTATGAAAACTGGTCTAACTAGAACTTCTTCAAGGGAATACACAACACAGGCATTAAACTTGATCAGCCATAGAGCTGATATATTAAAAAAGACGGTAGCTGGCAAAAATAAGTCCCCTTACATCGACAAGCAGCTTTCGTTCGTAGCTTCCACATGTATGGCTGAAAACCTACAGGATAGTGTCTTAAACAAAACTATTCTAAATTTCTCCAAAGAGGACAATTGTGAACATGAAGAAACTAATAATATAGTGCACACACCTATTGATGAATTGACTCCGGACGCACCACGCAGCAGAAGTACCTACTCACACAATTCTAGTCAAAATAAAACAAAAACAATGAAAAAAGTCATGATATTATGTAACGAACAAGGGAATGGATTACGCCAATCACTTAATCAGTTATTGGGATCAGAATATAAGGTATTTTCGTTTATAAAATCTGGTGCTACACTGAAACAACTCATACAATCATCAAAAAATGAAATAGGTAACTTTAATATGAATGACTACGTCATTATTGTTGGGGGCAGCCATGAACGCAACCCATATGACACGGAAATGTACCTACATGCATGGCTGTCATCCGTCAAGAACACAAATATAATTATAAGCGAGGTTCCATCAAATAGGTATCTTAGTGAAACAAAACTTAACTATATGTTGAGGTTTATCTGTGGAAAATATGAAAATGTTGTCTTTATGCATATGGACTACTCTAGATATCGGCCTCGCAGAACACATTTTATAGTTAACTTATCTAGAACTTTATTAAGGGAAATTTTGCAATTGGACTATAAGCACAAATCAAATGAATATCAAAATGTATTAATTAGGCAAAGTAAAAAAACATATGTAGATAAGTCTGTACAAACTGACTTTGTAAGTCACAAAAGTAAAATAGAGACCGAATTCATTGAAGAAAATATAATATGTCATAATAATACATTTAGTAGTAACCGGCCTGAAGATGTTAACACTTTGGGCGGAGCAACGTTACAATACGTAAAATTTGATAAACGCTATTTGACACAACGTTTAATCACGTCAGCAAAACATATGTCTTTCTTTAAAGAACGTGTATTAACGGCTGCGGCTTATACTGATTCCTTGAAGTTACGTCATCGCGCCGTATCAGTTTAAATTTTCGGACTACTAGCGCCACTCCACGTTAGTTTTTTTTGTACATTTTATAAGGCTACTCACACACTTTTATTCTAATTACGCATACATTTGCAACGTCATTTATTTTGTATGAGAAATTAGTGCGCCGCGCAACAAACATTTGAATATCCAGATGTTCCGCTCAAAGCGTTAATACTGTTAGTGGTGATTTTTTTCGTGAATAAATAACCTATGTGTTCTACACCAAAATATAGCGGGCCTACTCAACAAAGCAGACTCCCTCTCTATATGTCTTGATGAACTGTCAGAAAAAGACCTATGTGTTGATGTACTATGTATAACGGAGCATTTTTTGATGTCGGGTTATGAAGACCACCTTGTAGTTCCTAATTATAAGTTGGCTGCATGTTTCAGTAGACAAAATAGTAAAAGAGGCGGATCTTGTATTCTGATCCGGTCTGGACATCTATGGAGGGAGTTACCAGAGGTTTCAGAACTTTCTCTGACTAATGTTGTAGAATGCTGCGCAATTGAACTGACAAGTTACAAAATTGTAATATTATGTATTTACAGAGTACCAAAGGCAGGGAACTTGAATATATTTTTTGATAAATTAGAGCAATTATTAAAATTACTGGTAAGGAGAAGTTGTGACAATATTATTATTGCAGGCGACTTCAATATAGACGTGTTGAAAAAAAATAATATAACTTCCGAACTACGATGTCTCCTAAAAAGTTTTAACATGACATTAGTCATTGAAAAACCAACCAGGATGAAAAGCCAAACCTGCATTGATAACTTTGCCCACAATTTCGAGAAAAAATGCAGGACGGAAGTGATAGAATTTGCCCTATCCGATCACACTGCGCAATTGCTGAAGTGTCCTGTACCTACTAATTGTGTTTTAAAATATTGGTTTAAATCGCAACGGGACTTTAGTCAAGAGAATATGATAAAATTCAGGACTTGCCTTGAGAAACTAACGTTCTCTGAAATTTATGACACTGACGATCCAAATGTTGCATTTAACTCATTTATCGAACAATTTAAATTATTTTATGACCTATGCTTACCCCGTAGACGTATTAGAATACTAACTAGCAAAAAACCAACATGGATATCGCGAGGACTTAAATTATGTAGTCGTAAGAAAAGGCAACTATTATGGACGTCTAGACTTAAGCCTACCAAAATAAATCAAACAAAATACTCGAACTATTCAAAGGTATTCAAAAAAATAATTAAACTGACTAAACGTTCTCAAAATGATTTCAATATAAAAAATTCTGACAACAAAAGCAAAATGACATGGAAAATAATAAAAAACCCTAAATTTAATCTACCTAATGACTCAATAAATACAATTCATACTGATAATGAAATAATTAATAAACCTCAATTAATTGCTGACAAATTTAATGACTATTTCGTAGAAAAAAATATGCCTGTACCAGGATCAGGTAAAAGATCGTGTTCTTATATATTAAATAAACAAAAATCAATGTTTATGGCTCCATGTCAACCGGTTCAAATATTTAACATTATAAAAGGTCTTAAAAACACTAATAGCGTTGGGTATGACGAAATTTCAACTAAAATTATAAAAAATGTTGCCGATCTAATTTCTGTACACTTGAGTCATATTCTTAATGTGTGTATAAGCCAGGGTGTCTTTCCTGACCGTTTAAAGATATCTATAGTGAAACCAATATTTAAAAAAGGTAATAAGCAGCAAATGCAAAACTATAGACCTATTGCGCTTTTATCAATTTTTTCCAAAATTTTTGAGAAATATATCTATAATGAGCTCTACGCATATTTAGAGAAACAAAAGATTCTCTGTACTGAACAAAAAGGCTTCCGAAAGAATATGACAATTTATATGGCTATCTATGACTTTTTAAATAAAATCATGACTAATATGGATAAAAGAACACCTGTTTGTGCTGTGTACTGTGACATGACGCAAGCTTTTGACTGTGTTGATCACAATATCCTAAGAAAAAAACTTGACTCATATGGTATACGAGGTAACATTCTGGACTTAATATGCAATTATCTTTCAAAAAGAAAACAATTCACTGCTATAACAGAGTTAAATTTAAATACTAAAGAAGAAATGACTTACCTGTCCAAAGAGCGCACAGTGTATTTTGGAGTACCACAGGGCAGTGTACTTGGTCCCTTATTGTTCTTAATATATATTAATGATCTACCCAAAGCCTTAGACATCCCAATAACACTCTTTGCTGATGACAGTACAGCAACAATACCTTGCAATAAACCTGAACTCTATGAATTTGATGTCAACAACGCGGTAAATTCAATAATCTCTTGGCTTAATGACAATAATTTAAGAATTAATCTTGAAAAAACCCAAATAATGCACTTTAGCCAAAGAAAACCCAGCTCTAAAATGGAAGTTAAATACCAAAGTAACAAAATTCATAACATAGATACTGCAAAATTTTTAGGCCTGATTATTGACAGGCAACTGAACTGGAAGGATCACATTGAAGCGCTGTGTAAGAAAATTAGTAGTTCTTCCTACGCTTTGTATAAACTTGCTCCGACAGTAAACGTAGATGCACTACTCTCCGCATATCATGGACTTGTGGCATCTATATTAAGATACGGCATTATTTTCTGGGGTAATTCTGCAGACAGAGAAGCCGCTTTTAAAGCCCAAAAGCGATCCATCAGAGCCATGTTTGGACTACAAGTAACAGATAGTTGTAAACCATATTTCAAAATGCACAAAATTCTGACACTACCGGCCCTGTATATTTATGAAACTGCCTTATTTGTCAAGTTAAATCCACACTTGTTTCCTCACCTATCCGATACTGTTAAACGTAACAGAAGGTATGACATGTTACGCGGACGGAAAGCCAAAACAGCCTTAATGCGCAAAAGCATTTTCTCCGTAGCCCCACAAGTGTATAACAAGATTCCCAAGTCAATTCAAGAGTTAAATTTAAATGGATTTAAAAAGAAACTTAAAGAGATACTATGTTGTAAATGTTATTACAATTTAAACGATTATTTAAATGATAATTTGACATCCTAATTTTGTAATTATAATTTGACATCCTAATCCAATTGTAATATTGACACTGTATATTGTACAATACTTGACATCTGTTCTTACTTTTTACCCGACTACAGTCGGTTATTGATATGCTTAACACTAAACCATAGTTTGACATCTTTGGTAAACTGATTATGTTTTATGATATTATTTTTAACTGCCACATCTGAAAACCTGTAAGTTTAATATGTAATTTATGTAATAATACCTAATTTTAATTTGTAATTTATTATTTTATATCATGTATCAAACATTTGCACGCCACAACTGGCAGAATGTGATGATACCACTGACTTATCCTAAGACCATAATTATGTACCACATTCTGACAAATAAATGATTATTATTATTATTATTATTATTATTAAAAAACCTACCACCCCACAAAATATATGTGTAAAAGAAATACTAAAACATTCATCAATGTCAATAATACTTACAATTAGTAACAAAACTAAGTCTGAGCAGAAACTACATTAATCCTATCTGTTGTTTTTGTCAATGTTTTTTCGAGCTAAATAAGATATTATGGAAATGTTCTGGCAGTGTGGTTAAGACAGATTCCCGATAGTTATTCCGTCCCGTATTCCTAAAAGGTCTTTGTAGTAATGGAATGATAAGCTGTAATCGGATTATCTACTGGCTAAAACTGTAGGAGACATATCTCTGTTAAAATCAATCTTCAGAATGTTTGGGGCTTAAATCTGGATTTTGCTTAGTGCAAAGTTTGAGTGTCTTATCAATGAGTAACTTATGAATCTGTCGTAGTCTTAAGTTTTATTACTTCGTTTGCTAAAGTGAATAAATTTCTTGGAAGCTCAATTTAGAAACTAGAAAGTACCTACTTAAGTGAATATTTTCGTATGAATAGAAAATATTAAGTGTGGAGGCTAGTAGGTATTATAAATCATTGGAACCTATATACAACCTGTATCTATCAATGTAGAGTGCTACAAAGATATTTTGGTGCCAGAACAACATTCACAGGGGGTGTTGTTGGTAAACATTTTTGAAATTGTCACAGAAATTGTTTTGACAAAACAAGATGGCGGTGTTAGTTCTGATTTTGGCCACGCGCCAAAATAACCTTTCAGCACTGTATAGCTATTATTAACTAAGCACATTGAAAGAACTATTATACTAACCTCGGTCAATGAATAGCCACCAATTCACCCACATATAACATTTTTCTAAGATATGTCTATCATACGGTGAAGGAAAACATCGTGAGGAAACCGGCATGTCTTAAGACCAAAAATTCGGACACATCTACCAACCCACACTGGTCCCGCGTGGTGGATTACGGCCCATTACCTCTGGGCCTGTGTCCCAGCGGTGGGAACGTTACAGGCCAATTATGCTATGTCTATAAATATTTGTTTATTATAAACTCACACTACCCTTTTTTAACAGCCAAATTTTTACGTAGGTAACCGTACTTTACATCATGCAAGAACACATAAAGAGGTTATTCTGCTATAATACCGATACCGCTCTTCCTTTTAATACGTTGCCAGATTCTAGATTCGATGCGTTTTTCCGGAATTGAAATTCGATCGGAATCGGTACCGAAAATCGAGTGTTAATTGTTTCTCTTTTGAGAGTATTTTATTGGAGAACGTTCCGATCCGAGTACGATAGTACCATTGTAAGAATTGTACTTGGATTCATTATAAATTGTATGTAGTCTTTGTACTTTTGCTTTTCTTTTCAGTAAATTTATTGGAGTGCATTTAAAAGTGGCGTGGGAATGAGTTCGTCCGGCTGATTCGTTAATGATATCGTTGATTGACTGAACTTCACACCATGTGAGCTACCTATAGTCTTATCAATTGTAGGGTTACTTGGAAAAAGATGATGAAGTTCCTGCGAGTATCAGAGCTTAATAACAGGTTAATTCTTTCAGAAAAGAGAGAATTACCTGCAGACTACCGTACCATTTTCTATTAAAAAAAAAACATTAGAAAGTTTCACTGTCATAATCTTGGCTCAAAAGTTTGACAATCATTACAATTTCCTGTACCTTTCTATTTTCAATTATAACTAAGTACAAGACAAACAGCTCACTCTAATCGACACGTCCACACCACTACAGATAAGGGTTCACCCCCACATTACGTGTCTAAACAAACATTCGATCACTGCGAAGACAATAAAAATTGCAGCTTACCAACAGACCCACAGGCCTATGTTACGTGAAAGTTTTATGGCCCACCCTCATTGGCCAAGGAATGGCTTTATTGCGCTTTTGATACGGATCTTAAGGCGTATTCTGATCAGCGAAATTTTGGACTTGGGAGTTTTAGGTTAGTAACAGACGAACGTTAGTGATAGTGAGTTGGTTCTGCTTTGTTAAAATCGAAACGTGCTAACGTGCAGCGTAGCAGTGCGTTCCTACCACTCAACATAAAGTCGAAATTCTATTCTTAACTAGATAGAGCATACTGCTAAGTCATATTCACATATGGGTTTATAATCTAAACTTGAGAAAACATTTGATTTTTTGGGTGTTTATTTGTTACGCTTACACGCTAGAACGGCTAATCGGATTTGGATAAAAATGGGCACATGAGTAGACCATGACCTGGATTAGGACCAACAATACTTTTATACCAATATTTACACGGTATCGAGACTTATCAGATCTGGCAGTTTGAGTCATTTATGCGGCCTACCCAAATGTCCTTTCATTGGTATTGTTCGTCGAATCGTAAGACTCCTCAAGTTCTGAGTTGAGCTGCACGATTTTTGACAAATGCGTGCACTGACTGTACAGGTCCGCTCAATCTGTGTGGTTCTGTACTCAAAAGACCATTTCAGACACCAATCTACATGGTCTTCACATGATCTGACCAAGATTATGTCTGGACTTTAAAAGAGACTGAGACCTCTGAGTTTGTTTCAGCCTTTCTTCTCAGAGTAGTCAGATAGGAAACGCCGACCTCATCTAGTTTAAGAAATATGATTGACATGTAAAAGTGTTTGTACAAACCTACTTACAGAAAATAAATCATTTGTCATTTATTTATCATTTATACAGGTGAAACTGCGGGGTGCAGCTAGTAAAAAATAAGGTAGTAAAAAACTCAAGCTCCTTCCCATCTCTTTTATCCTAAATATTATTCTTTCTCCTAATCTTTATATGAGAACTGATGAAAGAGGTCATTATATAAACACAGACTGAATTTTAAAAGTGTTTATTTTGCACAGAATACGATCTCCAATAAATAACCACTACTGTCCTGTAATTGTGTTCGATAAGAAAACCACCTTGGAACGTTGGCGCATTTGCCAAACAGTGACCAATGCAAACAACCGTTATTCGAGCTTGTTATATTATTCATGCCAGCAAGATTATTATATATTTACCCGAAATCTCTGTATTTGCTTCTCTATTAGCTTTGCGAATAACCAGTGCCCCAGTTCGGGCACTTTGGTTCAACAAATTTTTTATTAACATTTGAATTTATAATTCAACTAGCTTCTGGCCGCGGCTTCGCCCGCGTAAAAAGTAACTTTCAACTACTATCCCAAGGGAACACATTACCGGGATAAATAGTATCCTATGTGTTAATCCAGGAAATGGTCTATCTATGTGCCAATTTTTCATCCAAATCATTTCAACGGCTTACACGTGATTGAGTAACAAACATCCAAACATCTTCACACACTTTCACATTTATAATATTAGTAGGATTCATTTAAACACCGGTCAACACTTTGAGGTGGTTTAAATTTGCTGCTAGTAGGAATGGATTGGTGTGATGCCTGCTTTCATTTAAATCAGTAATAACAAAAGCGTATACCTACAAAAATGAAATTATCCGGAAAAGAACTGGAGTTATATGGAGTGACATAGAAATCAAACTGAAGTGGCAGTGGGCTGGCCATAATTGTCGAAGGACCGATGGCCGGTGGAGCAGGAGTGGAGATCGCATATCGGCAAGCGTAGCGTGGAGAGCGATTCTGTAACCACCACACCGTGAAAACTTAGTTGAAGTGAGCGTAGAGTGAGCTGTCAGTGTCATCTCACCGAATTTACTGCTTGATTTCGAATGTCATATGCCCGATGGCTAATTCCCCGAAGTCATCAGATCGAACGTCCGAATTGCCACAATTCCATTGCATCGATGTACCACAATTTCGAATAGCCATTCAATCGAGCGTCCGTTTCGCCGAAAAGCCATTGCAACGATAGTCCTATCCCTCATATGTCTATTGGCTCAACGTGCCAGTAAGTCGAAAGCTATTCTACATAAAATATTCAAGAAGAGTATAAAAAGGAATGTAAAATGGGATAAAAAATAAACCAGCAGGGTTTAATCAACATATACGTATGTACTGCCACGTCGAGCCAATAGACATTCGATGGATAGGACTATCTTTGGCAATGACTTTTCGGCAAAACGGACGCTAGATCTAATGGCTAATAGAAATTGTGGTACATTGATGCTATGGAATTTCAGAAATTAAGACGTTCGATCTGATGACTTCAGGGAATTAGCCATCGGGCAAATGACATTCGAAATCAAGCAGTAAATTCCATCTCATCTGATAGTAGGGATTGACCAAACATATAGTACATCTACAATCATAATCGAGATTTTAATAATATGTTTATGTTAATTCTATTGATCATCACTACATAGTATAAAACAAAGTCGCTTCCTGCTGTCTGTCCCTATGTATGCTTAGATCTTTAAAACTTCGCAACGGATTTTGATGCGGTTTTTTTTAATAGATAGAGTGATTCAAGAGGAAGGTTTATATGTATAATACATGCATAATATAGTAGAAAAACACTGATAATTTTAGAGGTTTCTAATATGATGTCGTAAATAAACACATTTTTTTGCGCTTACATTGCAAACGCTGGCTGAACCCTACGAGCAGAAATAATGGCTCTAAAATTATCAGTGTTTCTCTATTGCACCCGTGCGAAGCCGGGGCGGGTCGCTAGTTTTATATATGTAATTTCAAAGCTAGTATTTTAATTGTCAAAAAATAACTATTTTGTGGGGTTCCCCTGATCCCCTTCTCTCATCCCAATTGATTTGGAGTCGGCGAAACATGTATTTTTCTTCCATACCCATTTTCCAACCATTCACACAGTCCATCTACAGTTTCTTTGCTCTTCCCCTACTGTTATGCCGTGCCAAATACGTCATTCTAAAAATATTATAATTTCTAAACTGAAACTGGGTGACGTTAACAAGGATTAAGTTAGTAATTTGTTTGAAACTCTCACTTTCACCGTGTTCTAGTTAACAATGGTACGTTTAAATGTGGTTTAGAACACTGCGAGTGAATAATTAACTTTATTCCGCACTGAGTGGCGTCGGTTGCATGTTTTCGGAGTCGTGATTTCAGGCATTCTAATCTGTTTATAAAGAGGAAAACGCGCAGTATTTTAAGAATTACAAGGCTGATAAGCATAATCAGCCTATAAAGTTCCCACTACTGTGACACAGGCCACCTCTCCTTGAGAGGGAGTGTACAGACGCCAGCACATCAAGCTACCCGAAACTGTCAGATTATCCCAATCCACTTTGAACTTTATGCTTTGGCGATAAAGTTGAAAATCTATTAAAGAAATCTGACAGATTGTAGTAGCTTGATGTGCTGGCGTCTGTACTTTAATACAAGGTGTCCATGGAAGTATGAATCAAATCAAATAGGGGAGTGGGCAAGGTCTTTTCCAAACTTTTTAACCCTGAGAATGTCGGTGAATTTTTTTACGGTTCAAAAATTATTATCAATTTTTGTTTTTTTTTACAATAATTTCGCATAGTGCTCAATTAAAAAAATGGGTTATATAAGCCGTTAGTCCCGGCTGTCATTCGTAGATCTTTGACAGTCGTTACGGGTAGTTAGAAGCCCAAAAGTCTGACAACCAGTCTTACCTAGGGGTGTCGTATTACCCAGTAACTGGGTTGTGGAGGTCAGATAGGCAGTCGCTCCATGTAAAATACTGGTATTCAGCTGCATCCGGTTAGACTGGAAGCCGACCCCAACATAGTTGGGAAAAGGCTAGGCAGATGTCGATGATGATGTGTTTTGTGTGTCGGGTGATGAAATGCTCAAAACACATAGAAGGTACTGTACTAAGAACGCTGGTATTCAAACAAACAAACCAAAAATAATTTGATATTGATGTCCCGGTAAAAATAAATTTTATCATGCAAATACGATTTAAAATGAAATAAAATTAACCTTTGAAATCCATCCGGAACATAAACAACATTATCAAATGAAACGTACGCCTAATTGTTAGGCACTTTAATGTTTTCATAGGACAGTGAACCTGGCCAAGGTAATGAAAAAATAACACTGAGGTATCGATTTTACGTCCTACGAGTACGAGTACTAGAAGTAGAAGCTGACCATACACCCGCTACGCTATAGATACGATGTGTGTGTTTAAACTAAAACTTATACCACTCTCTTTTTCCGTCGGGAGTTTATAAAACAGCAGGTGAATTGTAAAGGCGTGTACAGACGCGTGTAATTTGTAATGTATTGTATCGATTAATGTAGGTAATGCGATTAGTGTGGACGGCATACAAACTCAACGCGAATCCTGTATGTGTTCAACTGCGACAGCCTTTGTGTTCGCGCTAAAAACTAGGTGATGGATCAGCGCGAGCGACACATGTAATGCTCGTAGTCCCGTCCACACGCAGAATTCGCGTTACATTACACGATAAATTACATTACACATTACACGCGTCTGTACACGCCTTTAGGTGCACATTGGTGCCGATTCAGTTGTTCACAAACTAAACTAAATTTAAGTTCAGTACATATTTTTCTTTCTATTTCATTAGGAAAAGGACAGAAGATAAATATTGGTTTAGTCCTGTCAAATTAAGATACTGCTTAGACAAGTTTAGACGTGATTTAAAAAATGGCCATTAAAAATAAATCAGTTTACGTCAGCCGCTGACTAATTTGATAGGACTAAACTAATATTTATCTTCTGTCCTTTTCTTAATGAAATAGAAAGAAAAAGATGCAATGAATTTGGCTTGCGACATAGCTTCACAACTACATCCTTCTGCCGTTCCGCCAAGGTAGTCTCACATAACTAGGTTGGAGTACATAATTTATCAATGAAAACTACTCAATAGTTCTGAAGGCTTATACAAGTGGCAATCTGTTTAAAAGCATTTCGTATTGTAACAATGACTTTTAACAGGATTGACCAGTTTTTCGGTAGCTAAAGTCTGTAAAATACATGTGTGACTTTTCCAACATCGTTATCGAACACTGATAGATAGGGATAGGTGCTGTCTAGGTCCTCAGGTTCATAGATGGACATTTTTATTTTTACTTCTCTCGAATGGCCTATCTTAGCACGAGCTATTCGAGAAAAGTCAAAGGATTAGTAGCCCGGCTGTCAAGGGTGTGCCGGGTAAATAATCGTCATATTTTCTGGAGGCTCTTTTTTGCATGGTCGTAGGCTCACTTCCTAGTCACTTCACTTAACTCGACCACATTCATAGTAAACACTATCTGAGTAAGACTATATCATCACGCCTATATTCTCCCAAGAACATCTTTCTTCTTCTCTACAAAGTTCTGTTGTAAAAGTCCCTCGAGTAAAATTCCTTGATATTTTCACTGTAGTTCAAGAACTGGATCCTATCTTTTGAGTAATAAAGTTCTGCTGATAATAAATATCACAATGCCTCGGGCATTGTGATATTTATTAATGGCAACACAGACAGACAAAACCTTTTCGATGGATGTCGTTACAAAATTTAATCATATCAATTAACAACGGGAAAGCGAATCAGATCTCACAGCGGAAAGTAAAATAAATTGGTTTTTTTTTAAAGTTCATGTTTCATAGGAATGAGCGATATTTTTTTTTTTTTTGTTTTTTTCGTATTGTACCTCCAACACGTTATGTCACGGGTTTATGAATACAGTCTGAAAAGTAACGAATTCTTGGAAGTTTGTCTCGTGTTTCTCATATATTTTGCAGGAAAGGAATTAAAGATTAGATTTCAATCCTGCGTTTCCCTTAGTGATTAATTATAGAAGCTATACCTACCTTCCTGTTCTTGTCATTTTAAAGATATAAATATTATTATAATTCAATTTAATCCAAGTAATAAAGTAAAATAAAGGACAGTGAAACCATAAACTTCTTATAAACTGGTTTACTCGTGTCTAAATAATTCGTTCAGGTTTTAGCAACGCTTGCTGAGGTCTTTTCATGGTTAGGTGACCAGCCATTACAGACCGAGATTCTTTCGTAGCTCGGAAAGCACGTTAAGCTGCTAGTCCTGGCTTGCATTCATAGACCTTTGACAGTCGTTACGGGTTGACAGAATCTTTGGGGTTCTGTCGACCCGTAGTCAGACAACCAGTCTCACCAATGGGTACCGTGTAAAGTCGTTCCATGTAAAATAATGTTATTCAGCTGCAGCCGGTTAGAGGGGAGAGGCCCGTGGCTAAATAATAACAGCCACACAGTACGATTGATCAGGTTAAGCTACGCTTGCCGCGGTTGGCCTGTGGATGGGTGACCATCTTTACATACCGAGACCCCTCCGTGCCTTGGAAAGCACGTTAAGCCGTTGGTCCCGGCTGTCATTCGTAGATCTTTGACAGTCGTTACGGGTAGTCAGAAGCCCGAAAGTGTGACAACCAGTCTTACCTAGCGGTATCGTATTACCCGGTAACTGGGTTATGGAGATCAGATAGGCAGTCGCTCCATGTAAAATACTGGTATTCAGCTGCATCCGGTTAGACTAGAAGCCGACCCTAACATAATTGGGAAAAGGCAAGGTAGACGATGAGGTAGGTACTAGCGCAGATTTTTTAATCACGTTATTTATATATGTAGGTATATTGTTTGGAAACATAAGTAAAATAACAAAAAATATTGCATTACGTTATCGCTTACGTACGTTGTACTTGCTTTTCTTAAGCCCAATTACTGAATAAATAATTTATTTCAATCCTGAATAAATAAAAACCGGACACCCCTGGCCAAATATACTAAAATACAAAAACAATGTAGGTATAGGATCTAAAATATTTCTGTAAACATGTGTAATAGCTATAAAAACATTCCCTTTACCTATATTATAGAAAAGGGCCGAATCCGACAAAACGGGGAAACCAGCACGTGATTTGAATAGAGACTACCAGATACCATTGTATTGGCCAATTACGTTAATTGAATTAATTGAAATAACGAATAAAATCATTGTAAAATAACAATCAAATGGCCATAAACATTATTTTATTGCTTTGAAGAGGAATATTCTTCTCTCGTTTCGAGGGTCTCGTGTCTACTCCCTACTCCCTACTTTTGACGGCACGGTTGGCGCAGTGGTTAAGCGATTGACTGCTGCGCTGCGTGTCGCGGGTTCGATTCCCGCACGGAACAAATATTTGTATGACCTACATGTATTTGTTCCGAGTCTGGGTGTTTTTCTATCTATAATATGTATGTATTTACAAAAAAAAAAAAAAAAAAATTGTATATAAGTAGTTTATCAGCCATCTTGTTACCATAACACAAGCATTAGGTTGCTTAGCTTGGGACAAATGGTGCTGTGTGAAATGTCCAGGGATTTATTATTATTTATTATTATTACTCCCTAAACACGAAATCCTTTGTTTTGGCTGAAGTTACGGGCGTTTCTCATTACGTATCACTAACGGACATAAGATTAGTTTGCTTACCGAAGTAAGATAGAATGACAACACTATTTAACAGTTGTCCTTACTGCCGATATGATTTCGCCCGTCTGAACAATGGAATTTGACACTTGTTTTGACGGTTTAACTACCTATTTTCGGACGGGACGGTATCTTCGCAGACGGACTTTGATAGCAGACCCCAAGACTATAAGTGATCGTTTTTGCAGTGAGTGGTGAATTGGTTATAAGTCTGGATAGCCAGTATGGGGTGCTACAATACTTGTTCGGGTTGGAATGATTCCGCACAGCCGGGTGGCAAAATCAAATATACTGGATGCTTTTTTTACTGGCTCCAAATTTTTACAGGGTGTTCTACTCATGAATATGAACAACTTTCACTATGGGACCAACTCTGCAATTAAGAAAACAAAAACAGCTGTTTAATACAAAAGTTCAATACCTACTTCACCAAAATGTATGAAACAGCTGATTTTTTTTTGTGATCTCAGAGTTGGTCCCGTAGTGAAAGTTGTTCATATTCATGAGTAGAACACCCTGTAAAAAATTGGAGCCTGTAAAAAAAAAGCATCCAGTATATTAAATTTGTTGCCGTCTATGCCGAATCATGCCGATCCGAACAATCGTTCGTAAAGGTTGCCTAGACTGCGCTTTTAGTAGTAGTATCGACAAACATAAAAGGCATACTTGATGCACTACTTTGAAGAATAAAACTAATGATTTGATACCACGAATCCACTTCCCAACCCAACGTAACCATTGTGCTCCATTTCCTGAACCTTTAAGTAGGTGCAACTTAGCGTAAAGACCATTTGTATTGTATCTACTTACTCGGAAACACAGTTATTTAATTTTGCGATTCGATAAATACCTTTATCTACCGGAACTTGCAATACGTAAACCAGTATTTTTACTGTCCGTTTCCTTAATAAAGTTACAATATCATAGTCGACTGTGAGGATTGGGCACCTATACGAGTAATATTGTGAGTTTATTTATAAAAGGTTAACGTTTTATTCGTCCTACTAAAGAACCCACTTGGAGGACACACGTGGCCCTGACTTACTATACGCAAGGTCGTGGTTCGATTCCCACCCAGGACAAATGATTGTGTGATAAGCACGATCATTTGTTCTTTGTCTGGGTGTAATTTATCTATAATATGTATATATTTAGAAATATATATGTATGTTTATCAGTTGTCTAGTACTCATAGCACAAGCTCTGCTTAGTTTGGGACTAGATGGCGTTGTGTGAAAGTTGTGGAATATTATTATTATTAACTTATCTTTTATTATCCTGCTTTGTTCCACTGCTGGGCAAAAGTCTCCCCCATAGCTTTCTACTCTTCCCCGTACGTTGCCTTCTGTGGCCAATCTCCCATAAACGCATCTAAATGTTCATACACGAGCGGCAACTGCAGAATCACTTTTCATGCAGTCCGATGCAGTTGGTGGCAGTTATTTAAGTTAAATCTGTCTTGATGCCACTTCGCATGAAAACATAAGAACAGCCGGTCAATTTTGATAAAATCTCACCGTGGTAACTATGGTGAATTGAGCTTAGAGTGAGCTGTGAGTCATGCTGATGCTAGGGATTGACACTATTGACGACTCACTCCACGCTCTCTTCACCCAAGTTTTCACGGTGAGATGGTTACAGAAACGCACGGCTGTATTTGGTGTCGCAATTGCCTAATAAGAAAAAATAATGTACATATTTGTTGACGCTGTATAAGTGTACATCAGATCACAGGGTATGTGTAGGCATGTGCTCCTTCAATTTTCGATTACTTTTCATGATAACTAAGGCTGAGATCTATAAGCGTTACTAAACATCTTCCGCTTTGATTTAGACATAATATTATTATTATATCTTACTCTTGAAGCACGACTGTTGTGCGATTGAGGCAGGATTAACGTTTAGCAAAAGTACATTTTTTTTAGATATAGCATCTCGCAGCGTTAACCTAGAAGGTTGTTTATACAGGCTTGCCCGTGGGTGACTCAATAAATTAAGGCCTCCAGCCAGGGCTTAAAAAACTTAAAAACTAAGCGACTTCACGCTAAGGGCTCCTCCTGTGGCTTCGAACCTCGGCTTAAGGCATCACTGAGAGAGGGCAGCAAGAGAAGGACTGGATAGTATTAATTAGCAAAATGACATGCTCTATGTAACTTTTATAAATCTCGGCCGAAGACTTGTTGATGATGACGAAAGTTTTTTTTTTTTTAATCCTCTCCATTTTATTTTTTAAGTTTTAATATAAAAGATATATTTTTCTAGAAAGTTATGCTCGCAACTATAATAAACGAGCCAATCTTTCTCATTTAATAAAATAAGTAATAAGTGAGATAAATAAACTCATTCTATCTCTTACTTAAACTAAAACAATAAATCAGAAGACTGTAAATAACTTTGATGGACTCGAAATGGGCATGAAAGAAGATAAAAGAGCAATGACCTTTTATGTGGAGGTCATATAATTTGAAATGGCTTGAGGTCAATATAAACTGAGTAACAAGATAAATCAGTTAATAATCAATGAGTGTTGAAGAAAAATAGTAGGGAGGAATATCTGCTAATGTGATATAGATCTTGAAATTAGAGGAATTCAGACACTATGCCTTTATAAAATCTGCTATATGCTCCATAAAAGACCAGTATATTAAATTACCAGGTAAACACAGTAGGTACTGTGTTTACCTGGTAATTTTGCAACAAAAGACAAAAATATGAAAATTCCATTTCACATTATCTCCAAGACACCAGAATAAAACCAGAAGTATATAAAATCGAGAGAAAATAAAATCAAACATTTATATCTCAATAAAACACGATACGAATAACTTTCGGCCGGACAGTTTATCGCCTCTTTTCACGTGCTTAAATATTAAAGCACTAATTTTAAAAGAAAACCTCTTTGCACTAAAGGAGACCTTTACTCTACCTTATTATATTCACAACAATACGATAGCATCTGCTTATACCTCATTCATTGACTACTAATCAAAGAAAGTTCGATTCTAAGTTCAAACAAAATCGGACATGATTACGGTCTTTGAAAAAAGTCATAGACGTTTTTCGGTACGTTAAAAGTACCTTTTCAAAGGGCATCTTTATTGGGCATGAGTATTGGTGAAACTTTCCCCAACTGTATTGAATTTATTGTTTCAATTGCTTTTGACAAAATTACTGTCCTCACACTATTAGGTGTAAAATATGGGGGAATTAAATAAGAGTCACGGGAGAGTTATATTTTCCGCATATTAAAGGTTATGATAAAGTAACCTCACCCAGAGGTAAAAGGGTAAATCAAACTATAAATAATAAGGTTCACGACTGTATTTTAGCTAGACTAGAAGGAAAATTGCGGATTTTATTTCTTTGCTGGCAATAATTACACTTGCTTCATCACGTTGCTTGTTGAATCATATTTTTATAAGGGTTTTTCTGTTTGTAGTTTTCTTACATGAAATGAACTAGCACGGAGAATTGTTGTATAACAGCCGGTTGATTCTGTAAAAATCTCACCGTGAAATTATAAGTGAAGTGAGCACTTAATAGTGTTAATCCCTAGCGAATGACAGCTCACTCCACGCTCACTTCACCCAAGCTTTCACGGTGAGATGGTTACAGAATCGCACGGCTGGTATGATGTAGACCACTCATAGTCATAATCAAAGTAGGTTAGAAAGGCACGTTAAGCTGTTAACCCTAAGCCTGATCTCTCTCCAGTCGTGTCGGATTGCCGTCCCATCGAACTATGAGAGTGAGGGAAGAGGGAGTGCACCTGTGTCTGCGCAAACACTTGTGCACTGTGATATCTCTCGCGCCGAAGGCTAGTCTTCAATGAGATCGGACGCCATGATCGAAATACAGTCTGGAGGACTATTATTATTGGGTGATAAAGGTACTGATGTAAAATGTCCGTTCCCTTCTTAACAGGGCTCGGAAACCGGTTGAAATTCTTAACCGGTTACGGTCATTGACCCCAAACCGAAATCGATTTAGGTTAAGGTTTGCACTTTACCGGTTTTTACCGGTTTTTACCGGTTTTTGCGGGAAACCGGTTTTTCATGAATTTTGGTTTTGAAAGTGAAAATTAACCGGTTAAACACCCCCCGCCCCCTAACTAAGCAAGTCGCATCATGAATCTACCCGCACCATTTAAGTTCTCCGGTTGTATTTGACGTCCTCAGATCAAACATTTTTTTTCCTAATGTTTTCTGGGGTACTAAATGTACTAATGTCACTATAACTTGTTGGAAGTGTTAAAAAAGTAGACGAAAAATATTTACGACTTACGGAATTAACCGGTTAATTTGGGTGTCAAAACCGTTTGTGCTTATGTAACCGGTAACCTTTGTCATTTGGGTTACATATGAACAGTTCACTTGTTTAACCGGTTAATGAGGGAACGATATATTTACCGGTATTTCATCGAAATTAACCGTTCTTTTTAAACCGGTTCAGAGCCCTGCTTCTTAATAATCAAAATATCCCACACAAAACAGAATCCGTTTCTCACCCTAACATATCTCACAACAACAAAAACAGTATCCTAAAAATATAGCACATTGAAGGACGACAAAAGGAATCCGCCTTTTATCACTTCAAAGAAACTTGATAAACCTATCTTCCCAGATAAACAGAATTATGTACACACAATGTTTGTTCTACCGTGTAAGGAAAAACGGAACGAATCGGAACAGGCTTCAGAGGATCGGTAAACAATACCTGAAGATGTCGCTATGTTGGTTAAGTATAATGGGAGGGTAAGGTTGCCCAAGTCCTACTTACCATTAAACGAAAGCTGTTGTACATTTAGGGTTATTTAAATTAAGCACATTTTTTATTTTTTAAGCTACAAGTCGTGTGGTCAATAGAGTTTCTCATCGGCAATTTGTCAGGAAATTTAGAGGATGACCTTCCAAAAAAATTATGCAACTTCCATAGTCTTTATCATTCATCATATTCAACCTCTTTCGGGGATGAGTTTCCACAAAACCGGTCAAGTGAAAGTCGGACTCGTGTACCGAGGGTATCGTACAAATTTGTTTGTAAGTAAATAGTTTAACATGGGATGTTTTTTTCTAATGAAACTACAAATTTACAGTTTTCGGATTTTTTCCTTTATTTGTACTACATGACATTGCTCCTTGCCCAATCTCATGATTCTAGGTCAACGGGAAGTCAAAATATGCGGCATGAACGGAACATAAACGGTCGTATCTTTTGATTGTGTTGATTTAGAAGTTTGATTTTTTTTACTGCTTCAAGGGATTGCAGCCTTGCGTATTGATATTAATTTGAACTTGATAACTTTACGCATTCCTAAGAAAAAGAGTCCTAACAAATGTACAGACAGGTGTTATAAAGATTCCATTTTTCCTTTTGAGGTACGGAACCCGAAAAAAGCGATGATACAACTAACTTTAACTATAAACAGAAGTCTAAGTTACAACATTTACTTTGCCAACTTAAAAAAAAATGCGAATTTCCATATTAGTTCTAATTCCTTATTTAAACTCCTTAGGTGGTAAAAGTTCTAAAATCCAATTAGTGCCAATGCTTAGTGCTTTTATGCACGTAGACCGCAGTTTCGGCTGTGCTTTGTCACAGTGAAATTGAATTTTTGATAAGTCGTTGAACCGTATCCGAAGGAAGTTTGGGAATCGCTTTTGTATTTATTTATTTTTTATTTATTTAAATTATGTTATTCAGCTTCTCACGTATCACGTGTGTAAATTTTTCTCGTGTTCTAACGTCCCTTTGACCGATTGCGATTTGAAATTATGTACGTCCGTGTAATTTTGCTATTACAATAATCTTGGTGTGTATGTTTACCATCTTATAATGAAGATCGGAGGTATTTTTTTGCGGCTCGCCTCTGCCCGCGACTTAGTTCGCTTGGAAATTGTAAGACACCACAATATACTAAAATAACAGGCACGTTTTGAAAAATCTTTCCTGTATACTTACGAGTACAATTTAGGTCACATCAGCCAAACTATGAAGAGAGTCAGGACTGGTGACGTAGGTGAAGGCGACGTACAGTTGTCCATGTGAGAATCAGCTACAGCTTTCAGTACAAATTTCCCATTGCTTGCTAAGTTTTTCGTTTTTAATAAATTAATGAATCTGCCTTCCTAATGGAAATACCTAATGGAATTACACTGACACACTGACTGATGCATTCTTACAGATTGTTTCTCACGAACAGCTATCAATAAAACAATATGGTATTATAACAGTAGATTGTAAACACGCGGGATTTTTCATTAACAGTCACCTAAACGAGCGAGGCGCGGCGCGGCAACGCAAACTCCGTCTCGAAGCCAGCGGGCAGATCGCGCAGCGCTCGAGTGGCATAGTGTTATGCTATGAGAAATTAGTGTCTTTGTTCGCGAATGAAATGTCTAAACAGCGACAGTAACATCTTTTTCATACAACATTTTGAAACGTCGGTCATTAAAAAGCAAAAAATAAAATGCACAACACTACGTCAGTGCAGACGCGCGGGCACCGCTAGATTGGTGCGTATCGCTCGTACGCCCGCGCCGCTCCCCGCGCCGCTGCCTTCGAGGCCAGTTCCATATAAGTCTATGCATTGAAACGCGCCGCTCGCGCACCGCCGCTGCCGCGGCCCCGCGCCCGCTGACTTTGTGTCCGTAGCCTTAGGATGCGTTTCCACAGAAGCGGAGCTGGGCGGAGCGGAGCGGAGACGTGTAGGAATCGTCCAATCCTGTGATTGGACGATTCCTACACGCGAACCTCACGAGTGACGCGATCCTCATCGCGTCACTCGTCTCGTCTGTACGAGACGAGTGACGCGATGAGGATTTCAACCATTGTTATTAGTCGATTCCTGCACGTCTCTGCTCCGCTTCGCCCAGCTCCGCTTCTGTGGAAACGCACCCTAAGAGTTGGAGACAGCTCCGATGACATAAGCGTGCGGTACTGAGGCATCGATGGCTAGAGCGGTAACAGCACGGGAGTCGGGAGGGGCCGCTCGGGTCTCAAGTTAACTCATGCGAGCTCTACTCACTTTCAAAGTTATTCCAATCATAAAACAGATCCACGCACCAATGACGAAAAACATTATAGGATAAGACGCACTTCAAAGTTATTTCTTCGACATGAAATGCAATTAGTTTCTATCTGCCACATAAATCATTACAATGATAAAACTGATGTAGCTATACCAACGAGCTATAACCTCAGAATGTTTGATTGAAGTAAACATTTGGGAATAAGAAGAAACTTAATACTTAATAACCAAGTATGAGTGCACTTGTTATAAGTGCTTCGAGACGTTTGTAGTTCAAGTATGTTTAAGTTAAGTACCACTTTAGTATTGTGCCAATAATGTGGTTAC
Organism: Eremobia ochroleuca; assembly: GCA_949629135.1. Classification (NCBI taxonomy): domain Eukaryota; kingdom Metazoa; phylum Arthropoda; class Insecta; order Lepidoptera; family Noctuidae; genus Eremobia; species Eremobia ochroleuca. Next base: position 14,734,625 of record OX451395.1, on the reverse strand, counting down.
ACTTTAATATTTGCTGAGTGATATTAAATCTGAGATTTTATAGTTTTAGTTAGGTAGTTAAGTAAAGTAAATAGGTAAGACTGCTTGGCAGTTTAAAAGTGTTGATTAATCGTCCAATTAAAATAAATGCACTGACATTCTTCTGACTTCTATAGTAAAAAGACAAATAATGTTTCATAATTAAAACTAAATACGTTGAATATTAAAAAAAAAAACCTATTTCGCATTGCTAACATTACATTAATAATAATACTAATAAATATTTTATTTCAGATCAAATTACAAGATCCATAATTATGTTGTTAGTAAAAGTCTTAACCTAATGTTAGTAAAACCAGACTCTATACAAGGTGTAACTTAAATAACGCACAACCGCTTAAGGGGTCATTGTACTCACCATTATGAACAACTTTTACTGTGGAAACAAACCTGAAATCGCCAAAAAAAAATCAGCTATTCTGAGTTATGCGAACATAAATGTAGGGAACAGCTGATTTTTTTTTGCGCGATTTCAGGTTTGGTCCCATAGTAAAAGTTGTTCATAATGATGAGTACAATGACCCCTTAAGAGGTTGTGCGTTATTTAAGTTACATCTTGTATACAACGTTGAAACGCCCGTAACCTATAGTCGTCGGAAACAATGGCAGTCACCGTAGCCGAAATTGGCATAGGATATAAAACATCACTTTTAGTATATGCGAACCCCGAAACACGTATCTAGTATTTTTATGTAAAGAATCTATGTACAAAATTTCAAAACTGTATCATGAAAAATCACAAAGTTATAAGCTCGTTATGTTGTCTGGTTGTCCGTACAAAAATATGCTCAACACACGGCGCACTAGCGCCGCCCACGTCTCCAGGGTCATTGATATAATTTGATACAATTGATATAATTCGGCAGTAGATACTTAACCGTACGGCGATTTTATCGTATTATAATTAATTGGTGATAACATTTTCCATCACACTTGCAGGCTTTGGACTATCGTAATGGTCAAGTGTAGGTAGATATTATTTTGTACTTTATTCGTAAATGCAGCCGTAAGTGATAAAATGTAGTTAATGCGATTTGTTACACCTTATGCCAATCACTTACAAAGTGGATGAAAAGTGTTAAACATCGCATTATTTAACCACAGCAGGCTGTAGGTACAAACAATAGGTAGATACCTTCTACAATTAACCACCTTGGCGTGTTTAAAAATGATAATCTTCACTATTTACAATAATTGATTTATTCACTATTTACAATGTCATACTAATCACTCGCTATTCAAACATATCATAACAATTGTTCGAAATGTCCCCCCACTTTGTCTTGTGCACAAACGGGCGTACTTACGCAAATTTCTATTTAATTTAATTAAAACGTAATGATTGTTTTTTTAACATTGTTAAATGCGCTTTCAATTTGGTTTCGCGCGTTACGTAACTGAACGGGAGCGTGATACGTGCATGTCAACCTGTAGCGTCCGGGCGACTAAGGGGGCTGTTTCACCCCCGCCCTGCTGTGCACCCGCGCCTAGTGCCGTTATGACCGACCGTGACCTGTGTTGTGCGCATATGATTGCGGATGTGTACTTAGTGACGCTTAGTGTCCAACTTGTAACCTTTTTTAAATATTTTTGTGACAAAATATAACATGGTGTAAAAAATATTGGAATCGATTCAGTTACTTATTCACTATATTATTCAGGATTCGCATTCAACAGAATCTGCAAATTAGAGCTCTCAAATCAGCTCTCCATGAGTTTTGGGCTAAACGTGCACCAGGTGAACGATTATTGCTAAATAAATAGATAAATAATTTAAAAAAAAACCGCTTTATTACTATTGCAGAAGAAAAATTATTATTTTAGAAGAGAAGACGAACCATCTTTAACCCGTGAGAAGGCGCGCTATGAGCAATTTGCTCACACAAAAATCTAATTCAAAAATTTTTTGTCTTTCCCATGCCACACCAATTCAAGCACTTAAGTACCTTCCTAAATATTCACCCCCTCTCCCTTGACGCAATTCTCGATCCGCTCAGTGGCGTTGCGACCGCGCAGCAAGGCGTTTGTGGAGGCCATGTACCAACGTGCGGCAATTTGCTCATCACGCGCCCAGCAATTACTTTGCACCGAACATGTAAAATACATGTCTTCAGTGTATTTCGAGAGGCACATTAGTGTAGATTTAATGGATGAATAACACTTTTTAGTTTTTGTTATGGAACAGTTTTTATTGTGATTTTTATGAAACGTGCCAAAAAAATTAATTAATACTAGGTTGTTTTGTTATTTGCGTTAGAAGTTGCTATTATGTTCAATAGTTTTGATTAAAATACTTGTTTTCTTACTTACTAAACCTTGTGTTATTTATTTAAATACATTATAAGCCAATAAATATAGAAACACTAAAAATATAAACATTTTATGATAGTGTGAGCAATTTGCTCGCACGCGCCTACTCGTGTAAGAAAATTAGGCGCGCCTTCTCACGGGTTAACAATGAATTGTTTTTTTATACCTACCAACACATAGTATTCAATTTCAACGAGGAAATCATGCATCTACGCGCATTTTTGTAATACTCCTCTTAAGGAACTTCGTTCCAAAAGTATGTTATTTATTTTGAACCAAACGTACAAACCTACAAATTTTATAAGCCTGCCAAACTGCTTGACTATTTGTTGGCAGGATTAGCGCTCCTCTTAAGACATTTGGTACACAACCTAATTAAATATATAAGTTGGTAGATACACATACTTTAAAGGGACGGTAAGAATATTATCATCGCCGGCGACGGCCTTCACTGCGTATGCTGTTCCAGAAATATGTACCTACAATATAAATGTGCACTAACTAGCAATATGTGTAAATTAAACTATGATTATCATAAAGTTACACCCAATCAAGTTCATAATAAGTATTTAATTTTACCTCAAGGTGAAATGAGAGATATCAAAAAAAAAATCGTAGAAACCTAACTAGACTAATGCTCTCGGCCAAACAATGGGCGTTTTTATCATTTCTCACGTGACGATATTATCGAAGCCGTCCACGGCATCATGATAACTCAGGGAAGTAAAATGTATGGAAATATACAACGTGTAACGTTAAATGCGCAAAACCTGAAAATAGTTTGATGAGGATAACGAGCAGAATTAATTGAACCACTTTTTAATGTAGGTCACTTTTTTCAAAAAATCTTCATTAAAAACGTTGCTGTGTCTATTTATTAATAGGTGAAGCAAGCCAATGCTAGCGCGGCGCAGCGGCTCGGTAACGACTCGGTAAAGCGTCGTCGCAGACGCAAGAAACGATCAGAATGGCCAGTAAAACTAAAACAGAACATAAAACCTTTACAATTTTTTTAATGACTTATTTTCTCTCTGAAATAGGTCAATTGAATTAAAAATCAGTTGGGGTATCTGAGGTTTTGCGTATTTAACGTTACACGTTGTATAACACATTTTTCCATGCGTGTATTAGGCGTGGATATCCATGATAATATCATGTCATTAGAAATGATAAAAGCACACATTCGTAAGTAGAACTCTGTTTCTATAAAAACAGAAGTTAGACTATTTTTGCAAGAAACTAATTCACCGACGACGCTCGGTTATAAATCCCGTCGGCGTTGTGTTGTTGACACAAACAAATGCATAACGTTGAGCGTCGCGACAAGAATGCGACGCTTCTCATTTTCCTGAACAAACAGACGACTTCTCGAAAGATATGAGGAAATAATTACCGAATAGTTTCTTGATTACTTTTCTCTGGGAATTCATATTGTAATATTTTTTTGGACTGGATATGTGGGCGTGGGAAGGAATTTTTAATAAGAATGAACAAGCAAAGTTTTGCTTTTAAATATTGAATCGATTTTGAATTACCATACAAAAAACTAAAACTATAGGTTTATAGTTACATTTAATAATGAATTTTAATAACCCTAATAACAACACAACTCGATAAATCAAAGTAGAACAATTCAAATTAATACCAAATAGCTCGATCAAATATTTATACAAGTAATCGCGTGCTGCCATATAATTTGAAGGTACGACTTTCATAATTATACATTGTTCGAATGTTATAAGGCTATTAAAATAAAACAAAGCACGAATTACGTGCAATAAAGCATTAAACGCCATCATGACTTGTACTAGCACTTTACAGCCGAATAATGCAGGGCATTGTTCCTTAAATTTCAACTTTGCTTATGCAAATTACGTAGCTCCATTGAGGCTTAACAATAGAAACTTGCGAGTCCATATTCTGTACGGATATCCGAACGTGAACAATTTAAATAGGCTGAATGGCGGCGTTTCATAGCTGTCAGCTTTTGGCGCGAAATGAAGAGGTTGACAGCTGTCATTTCGGTAGCATAATGGTTTCATCCCTGTTATTGGTCACACTATAGTGTCCAACTTTATTGGAAATTTTATGAAAGGGATTTATGATGCACATACTTCACATACCTATAGTTATCATGAAGCTCAACAAAGCGTTAAAGATTTTTTACACTATGTAGGATTACCTAGAAATACACAGGGAAAACACTCTTAAGAGCAAACTCAGGTACTTTTTCATCTCTAACAGCTGCAAACAATATCTAGGAAGCAAAGCGACGATGCTCTAACGCGAAAATAAATGTAATTCTGGAGCACAAACTTCCCTTTTCTATTCATGAAGCAATTTAAAATATCTCGGCCATTATAACTGACTGTTTATGAATATCACGAAATATTTAAACGGCTCACTCACGAATGTACACAAAAATTCGCGTTTCTGTTGAAATTCCAGCAGAAATACTGGTAATGTTGTAACGGGCAATGGTTTTACAAAAAAAAGTTGTTTTTCGCGGTTAGGTCATGAAATGTAAAATACGGATACGGTTTAAATGAGTTTTTTGTTTTGAAATATGTGTAAAGAATTTATAATATTCATAAAAAATGTGAACACCAACGATATCAAGAATGTTACATAAATTACGCCAGTAATGGGGAAACAACCAAAAAAATATCATAAAAACATTGTTTGATTGTAAACTAAAATGTAGTTTTTATCATAATAAATTATTTACACAAAACGATAAGTTGGCGTGTGTGGAATTAGGAACTGTCAGGCACACTTTTTACCACAGCGTAGCGTAGATAAGAGGGTAGTTTTTACTTTGTGCCAGTGTACCAACGAGTAATTTAGTTATTTTCCGGAAAAAACAAAATGCTATACACTTGCGTGCAAAAAGATGTGTTATCTTAATGAAATTGAACAGCCATTTTCTCTTTAGTACCTATTGATTGAAATTATATGGTATTTTGCATATCTTCATAACACAGATAATTGCAAGAGTTGAATCGACAGTCTTCAAAAAATTCGTTTTTGAATTTAGTTAAGTGAATACATTTTTTCGCACGTACGAGTAAGTGTAACTATATTCCTGGCTTGTAAAAACACTCGTTGGTATTCTCTTTTGCAGACGGTTTTTGTTTGAAGGCAGTGTAATTAACTTTAATTTGGGTTATGTACATGCGCTAGGCAGCTTAGAATTACTACAGGCAAAATGTTAGTTTCCATGTTGAACACAGTCGCAATCTACTTGTGAAGGCTGCATTATATTTTGTTATTTATGAGACCCACAGAGGAAATGGCTGCGTTTAATTAATAGAGTTCACAAACTGTGCGACCATGTTTTGTATTGTTCTGTGCAGAACAAAGAAACTGTATTGCCCGTTTGAGGTGGCAGCAAAAATGTAATTAATTGCAAATGATTAATTTTTTTTTGTTGTTTTTTTACCTTATCGTAATCTGCACCGGTTGACGTCATCACGTCAACGCCGGCTGTCGCTGAAAACTAGCGCTGGGGCTCTGTCTCGCATAGGGTCTTAGCGTTATGCTGAGCAATAGCCGTTTTGCGTAAATGTGACGCATATTTTCCCTCAACTTATTTTTTTTTGTGTTTTTGTTTTTTCTCTCGGGCGGCGCAGCGGCCCAGTGACGACTACTCCCTCGATACAGCGTCGTCGCAGACGCAAGAAACGGTCAGAATGGCCAGTAAAACTAAAACAGCACATAAAACCTTTAAACATTTTTTTTAGACTTATTTTCTCTCTGAAATAGGTCAATTGAATTAAAAAGCAGTTGGGGTGTCTAAGGTTTTGCGCATTTAACGTTACACGTTGTATATATATACATATATATTGATGGTACTTTATTCGACGACTGACTTGTTTATAAATTAGTAAAGCATGAATTTATTTCACAAATTTTGTTGTGGACAGGCTTAAAATACAAGCTTAACATTTGTGAGAGACTGGTGACCGAAAAAAGCATAAAATACCTGTGTTACGGGTGTATAAATGCTGTATAAATGACTTATCTATCGTAAAATCAGGCGGTCTATTCTGTAAAAATCTTACCGTGAAAAAGTACGTGAAGTGAACATGAAGACGTTTCACCTGATGATAGGGATCGACACTATTGACAGCATTCTTTAAGCTCACGATCACGATTTACGATATATACGTCATTTATAAGCAAGTCAGTCGTCGAATAAAGTACCATCAATGAAAACGTACTTTATTACCAATTCACCATCATAAAGGTAAGAAAAACTGAATATTTAAAAAGTATTTATTTTTTAATTTATTTTATTTATTCCTTTATTTCAGGCAACTAGAGCCCATATAAAAACAATACATACTACTACAAATATTAGAATACTTATAAACTAATACATAAAAAAATATCACAAATACAATACCATAGTAATATAACTTAAAAATACTATAAATACGTACAACATAACAAACCAAAACTACTGCACACGAAGTGTCGGCATCGTGCTTCGCTGACTGGTGTCATGTAGCCGGCCATGAAACCGGCGATACACGACACCCTTCGGCCAGAACTCTTCCTTGAGGAACTTCTCGAGATACAGTTGATTCTATATTTTGACCCTTAAGTCTGTGTAGACAGGTATCTAACCTAGGATGAAAGTAGGTACTCTCATCCTAGGTTTATGCTCGTGACCCAAATTCTACAGGATGCTTCCCTAAACATAGTGAAAGCTGAAAGGGTGCTTTAATTATTCAGCAAGCGGTCTTGAAGTCCGCTGGGCTTTAAGGTACTGAGGCTTTTAAAGTGTTCCTACTGCGAACAGAATAAAATGTCCGTGCACAAGTCCTAGAGTTTCTGTTGGTTATAAAATAAAGAAAACTGAACCAAAAAATCCAATACAATATTTTTTAAAGTAATAATATGTAAACAAAACTTTACCTAAGTGGCAATCAACATCGTGGAAGACTCCTGGAGAAGCTCTAAATAGAGAGATGTCGAAAAAGAGTAGGGAGACGGCTTGTAATGGATAAAATTTAGAAAAAAAAAAGTCGACGAAAGCATAACCTAATTATGTCATATTCATATGTATTTTACTGTATGTACAGACGCCAGCACATCAAGCTACTACGATCTGTCAGATTTCTTTAATGGATTTTCAACTTTATCGCTAAAGCATAAGGTTCAAAGTTGATTGGGAAAATCTGACAGTTTCGGTTAGCTTGATGTGCTGGCGTCTGTACATAAATAATAAAATAAATAAATATATGTCCCGCTATTTAGAAGTTGTTTAAAAATACCTCATACTTAGCTTATAAGTATGACTTATAATCATGTACTTAGCTTCAATATGTATTATAGTAAATAGTATGTATGTATATGATAGGTTTTTAACCTGTTTATGTATTTGTGTACGTTTTTTTCGTTTTTTTAATAGTCTTTTTTTATCATTGTTCGGCTCAACCAAAGCACCTGCAATCTAATCTCTTCCCTACCCTTGGTTGACTGGTAGAGAATGCCTAAGGCATTGAGCCCGCCTTTGTACCTTTTGTGCGAATAGATAAAATAAATAAACATAAATAAATAATTATCTTTTCCAATAAAGGTTGTATATCTAGCAACAATCCATCTATATCGAATGAAACCAAAATAATGTTTTGAATAATTGCGAAATTAATTATATTGAAAATGATTAAATATTATTGCTTTGTTATAACGTCACAAACAGGATAGTGTTATTATAGGACCTATGTTTAAGCGGAACTGTGAGTTCCGGCATCAGAGAACTGGTAACCACATTTAATGAATACTCGTATCATTAATCTGTCAAACAGGGCAACGTATTTACAGGAATGATTTATTGATTTGCTTTCCGTTACACTTAAAACATGCTGATATATGAATAAAAGTGTAGTTGAAATGCCTGATAACCTGAAAAGGGGTTATTATACTCATCATTATGAATAACTGTTACTATGGAAACAACCCTACAAAAGAAAAAAAAAACAGCTGCTTCATACATTTAGCTATGTCCACTTAACTCAACAAAATGTTAGGAGCAGCACATTTTTATCGTGGTTTGGTTCAACACCATTTAAATTACACATTGAATACTTAGATATAAATATTCTGTGTTTCTTACAAGAGTTTAAAATCGCCTCATAGAAATTATTTTAGCACTAAAAAAGAAACGATTCTGACAGGTTATTATTTTGTAAAAGTATACCTACGTAAGAAAAAAAAACTTCATGATTACTTTTTTTTAATTTAATAAAATAAATGTAGTTACTAGTTCATGAAATCAGATTTTCTGTAGTCGATAATGAACTATGTATGTAGCTGCTGCCAATTATGCTGAAACAAAAAGACACAATTTGAAATTGACTAATTTGGTCACTAAATATTATTATTAACATGAAAATTATGTTCAATCCAAACATCACCCAGCGCTATTATCCCGTGTTAATTAAAATTATAATTACGTAAAACGTGCGAATTCGCGTAGGATTTACCGCAAGTTGAAACTGCAAAAACAAAAAACATAATCCATTTTTTCAAAGCAAAGTATTCTTGCTTTGAAAAAATGGATATGTTTGTGTAGTATGTGTTGTTTTTTCTATGGGCCTTAGTTGCCTGAAATAAAGGAATAAATAAATAAATAAATGATCGAAATGATATAATGAACTATAAGCTCTCTTTTTGAGTTTTATATCTGCAATATAAGTCGAAGGACCCTCCTGGCTCTGATAGCGTTCTATGGTCAGAAATGAAATACGTAGGTAAACATGATGAGTTAGATAATTTACCAACATGGAGTTTTGAAGCATTGTCAATTTTGCTATCCTTAGAGATACAGTTACAATATGTGATGGGCATGTAACTATATCTAACTATGTTTATATCCATGATATGAATATTTGAGAAATACAACGTTGACAACAGTTGAAAACAAGAAAACTTGTACAAAACAGCTGTTGTGATTGAGTTGACCATCCGCCATTTTGTTAACTCTACAACTTCGGTTGGTTCATTTTTTTTAACTAATAGTTAGTTATTTGACCACTGGATAAACTAAGAATTGATCAAAAAACACATTTTGCAAAAATTTAACTATTAGTTACTATTTTTAACAATTGGTTGATTTAACTACTGATCAAAAAACCGGTACCAATCGGTGTCCTTAGTACCGGAACCAATTGTCAATTACTATTAGTAGAACTGCCGGTCGATTCTGTAAAAATTTCACCGTGAAATCATAAGTGAAGTGAGCAGTGTCAATAGTGTTAATCCCTAATGACAGCTCACTTGCCGCTCACTTCACCTAAGCCCTCACGGTGAGATTTTTACAGAATAGCACTGCTGTATTTCAATTCCAGTTACGTTCTTATCACAAAATTTGTGAAATTGTAATAAGACCAATAATTTAAATGAAACCACTTACAGCACTTATCTTCATGGACACATTTGCCCACGGAATTTCTAAGGTAACCATAATCACAAAGGCAGGCTGGATCAAAGCAATTAGGTTGAAAGGAAGGACATTCAGGTGGTCGCTTCAATTCAGCACAGGTCTTAACGCACTCCTCAGTTTGACATTTGTAGTACAGCTCGCCTACAGGGCAATCTGAAATATTAGAGAAGAAGTGCTAATTGTATTTATTTATTTATTAAAACTTTATGCACAAGTTAAAAAGGTACTGTACAAAGGCGGACTTAATGCCTGAGGCATTTTCTACCAGTCAACCTTAAGGTGATGCAGAGACAAAATATGGGAGGTGCAATATACTATAATGAAATGACTATAATGACTATACAATACAAGAATTACAATACATGGATATATACATATATACATACATATAAACAAAATGAACTGTCTGGAGAAAAATGATCGGTAGAGGAGAAAACGAATCCAGCATATCAGCGCTGGGATGTTACGGCCAACTTCTGACGGATATGTTCACGTGCCTTCACAAGATAACCGACTGACCGATGCTACGAGTATAACACTATGAATTTAATATAACTAGCCTGTATTGTCCCACTTCAGGTCAAAGGCCTCCCTTTCCCTTTTCCACACGTTATAAATAATACGCAAATATACATATATGTATACATAGGTGTGTATATAGGGTGACTGGTAATTAGTGACCGATACTTAAACACATGATTCTACTCATGACAATGAGTAGAATCATGTGTTTAAGTATCGATCACTAATTACCAGTCACCCTATATTTGCGTATTAGAAACTTCTATAGAGAAACTGAATGATCTAAAGCAAGTAAAATCATAGATATTTCAAACTCTAAGGCCACGTCCTAACCGAAAGCGACTGCCGCGCGAGTTCGGCGCGCGCTTTCAGTTAAGACGCGGGGTGTATGGCAGACGAGACAGATCATTTCATCTGTTTTAAAAGCACTAAACTAATTAATTAACCACTTATTTTTCACAAATTTAGTCTACTAGCAACTTACTAGTAACAGTCTACTTGCAACGGTAATGATCCGGCATATAATATCATAAATAATATCCGCCTCTACGTCGCTAGTGCAAAAACTATAATGATTTTTGTTCAGAAACTACAGAATTAGATTTATTCTCAGTGTCAGCAAATAGATTTCGTTCTGCTTTGTTAAAGAAACTTAAGGATTCCGATGTATAGTTATTTGAAAAGTCTTGTAGTCTTACTCGCATAGATTGATCATTAGAAAAGTTATATGAATTGTATATGCTGTGGATAACGGTGTGTTTCACATTTATATAATATATTTGTTTATATTATTTGCGCAGATATAATGTTTTACTGTTTGTTTGTCCCAAATAAATAAATAAATAAATATAATATTTCTTCACTTTTTATGAATCATACGCTCATAATACGTAACTAAGAACAAAAAACAAATTCTGATCTGACGTTGTCATGTCTACTAATAAGAAGATGTATTCGAGATTTAAAAAAATAACTATGGAGACCATTAATAATTAATTTTATTTTATATTGCTATATAAATTATAGACATACCTACTAATTTTGTGGTAGAAAGCCGGTTTTGCAACACCCATAAAATAAAAACAGGTAATAAAGGCTTACCAAAAAGGTTCTTTTCAGCTGGTGCAGTAGAAACTATGGCCAAAACTGCAACGAACAAACAAATTGGTAACATAAAGGACGCCATTACTATAGTAACGTCAGTCGAAGATGATGCCGACGCAGACAATGATATAGTGACGCTTCTGCCTTTTTATTTATAATATCATAAAGTTTGGCAATATAGAAGTCGTGTAAATAAATCTAGTTTATAAATAACAAAGAATGAAACTTTGTGAGTAATTAAAATATTTTAGCCGATAGAATAAGGAAACTAAGGAGGCCATTTGAGCTGTAGAAATGCCTGTTACGGTAGAAATATTTTTAAGTGGAGACCGCGAAAAATCAAACGTAGGGTAGAACGTTCCCAGGCTAGAAAGAGAGCTCTGAATGACCAAAAGGGACTTCGCGAGCGGAGTTGGGATTCTGCGAACAACTGCTTTGATAGAAGTTCACTATACTCAGGTCTTTTGGGGAGCGTCTTGTAAGTGCGGATAATTGCAGTTAAATTAAAAAAAAAAGGTTGCCTCACGCGCAGGACTTGGATTCCACTAGAGTTTGTCAATTGAGAATCGTACAAGTTTCCTAAACTTGGCTTTCAGGAGTGCCCTCTGAGCTCTCCCAACGTAAATCATGTGGTTTTTTCTCCAGACAAAGACGCAGAACTGTATTATGGGCTAACAGATAGCAAGTTAGACCTTCCTTAAGACATCCGGAAGCAGGCAGTTACGATGATTCTTCATTATGAAAATTAATTTATACTCAACTGAATTATATGACATTGTCGAATCTGACCGATGTAAAATAACATGTAGATTGTGGTGAGAAAATAAAGTTTATAAAATAAGGTTTATAAATTTCCTTGTTCTGCCAGCCAGAGCGGCGATATGTAACAGTACAGATGGGAATACACAGATCTTCTGCCAAACTGCAGGACAGTTTGTCGGCAGTGGCCAGAAGAAAAGCCTCGAGTCAGTAGTTACGCCCAGATATCTGACTGACAGAGTGAATTCAATCAGGCGGCATATGCAATTTGCAGGTTTTAGACCAGACAACATGCATCACAAACCCTTACTATTCATGCTGACTTTGTTCAAATACACTCATTAACAGAAAAACGAACACTAAATATAAGTTTTATAAATGAGACTATACTGCCTATCATGTCCACACGAATTGCTGAGTGTTGAGCCATTAGAAAATGTTATTAGGCTTTTTAGAACTAGCTCTATGAAACCTGAGATCAGTATATTCCAAAAAAGTCTGTTAAAAATTCATCACGCCCTCTCTGGAGGTATACCAGGGAGTGCTCTTACACACGAGTGATACGCATCAACTACAGAGGTCTCTGCAGCCGTCGACACGTCGGTGGCCGTCTCTTCGTCCGTTTTTTTCCGTCTCTCGTTTAATTAAAAAAAAAAACCGGCTTCCAATGTAAAATAATAAACCTATGAAAAGTATTATATACATTATATCTTGTCACCAGGTGCCAGCTACGCCAGCTGTTTTAGAATCCAACGGCCTGGCACGTGACGATGGGAAGAGACCAGATGGAATGACCATAATGCTCTGGAAGTTAGGCAGACCTTTAGTATGGGATGCAACATAAGTCGACACCCTTGCGCCATCCCATCTTCCTAGCACGGTGGGCTGTGCTGGGGCGGCTGCTGCAAAAAACCTCAAACAGTGAAAATATTCTAACCTGATTGGGAGTTATATGGTCGAGCCGTTTCGGGGTTGAAACACTAGGGCCATGGGGTCCGAGTGCCCACTTGGTTTTTCGAGATATCGCGAAGTATTTAGTCGACTCTTCACGTGACCAGAGGGCTGGCCTATTTCTTGGCCAAAGAATTAGCATTGCCATACCATACAACGTGGCAATGCTGCCAGCCACTGTTCCTGTTGACAGCGATGCGGACGAATTTTTTTATGCCTTATGAGTTATGATTCTTTTTTTATTTTTTCATATCCATGTATATATTATTAGTTTAAATGTTAGTTATATTATTGTGTTAGAGTTTATTAAAAATAAACTGAAAAGTATTAAAATTTTAATTCAACTAACTGCTGCCTATTGCTCAGAAAATTTATTAAACTCCAAAAAAATCTACTACAGTTCAAACGTGCATTACTGTCGCAGCCATGATGTGACGTCATTAGCCACGATGCTACCATCCCTTTCTAAGCCCCAAATCATATAACTTAAATTCTTTTTTGGGCTTTATTGAAGCAAAAATCGTAATAACTTATTTTAAAGATTACAAGCAGTTTGTTAATAACATGTGTTTATTCATATGGCTTTTTACGTGACTTCTGGAACGACGACGACGACGATGCACAGATCACTTTTATAAATACCGACGATGCGTTTCAAGTCTGTGTGTCACCAAAAACATAAAAATAATAATAATAATAAGCTTTTATTTAAGATAACTAGGATCCAATTTGTTAGTAGTATAAAAACTTATAACTAGTGTTAGTAATACAACCTTAATCTACTACCCCCTGCCTTCATGGGTCATCAATACTAATGAAAATCAATCGAGCTATCAATACTAATGTGAGCATTAATACATAGACCCATGTACGGACAGTCGAGTCTACTGGCTATCATTCTTCAAACACTCAAAAATTAATTTAAAATATTATAAGCATTAAAAAATGTAATAAAATATGCAATTCGTTTGTTGACTCCTGTACAATATGCATTCAAATAATAAAAAAAAAGTTTTGAATTTCTTGCATATTGCCCTTCTATGATCATAAAGGATGAAATGGGTAATCAGAAGTAGGGCATGGATAATCTACGAACACGTAACAACGAAAATGGAATCATTTTGGAATAAGTTCGTTTCGTACTACGATGTAACAAAAAAAAACACACACAATGCTATAAAAAAGATTTTATTTAAAGAAAGAATATTTTAAGAAGATCACGTATTTAGTCGGCCATTGTATTTAGTCTGACAACCAGTCTTACCAAGGGGTATCGTATTACCCAGTAACTGGGTTGTGGAGGTCAGATAGGCAGTCGCTCCATGTAAAATACTGGTATTCAGCTGCATCCGATTAGACTGGAAACTGACCCCAACATAGTTGGAAAAAGGCTAGGCAGATGATGATGTATTTAGTCGGCCGTGCAAGTCGTTAATGTGGGATGTGCACTGGTTCGGCTCCTGAAATAATAAACAAAACACTGTTAATAATTTCATTTTAACATCAGCATAGCTGTGACTGGAAGCTGACCTCAGCATACTTGGTAAAGGCTAGGCAAATAATAATGATGATCTATCTGATGAGGATAGCTCTATGTATAATGTTACGTAACATGTATGATACAAATATAAACGAACTCACGAGCATCTACTCTATTTTTTTTCTATCTGCCTGCCTTTTCCAACAACTAGGTTGGGGTCGGCTTCCAGTGTAACCGGATACAGCTGAATACCAGCATTTTACATGGAGCGACTGCCTATCTGACCTCCATAACCCAGTTACTGGGTAATACGATAGCCCTTGGTAAGACTGGTCGTCAGACTTTCGGGCTTCTGACTACCCGTAACGACTGTCAAAGATCCACGAATGACAGCCGAGACCAGCGGCTTAACGTACTTTCCGAGACAAGGAGGGGTCTCGGTATGTAAAGAGGATCATCCATCCACAGACAAACCGCGGCAAGCGTAGCTTAGATTGATAAATCGACCTGTGCGACTGTTATTATTTAGTCACGTTAATTAGGTCAGGTCAGCTATGTTAATTAGGATATTAAAACGTAGTAAAGTCATTAAATGTTAGAATTCTCATAGTAATTGATGGCTGAAATTATGGTTTATCTGGTCAAGCACCGCAAGCGGGCTCTTTTAGATATATATAGCGGACGATTTTAAGCCTTATCTTTACTACAAATAAAGTTTTAAATCGGTCGGTGTTTACTGTCACGTTTTTGTGCCGCTGGGGCTCTAGAGGTTATCCAAGATATTCCAAAAACTTCCAAACAATTCGATTAAATACGAGTAATCAGACTGCTTTGTATCACTCGGCAATGTAAGGACCAGCCAAGCCCATTGTGTTCCCATTACTGGGACACAGGCCTCCTCTCCCGATTCCCTTTCATTCAAGAATGAAAATGAATCATTGATTGCAACAAATGCTTGCATATCTTTAATTTTGTTGTGTTCCATCAGGCGTGACCGAGGTCAAGAGCGGGTCCAGTCAGCAATAAAAAAAATTACAACTAGGTGATGCGACCTTTTGCATCAGGAAAGCAAATTTGCCGATTGATAGTGCCCGGAACACAGCCTCATATCTACTAGATGCCTTCTAGTAGCTGCAGCTCCGGTGTTATTTCAACTCAACATACGAAATACGGAGTAAAATAAAACTAGCTAGCGAAACTCCACAGATGTGATGGGCATTGATATATCTAAACACGACAAAATAAATAAAAACCGGTTTGGTTTTGATTTTGAGTTGAGAAAATCTTTTTTTTTTTTGTTTTACGGTGTTTATGTATCGATAAACATCAGAAAAAAAACTGATTTTGCACACTGATATTTCAAGTGACTACAATTGATTTTCGTTTGGTCATGTT
Source organism: Eremobia ochroleuca (assembly GCA_949629135.1). Lineage (NCBI taxonomy): Eukaryota > Metazoa > Arthropoda > Insecta > Lepidoptera > Noctuidae > Eremobia > Eremobia ochroleuca. The sequence continues at coordinate 14,718,612 of OX451395.1, read as the reverse complement.
TAGATACCGATCACTTCTGCGGATTTTCGCTAGCTAATTCAATTTGACTCTGTATAATATCAAGCAAAATCACTTACAACACTCTTGGTAAGGCACACATTTGCCTTCAGAATTCCTTAGGTAGTCATTTTCACAAATACAGGCAGGCTCAAAACAACCAGCAGCAATGGAAGGGCAGGGGGGTGGATTTTTCAAATGATCACAAGTCTTGTAACACGCTTCCAATTCACACTTGTAATACTTCTCATAGGCGGGGCAATCTGAAATTGATTAAAAAGGAAATTGTAAGCCGAAGTACCTACGCATGCACGTGAAAGTATCGCGGCGGGATTTTTTCGCGCACTGGATTTTGAACGCACTGATAAGCAGCGAGAGTTGAAAATGCATCAGTTTGGTTTATTGACGGGCTGGGATGCGGTCTGGGGCCTTATTCTTTATGACATAACTAGCGACCCGCTCCGGCTTCGCACGGGTGCAATGGAGAAACTGATAATTTTAGAGCCACTATTTCTCGTAAAAAGTATAGGATAAAAAATGGTTATTGTGAGTTATCCCTAAGAGATAGACATATACCATCGCTGACTTTTTTGTAGACCTTTTTAAGGTGTACAATACTGTAGTACATTATTTTGATCTATCTCGACGGGTTCAGCCAGCGTTTACAATGTAAGCGCAAAAAAATGTGTTTATTTACGACATCACATTAGAAACCTCTAAAATTATCAGTGTTTCTCTACTATATTATGCATGTATTATAGATATAAACCTTCCTCTTGAATCACTCTATCTATTAAAAAAAACCGCATCAAAATCCGTTACGTAGTTTTATAGATCTAAGCATATATAGGGACAGACAGACAGGGAAGCGACTTTGTTTTATACTATGTAGTGATAGTGAAGTGCAAGAAAATCTTTATGGGGACTCTTCAAACTATGTCCTATGAAGATACAGAGAAGTTATTACTTCTTGTGCTGAATTAAATATTGTTCGAATAATATAATTTTATACAACTGAAACACAAGATTACCTAATTCAGGCACTAAAAATAGGTGAACTTAACATAGAATTATGAAAAAATCCTCTTTTAGTCCTTATATGTTTGAATAAATGTTATGAATTCAATTTTTATTTTTTTTTAATTTGGTTTAGACGTCGAAACTCAAAAAAAAAAGTATTCCCAACTACGTTGGGGACGTTGGGGTTGGCTTAGTCAGATACAGTAAAAAAAAAAGGTTACAAAGAACAGAAACTTACCGAAAGGCTTCTGATCAGGTGGAGCAGCAAAAACAATAGTTAAAACTACAACGAACAAAGAAATAGATAGCATATAGGACGCCATTGCTAGCTATAGTAGCGTTAGTCAAAGATGATGCCGACAACTACAATAATCTAGTCAGGCGTCCGACTTTTATTTATACATCTTGTTATGTGATGAAGCGTGAGTTGTTTAAATATAACCAGTTTATTAATAACCACGGATTAACCAATGATCAGTGAGCAGAGAGCAGTATTATAGCCCAGTAATAACGACTACATGGGTTCAATCCCAAGCAGGCACTTGTGTAAATTTAATTCATTACCACTACGCTCAAAACGGTGAAGGAAAACATCGTGAGGAAACCGGCATGTTCTAGAACTAAAAATTCGAAGACATGATGTGACATCCGTCAAGCCGCACCGGGTCCGCGTTGTGGAATATGGCCCACTTCCTCTTACTGAGAGGAGGCCCGTGTCCAAGCAGTGGGAACATTATAGGGTGATTATATTTAATCAAAACCATCATTCGACTAACGACCATTCTATTCTTTTTATTACTTGTATACACCCGTATCTCCTTCTTGTATCAACAACTATTTCATCAACTATTTTATCAGTACTTTCTTGAACATATTATTAGCAGCTAAACAACTAATAGACACACAAATCGTGAAAAAAGAAACGATAAAATAAAAAAAATATATTTATTGTACAAAATCAAGTTTATCGAAACAGATTTCTTCTATCGGCCATGGAAGTAATGGTCGTCGCGATTCTGAAAAAGGAAAAGAATAATGAGTTACGTGTCTATGGTACTCTTCCTTGTTTTTTTTATTATTTTTTTTTTTTTATAGTTTGAGCTCAGTAGGTGGCCTGGTTATCTTAACCATCATTGACTACTTACAACATTCGCTCTCAGGCACACAAGTTCCCTCCGAATTCTTGTAGTATCCCTCAAAACATACACAGCCAGGTAAATAGCACCCTGGTAGGAGAGGCAAGCAAGGTGGTTTCACCTTGAGCTGATCACAGGTCCGTTGACAACGATATGGGTAGCATAAGTAGTACTCCATATTTTTCGGGCAATCTGGGATGTTTAAGAGGAAATTATTAACATGAACCATTAGCAATATAAGAAAAGAAAAATGAAACATTATGTATAGAAAAGGACAAGAAAAGTAAAAAAAAAATAAACTTTGAATATGGAGATGAAAGAATTGCGTAGAAATTACAGGACACTTATAAAATGAATACCGACTAAATCCTGTATTCTGATATAAAACTGTTCATCACGTGAATAAAACAATTCAGTTTACGTGTATTATGAAGATTATTTATATTTATTTATAATAAATAAGTTTTATTATATTATATTATATTATATTTATTATAGCATATTATAGCGTACTTATTCATTTAAGTTTTGCATGTTGAATCTTGGGCAGAATGTATGACTCAACTTTAATTTTTCACGATCTTATTTGTATACAAGCATTCAAGCAAATAAATAATTTTGATTTGATTTGATTTGGATTTTCATTTTTACCTCACTATCGTATTCAGCGAAAACCATGAAAACTATCTCTCTCAATCTCTGAATCTCAAAAAAAAAAATCGCATGCAGGGGCATAACGCTTTTTGACGATTTCTCCAAGTTTACTCATTCCGCAAGCTCCGTTAAAAAATTTCGTTCCAAAAATTCGTTGGTTGTGTTGTTACTTGAAGTTTGAGTTAAGAGAATCTGTTTATGTTTTGTTTTATCGAGTTAACATAACGATACCCATCACATCACCGAAGTTTACACAAAGAAAACTGATTTTTTTTTACTGATATTTTAAGTGACTATACTATCTGCAGCCGAAACTACTGGAACTAGGAATGTGAAATTTTGCACACGGCTTCCTAGAAGAAGGGTTTTTAGGAAATTCAACCTTCAAGGGGATGAAAAGGGGGGATTTTGTCTGTATGAAAAATCTTATTCCTTGATTTAATAAACTTGAAGCTTGGCACGAATACTTATCTAAGTAAATTATGAAGTACGGCTTGTTTTCTTTTTCTTCACTATATAAAATTTTGAGACCCCCAGATCGCCTTTTAGGGGATCCTAAAGGGCGATCGGGGGGGTCTCAAAATTTTGTACTGAAGAATTTTAACGCACGGTCCGATTACCTCGAAAGTCAGTATTTATGCTTAAGGCCAAAAATAAAGAATAACGTGTATCAGGATTTTTAGAAAATCTACCCCTGACGGGGTGAAAAAGGGGAGTTAATTTTACAGGAGAGGATTTTACTGAGTGACTTAATTATCTCGAAAATTTATATAAATAACCTTTGAGTCAAGTTATGAACACATCCCAAACAATTTTTCGTAATTCAACCCCTGTGAGGGTGAAAAGTGGGGATACAATTTATCTGAAAAGTCTTATTCATTTGGTTAATAAATTTGAAACTTGGCAATACTTGACTCAGTAAATAATAAAGCTTGTCACTTTTAGTTTAAGAAAAGTCCCTCACATTTGATCTGTAAACATAAAAAATGGCCCGAATGCTTATTTATCTAAATAAATGATGAATATCAAAAGCACACATTTTAGAATTTTTTAGAGGATAGGACGAAATACATGCGGACTAAGTCACGGGCAAAGTGCTAGTCTGCAATATAATGAAAGGAAATAATAACTTGTAACGATAAAGGCACGATGATGGTTTAAATGGTTTTTTGTTCAAGCATACAAAACTCTTTATACAATTGTCGGCGCATCACATCGCGCCTTCGGTGCAACAAAGTCACAACAGCGCATTTATTTCCTCATTTCTAGAGGTTTGAAATTATTATAAAATTAATAGTTTATTTTGTTGGCTATAGTTTTACGTTAAAAATCTTATATTGAATTATCAAAAAATCCTAATAAAAGACAACAAAAAAAAGTGCCCTGAATTGTGACTTTGTTATATGCGCGTGATTAACCGAGGGGATGGCGCGAGGCGTCGGGGTACCGAAGCCGGTACGCGACGACCGCTGCGTGCCCTCCATGCCACTCAGCTCACAGACGCGCTCCGCTACGGGCTTTTCATTGTTTTACGAGTATAATCGACATTATTTTTTATGGTATTACACCTATTTTAATACAGTCCACTACTTTTATTACAAAGTCCCAATTGAGCCCAAACACAATCATTTCAATGGTAATTATTTTGTTATTCTGATCACAGGAAGTCATTAATGAAACTAAGCATCAGCCGGTCGATTCTGGAAAAATCTCACCGTGATAACTAAGTGAAGTGAGCTTAGAGTGAGCTGTGAGTCATGCTGATGGTAGGGATTGACACTATGTACGACTTACTCCACGCTCACTTCACCCAAGTTTTCACGGTGAGATGGTTACAGAATCGCACGGCTGATCACTAATCATATAGGTAGAGTTATACTAAATATTAAGACACGTCTTTGTAACCTTGACAAACTTCAATCCTGTGATTTTAACACTCTACCGTTTAAAATAAGTATATAAAAGATACTTATTAATCTAAGCGCAATCATAATCAATATAAAACAAATAAAAAATAAAAACTCAAAAACAGATGAAAAGAGACAAAGCAAAATATCTATATGTCGCAGGGATATGATAAAAACAGGGATTTGCCCAAATCCCTAAGGGATTTGATCAAATCACGGAGGATGTTAAAATAACAACAAGTTTTTATCATTTCCCTAAGCAAATCTGGTGATTTGACAAATCCCACTAAAGAAATCTAGTGATTTGAACAAATCCCTAAATTGGTTCAGTGAAATGACAAAAATAACTTTTGTGGCAAGAGCGAGCGAAGCGAGCTCGTGACTTGGGGCACCCCGACACGGACAGGTTAGGTTCGAAGGGGATGACGGGGGCTCAAGTGAGCGAGCGGAGCGAGCGAACGAGCCCCCGTCTTCCTCTTCGTGTTAGGTTCCTTTAAACCCTGCAGACAGAAATAGGGGCCCCGCGAAGCGGGGCTCCGTCGACTACGCCTTATTATTATGCTCATTTTATATTTTAAGTAACTCAAATTAATGTTTGTAAGATACTATTCACTGACAAGCAAGTGCGAGCGCGACGTAAACAAGAACTGGACATGTTTTATTATCATTTCACTGAATCAATTTAGGGATTTGTTCAAATCACTAGATCTCTTTAGTGGGATTTGTCAAATCACTAGATTTGCTTAGGGAAATGATAAAAACGTGTTGTTATTTTAACATCCTCCGTGATTTGATCAAATCCCTTAGGGATTTGGGCAAATCCCTGTTTTTATCATATCCCTACGACACCCTTGCGCCATCCCATCTTCCTAGCACGGTGGGCTGTGCTGGGGCGGCTGCTGCAAAAAACCTCAAACGGTGAAAATATTCTAACCTGATTGAGAGTTATATGGTCGAGCCGTCCGAGTGCCCACTTGGTTTTTCGAGATATCGCGAACTGTTTAGTCGACTCTTCACGTGACCAGAGGGCTGGCCTATTTCTTGGCCAAAGAATTAGCATCGCCATACCATACAACGTGGCAATGCTGCCAGCCACTGTTCCTGTTGACAGCGATGCGGACGAATTTTTGATGCCTTATGAGTTATGATTATTTTTTCATATACATGTACATATTATTATTTTTAATGTAAGCTTATATTATTGTGTTATAGTTTATTAAAAATAAAATGAAGAGTATTAAAATTTAAATTGAACTAACTGCTGCCTATTGCTCAGAAAATTGATTAAACTCCAAAAAAAATCTACTACAGTTCAAACGTTCGTCACTGTCGCAGCCATGATGTGACGTCATTAGCCACGATGCTACCATCTCTTTCTTAGCCCCAAATCATATAACTTAAATTATTTTTTGGGCTTTATTGAAGCAAAAATCGTAATAACTTACTTTAAAGATTACAAGCAGTTTGTTAATAATAGTTGTTAATAAAAAAAAGTTTTGAATTACTTGCATATTGCCCTTCTATGATCATAAAAGGATGAAATGGGTAATCACAAGTAGGGCATGGATAATCTACAAACGTATCTCTAGGAACACGACACAACGAAAATGGAATCAGTTTGAAATAAGACCATTGTGGAATAAGTTCGTTTCGTACTACGATGTATAAAAAAAACACACAATGCTACAAAAAACAGATTTTATTTAAAGAAAGAATATTTTAAGAAGATCATGTATTTAGTCGGCCATTGTATTTAGTCTGACAACCAGTCTTACCTAGGGGTATCGTATTACCCAGTAACTGGGTTGTGGAGGTCAGATAGGCAGTCGCTCCATGTAAAATACTGGTATTCAGCTGCATCCGATTAGACTGGAAACTGACCCCAACATAGTTGGAAAAAGGCTAGGCAGATGATGGTGTATTTAGTCGGCCGTGCAAGTCGTTAATGTGGGATGTGCACTGGTTCGGGTCCTGAAACAATAAACAAAACAATGTTAATAATTTAATTTTAACATCAGCATAGCTGTGACTGGAAGCCGACCCCAGCATAGTTGGTAAAGGCTAGGCAAATAATAATGATGATCTATCTGATGAGGATAGCTCTATGTATAATGTTACGTAACATGTATGATACAAATATAAACGAACTCACGACAATCTACTCTATTTTTTTTCTATCTGCCTGCCTTTTCCAACAACTAGGTTGGGGTCGGCTTCCAGTCTAACCTGATACAGCTGAATACCAGGATTTTACATAGAGCGACTGCCTATCTGACCTCCACAACCCAGTTACTGGGTAATACGGTAGCCCTTGGTAAGACTGGTCGTCAGACTTTCAGGCTTCTGACTACCCGTAACGACTGTCAAAGATCCACGAATGACAGCCGAGACCAACGGCTTAACGTGCTTTCCGAGACAAGTTTCTCGGTATGTAAAGAGGATCATCCATCCACAGACAAACCGCGGCAAGCGTAGCTTTACCTGATAGATCGACCTGTGCGACTGTTATTATATAGCCACGGGCCTCTACCCTATGTTAATTAGGATATTAAAACGTAGTATAGTCATTAAATGTTACAATTCTCATAGTAATTGATGGCTGAAATTATGGTTTATCCGGTCAAGCACCGCAAGCGGGCTCTTTTAGATATATATAGCGGACGATTTTAAGCCTTATCTTGACTACAAATACAGTTTTAAATCGGTCGGTGTTTACTGGCACGTTTTTGTGCCGCTGGGGCTCTAGAGGTTATCCAAGATATTCCAAAAACTTCCAAACAATTCGATTAAATACGAGTAATCAGACTGCTTTGTATCACTCGGCAATGTAAGGACCAGCCAAGCCCATTATGTTCATTCAATCATTGATTGCAACAAACGTTTGCATATCTTTAATTTTGTTGTGTTCCATCAGGCGTGACCGAGGTCCAGTCAGCAATAAAAAAAATTACAACTAGGTGATGCGACCTTTTGCATCAGGAAAGCAAATTTGCCGATTGATAGTGCCCGGAACACAGCCTCATATCTACTAGATGCCTTCTAGTAGCTGCAGCTCCGGTGTTATTTCAACTCAACATACGAAATACGGAGTAAAATAAAACTAGCTAGCGAAACTCCGCAGATATGATGGGCATTGATATCTAAATACGACAATAAATTAAAAATCTGACTGATTTTGATTCTGAGGTATGAGTTGAGAAAGTATTTTTTTTTACCGTGTTTAAGTATGGGTAAACATTACGTCAGTGCATTTTACAGAAAAAAAACTGATTTTGTATACTGATATTTCAAGTGACTACAGTCCCTGCGCTTAATGATCCCAAAAAAAAACTCATCAAATTAATTTCTTTTTCGTTTGGTCATGTTTAGATACCGATCACTTCTGCGGAGTTTCGATCGCTAGCTAATTCAGTTCGACCCTGTATGAAAAATGACTTACAACACTGTTGGTAAGGCACACATTTGCCCTCAGAATTCCTTAGGTAGTCATTTTCACATATACAGGCAGGCTCAAAACAACCAGCAGCAATGCCGGGGCAGGGGGGTGGATTTTTCAAATGATCACAAGTCTTGTAACACACTTCCAATTCACACTTGTAATACTTCTCATTGGCAGGGCAATCTGAAATTGATTAAAAAGGAAATTGTAAGCCGAAGTACGCATGCACGTGAAAGTATCGCGGCGGGATTTTTTCGTGCACTGGATTTTGAACGCACTTCATAGCGGCGAGAGTTGAAAATCCAACAGTGTGGTTTATTGACGGGCTGGGATGCGGTCTGGGGCCTTATTCTTTATGACATTATGAACGACACTGCGCGAAATAGACGCGAGGCTGGCGTGATTAACTAAGGAAATGACGTGGTTTCGAAGTAAGGAATCATTAAATAGTCATAGTGAATTATGGCTCTGTTGGATTTTCAATGCTTGGCTCAACACTGAGAGTTAAAAATCTAGTGGGCTATAAAATCCCGCCGCAATATTTTAATGTCCGTGCGAACGTCGGTTTATACCTTCAACGACAAAGATACTTAAACTCAAACTCAAACTCAAAGCATTTATTTCAAGTAAACCAATTACAGGCACTTTTGAATTGTCAAGGGGTCGGTCAGTCAGAAAGATGAAGCTAGTTGCCCATTCCAAAGCGTAGTAGGTACCTGTGGAGAAGAACGGGCAAGAAACTCCACGGACACTCTTTTAAATCATAAAAATCGATACATAACACGATGACGGTTTAAATGGCGTTTATTTTTCTTTTTTTTGTCTTCTCTTCAGCAGGTTTATTAGTATAGAAGTAGGTATATTAGGATATATCTTTGTACCCTTGAAAAACTTCAATCCTATGATATTGATATGCTACCATATAAAACAAGCAAATAAAAGATACCTGCGTAGTAATCGAAGCGCAACCAAACTCGTTATAAAACAAATGACCAATAAAAACTCAAAAACAGATGAAAACAGACAAAGCAAAAATCAAACGATGAATGTTATTAGACTTGATTGTTACCGCTGTGATTAGGTACCTACCCGAGCAAGTGGTGAAGTCAGGACCAAATTAGTGCACACTGCAACTACATACTAATAAGTATCTTTATCATTATTTATTTATTTCAGATGATCATAAGAAACATTTTTTTTTGTACTTACATACACTACTTAAACACCAGTGTTAGTACATCCATAATAATTGTTAGTTACAAAGGTCAAACTATGTTAGTATTGTACTAAAGACTAAGGTTTACTTAAAAGGTACTTCAAATTTATTGTTTTGTATTTTCTATTTGGTAAGTCTTTGGAAATAGAACAACAATACGGTCAACTGTGGCATATATACTTGCCTTGAGCAACATTACCCATGAGTACTGTACTTATACTATATAATATCTCTTGATTACTGAAAATCTGTTGCCGCCATATAATATCAAAGCGAAACAATAGTAGATAAATAATTTTTTAAATCGATTTAATCGAGTATTCATGGGTAATGTTGCTCATGGAAAGCCGACATTTCTTTATTGTTTTTTTGCGCTTCCATATAGCACTGAATTTACAATAAGGAGACGGAAAGATATAGTTTGCCCTCAAAAAGTACAAAACATACTTTCACAGCCAAATTTTATATGTACCTCAGACCGCTACTCTATACTACGCTACATGATAAAGGAAACATCTACTCCTTAAATATATATAATAAGTGCAAGAAAATCTTTATGGGGACTCTTCAAACTATGTCCTATGAAGATACAGAGAAGTTATTACTTCTTGTGCTGAATTAAATATTGTTCGAATAATATAATTTTATACAACTGAAACACAAGATTACCTAATTCAGGCACTAAAAATAGGTGAACTTAACATAGAATTATTAAAAAATCCTCTTTTAGTCCTTATATGTTTGAATAAATGTTATGAATTCAATTTTTAATTTTTTTTAATTTGGTTTAGACGTCGAAACTCAAAAAAAAAAAGTATTCCCAACTACGCTGGGGACGTTGGGGTTGGCTTAGTCAGATACAGTAAAAAAAAAGTTAGAAATAACAGAAACTTACCGAAAGGCTTCTGATCAGGTGGAGCAGCAAAAACAATAGTTAAAACTACAACAAACAAAGAAATCGATAGCACGTAGGACGCCATTGCTAGCTATAGTAGCGTTAGTCAAAGATGATGCCGACAACTACAATAATCTAGTCAGGCGTCCGACTTTTATTTATACATCTTGTTATGTGATGAAGCGTGAGTTGTTTAAATATAACCAGTTTATTAATAACCACGGATTTACCAATGATCAGTGAGCAGAGAGCAGTAGTGTAGCCCAGTAGTAAAGGGTTCAATACCAAGCAGGCACTTTGTGTAAACGGTGAAGGAAAACATCGTGAGGAAACCGGCATGTTCTAGAACCAAAAATTCGAAGACATGATGTGACATCCGTCAAGCCGCACCGGGTCCGTGTGGTGGAATATGGCCCAGTTCCTCTTACTGAGAGGAGATCCGTGTCTTATAACAACATTGACATTAACAGGCACATTATAGGCTGATTATACTTAATCCATGATCTGAATTATCTGGTGTGGGCTTGTGGTTCTTAGAGCAAATGTTTTAGTGATTTTTAGCCAAGTGAAGTGAGTGCAGAGTTGTTTTTAGTGGTTGGTCAAATGATGCCAAAATCATCATTTGACTAACGACCATTCTATTATTTTTAACCGACTTCAAAAAAAGGAGGAGGTTATCAATTCGACAGTATTTTTTTTTTTTATTTTTTTTTTTTTATGTTCGTTACCTCATAATAACCGACTGGGTGAACCGATTTTCATGATTCTTTTTTTATTTGAAAGCTGGTGCTTCCCGTGTGGTCCCATTGTCACCATTTCAATATCTGATGATGGGATCTTGTAGAAATCGGGGGAACTCTTCAATAAATAACAGCAGATTAACCGCGATTGTTGCTATAGCATATCTAAGCATTGTTTACACCATCACACAACATAATATCACGCCTGTACTCACTACAAAGGATATAATTTTTTTTTATTATAATAATAATTAATACCAGTAAAACAACCGCGATTGCTGCTATCGCATATGTATGCATTGTTTACGCAATCGCACAACATAACATCACGTCTGTACCCTATAAACGCAGATGCAGCTTCCTGTCACTGATATTTACATAGCAAGTAGTGTTTATATGAATTTGATTGGGGTAGATATAACTAAAAAGTGAAAAATAAAAAATTTTATATAAAAAAAAACAACCGACTTCCAAAAAAAACACTACAAAGTGAAAAATAATTTTAATTTCGGAAGTCGGTGTCAAAAAACCAAAATGTAGAACCAACGACACCGACTTCCAAAATTAAAATGATTTTTCACTTTGTAGTGTTTTTTTTTATTACTTGTATACACCCGCATTTCTTTCTTGTATTAACAACTGTTTCATCAACAAATTTTATTAGTACTTTCTTGAACATATTATTAGCAGCTAAACAATTAGAAGACACACAAATCGTGAAAAAAGAAACGATAAAATAAAAATAAAATATTTATTGAACAAAAGCAAGTTTATCGAAACAGATTTCTTCTATCGGCCATGGAAGTAATGGTCGTCGCGATTCTGAAAAAGGAAAAGAATAATGAGTTACGTATCTATGGCACTCGTCCTTGTTTTTTTTTTTATATTTTTTTTAGTTTGAGCTCAGTAGGTGGCCTGGTTATCTTAACCATCATTGACTACTTACAACATTCGCTCTCAGGCACACAAGTGCCTTCCGAATTCTTGTAGTATCCGTCAACACATTCACAGCCGGGTAAATAGCACCCTGGTAGGAGAGGCAAGCAAGGTGATTTCTCCTTGAACTGATCACAGGTCCGTTGACAACGATATAGGTAGCAGAAGTAGTACTCCTCATTTTTCGGGCAATCTGGGATGTTTAAGTGGAAATTATTAACATAAACCACTTACTTAGCAATATAAGAAAAGAAAAATGAAACATTATGTATAGAAAAGGACAAGAAAAGTAAATAAAAAAAATAAACTTTGAATATGGAGATGAAAGAATTGCGTAGAAATTACAGGACACTTATAAAATGAATACCAACTAAATCCTGTATTCTGATGTAAAACTGTTCATCACGTGAATCAAACAATTCAGTTTACGTGTATTTTGAAGATTATTTATATTTATTTATATTAAATACGTTTTTTTTTATATAAAGAAGATTAAATAAGAATCAGATCAAAATAATAAAACCTTACGCAGTAGTTTACCATCAGGTGGTGGATTAGTAGAAACTATTGTTAATACAGTAACAAACAAACATTTTGAATGAATTGATTTTAATTATATTGAACTGTTAATTTTTGTCTGATAATTGTGTTTAATGTTCTAATATTTAGTAAAGCATATTAATTTGATTTGATTTGATTTGGATTTTCATTTTGACCTCATTATCGGATTCAGCGAAAACCATGAAAACTATCTCTCTTAATCTCTGAATCTCAAAAACAAAATCGCATGCAGGGGGCATAACGTTTTTTTCGTTACATGACGATTTCTCCAATTTTACTCCTACCGCAAGCTCCGTTAAAGAATTTCGTCCCAAAAATTCGTTGGTTCACACACGTTACCGAAGTTTACACAAAGAAAACTGATTTTTTATATGGATATTTTAACTTGAAACAAAAAGAATAGTGTGTATCAGGGTTTTTCGAAAATCTACCCCTGACGAGGTGAAAAGTGGTAGTTAATTTTACAGGAGAGGATTTTACTGCGTGGCCTAATTAACTCGAAAATTGATGTAAATAATCTTTGAGTCAAGTTATGAACACATCCCAAACGATTTTTCGAAATTTAACCCCTGTGGGGGTGAAAAGTGGAGATGCAATTTATATAAAAAATCTTAATCATTTGGTTAATAAACTTGAAACTTGGCTATACTTGACTCAGTGAATAATAAAGCTTGTCACTTTTAGTTTAAAAAAAAACGCTCACAAAGGATTTAGGGGGTGACAAAGTTAATAGGTTAGAAAAATAAGTAACCCGTTGTCGGAGTAACTCGAAACTCGGTACTACTAAAACAAAAAATAAAAAGTTAGGGTTTTCCAATAATCAACTCCTACCATGTTGAAAAAGGGTAATAAAGTTTACTGCTTCCTTTCACTAACTCGAAAATGAAACGATTTTTTCAAAATCCCCTGTGGGGTGAAAAGCGGGGATACAGTTTATTTGAAAAATCTGATTCCTTTGATCTGTAAACATAAAAATTGGCCCGAATGCTTATTTATCTAAATAAATGATGAATATCATAAACAAATTTTTAGATTAGATTTAATTTTTAGAAATTTTTAGAGGTTAGAACGAAAGATGCGGACTAAGTCACGGGCAAAGTGCTAGTCTGAAATATGTTAAATTAAAGGAATTAATATTTTGTGACGATAAAGATACGATGAGGGTTTAAATGGTTTTTTGTTCAAGCATACAAAGCTCTTTATACAATCATTTAAATGGTAATTATTTTGTTATTCTGATCACAGGAAGTCATTAATCAAACTAAACATCAGCCGGTCGATTCTGGAAAAATCTCACCGTGATAACTAAGTGAAGTGAGCTTAGAGTGAGCTGTGAGTCATGCTGATGGTAGGGATTGACACTATGGACGACTCACTCCACGCTCACTTCACCCAAGTTTTCACGGTGAGATGGTTAAAGAATCGGCTAAACACTTATCATATAGGCATAGTTATACTAAACATTAAGACACATCTTTGTAACCTTGACAAACTTAAATCCTATATTAAAACGCTACCGTCTAAAATAAGTATACAAAAAGACTTATTAATCTAAGCGCAATCATAATCATTATAAAACAAATAAACAATAAAAACTCAAAAACATATAATAAAAATAATAAAATTTATTCAAGAATGAAGTAAAACATAAAGATTCACATTAATTACATGCGAGGTTAAATTTAATTCTAACTGTAATGTAGCGACCTGCCTGATATAGGTTTATGAAAACCTGTGTTTCAGGCCATCACTTTACAACAAACATTTAAAAACAAGACAACAATAAATTTATTTGAAGCTAAATTAAAAAGAATATAATGACTAAAATAGTAATCATTCTAAAACTAAAATTTTTGTAAGATATAATATGTTTAAATAAATTAACGAATAATATGAAAGTAGATAAGGTAAAGACTAATATTAAGCTTATTTTATAATTTCCAGCAGTTTTTCCGTGTCTGAGTAATTGAGTTTTCCCAAATATTCCTGTACTAGTAAATTACACCTATTATATGTTAAACTATAAATCTTTAGCACTCTGTTGAGCTGATTATACAAGTAGGGTCCTAAAAAGAAGTAAAATCGATTAGCGAAAGCGTGTTTAGTCTGAGAGTTAGCACAAACCAAATCTTTTCTTCTCCTATCTGAAGGTACTGGCTTAAAATCAAGCTCAGTGTGTTGGAGTAAAACTACATTCAAAACAAATAATTGACGTATTGTTAGCACCTCACAAGCCGTGTAAAGCTGGTGTGTAGGAAATCTGAATGGACGAAAAGTAGCAACCTTTAGAACTGCTCTTTGAGCACGTTCTAGGTGCAGTAAAATTGATTTAGCGGCACCACCCCAGGACGTTATGCAGTAGGTAATAATAGATTGACACAAAGCCAAATAAACTTGCTTAATTAATTTAAAGTCGGCTATGTTACGTAAATTTTTAAAAATGTATATAAGTTTACGCACTCTATTGCATAATAAATCTATATGTTTGCGGAAATTCAGATTTGTGTCAATCGTGACGCCTAGATATTTGATATGGTCGGTTTTAGCTAAAGTGGGACAAGTGCATGCAATGTCAGCATAATGTAAATTACAATTGTTATGCGCTTGGATGTTTAGGTTAGTAAGCGTTGGATTAGTGTTTCTCATTGTAAATAATAGGTACTTGGTTTTATCTGTATTTAATGTTAAGAGATTTTCATGAAGCCAATTAGACACAGTATTAAAGCCATTCTGTGCTACCTCATATACCTCAGTTTTTGTTTTAGCTGTGAACAGTAGAGCTGTGTCATCCGCATATGACACAATTGCACCCTTTTGAAGTGTCAAATTGCATAGGTCATTTATATAAATTAAAAATAAAGTAGGGCCCAAAATACTGCCTTGTGGGATTCCATAGCAGCTGTTCTTAAGATCGGAACTCATATACTGACCTATTTTTACACACTGATGGCGGTCGCTGAGGTAATCAGATAAAAGTTGCAATTGTACTCCCCGTATTCCCAGCCTTTCAAGCTTGTATAAGAGCAAAGGACAAGAAATTGTATCAAATGCCTTGGCCAGGTCTAAAAATATCCCTATGGTGTGCATGCCGTTATCCAGGTTGGTGGTTATACCATTTATCAGACGGTGAACAAAAGAGACAAAGCAAAATATCAAACGACAAGTGAATGAATGAATGTGTGTGTTGTTTTTGGTTCAGTCCACCTACAGTATTTGCCTCTCCTTCCTCTTTTCAATCCATCCAAAGGTTGTCTTTCAAAGATAGCTCTTAGCGATAAGACTGCCCATTGTGTCACCCTTTGTAAAATGTATATATTTGTGTCTGTAATTTATACGGTGTACATAATAAAGAAGGGTGCTAATTAAGGCAGCTTCTTTAAAATGTCATTCTCGTCTGCAAATATATTTAGTTGTCTAATGAATTAATAGGTCAGCGACGAACTTTTAGCGTCTAATAAATGGTTTATAAGCGACCATATATTGTAAAACAAGCTACTGTTAATATGACGCAACATGGTGATAATTCTTAAGCAACTAAATTTGTGATATGTCTACTCATTGCCCGCTTCTAATAAGTGTATCAACTTCATCTATAAAATAATATCAACGTACTCTAATTTCATAGAGTCACCTTTATTTTTATACTTTAGCATAAGTAATTGATGAGTGAACCTACTATATTTGAACATAAAATTTTCTTATTATTGTCATCAAATAATGGTCAATGAAAGCTATAATTTCATGTATTCGCCTATCTATTTATAATGTTACCATAAGTATTATTTGGGATTAAAAAATAATTAAAGACGGTAGCAAAAATAGTAGGTTGGCAGCTACTGACGGCGGATGAAAAGTAGAAAATGGGCATTCTTAAATTAAACAACGAGGTTGTATATCAAGTACACTAATTATTATCTTTAATAATAATAAGGCGTAGTCGACGGAGCCCCGCTTCGCGGGGCCCCTATTTCTGTCTGCAGGGTTTAAAGGAACCTAACACGAAGCGGATGACGCCCCCTTCGAACCTAACCTGTCCGTGTCGGGGTGCCCCAAGTCACGAGCTCGCTTCGCTCGCTCTTGCATCCTAAGTTCTCAAGTTCAATCTTGTGTTTTTCTGGGAATGAGTCTTCAGAGATGCCTATAGTTGCCTATAATACAGTTTGTTATCCCACTGTTAATATTAGTCGCCATGTCATTATTTTTAGTAGCAAATAGATAGTCGCCCTTTTAAGTTGTTAGTCGCCTGGAAAATAATATTCCGTTTTTTTTAGTAGATTTGGTGATCATTTACTAAATTTGGTGGTCGAATACAATTTAAAGTGGAGTCGTGACTAAAATAGCTGGTACTATTGTATTTTTAGACTTTATTTTTCTGGTGTTAAGTAGATATTTTTGGTTACAAAACTAAGGGTATCAAAGCATTTTATGGTGGTCATTATATTTATCCCCAAAAAGAATATGATTTATTAATTTAGTTGTTGAATGAAAAACTTTGATTGCTCATTTTGAGGCTGGAATTTGATTTTATTAGCAGACAGATGTTGAATCTCTAAAATATATAAAGTAGCTCACTGACAACATTAGTCGCTGAGTTATCAAATCAGAAGTAAATATATTTATCGGTAGCTCGGAGTCATATTAATTTACGCTCGTAATTTGACGCTGGTTTTTTGATATTCTGTTGGAATAGTAAAGATGATGAATTAATATAATAAAAAAAAAAATTTAATTAATATAATTTAAAAAAAAAAAATCGCAAAGAATGTGCGCAATTTGGATGGAGTAATGGCACTATTGAGCTGACGCTGTGTGAGCGTGCGTGCTCCATCGCCACCCGTTCGATGTCCACCACGCACAGGATGGATGGGAAGCAGCACATTATGTAATGTTTTGCTCCTTTGGTGTAATTGCTGTATGGCGTTCCAGTAGGAGGATAAATAAATAAATAAATAAATATAATTGAAGCTGTTCTATTAACTCGTCGCCCACATATAAGGTCAACTTTTATTAATTACAAATATTTTAAGCATAGATTCAATAACTTAAGATAGACATTTCTTGAAAAAATAATACATTTCTATACGCTAGTTTCCAAGAAAAACACCAAAAACCATTTTGTTTAAAAAGTCAAATTCAACATCCTGTGTATTAATGGCTAACGTACTCTAAGCAGATAACAATGGTTTCTTGTGTGTTGATAACAATGGCACACGTGCGGCGGCGGCATGTCCCCGTCTTCGCCCCGCTGCCACCGTCTGGCGCGGCCAATATTGAGCACGGGAGATTCTTTCAGTTCGCTAAAATCAAGTTACTGAATTGTGCGTGTTGTCTGTGCGAAAATTTTCGAAATGCCGTATCGGTATTCATCCCGAGAATACATGAATATGGCTATGTGCTCTCACGACGCAGGTGAAATAATGTTGCGGACACAAGAACTGTACGCCCAGAGATTTGGACGAGTGGTCAATATTCGTACCATTCTTAGAGCCGTGCAGCGCTTCAGAGAGAGTGAGAACTTCCAGCCTCGTCTTATTGACTCGGGGAGGCCACGACACCCAGTGCAGCTTGAAGAGGAGTGGCAGCTCCTGCTCAGTGAAGGGTACCATACCTTCCATTTCACTCGGGTCAGAGCTGCTGCTGGATGTGCTTGTGTGGTACCGCAGGTACATGCTTCTCACCTACTTGGACGAGGCATTCCAAGGGCGATGGATTGGGCGTGGTAGCGTTATCCGCTGGCCGCCACGTTCACCTGACTTGACGCCAATGGACTTCCACGTGTGGGGTAGGGCCAAAGACCTAGTGTATGGGAACGACGGTCATACAATCCGTACAGTGGAAGAATTACGTGCGCGAATTGTGAGTGCATTTGTCGTGTTGTCCAGTGAACATCAAGTGCTTACTGAAGTGCGGAGACATTGTCTCAATCGCGCTAGACAGTGTGTGCGACAACAAGGGCGTCACGTCCAGCAATTGATGTGATATGTGTAAATAACTAGTAAATTGTGTAAATTAGTGTAAATCTGTTAATGAATTTTGATTATTTTTAACACGCCAAGTTAATGCAAAACGTAAGGTAAGTTGTTAACAGTTTTACATTAATTCAATACTTACTAAAACAAAATAACAAATTGTAAGTATTAACTTGTCAGTCCAAAGCCTGAAAAAGTGTGATGGAAAATTAAAATACGATAGATTAGCGCAAAGGTTAATATCGTTTCTTATAGTCTACACTAATATAATAGGTATCATAGCTTCGAGTAGCATAGCTAGGGATGGAGATTCGACCACAAGTCAGTGCAGTCCGAGCGATGACGTAATACCGGGTTTAATGACCGTGGGTTTTTTGGGGGTGCAGACCCAGAACATTTGAGTCGGTATACAGTATGCTTTTAAAAATATTATAATTTATGTGTTAGAAAAACTGAAAAAAAAAACTAGCCTGATTATTTGAAAAAAAATGCTAGGACCGTATTTCTATCGTATAGATAGACGTTCTGTTTAAATTTTTGTACTTGATAAAAGTTGACCTTATATAAAAAAAGACGCTAGGTTGCAGGTGCTAAAGAAAACTTTTGTTGCCGCACATATAATTTCCCAATAAAGAATATTAACCACTCAAACGATTAATAATTCAAACATGGTCTAGGAGTCGTTAAAGGTTTTCCAGCCCCCCTAAATGGGTCCAGGGGTGATGGACTTGGGGACGACCGTCGCCCCCCACAAATTAGGACCCGAGGTGGCGGCGAAATTTGACAGATTGTAGTAGCCTTTCCCAACTTTGTTGAGTACGTTGGGGTTGGCTTCCAGTCTAATCAGAGGGGTGATTGCGTAACACACTACATTCATTGCGCTTTTTCCGTTGTTGAGCAGACCAAAACATATGAAGCAATAACCTTCAAAATTAAGTAGATTCTAATTGATAGTGTGTTACGCAATTAGGGTGCAGATGCAGCAACATAAAAACAGCCGGTCGATTCTGTAAATATCGCACCGTCAAATCATAAGTGAAATTAGCACTTAATAGTGTCAATCCCTACCATTACGGAATGACAGTGCTCACTTCCCGCTCACTTCACCTAAGTTCTCACGGTGAGGTTTTTACAGAATAGCACTGCAGGTACAAATAACAAAGACTTACCTAAAGGCTTCTCATCAGGTGGATCAGCTGAGACAATAGTTAAAACTACAACGAACAAACAAATAGGTAACACATAGGACGCCATTGCTATGGTAACGTGAGTCAAAAACGATGCCGGCAAATATAAAGATCTGGTCAGGCGTCCGTCTTTCATTTAAATAAATCGTTTGTATTAGTCGTTTTTGGCTAGTTGATGTGTTGTGTAGTGAAGTGTGAGTTGTTTGAATATAACCAGTTTATTAATATCCACTGATTAACCAATGATCAGTGAGCAGAGAGCAGTTGTGGCCCAGTAGTAACGATCAATCGTTACGGAAAATGTGTCTAGTTTATTACTACTAAGTAAAAAAAATAAACCCACAGCTAATAAAATGATTATTTTTATTTACAAAATATAAAACGATTTCAGAAATAGATTCTTTATAATAAAAACTCATGCGCGGAAAATATTAGGTTGGCAACTTATAAACCCGCCACTTTTTTTCGATCGATTTCTAGAACTTTATAGAAGCTTCTAGACTAATCCACCGCAGTATATAAATCACCGCCGGGGTGCCAGCTGTTTTAGAACCCAACGGCCTGGCACGTGACGATGGGAAGAGACCAGACGGAATGACCATAGTGCTCTGGAAGTTAAGCAGACCTTTAGTATGGGATGCAACATAAGTCGACACCCTTGCGCCATCCCATCTTCCTAGCACGGTGGGCTGTGCTGGGGCGGCTGCTGCAAAAAACCTCAAACGGTGAAAATATTCTAACCTGATTGAGAGTTATATGGTCGAGCCGTCCGAGTGCCCACTTGGTTTTTCGAGATATCGCGAACTGTTTAGTCGACTCTTCACGTGACCAGAGGGCTGGCCTATTTCTTGGCCAAAGAATTAGCATCGCCATACCATACAACGTGGCAATGCTGCCAGCCACTGTTCCTGTTGACAGCGATGCGGACGAATTTTTGATGCCTTATGAGTTATGATTATTTTTTCATATACATGTACATATTATTATTTTTAATGTAAGCTTATATTATTGTGTTATAGTTTATTAAAAATAAAATGAAGAGTATTAAAATTTAAATTGAACTAACTGCTGCCTATTGCTCAGAAAATTGATTAAACTCCAAAAAAAATCTACTACAGTTCAAACGTTCGTTACTGTAGCAGCCATGATGTGACGTCATTAGCCACGATGCTACCATCTCTTTCTTAGCCCCAAATCATATAACTTAAATTATTTTTTGGGCTTTATTGAAGCAAAAATCGTAATAACTTACTTTAAAGATTACAAGCAGTTTGTTAATAATAGATGTTAATAAAAAAAAGTTTTGAATTACTTGCATATTGCCCTTCTATGATCATAAAAGGATGAAATGG
Organism: Eremobia ochroleuca; assembly: GCA_949629135.1. NCBI lineage: Eukaryota > Metazoa > Arthropoda > Insecta > Lepidoptera > Noctuidae > Eremobia > Eremobia ochroleuca. Next base: position 14,697,603 of record OX451395.1, on the reverse strand, counting down.
GTAATCACAAGTAGGGCATGGATAATCTACAAACGTATCTCTAGGAACACGACACAACGAAAATGGAATCAGTTTGAAATAAGACCATTGTGGAATAAGTTCGTTTCGTACTACGATGTATAAAAAAAAACACACAATGCTACAAAAAACAGATTTTATTTAAAGAAAGAATATTTTAAGAAGATCATGTATTTAGTCGGCCATTGTATTTAGTCTGACAACCAGTCTTACCTAGGGGTATCGTATTACCCAGTAACTGGGTTGTGGAGGTCAGATAGGCAGTCGCTCCATGTAAAATACTGGTATTCAGCTGCATCCGATTAGACTGGAAACTGACCCCAACATAGTTGGAAAAAGGCTAGGCAGATGATGGTGTATTTAGTCGGCCGTGCAAGTCGTTAATGTGGGATGTGCACTGGTTCGGGTCCTGAAACAATAAACAAAACAGTGTTAATAATTTAATTTTAACATCAGCATAGCTGTGACTGGAAGCCGACCCCAGCATAGTTGGTAAAGGCTAGGCAAATAATAATGATGATCTATCTGATGAGGATAGCTCTATGTATAATGTTACGTAACATGTATGATACAAATATAAACGAACTCACGACCATCTACTCTATTTTTTTTCTATCTGCCTGCCTTTTCCAACAACTAGGTTGGGGTCGGCTTCCAGTCTAACCGGATACAGCTGAATACCAGGATTTTACATAGAGCGACTGCCTATCTGACCTCCACAACCCAGTTACTGGGTAATACGGTAGCCCTTGGTAAGACTGGTCGTCAGACTTTCAGGCTTCTGACTACCCGTAACGACTGTCAAAGATCCACGAATGACAGCCGAGACCAACGGCTTAACGTGCTTTCCGAGGCAAGGAGGGGTCTCGGTATGTAAAGAGGATCATCCATCCACAGACAAACCGCGGCAAGCGTAGCTTTACCTGATAGATCGACCTGTGCGACTGTTATTATTTAGCCACGGGCAGAGGCCCTATGTTAATTAGGATATTAAAACGTAGTATAGTCATTAAATGTTATAATTCTCATAGTAATTGATGGCTGAAATTATAGTTTATCCGGCTCTTTTAAATATATATAGCGGACGATTTTAAGCCTTATCTTTACTACAAATAAAGTTTTAAATCGGTCGGTGTTTACTGGCACGTTTTTGTGCCACTGGGGCTCTAGAGGTTATCCAAGATATTCCATTAAAACTTCCGAACAATTCGATTAAATACGAGTAATCAGACTGCTTTGTATCACTCGGCAATGTAAGGACCAGCCAAGCCCATTATGTTCCCATTGCTTGGACACAGGCCTCCTCTCCCGATTCCCTTTCATTCAAGAATGAAAATGAATCATTGATTGCAACGAACGTTTGCATATCTTTAATTTTGTTGTGTTCCATCAGGCGTGACCGAGGTTAAGAGCGGGTCCAGTCAGCAATTAAAAAAAAAATTACAACTAAGTGATGCGACCTTTTGCATCAGGAAAGCAAATTTGCCGATTGATAGCGCCCGGAACACAGCCTCATATCTACTAGATGCCTTCTAGTAGCTGCAGCTCCGGTGTTATTTCAACTCAACATACGAAATACGGAGTAAAATAAAACTAGCTAGCGAAACTCCACAGATGTGATGGGCATTGATATATCTAAACACGACAAAATAAATAAAAACCGGTTTGGTTTTGATTTTGAGTTGAGAAAATCTTTTTTTTTTTTGTTTTACGGTGTTTATGTATCGATAAACATCAGAAAAAAAACTGATTTTGCACACTGATATTTCAAGTGACTACAATTGATTTTCGTTTGGTCATGTTTAGATACCGATCACTTCTGCGGATTTTCGCTAGCTAATTCAATTTGACTCTGTATAATATCAAGCAAAATCACTTACAACACTGTTGGTAAGGCACACATTTGCCCTCAGAATTCCTTAGGTAGTCATTTTCACAAATACAGGCAGGCTCAAAACAACCAGCAGCAATGGCGGGGCAGGGGGGTGGATTTTTCAAATGATCACAAGTCTTGTAACACACTTCCAATTCACACTTGTAATACTTCTCATTGGCAGGGCAATCTGAAATTGATTAAAAAGGAAATTGTAAGCCGAAGTACGCATGCACGTGAAAGTATCGCGGCGGGATTTTTTCGTGCACTGGGTTTTGAACGCACTTCTAAGCGGCGAGAGTTGAAAATCCAACAGTGTGGTTTATTGACGGGCTGGGATGCGGTCTGGGGCCTTATTCTTTATGACATTATGAACGACACTGCGCGAAATAGACGCGAGGCTGGCGTGATTAACTAATGAATTGTCGTGGTTTCGAAGTAAGGAATCATTAAATGGTCATAGTGAATTATGGCTCTGTTGGATTTTCAATGCTTGGCTCAACACTGAGAGTTAAAAATCTAGTGGGCTATAAAATCCCGCCGCAATATTTTAACGTCCGTGCGAACGTCGGTTTATACCTTCAACGACAAAGATACATAACACGATGACGGTTTAAATGGCGTTTATTTTTCTTTTTTTTTTCTTCTCTTCAGCAGGTTTATTAGTATAGAAGTAGGTATATTAGGACGTATCTTTGTACCCTTGAAAAACCTCAATCCTATGATATTGATATGCTACCATATAAAACAAGCAAATAAAAGATACCTACGTAGTAATCGAAGCGCAACCAAACTCGTTATAAAACAAATGACCAATAAAAACTCAAAAACAGATGAAAACAGACAAAGCAAAAATCAAACGATGAATGTTATTAGACTTGATTGTTACCGCTTAAGCATTCAAACACTGCCTGGGAGTTGTGATTAGGTACCTACCCGAGCAAGTGGTGAAGTCAGGACCAAATTAGTGCACACTGCAACTACATACTAATAAGTATCTTTATCATTATTTATTTATTTCAGATGATCAAAAAACCATTTTTTTTGTACTTACATACACTACTTAAACACCAGTGTTAGTAGGTACATCCATAATAATTGTTAGTTACAAAGGTCAAACTATGTTAGTATTGTACTACAGACTAAGGTTTACTTAAAAGGTACTTAAAAGTTATTGTTTTGTATTATTGTCCTATGAAGATACAGAGAAGTTATAACTTCTTGTGCTATAGTAAATATTGTTCGTATAATATAATTTTATACCACTGAAACACAACATTACCTAATTCAGGCACTAAAAATAGGTGAACTTAACATAGACTTATGAAAAATTCCTCTTTTAGTCCTTATATTTTTTTTAAATTTGGTTTAGACGTCGAAACTCAAAAAACAAAGTATTCCCAACTACGTTGGGGACGTTGGGGTTGGCTTAGTCAGATACAGTAACAAAAAAAGTTACAAATAACAGAAACTTACCGAAAGGCTTCTGATCAGGTGGAGCAGCAAAAACAATAGTTAAAACTACAACGAACAAAGAAATAGATAGCATATAGGACGCCATTGCTAGCTATAGTAGCGTTAGTCAAAGATGATGCCGACAACTACAATAATCTAGTCAGGCGTCCGACTTTTATTTATACATCTTGTTATGTGATGAAGCGTGAGTTGTTTAAATATAACCAGTTTATTAATAACCACGGATTTACCAATGATCAGTGAGCAGAGAGCAGTAGTGTAGCCCAGTAGTAACGGGTTCAATCCCAAGCAGGCACTTCGTGTAAACGGTGAAGGAAAACATCGTGAGGAAACCGGCATGTTCTAGAACCAAAAATTCGAAGACATGATGTGACATCCGTCAAGCCGCACCGGGTCCGCGTGGTGGAATATGGCCCAGTTCCTCTTACTGAGAGGAGGCCCGTGTCTTATAACAACATTGACATTAACAGGAACATTATAGGCTGATTATACTTAATCAATGATCTGAATTATCTGTTGTGGGCTTGTGGTTCTTAGAGCAAAGGTTTTAGTGATTTTTAGCCAAGTGAAGTGAGTGCCGAGTTGTTTTTAGTGGTTGGTCAAATGATGCCAAAACCATCATTCGACTAACGACCATTCTATTATTTTAATTACTTGTATACACCCGTATTTCTTTCTTGTATTAACAACTGTTTCATCAACAAATTTTATTAGTACTTTCTTGAACATATTATTAGCAGCTAAACAATTAGAAGACACACAAATCGTGAAAAAAGAAACGATAAAATAAAAATAAAATATTTATTGAACAAAAGCAAGTTTATCGAAACAGATTTCTTCTATCGGCCATGGAAGTAATGGTCGTCGCGATTCTGAAAAAGGAAAAGAATAATGAGTTACGTATCTATGGCACTCGTCCTTGTTTTTTTTTTTATATTTTTTTTAGTTTGAGCTCAGTAGGTGGCCTGGTTATCTTAACCATCATTGACTACTTACAACATTCGCTCTCAGGCACACAAGTGCCTTCCGAATTCTTGTAGTATCCGTCAACACATTCACAGCCGGGTAAATAGCACCCTGGTAGGAGAGGCAAGCAAGGTGATTTCTCCTTGAACTGATCACAGGTCCGTTGACAACGATATAGGTAGCAGAAGTAGTACTCCTCATTTTTCGGGCAATCTGGGATGTTTAAGTGGAAATTATTAACATAAACCACTTACTTAGCAATATAAGAAAAGGAAAATGAAACATTATGTATAGAAAAGGACAAGAAAAGTAAATTAAAAAAATAAACTTTGAATATGGAGATGAAAGAATTGCGTAGAAATTACAGGACACTTATAAAATGAATGCCGACTAAATCCTGTATTCTGATATAAAACTGTTCATCACGTGAATAAAACAATTCAGTTTACGTGTATTTTGAAGATTATTTATATTTATTTATATTAAATAAGTTTTTTTTTTTTATATAAAGAAGATTAAATAAGAATCAGATCAAAATAATAAAACCTTACGCAGTAGTTTACCATCAGGTGGTGGATTAGTAGAAACTATTGTTAATACAGTAACAAACAAACATTTTGAATGAATTGATTTTAATTATATTGAACTGTTAATTTTTGTCTGATAATTGTGTTTAATGTTCTAATATTTAGTAAAGCATATTAATTTGATTTGATTTGATTTGGATTTTCATTTTGACCTCATTATCGGATTCAGCGAAAACCATGAAAACTATCTCTCTCAATCTCTGAATCTCAAAAACAAAATCGCATGCAGGGGCATAACGTTTTTTTCGTTACATGACGATTTCTCCAATTTTACTCCTACCGCAAGCTCCGTTAAAGAATTTCGTTCCAAAAATTCGTTGGTTCACACACGTCGCCGAAGTTTACACAAAGAAAACTGATTTTTTATACTGATATTTTAACTCGAAACAAAAAGAATAGTGTGTGTCAGGGTTTTTCGAAAATCTACCCCTGACGGGGTGAAAAGTGGTAGTTAATTTTACAGTGGGGGTGAAAAGTGGAGATGCAATTTATATAAAAAATCTTAATCATTTGGTTAATAAACTTGAAACTTGGCAATACTTGACTCAGTAAATAATAAAGCTTGTCACTTTTAGTTTAAAAAAAAACCCTCACAAAGGATTTAGGGGGTGACAAAGTTAATAGGTTAGAAAAATAAGTAACCCGTTGTCGGAGTAACTCGAAACTCGGTACTACTAAAACAAAAAATAAAAAGATAGGGTTTTCAAAAATCGACTCCTACCATGTTGGAAAAGGGTAATAAAGTTTAAGGGGTGGATTTTACTGCTTCCTTTCACTAACTTGAAAATGGGTATGGGTCTTTGAGTCAAGTTATGAACACACCTTAAACGATTTTTTCAAAATCCCACCCCTGTGGGGTGAAAAGCGGAGATACAGTTTATTTGAAAAATCTGATTCCTTTGATCTGTAAACATAAAAATTGGCCCGAATGCTTATTTATCTAAATAAATGATGAATATCATAAACACACATTTTCGAAATTTTTAGAGGTTAGAACGAAATAGATGCGGACTAAGTCACGGGCAAAGTGCTAGTCTGAAATATATTAAATTAAAGGAATTAATATTTTGTGACGATAAAGATACGATGAGGGTTTAAATGGTTTTTTGTTCAAGCGTACAAAACTCTTTATACAATCATTCAAATGCTAATTATTTTGTTATTCTGATCACAGGAAGTCATTAATCAAACTAAGCATCAGCCGGTCGATTCTGGAAAAATCTCACCGTGATAACTAAGTGAAGTGAGATTAGAGTGAGCTGTGAGTCATGCTGATGGTAGGGATTGACACTATGGACGACTCACTCCACGCTCACTTCACCCAAGTTTTCACGGTGAGATGGTTACAGAATCGCACGGCTGATCACTTATCATATAGGCACAGTTATACTAAATATTAAGACACGTCTTTGTAACCTTGACAAACTTAAATCCTGTGATATTAATACGCTACCGTTTAAAATAAGTATATAAAAATACTTATTAATCTAAGCGCAATCATAATCATTATAAAACAAATAAACAATAAAAACTCAAAAACATATGAAAAGAGACAAACCAAAATATCAAACGACGAGTGAATGAATGAATGTGTGTGTTGTTTTCGGTTCGGTCCGCCTACAGTATTTGCCTCTCCTTCCTCTTTTCAATCCATCCAAAGGTTGTCTTTAAAAGATCGCTCTTAGCGATAAGACTGCCCATTGTGTCACCCGTTGTAAAATGTATATATTTGTGTCTGTAATTTATATGGTGTACATAATAAAGAATATTAACCACTCAAACGATTAATAATTCAAACATGGTCTAGGAGTCGTTAAAGGTTTTCCAGCCCCCCTAAATGGGTCCAGGGGCGATGGACTTGGGGACGACCGTCGCCCCCCACAAATTAGGACCCGAGGTGGCGGCGAAATTTGACAGATTGTAGTAGACTTTCCCAACTTTGTTGAGTAAGTTAGGGTTGGCTTCCAGTCTAATCAGAGGGGTCATTGCGTAACACACTACATTCATTGCGCTTTTTCCGTTGTTGAGCAAACCAAAACATATGAAGCAATATCCTTCAAAATTATTTAGATTCTAATTGATAGTGTGTTACGCAATTAGGGTGCAGATGCAGCAATATAAAAACAGCCGGTCTATTCTGTAAAAATCTCACCGTGAAATCATATCAATCATATCAATCCCTACCATTACGGAATGACAGTTCTCACTGCCCGCTCACTTCACCTAAGTTCTCACGGTGAGGTTTTTACAGAATAGCACTGCGGGTACAAATAACAAAGACTTACCTAAAGGCTTCTCATCAGGTGGATCAGCTGAGACAATAGTTAAAACTACAACGAACAAACAAATAGGTAACACATAGGACGCCATTGCTATGGTAACGTTAGTCAAAAACTATGCCGGTAAATATAATGATCTGGTCAGGCGTCCGTCTTTCATTTATAAATCGTTTGTATTAGTCATTTTTGGCTAGTTGATGTGTTGTGTAGTGAAGTGTGAGTTGTTTGAATATAACCAGTTTATTAATATCCACTGATCAACCAATGATCAGTGAGCAGAGAGCAGTTGTGGCCCAGTAGTAACGATCAAGCGGGTTTGATCCCCAGCAGGCGTTTTACTTTGTGTAAATTAACTCACACTACATCATCTCGTGTTACGAAAAATGTGTCTAGTTTTTTACTACTAAGTAAAAAAAATAAACACAGCTAATAAAATGATTATTTTTATTTACAAAATATAAAACGATTTCAGAAATAGATTGTGTATAATAAAAACTCATGCGTGGAAAATACATTGAATTTATTACTCTTCTTAATTTACTTGCCGGTTGGAAGAAGAACATGAATGAAGAGAGAGTGTGTTGCTAGACATCAAAAATGTTAAGCTTGATCATAATGTTGCAACTAAATAAATGACTTAGTAATCGATTACAATTAATATTACTAAAATGACAAATTATTGCAGATTATGAAATTGATATAAAATTAAGTTTTAATGTTTATGTTGTATTTACTTTAACAGATTCATTTAATAAGTTCCGAGTGCAGCTGTTGCTTCTTAATATGCTGAAAAAAAAAATACTCATATACTTACACTCAATTGAAATATATTTTTAACCAGCTCTAAAAGTAGCAGGACTCATTGCTGGTTAAGTCAGAGAATTAAAATGATCTCACAAGCCAATCCTCCCAAGATAATCATAGTTAAAAAGAAGTCGTTTAATATGTGAAGAATCATCACATACAATAATTATAGTCACGGCAAAGGTCAGACCGTTTTTACTGGAGATATCATCTTAAAACCGCATTTACACAATGCAGGTACAATAAAATTGAAGCAAACATTTCTTAATGGCTACCGTTTAGACGGTGCAACTAAAGGTAATTAAATAGAACCGTGTAAATCAGTCCAAGTGCATCAGGAGACATAGGCAGTCGCAAAATAACTTGCGGCACATATCGTAAGGCACACATTTGCAGAATTCCTCAGGGTATCTTTTACACATAGACAGGCAACGTTTAAAACAATTAGGGTCAAGGGAGGGGCAAGCCGGTAGGCGTCTCAAATGTTCACAGGACTTGTAACACAGCTCCTGATCACATTTGTGATACCGCTTATTTATTTATTTATTTTTTAAAGGCAAACCAACAGCTTCTGTATACAGCATTACATAAGAATAATAGTAACAAAAGCATCAGAGTTATACAGTCGCCAATAATAGGCAGTGGCAGGGCAATCTGAAATTTTAAAGAGGAAATAATAACTTTTAATTATGTTGAGTTTTTCATAATTGTCCGTTAGTATTTCGAGCCATGTTACTAAACGAATAAACATGAACGACGATACGAAAAAATTGATCGATCGATTTCGATTGTTTCATGTACCGACGCCAGTAGATCAAGCTACCCGAAACTGTCACATTTTCCCAATCAACTCTGAGCCTTATGCTTTAGGCATAAAGTTGAAAATCTATTAAAGAAATTTGACAGATTGTAGCAACTTGATGTGCTGGCTTCTGTAAATGTTTTAATAAATTAATGTGAATGTAGGAATCACAAAGGAACGAAATTTTATGATGATAGTTTTGTTCATGAGTAAAGCCATCGAGTCAGAACTAATATACTTCACATAATTATTTGCTTCGTCACAATATAATAGGTATTCTGATCATAGCAAGTAATTATTTTATCAGTCACGATGTTACCTTGAAAAACCACAAGTAAATACGATGTTGATGATCTTAGCTCAATCAAAATGAAGATATACTACTTAAAGAGGCAGTCGATAAGGATACTCATTTTCCTAATTTTCAAATGGCAACAGACAAAATAAAAAAGTCATACAATGGATCAGTAGAGTTTAAAACCAGCACTGCTGGATTGCATTGAGGAGGATTTGCTGCTGGCCAGTGCACACTGATGATGATTGAAGGCTGCGGCGTAAATGGGCACGCCACAATTGCGGCGATAAGTCCCCTCTTTGAGGAGTGGCTAGAGAGGCGCCACGGCATCCTCACCTTCCACCTGACGCAGGTCCTCACCGCACACGGTTGCTTCGGAAGGTTCCTGTTCCATATAAGGCGGGAGGAGACGCCCGCGTGTCACCATTATGTGGTGTGCCCGGAGGACACGGTGGAGTATACGGTGGAGGTCTGCCCGGCTTGGGCGTAGTACCACCGCGTCCTCACGGCGGCGATTGGTGGCAGCGACCTCTCGCATCAGGCCCTGGTCCAGACCATGGTATGGAGCGAGAGTGCATGGGAAGCCGTCACCTCCTTCTGCAAAGCAGTAATGCTTGCAAAGGAAGGGACGGAACGCGTGAACAGGCAACTGAAGGAACACGGGTGGGTTTTAGTCGGTAAAAGTCCGACGCGCCCACCCGCTCGGCCTAGAGCAGGAGAAGTTATTTGATAATTTCCCACCCAAAACAAAAGCAGCGGCATGAAGTCGCACCTGCCGTTACGTACCGCCGCATACTGTCGCGTGCCGCATTACGTCCTCACATCCCACCGCGGTATTCTCCAGTGCGCTCTTCAATACCGCAAAGAGAAATCCTCTTTGATGGTCTGTGGTCGGTCTCTGAGCTTTGGAATCTATATCTTGTTACCATTAGATACGTACGAATTTAGTGTATTTTGACATGTCGCCACATCACTAGAAAGCATCCGTACGAAGCAGGAGCGGGTCGACATTTGGCTATTGCCACAATATAAAAATATTTACATATGGATCGAATTTGGCTTAAGTATGAGGAATCAGTTGGATTAAGAAGCAAAATAATAATTAAAAAAAATCTTTTTACTGTATTTTTTAATTTATTAAAGTGTAATACACAACGATACAACCTTTTGATACACATTTCTGAAGTCAGTCAGTGAAGAAGGTTCTGAAAAAGAAATAGCAACAATGATAGCTAATAATAAACAAATGGTAAGGTGGGTTTGTAAGAAGAGTAAAACGTTGGAGAAACAAAATTATGTTTCTTCAGGTGATGCACACTCAGAACAGAATAGAACATATTTTGTTTTATTTTTATTTATTTTTTTCTAAATGGTCCTGCTCTTGATCTCGACTACGCCTGACGGAAAGCGATGGATGAAGTCTATGATGGAACAAGCGCGCCCAGAAGATGCCTGTTCACTCTTGCTTTGAAGGCAGACAGGTTAAATGTGGGAGGTAACACAGATATATGCCGGCAGAGAGTTCCACACTTTGGCTGTGCCAACGAGGAGGAGATGCGCCGACTACGACTGGTCGGAAAATCAACTAAGTGTGCATGTTACGCTGCAGTACGTCTGGTAGTCCGGTCGTATAAGGGCGATGGCGGGATCAGGTCGTGGAGCTCCTACGCACACTCTCTGAAGTACAGTCTGTACAGGCAAGCTACATTACGCCGATGAGCTAGGCTGTGAAACGAAGCCACCAACGTCTCGTCACCTATAAGTCTTTTAGCTCTGCGTTCCACCGAGTCAAGTGCAGCAAGCAGGTAATATGCTGAGCAATCCCATAAGTAGCTGTATATATATATATATATCCCCATGCAAGAACGGACCAGTACTTTGTACAGACTTAAAAGCTGTCCAGATGTGAAGTATCGCCTCACCTTATTTAGGATGCCCAGCTTCTTGACTGCGGTTTGAGCCGAACTTTAGATCAGATGAAATATTAAATATAATGATAAAATATTTAATGTATGAAGCGGAACGAGAATTAAACGCTTATTTTACAGATGTAGGCTACACATTCAGTAGCACCAATACTTACAACATTCACTTTCAGGGACACAGACCCCTTCCGAATTCCTATACAATTCGCCAACACATTCACAACTAGGGGCATAGCAGTTATAAACAACGGGAATGCAAGGCGCATTCTCCTTAAAATCATCACAGGTCCGTTGGCAACGATGAGGGAAGCATTCGTAGTACTCCTCATTTATCGGGCAATCTGAAATGTATAACAGGAAATTATTAACGTAACCACCCAAACGCAAGCAGTTTAGGAAAAATGACATAAAACAGTATCGATTAATAGGAATATGAAATAGGAAAACTTACTGTATTCAGCGGGGTAATCGCCCAACACACTAACAGTAGGAGTGGCTTTCATTTTGACAGTACAACAAAATTCGGTGCGTTATTTACATTGTTGAGCAGGCAAATTATTCTAACATATGAAACAATGGATTAGCAATATTCTTTAAAATGATTCAGATTGAGACTGATAGTGTTTTGCGCAATTAATAATAATAATAAATATTAGATGGCCCCGGCTTGGGGCCATCTAATATTCTTTATTATTATTTGGGTTTTTTTGTAATATTTTAAAATAAGATAACTAAATATACATATATTATATATATACAGCGTGTAACGGAAGGGGGGTATCAACCCTGAAGGAGGTGAATGTGCTCATGAAACTCAACAACTTTCCCCAAAGAACACAGGTCGAAATATGAAAAAAAAATTTGGCCCTCCCTTACAAAACTGACTACCAGCTGATTGATTTACTATGGGAGGGCCAAATTTTTTTTTCATATTTCGACCTATGTTCTTTGGGGAAAGTTGTTGAGTTTCATGAGCACATTCACCTCCTTCAGGGTTGATACCCCCCTTCCGTTACACGCTGTATTTATAAATATATATATATATATATATTTATATTTATACACAAAAGATAAACTTTTTTTGACAATCATTTAAGTTTACAGGGAGGTATGCAAACATAAATACCTAGATTTTACACAGGTTGGAAATCGGGGACTGATAGAAAAAACTATTGCTCACTTGAAATAATATAAAATATCAAAGCACATTCTAACTAATGGAAATTCAGATACAATTTTTTTTAATGAGTAAATACTCGTATTATAATATCGTGGTTACTAAGCCGCCACATGACTATGATTATGACTAATAAAAGTAATAAAATCTTACCCCATGGTTTATGATCAGGTGGAGGAACAGCAGATGCAATAGTTAAGACTGCCACAAACAAACATAATATAGGGAGTATATATGAAGCCATAGCGAATATGTCAATTGAAAATAGAATCAAGAAAGATAAAAATGTAGTAGAGCGTCTATCTTTTATACTCCGTGATTTTTTTGCAGAGTACACATCACGTTGCTGTTACATATTAAAAACCCGGTTTTTAGTCACTATCAATATAGTAAATCAACCAATATAATATAATAGTCCTAAAACCACATCAAATTGCTAGCAAAAAAAACATTAACGGGTATCACAGCGTTGATAAAAACAAAACTGAGAACCATTTTCCTTAACGTAGAACCTTGAAATAATCGTATAGTAATGACGATATTTCGCACATCAGTACCTCCGCATATTGAATGAGCACTGGAGATGTTTTTGTGCCAAATTTTTACACCTACATACGTATAAACAGCGGTCCATTAGTGAAATGATATTCCTCTTAATGTGTCCATGAAGCGACAAATTGTAGCATATGAAACGTACAGCTACGTTTCGTTGCACAAAACTAGAAAAGCATATAATAAAAAACTTAGTGATAATCTGTAAAAAATGAACTGATAGGTACAGGAAGAAATGATAATTTAGGGGTTTGGATTGTTGAAACAACTGATTAGTACGATCTTTGGTCAGTTCGAAAATTGGTCACCATTTACTATTTTTAACACACCTACATAAAACTTAAACCCTTCACCAAGAAGAGCTCAGTTTCGTTTGGTATTTAAATATGGCAATTGGCATTAACATAAACGTTATTACATCTCTAGACTGGCTTTAGAACGTCAGTATTGATATCTCTGAAAAGATACAAAAAAGTTAGGCAGATAAAAATGAGTCAAATATCTAAAAAACCTTTTTGAAGAACACTCTCGTAGGAACTGGGCTGCCAAGCAAATTCCTAAAATAATATTCACGTCGAAAACATTACCTATAAGCTAAAAACAGGAATAATATTGGTGTTACTTTGATGTAACAACATCCACCAGAAATTATGAAGTAATCGATATTGGTGAGCAAAGAGGAAAATAAGTGTCTATATATTTTTTACTTTCGTGCCTTGTTTTCATTATCTAAGGTCTCTGATAATTTCCACCTCATTTTTAGGGTTCCGTACGTTCAAATAAAAAAACGGAACCCTTATAGGATCACTCGTGTGTCCGTCTGTCCGTCCGTCACAGTCAATTATCTCCGAATCTACTAGACCGATTAAGTTGAAATTTGGTACACATATCAATTTCTGTGACCCAAACGCGATGTTTGACGTGAATAGACGAAATCTGTATATGGGGGTCACTTTTGGGGGGCCAGATGGAAAATTAAAAAAAAAATGCAAACTGCATCATGTGACATATCAAATGAAAGGGCTTGTTGCGAGGAGCTCAAATACATTTTTTTTGTAATTTTAAAATAAATAGTTTCCAAGTTATTCAAGAAAATAGACGAAAATTGGCCATTCCCCCTTATCTCCGAAACTACTGAACATAAAATTTTGAAAAAATAAAGAAATTATTTATTTACTTATAGATTATGGGGAAACCTATAAGAAGTCCATGATATTAAAATTACATGGTAAATCACTCAATATTGTGCGTACCAACTTACATTTGCAGTTGCAATGTATGGGAGAACATGTTTTTGAACTACAATGTTAAGTTTGTTCTTGCGATAAATTCATTTCAACTACGGAACCCTTCATTGTGCGTGGTCCGACACGCACTGGGCCGGTTTTTTTTTTATAAAGTCATAGATTTTTTATGCATTTATTAGCAAACAAACCCCTTTTGCTCATTTCACAAACAAGAACGACGTAGTTGGGTGATACGTCGTTCTTGTTTGTGACAAGAACGACGTATCACCCAACTTATTACCCTATTATCAACAGCATTCGGTCTTAAAAAGGGAAAAAAACTTGTCACTTTGCCAGGCATCCCTTCCAGTACATCTTGTTTGTAACTACTTCATAACACTAATGGATTTTGCCGAAGAAATTGCAAAGTGATACCTAAGACTTCACATTGCTGGGTCATCTCTTGACAAGATTGCAACTTTTTCTCCGAATATTATTAAGGTTGTCATTTTATTACACTGCCATTAAGGAAAACCATAAAACTCCCCTCAAAATATCACAATCCTGTGCGTTTATAGCTTGACTGACATCTGTGAGTATGATTTATTTTTGAATTTTGTCAGTCATGAGGAATTGAGTATCTGACTGACACTTTCTTTCCGTAAGTATCGTGGTTCTGCCTTTGGTATGTTTCAAGTTTTGTCACCTTGCAATATATGCGCATATAGTTTTAATCATAGTATTAGAAAGAAAGACTATTATTAGAAACCCTTTCCAGCGTTCATTGTAATAAATAAAACATACAAACAATTTAAAATAGAAAACATGTTTCCATTTTGCATTTTTTACACATAAAACTATTTCGTTTTTCAATAGATAGTGCAGCTATTTTAATAGGCGTAGTTTTTTGGATCGCACTGCAGCGCTACCTACTGGTCGAATAACTAAGTACTTTTTGCAGCTATTAAGTAGCTTGAACAAGATTAAAGAGATCGCCACAGAGACCAGCTAATAGCTATAGTCTTTCTTGCTTTAAAGTTTTACATTGGTAATGGTAAAAAAAAAGAATTGGAATGCTGTAGTTTAAATTGAAAACATTTTAAATGAAGTACCTGGGACCAAATCAGTGTGAAAAAATAATAGATTTTGGCCGTAATCCGCAATTCTTTATTGTAACTAAAAAGTAGCTCAATATTATAATTGATATTAAATCGATTTAAAATTAAAACACAAAAAAATTGATAACAAGCATTTTTTTAAAGCGCCAGTGGCTACTAAATGTTGAAGTAAGAACATGATACAAAAACATAAAATTGCATCAAATGTTAAAAAACAGTCATTTATTTGCAACATATTATACGGTACTAAAGGTGGAAGGTATGTACAATAGATGTTAGTGCAATAACACATTTTGCCGTATGAAACATACGCACATTACGCACATTTTACATGCGAAAATTAAAATAATAAGGAGTTAAATTCAGTAAAGAGTGTAGGGAGGCCTCTTCCCAGCAGTGGGACATTTACAGCTAATAAACAAAAAAAAACAATAATCAAAACACGATACAAATGAAACCAATATTTAAAGTATATTTTAAGCTTCATGATTTATTTCATCGTATTGCAAAAAAAATGCTATTGTATAGGTATTTATCTATAGAATTAAAAAGAATATATATTATAATGACATAAATTTATTTAATATTCATAGAGTATATATATTGTTTTGACAAAAAGAGGTGAGTTCAGAAACTCACAGCTATCACATTCTTAAAAAAATTAAATGACGTACTTTGTTGCCATATGGCAACATTATGCATAAGGGTTAACTCTACATAATTACGTCACCTTTCAATATTACAGAAATACAGCTATCAATTTGCCCATACTCGTGTGTAGACATAGACATATGCTTATGTTTATCATTATACTTGTTGGTATTCATATCTCAGAGCCAGTTGCTAAGCGCTAAGCAAAACCAGTTTCTGGCTGGACTAAGAACACGTTTGTTTGTTTTTAAAATAAATAATATTAAATATTACTTATGTAACTAGACTTATGTAGTTAGAAATATACATATTGACGTTCAATTAAAATGTATAGATTGATGTATGTTTTTAATTACATTAAATATGTCATCGCTTTGGTACTGCATGAATGAAACTCTTTTACTCGTATGTAAATAAAAGAGTTCTAAGTTCCCGTCTGCCTTCAAAACAAGAGTAAGCAGGTATCTTTATGGGCACGCTCGTTCCATCATAGACCTCATTCATCGCCTTCGATCAGATGTAATCGAGGTCAAGAGCAGTAATAAAAGAATATATATTCCTCAATTTTGCCTAATTGCACCTACCACTGTTGTTTGAGTCTTCATCACCCGAAGCAAGGTTGCTTGCAAGGTTCATCATCTGCCGAGCCTTTTCCCAACTATGTTGGGGTCAGCTTCCAGTCTAACCGGATGCAGCTGAATACCAGTATTTTACATGGAGCGACTGCCTATCTGACCTCCACAACCCAGTTACTGGGTAATACGATACCCCTTGGTAAGACTGGTTGTCAGACTTTCGGGCTCCTGACTACCCGTAACGACTGTGAAAGATCCACGAATGACAGCCGGGACCAACGGCTTAACGTGCTTTCCGAGGCACGGAGGAGTCCCGGTATGTAAAGATGGTCACCCATCCACAGACCAACCGCGGCAAGCATAGCTTAACCTGATTGATCGATATGTGCTGCCGTTATTATTTAGCCACGGGCCGCTACTACGGGTTGCTTGCAAGGTTGCCTGGTAGAAAATGCCTATGGCATTACTACCTATTATTACGCCTCTGTGCAGTTCTGTGCTCGAAGTACATACACATATACATTATACATATAGGATATAGGTACATAAATCATTAAAGACTCGTGTTTTTATTTTTTTCACTGTAATACTGGCAATGTTCGTCAGTGGAATTTCCCCTTATGGTCAATAATAAACATGTGCAAACAAGATTTAGCGCTGATAAGGAAATTAGAATCTAATCAATCTGATAGTTATTATAAGCCACAACATTATAATTATGGAGTACTGACGCACGTTATAGTTTTATAAATAGGCATCGGTGTCCTTCGAGGAGATTCGGGGAGATTCTTTAAAAAATCTAAGACCTCATCCATCGCTTTCCATCGGGCATTATTTAGCTTAACCCGATCGATCGACCCGTGCGGCTGTTATTACTTAGCCACAAGCCCCTTCCTTTCGATTTCTCGTTCAATATGAAATAATAAAACCCTTCAAAGGGTCTGTCCCGTAAGGGAGTGGTGTGACCGCGCCCTACGGTTATCAATCTATTGGCATACGTCATAAAACACTTCTCGCCGAATTTGAACGCCTAGGTGTGGAAGTCTCCACAAACATGTTGAACACACAAAACATAGTTTATACTGAATTTTTGTCAACTTAAGGTTGAATTTCCTTTAGCCAGTGTTATTTAAGGAAATCCCAACCATTTCATAGCCGACAAAGCGTCCATCTTTACAAACAATGGGAAGAGGAAATCGACGGAACGCAAGATAAAGATGATTTATAATTTTGATAATAGGTCCAAATGTATTTCAATGGAACTCTTGGCTCGTATTTTATATCTATAGTACATAATAATAAAGCTGAAGAGTTTGTTTGTTTGTTTTTGTTTGTTTGAACGCGCTAATCTCCAGAACTACCAGTCCGATTTGAAAAAATATTTTTGCATTTAAATGCCCAATTCTTAAGGAAGGCTATAGTTTTTATTTAAAATCACGCTAAGACTCTTACGAGCCGAGAAAAAGGAAAAAAATAATAAAGTACGCTAAGCCAAAAGTAATAGTGCGTGGGTGGGGGAGCAAGAAATTTTACGTGGACGGGCACAGGCACGGGCAGAAAAAGATAGATGGAATAATCCGCGAGTTGACTAATTTTTTTTTATCATTTAAATTGAAGCTTTTTTACCTCACTAATAGCTTGGTATAAACAGTTTTTTAATATTTTTAAAAATTGAAAAGATATGAGCGTTCAAAACTCTCAATTAGACAGAGAGGGAAATACTGAATTGTGACGTCATAGTTCAGTATCGCCATATAAATTACATGCAAAACTTCGTTTTGCGAGAAAGAGATAGACAAAAAGTTTCTATAAGTTATAAGTTTTTTTTATTTTTCGACCGCTTTCAAATTTGATTTCGAATTCTATTATTGTATTACATGTGTGGATATATTATCTACTAGAATATATAGTATTCAATATCATGCAACTACCCAATTATTGACAAACTTGTGACCTCTCTTTATCTTGCTTAAAGGGAAATAAATTTTCACTGTAGGACTGGTCCTTGTGGCGATACTAGCATCAATGCAATCTAATCCTGCAGTACCTATTAGCAATACTTACATATTTGTTTATTTTTATAAAATTCTCAAAACATTATAACTCAAACATTATGAAAATAAAATTGAAATTTATTTGTGCACAATTTATGAAGACCTTAAGGACCGATTTCAATCAACAGATGATTTTTTTATTCGTGGAATTAAATAGACGTCTGACAGTTTTTGTATGGAAGATTTGTCAAAAATTCAAAATTATTCCTCTGATAAAATCATCAAAGGTGTTGGGAAAATCAGCCCTTAGTATACTGGTGACATTTACAATATACTGGCATACTGGCAGATTTTTTTTTCAGGCTCCAAATTTTTACAGGCTGTTCTACTCATGAATATCAACAACTTTCACTATGGGACCAACTCTGAAATCACAACACAAAATCAGCTGTTTAATACAAAAGTTCAATACTTACTTGACCCAAATGTATGAAACAGCTGATTTTTTTTTTTTTGTGATCTCAGAGTTGGTCCCATAGTGAAAGTTGTTCATATTCATGAGTAGAACATCCTGTAAAAAATTGGAGCCGGTAAAAAAAGCATGCTGTATAAGGCCGCCAGTAACAGTCACAATACCCCATTTACTAGTTGATATTGTATTATAGTATATCGAACTAAGTACGGACCTACGTTACAACTTACATCGGTGGGTTTTGAAATTATTTTGGGCATTTGCACGAATAAAAAGCAATGATTGATCGGGCATGATCAAGGGCAGAGTGCAACGTTAGTCCTGCCATAAAGTTTGAAGTATCCAGGGCTATGACAACCTTCTCCCTGTCCTTATTTAGCTCAAGAAAAAGCCCCCTTTGTTATACCCCAAAACCATCTGCTCACAAACACTGACATCTCTCTTCGAAATGATACGATAACAACTTTCTTCAGGACAATAAAACTAGCGTAGCCACTAACTGAACTGTATTTCCCTATCTCGTCCACTATATATTTGGTATATCT
Source organism: Eremobia ochroleuca (assembly GCA_949629135.1). Lineage (NCBI taxonomy): Eukaryota > Metazoa > Arthropoda > Insecta > Lepidoptera > Noctuidae > Eremobia > Eremobia ochroleuca. The sequence goes on along the minus strand of OX451395.1, from coordinate 14,678,268 downwards.
TGCATCAAATCAACCAGGGCATTCCCTTGTTTATTTATCCGTCCCACTTCATCAAAATAAAACAATACCTCCAGAATTAAGTCACCCTACGCAATTCCCGTCCTTGTCGGCGAAGCTATAAATCTCAATTTAGCTTCCCACGATATTGGAAGTAAATAAGAAACTGTTTACCCTGAAATTGAGGACTGGATTTTTTATTATCTCAGTGACAAAGTCGTTTGATTAAAAATAAAGTTGGTTTTAACTTTCTGAAACAAGATACAAAAACAGAATACTTCATGTTTTACATGAAGTATTCTATTTTTATCGTCCTTTAAGTTACGGACGACAATTACTTGAGCGCCCTGTTTTGTAATTTTGTCTTCAAGTTTTATGACAAAGTCAGATTCAATTGTGATTAAATCTGATGTGATTTCTGATTGATTTCGTTAATGGATGCCCATTAACGAAAAATTAATTACATCAGATAATTGTCAGATTATTATATGCGTGTAAACATAAATTGAACCCAATTAGTGAACCATCTCGGAAAAATTATTTCAATTTGAATACCACTGAATACTGGATGCTACTTTGAAAACTCCAACTTTCACAGAGGTTTGTCCACTTGACAAAACCCACAGCGAGCTCTTATAAAGGCTTCAACCAAACAGCTTATTTACCCAGAGTAATACACCCAAAATATTCAAAAGAATAAATCTCGCAATTCAAAATTTCAACCAACAACGAAGGAATTATGTTTTTAAGTGTAATGAGGCAATTTGCCGAACGACTGTAGTATTCCATGGACCTGTAAAGTTATTATGAACCACTCGTTACTACGAGTGATGCGTAGTTTAAAATGCAAGAGATTTCCTCGCTTTCCCTATGTTCGGCTTTGTAGTTTTGGCAAGGCAACGAAATAATTATCTATTCAGGTAGAAAGTAATTTTGGTTGAAATTGCATTCCGTTTCCCCGGCTTACAAGTTATAGTTTTTAATCACCACTGCTCTCAAAACGGTGAAGGGAAACATCGTGAAGACACCGGCATGTCCTAGAACCAAAAATTCGAAGCCATGTGGCATGTACCAATCCGCACTGGGCCCGCGTGGTAGATTATAGCCTAGTCCCTCTCGAAGAGAAGAGGCCTTTGTTCCAGTAGTGGCAATATTATAGGCTTATTATGCTTATAGTGCTGTGCTTGGCATGTGTACAGGTTACTTGTTTATCATGTTTTCGAATAATACGCAGATCAGTTCATGCAACTATGAAAATGCTGCAAGAAGACGCAGAATTAATCATTTTTGCTATGATTTTTAATGATTTTTAGGCGTACATCGGCTTAAACACAAAAAACGACCGAACCTTTTTGTTTTGAAATCCGAACAGGCATCCCTCGTTTCACCAATCGTAGCCTTTGTACCTAACTAATCCTGTAAGAAAAGTCTAAAGGTAATCTCACCTTCGAGCGAAGCCTCTACAGATAAAAGGGTTGCTATTTTAGACAATCGCTGTTCTTAGCGGTAGAAATACAAGAGCCCTATCTCTTTAATTTTAGAACTTAGAACGGTCACTAATCTGTATGTAAGAATCAGGCATTAGGCAACAGAGGGGCAATTCAGAACGTTCACAGTCTGAGGGGTAATTCTCGTAACTTTAAGAACGTTCACAGGTAGATCTCAATCTGTCAAAAATACTTCTAATTTCCATTTTTGACAACTCTTTGACATTTGTTTGTCGCCGAAATGAGACTGTGAGTAGATTTTGAACGTTTTAAATTACGACAGTTGGCCTTCAGATAGTACGAGTAAGACACGACTTGAAGGTTCTGTCGATGTACCGAATCAAAGGACTAAGGGCTCGTTTATAAAAGAGAAAGAAAATTGTCAAGCGAGCGTGAACCGTTGATAAATCATTCAGCCAATCACAGTTTGACAATATGACATTAATTTTGCGACAATTTTCGTTCTAGACCGAAAAATAAAACGTGTAACGTTAAATGCGCAACACCCCAACTGATTTTTAATTCAATTGACCTGTTTCAGAGAGAAAATAAGTCATTTAAAAAATTGTGAAGGTTTTATGTGCTGTTTTAGTTTTACTGGCCATTCTGATCGTTTCTTGCATCTGCGACGACGCTTTATCGAGGGAGGAGTCGTCACCGGGCCGCTGCGCCGTGCTGACATTGGCTTGCTTGACCTATTAATAAATAGACACCGCAACGTTTTTAATGAAGATTTTTTGAAAAATGTGACCTATATTAAAAAGTTATTCAATGAATTCTGCTCGTTATTCTGATCAAACTATTTTCAGGTTTTGCGCATTTAACGCTACGCGTTGTATATGGTATGTCCTAGGGTAAAAATTCGTCAAAAAAAGTCCAAGTGACATCCACCAACCGGCAATAGACCCGCGTGGTAGATTATGGCCCGAGAAACTCCCTCTCACAGAGAGGAGACCGGTATCCCATCAGTGTGAACGTTATTGGCTGATGCTGAGCTATGCTAAACGCTGAATTGGTCAATTACGACCTTATTCCGTTTTAAAATCCGAACTACATAGCTTAAAAGACATGACTAATTTGCCGAAGGCACATCTCAGTTGTGTCATGCTGTAATAAAATTACCTACTTCCTACTTTCGATTTTTGAAAAAATATTTCGCTCACCACACTCTTTCCTAACATTTTCTAGTGGGCAAGCGGTATCATAATAGCGTCCTAAGCCTGCTTAGTGCCGGTCACACAAGTGTTCATAAATATAAAGTCCGGGACAGCGGACGTCGTGTATTTCACTTTATTACGTTGTAACGTTATTATATTTAGCTGTCGTAGGTACTGTCCTATCTATGTGATATGATAATTATACAGATGCGGCTTCGCAATTAAAGTAAGTTGGTTTGTTTTTTTTTTCGAATGTTTTTAGAATGAAATCTCTTTTGCTTAAAAGTTTAATTAGATGATTGGTGGTAATGATACCACTAGATATATCAGTAAACGTCCTTGACTGAGCTCCAATGGCCTCTGCCATATACGTTCCATAAATGAAATCATTTATTAATTTGCGAGAGTATTTAGTACATAGAGCTTTTATTATAAGAGTCCTCCGTGTTCGTCACATGAGCATGCAAATTATTTACAGAAAGGAACTGAATTTTTGTCCCATGCAAGCTTGGCCCAGAAATGGACACAAACAAAATAAAATGTATTATGAAGCAATAATAGTGTTTCAAAACACTTTATCTTTTGTGTTCGTCGTAAAACTTGGTGAAGGGCTATAAGACCCTTCTCAAATCTGATGTCTTCAAAATTGTCAAAAAAAAATAAATTCAGACCTGTTAATCCATTGTTTTCCAACAGATTGAATTTCATTCAAATCTAACGACTGTATCACAAATAATTCATTCGCTATGCCTCAGTTTATAGAACGTTGGATCTCCGTTAGAAGCCAGGCAAAATCAAAATCAGAGTTGTCCGAGATGCGAGTTACATGGATTGTTATTATAGCGAGGTAAAATGCTTTAGAAAAATCCATAGTGCAAGAAAGGCGAAGTCACTCAGAAATGCAAAAAAGATATCCAAAAATACAGCCAACTATATTTTTGAACAAATCACAAAACATACATGATGCTATCACACGCGGCACCACAGAGTTATAAATAAAATAGAAAGCACCAAACCCGGCTAACAAGAATGGTCATGTTTTTAGCGCATTTCTTTGTATGGTACATATGTAGTTACGCTCTGTGTGTAAGATTCTTTATTCTTTCATCACCATAGCATCCAGATGTCTGTCCGGATGCATTGTAATGATTTAGGTACGGTTTTTTGCAGTATCCCGTTTAGTCTAAACGGGATCTTGCCGTGGGAAAGGGCCCTTACATGTCGTCAGGATTGTGGTGACCACCCAGCGTAACGCACTTTCATTTGCTATCCGAAAGATTTTGAAGGAAATTAACATGGCTGAGTTTATAACCCAACAGTCGTGAAAACGGTTTTTGGTACCTACATCAAAATAAGTAATTAATTAATGTACGATAGTTACTATTGTAAGTTAACCTAAAAAGAAAGTAGAAACTTGTAATATCTAAAAAAAAAGTAATTAGGTAAGTTTATGTCATCCCGCAAACAAAAAACAAAATAAGTTGCTCAAGACGTACATCTGAATAATCCGTCATCAGCCGAACTATGCTCGTACGTCGTCGGCCAAACTCGGTCGATCGAACCAAACATAATGTAAAAGTGAGTGCGTCCTATTTTAGTACAAAATGAGTTAAAAATACAACACTCACAAAAGTGTCTTCAATATAAACTAATACGACACCTAATCCAATACACTCGATGGATTCGAGCAGGACTATGGATATCAAGTCTAGCACAAGACGTCGAGCACGTCGAGGCCCGACATCAAAAAAATGTCGTCATTTATTTTCGTCAGAACAATAGAAGTAAGTCTTAAAACAAAATTCCTTGAACAAAGAAGAAAATCCAACCGCAACATTGTTAACATTAAAAAAAAAACTTTCAAAAAAAGAACTGCCCGTTTTCTCAATTAAATCACTTGACAAGCAATCTCCCGACAACGCAATCACTGGCTGTTTAGAGAAAGAAAAAAGTTAGAAATTGCTGTGAAAAGTTTTAAAAATGGTGACGAAAGAACGTAATATCGTTTCCTACTTCACTGAAAGTCCGTGGCAGTGAGAGTATCTGGCTAGTTAGTGTTATTAACAGTCCGCCGCTGCAGGTCCATCATGCTTGCTAACTTTCTGGGGCAGGAAGGTTTATTGATAGGAAGTTCTGAGGCTAAAACTATTATATAATAATAAAGGCAATTATGCACAGGTTTTAGCTGTTGATGATTACATTTTTAGTCAGGAATATTCTAACTCAAAGAGGAGAATTGAGCACTTTATAATCGGATCAAATTGAAGCTACTTGGCCCACCCGAAAGAAATGGGGAGGTAAAATAGCTAAAATACAATTACGTGGCATCGACGCGTGGCTCCTTACCATCGATTCAGTACATAATTCTGAACTCAAAAATCTCTGAAATTTTTTTTAAAATAACGCTCTCTGATTTTTTTTTTAAATAACTGACAATAAATTTCAACGTAGGGGACGTTTAAATTTATTGTCAGTTATTTTAAAAAAATTTGATGTTCCATACCGTATCACACTTTTCTATGAAACAGCACATTTTTTTTTTTTATAATCGACGAAAATTTTCTGCGCTGGACATCTAGAATCATGTACTGATTTTATGTTTACAGTTTGCGCGTGCCCTGTATTGGAACAAAGGTGGCGCACCTGCATTATACAGAGCCGCATCACTTCGATATTTTCACCACATACACCGAAAGGAAACCCAAGTATAATTTATTTTTGGCGGCCAAAAACTAACTTTACATTAAAACAAAACGCAACTAAAAATTTCGGCCGCCTTATAATCTCGTTGCGGGCAAAATAAATGACCTCATTAATAATAAACTTACTTATCACCTTAAAAATGAATGAGTAGGACCCACCCGGTGTGAAATGAGGTTACACCATCTCGATTCGGACGCCTCTCCACAGAATAGATGGGTGCAGAAGGTCAGGTTCACACAACGAGCGAAAACACACGTACACATATACTTTTAGTTCATAAGCAGCGAGGTAACTGCATAAAAAACTTACAGTAGCAATGGCTTTCATTCTGACAGTTCATCAACATTATTTTTCGTGACATCGCCAAGCGGTTGGTCGACTCTTCACGTGACCAGAGGGCTGATTTTTTGGTCAAAGAATCAGCATTGCCATAGAATGTGGCAATCGTCGTCCTTTCTAGAGCCGACCTTCTGTCTGTACCTATCTTTTCTGTGTCCTCGCCGCTTGTCGCTTGGGATTATTAAAACTTTCCATCCTTCATAATAAAGTTTTATATTGAAAGAGCTGAGGCGACTTTTTTAAAGCGAGTCATCTTTAATTGCATCAAGTTATGCAATTTTGTAACCGGTGGACAATTTTTAAAACGGCAACTTGAAAGTTAGATTGGTAAATTAAACTGGTTGGGATTGATTTTACTGAACAGTGATTTTCATTTTAGCTGAGGCAATTTCATGAATTGAGGTTTTATTCTTATTAATCTTTTTCTCACATATCGTAGCGAAAATAAAAAGAATCACTGCATTGAAGATAAAACGTATTTTTTTTTTTTTTTGATAAATAAAATTTAAATATAAAATGTAGAAAAGGAATCTGAAAAAATTAAGTATAAAACACGGAGGATTGTTACTCGAAATTACTGTTGATGTAAAAATATTAAAGGAAAAAAACGAGGAATTAGGAAAGTTCATCAAATTTGTGATATTTTTAAGATAAAATTTTATATCGAATTTCACGAATTCTTACTTAACCTTCAAGCGGGCGCGCGGTCATTTGTAACGCCAGCGGTCGCGCGTAACCTAAAAGACCTATAGGATATTTCAAGGATTTAAAACACAAATTATTTAATATTTTTTGTATTTATCTCATTATCATTATGTTAGGACATAAACAAAATTATAAAATCAAAATAAAATTCTAATTTTCTTTGAATTTGTAAGCAATTTGGCATCATAAATGTATCGAGGATCGATCGAATCGCGGTCGATTCGACGCCGCGCGACTGCTTGAAGGTTAATTGCAATCGGGTTTTAGGCTCCTTAAAACCGATTTTGAAAAGAATTCATTAGAAAATACATTAGCAAAATTGTCCTGAGATAAAAAAGGTCAGGGAGCGTAATTGTTAACGACAAAAAATGTTATTCGATCGTAGTGTCCTGGACAGACGAAGGTGGTCACGAAGTCCAGCAGCCAACGCCACGCGGGACTTGAAGTACAGGAATACTCAGCAGCTCTACTCTGCAGCTAGGTTGAAGAAAGCACCAATTTCCCGATGTGGTCAGGTGAAACCAGGTCAACAAGTATCAAGCAACCAAACCAAAAGATTTTTTTTTTTACCCATCAAATATGGCTTGCTGAAAAAAAAAAAGCATTTTAAAAAACAGTCATTAATTGGAAAAAAAAACTTTTAACGTAAGAGTTGAGGTTTTACCATCAGAGGTAACGCTGCAACATCCAGCCATACATACGCATAATCAGACTTTAATGTTCCCACTGCTGGGACACAGGTGCCCTCTCTTCGGAGTGGGCTGTAATAATAATAATAATATTCCATAACTTTCACACAACGCCATCTAGTCCCAAACTAAGCAGAGCTTGTACTATGAGTACTAGATAACTGATAAACATGCATATATATTTCTAAATAAATACATATTTTATAGATAAATTACACCCAGTAATAACCACGCGGGCTCAGTGTGGGTTGGTTGATGTCATATGTCTTCGGATTTTTGGTTTTAGGACATGCTGGTTTCCTCACGATGTTTTGTTTCTATTTCCCGTAAAAAAAAAACTACAAAACTAGTTGGCTTCGTTGTCGTTTTAATAATTTTCTACGTGCGCTGATTATGAGTAGGTAACATTAAGCTTACCTATCTATTCTATTCTAGTAGGTAACATTCATGGTCGCTCACAATGGGCCTTATTAGAAGGCTGAAAGTCAGCCAAAAAGCAGTGGAGAAGGCTACGCTTAGAGTTTCCCTACGCGATCGAATCAGAAAAGAAGAGATCATGGGTAAAAAGGTAATCTATGGGTAGGGCACATTACTCGCAGAACAGATAGCCGATGGTACCGAAAGGTTCTGGAGTGGCAACCGCGTAACGGAAGACGTAGCGTTGGAAGGCCTTGCACAAGGTGGACCGATGAACTGGCGAAGGCCCCATGAATCCGCTGGATGCGAGAAGCATGGAACTGGTCCAAGTCTCGATGTTTGGGGGAGGCTTATAATAATAATAATAAATTTATTTGTTCAAGTAACTAGACACACGTCAGTGGACGTTTTTCGGCTGAAATGATGATGAGGTAACACTAGTTTACTCTCTACACTAGAGTACTCATAATGTTTTTTTTAGTTTAGTAATAATAATTCGCGACTAAGTAAAATTTGAAAAGTGTGCAAACGGGGAAATATTCTGTTGTTTTTTTTTCTTTGTTGTTTTTTAATTTTATGCCAGCTAGAATTTCCGCTTTGGGAATTTAGTTTTCTTGTCTGTTGAAGAAGTTTTCTTGAAATATTCCTTTGAATATTTTCCTTTGTATCTAACTCTTTTTTAACCTTAGGGTCACTCACTATATTAGATAGCTTTTACCTTTTTAAATTATTTTTCAATTCAAATAATACTTAATAGAGCACTGTTTTCATGCTATCATGAAAATATTATCAAACATGTAAGCTTTAGGTAAATAGGCAGGTACGCACCACACACAGAAAAATAATTAGGTAAATATATACAAGGTTATTTGTAGAACACCTACAACCTCTTAAGAGGTCATTGTACTTATCATTATGAACAACTTTTACTATGGAACCAAATCTGAAATCGCGAAAAAAAATCAGCTGTTCCCTACATTTTGACGACTCGTACCAACATAAATGTAGGAACAGCTGATTTTTTTTCCCGATTTCAGGTTTGGTCCCATAGTAAAACTTGTTCATAATGATGAGTAAAATGACCTCTTCAGAGGTTGGTGGTGTTTTACAAATAATCCTGTATATATATCTGTCTTTAAATTCTTATGAGAGAAAAGTAAAAAGCACAACATAAAACATTAGTCTTTTTTTCTTACTTACTATTATTGTCAAAGATAACTTAAAATGGCAAAAATACTTTGGATACAATGTAAATAATAAGTTCTTACTTACTTTAGTTAGTCTCGAAGCACAACATTGCTCTAGAAGAACTAACTAAACGATCTCTACTTATTCACTTCAAAAAGCCTAATTTATCTTGGCAAGCAGTCATTTTCTCTTAGGTCCAGTCCCTAATTTATAGGTACCTACCGTGACCTTCCTCCTATCAACATTAAAAGAAACGAATACATAATAATTTAGGGCTTCAAATCTTTGATATTAGACTAGTCAGGCTTTTTTGTAATACTGCAGGATGCAATAGAATGCAATATTTTTATCGTTTATAAATCAAGACTCAATCTTTAGGTTCCAAAGATCCAAATCGAAATGATCGAAAGTTACGTTCGCCCTACCTCGTCAAAAGGTGTTCGCGTCCCTGTTTCGTTTTGCCACACAATGATGCAGTGGCTTGACTTATTTGTCATGAAAACGCTATTAGTATTATAATTGCCAGAGCGCACTCTTCTCAGTATTAATACAAACTTGCTTGACTAAAGTGGGTACGGTGAGGGCAAATCTAACGATTTAAGTAACATGTTTGATTTTATTTTAGTCTTCTGCCAAACAAAAAATATCCCATCTCGCCCACCATACTCTTTATTTACCAAATCGCTACCTTGGGGTAGAAAAGTCGTAAAAGCCATAAACCCTTTATAGATTTTACTACCTTTCTACCCCAAGGTTGCGAAATATTGGTAGCAATAGTGTTGGTACTTAGATTTTCTTCATCATCTGCCTAGCCTTTTCCCAACTATGTTGGGGTCGGCTTCCAGTCTAACCGGATGCAGCTGAATACCAGTATTTTACATGGAGCGACTGCCTATCTGACCTCCACTACCCAGTTACTGGGCAATACGATACCCCTTGGTAAGACTGGTTCTCAGACTTTCGGGCTTCTGACTACCCGTAACGACTGTCAAAGATCTACGAATGACAGCCGGGACCAACGGCTTAACGTGCGAGGCACAGAGGGGTCTCGGTATGTAAAGATGGTCACCCATCCACAGACCAACCGCGGCAAGCGTAGCTTAACCTGATCCATCGACCTGTGCGGCTATTATTATTTAGCCACGGGCCCCTCAAGTACTTAGATTTTCTTGTCCTTTGAATAATAATTCTCACAGGCGCAGCTTCATTTATGCTGCTATAATTAATGTTCTAGGCGCTTCAAATTCAATCCACATGTTTTTGCAGTTCCCGAAACTGAGAAACTGTGTACCATACGAAAAAAGTCTGTAAATTGATTTGTTTAACTCAAACCTGTGTTATCTGTAGGTAAGGCACAAACCCAACACTTCGATTCTGCAGTATTTTGCTGAATAACAGAGCCGGCCCGGAAGCACTTACCTCCTAAATATATTGGCTTTTTCCATCTGGTTGTACCGGTTAATGCCGACCCGAACATTTCTCTCGTGTTTGAGACATTATAAGAACCATGACACGAGTTTACTTTTGTTGACAACATCTCATTGAAGGCAACAAAAGCCTTCTTCAATATTACATGCATAGTTTAGCCGCAATTATAAAGTAACTTCAGCATCTAATATAACCCACGAAACAATGTAAGACTAGATACGTTATACGCGAAATAATCACCTGCTTCAAACGCCAACAATGCAACAGGAATTAAAACGAAAACTATGACGCATATAATTTGCATTCAACTTGAACGCTAAGTTTTAGTAATTGCATGGCGCACTTCAATTAAGACAAGGAAACTACGCCACTCGTTCCAAGTATTTTACTAATTGGAAATAAATTTAGTGGAATAACAAGAAAACAGGTAAAGCTACCTACAATAAAATAAATACATTGGTTGAGGGATATTCCGGTTTGTTCTGAGGCAGAAAGTAAGTATTTTTTCGGATACTCTTAAGAATTTTATATTGGCCCGAGGGGACCGTGGCTAAATAATAACAGCCGCATAGGTCGATCGATCAGGTTAAGCTACGCTTGCCGCGGTTGGTCTGTGGATGGGTGACCATCTTTACATATCGAGACCCCTCCGTGCCTCGGAAAGCACGTTAAGCCGTTGGCCCCGGCTGTCATTCGTAGATCTTTGACAGTCGTTACGGGTAGTCAGAAGCCCGAAAGTCTAACAACCAGCCTTACCTAGGGGTATCGTATTACCCAGTAACTGGGTTGTGGAGGTCAGATAGGCAGTCGCTCCATGTAAAATAATGGTATTCAGCTGCATCCGGTTAGACTGGAAGCCGACCCCAACATAGTTGTGAAAAGGCTAGGCAGATGATGACTCTTAGGAATTTTATATTAAAGCATGAGACGGTTGAACGTGTAAAATACAAGTCTTTAATAATGGAGATACAGAGTTCTGAATATCCTAAAAACATATTGTGTTACTAGTGTCTCCCGCGTGGATGTCGGAAATCATACCATAGAAACGTGAACGCTACCGGGACAAAAACTAGTCTATGTCCTTCCCAGAATACCATCTATCTCCTTGCCAAATTTTATCGAAATACGTTCAGTGGTTTGGGCGTGAAATGGTAACATAAAATACGGACAGAGATACTTTTGAATTAATAATATTAAGTATGGATTAGAAATCTGCAACAGGACCAAGGTAGCCGCCATAGCCCAAAGAATTACCTTACTTAGGTGGCAGTGGTCAGGGCAAATTGCTTGCAGAACAAATGGCCGATAAGGCCTAAATGTACTGGAGTGGCGACAACGCAGTCCGCTAGGGAGGCGCAATGTGGAAGGCCCCCACAAAGTGACCGATGAATTTGTGAAGACCGCGGGAATCCGCTTGATGCGAGATGCACATGACCGGTTTAGTGGCCACACTTGGAAGAGTCAAAGAAAAAAAGAAATATGTCCACTGCCGGACATAGGAATGTTCGGCAGTGGACATATTTCTGCTGAAATGGTGATGATGAAATTATTATCTAAGTCTACAACATCCAAACTATTATAACGCCTGCTATAATTTATAAGCAAATAAAGCCTCCGACAGCTAACAGAATCATATTAATAAATATTCATGCAAACAGCAATTCGGGGCAAAAGTTGATAAAACTTTCAATATTAGCAACGCATCGCTCACTCAAATAGAAATTTCAACAACTTCACAAATGTTTTAAACATACACAAAACTGATTCGCAAAGCTCTTTACACACGGGAATACTGTACCTGTTTTCACTAAACGAACACAGGCACATTTCAAACTACTTCCTGCACAACTTTGAAGTTAGTGAACAACTCTTATTCGACGATATTTATTTTCCCTGAAGTTTCCTGACTACACTTAGCTCCTTCATACTGCTAAAATAGATTACACCGACGTAAAAAGTTAAGTAGTTTGCAACAGCTTCGGCTTTTACTAGCGTTATTTATATTCTTGTAAGTTCTGAATTGTTGTTTTCTATCAAAATTGTTTAGTCAGATTCTTTTCGCATCTGATCAGTATTTGTAGGGGGAGTTTTACGTTGTCTATTCCTTACAATATTATCCGCAAATAAGACACTGCGTTCTGCATTCTCCCCATAAACTATTAAGAGATCTACGGGGTAATTGCTTAACAAACTAACAGTAGCAATAGCTTTCATTTTAACAGTTCAACAACATTCATTGCGTTACCTACATTATTGAGCAGACAAATTTTTCGAACCTATGAAGCAATGGATTAGAAATATTTGTCAAAATTATTCAAATTGTGATTGAACGTGTTTTACGCAATTAGGGTGCGGAATTGTTGCTGTTTTCAATTATTTCAGAATATTATGATCAACATACTTATACACAAATTCAAAATTTTACAATAAGGTATGTACATGTTGATTCATCATTGTCGTTTCTCATGTTTCAGTGCCAATTATTTGTAAAGAACTCAACGAAGTATGGCAAAATTGCCCTCCTGTCTATCAGATGCACCAAGAAACAAAAGCGTATGTATTTATAAAGTGAATTACTTTAGGAATGCGAGCATTATAATTGTATTTCAGTTGATGATTGTCGTAGTTCCTGGAATGAACGATTGGAACGATTATAAAATTGGAAATACTTGTTTCCCCAATAATGTTAACTTAGTTTTTACAGTTTATTTATATCTACTATTATTGTGCTTTTCGCAAAAATTTACCAATGTGCAATAGGATAAGTAATTTTCGATTCGAAAATCGTTCGATTATTTGTCGCGCGTTCGTGTCAGGGTCTCTGAAAACCACAATTGACGATTACAGAACTTTTTTTTTTTTACCATACTTTCCTTATCAACCTGCCTTGCCTTTTCCCAACTATGTTGGGGTCGACTTCCAGACTAACCGGATGCAGGTGAATAGTTTTACATGGGGCGACCGACAGCCTATCTGACCTCCACAACCCAGTTACTGGGTAACACGATAACCCTTGGCAAGACTGGTTGTCAGACTTCCGGCTTCTATACCCGTAAGGACTGTCAAAGATCTTCAAATGACAGCCGGGACCAACGGTTTAGCGTGCTTTCCGAAGCCCGAAGGAGTCTCGATATGTAATGGATAACCCACCCACGAACCGACCGCGTACCTTTGATCGACCCATGCGACTGCTATTATGACACATCGATAACCTACATATTTCTCGCTCTTCCTCATAAAAATGCAACGTGGACTTGCAAGAGGAAATTGTGAATATCTTACATACCTTTGTCGGAAATATTTTGCTAAGTGCAGATACAGATGTCTTTATTTGTATTTAATCCATTTATATTATTTGTCAAAGACGATATCGCTAGAAAGCAATTGACTACCGAGATGACAACTGATAGAAAAGTATGGAAGAAAAAGACGTAAACCAAGTAAAACGTTAAACGCAAGTAAAACGTAAACCAAGTGTCTCATTAGTTTTGTGCCAACCTGATATTTAGTCACGAGCCCGTTTTTCTTATATAGTCCGGAATATATATGGCTGATGATAAAATATATCCCCGTTTGAATATCTCGTAGCTTTACATCTTTCAGTAACAATTACTTTATTCTTTTGTTTTCAACATAATACGATCTCGACAAAAAGCTTTTATTGAACTTTCCACGAAACTTTGCAGTAAAGAATTTGTTATGTTATAACTTTCATGAGACATACTGAAAACTCATGTTTATTAAATTGTTTACCACTTACTCACTTTTTTACCATTAGTACCTAAATAATAAAATGTGCAATAAAGAACATGGTAAATTAGGGTTAATTGCGTGACACCTTAACAATTGCAATGCTTTTCATTTGACAATTCGACAACATTCATTGAGTTTTTACGTTGCCAATCAGACGAATTTTTCAAACAAATGAAGCAATGAATTAGGAATTTCATTATTGATTGAGATAGTGCGTTATGCATTTGAGGTGTTGTTTTCAATACCTAATATGTTTTTTTTTTTACTTTTATCGATGAATAATAATTAATGTGATACAATTTTCCAAAAACATTTTCAATCGAAACTGCTCATAAGAGACCATTCATCTCATACTCGTATAAATGTCTTCATTTATTTCATTTCTATTTTGTGTGTCATGGTGTAACTCATCTTAGAAATTGTATTTATGAAATCTAGATTAAATACATCATTAAATGTCTACTTCTACTGAATCAAATATTAAATTAGGATCAAATACCATCGAGAGAGGTAAATTGAATTGTTATAAGTACTCAAACACTTCACTACCCGAGAAAAAACTATAAACATGAAGGAAACGGGATAAGAGGCTTTCGAAAAGAAATCCGATCGACGCCGAGAGTGTATTGAGACAAATACCGGGAATTGAGGGGGAAACTGTCTTTGCCCAGAGATATTTTGTCACCGGAACAATCTTTAGGATTTCATATTTTGTTACCTACTGAAAATTTTAAAAATTTTTGTTTTCGAATTTTGAGCAGCATTTGCATATTTTGTTATTCGGTTTTCAACAACACTAATGGCGTAGTGACAGTTTTATTTGAATTTGAGTTCAGAGTTCTGTTTCCAACTTTTAGGGGTTTAGGCAAAAGTGTTATCTTGCGGTTATCTTGCGTATTGAAATTGGAAAAAAATATTTTCTGTTGAATAAAAACTAAGTTAGGGAAAAAACACATTACAAGCACGATTCTGTGAATTCCAAGCCATCAGCATAAACAGAGATACTGGAAGTACGTGCTCATACTCATAAGATAATCCAACAAATACCACATTGTTATCACCGCCGCCATAGGAAAAAGCATTACCCTACATCACAAGGAAAAAGCCGTGCAAAAAACAAAAGATGAGCGAAAATCACGTGATTTAACAAGAATTTTCCTTTTAACCCAAACAATGACCGAGTCAAATTAGACTTGATTTCATTCACAACAACAATTAAAAAATTAATTACATTGCAATTGAACTTGAAATACGTATAGATTTATAGGGAAAATGTCATGTCAGGTTGTGTAATATTGTGAATTACTCATTCAAAAGGAAAAAGTTGAATGTCAAGAGTCTAGAGTTGATTTCAATTAGTTTTGAAATACCACTGTTGTTTTGTTTGACGGGCGTAGTGGACGCTTATTAGTAACAATGTCTAAGCTGCTTGTGATAGTTCTTGTGGTGACTTATTGGGTATATTTCATACATAGTGAAGGTAAGTTCGACTTCTTTTATTTGGGGTTTATTATTCAGCTGTTTCTGTGCATACGTTAATAGTGTTTGAGGATGTGAAAGAAAAAACTACTGTCTACTAACATAGGAATTTGAAAGTTATAAGCAATCTAAATAAAGTTAGACCACGGCTGCTCCATTTCTGCATTATCATCATACAACTTTAAAGGTTTTCAACATGAATGATGTAACCAATATTTTGTAACCATAATATTTTGATTCAAAAGAGTGTCCGTAGAGTTTCTTGTCCGTTCTTCTCCAAAGGTACCTACTACGCTTTGGAATAGGCATCTCGCTTTAGCTTTCTGACTGACCCCTCGACAATTCAAAAGTGCCTTTAATTGGTTTATTTGAAATAAATAAATGCTTTGAGTTTGAGTTGAGTAATAACGTAGCTTTGTAATTTTTTCTGAATTACTTTGTACTATATTGTCGCAAAGTGATATCAAAATTCTCATGTCGTAGTCAAAACATTATCCAGTCAGCAAGTGCTTTAGCTACCTACCGGAAGCGACATGCCCAAGGTGCTGTGTCAGGAGAACCGTGATGGAAGACTATTTTATAACACATCAAGTGTCAAAGGATTACCTACTTCTAGAACTTAACAAATATTTACTGAAATTTTATAATATTGACAATTTATAATTAGATTATAGGACAATTTATAATAATTCAAATTTATTGTTCACATTTAATTTTCAGTTTGCGTGAAAATTTAATGTTTTTAACTTTGTTTGAATACCTATGAATTACTTTTCTTACCTATATATTTGTATGCCACAAAGGCCGAACATGACGAATCTTTTTTGTTTATGAACAACCTGCATGCCTTGTATGAATACTCATGTTTCTTCAAATAAATATCTTGTCTTAGAAAATAATATAACAGAATTCGTCGTCATCCTCTTGCCTATATCTCTTTCTCCCGCGCCAAAGGTCTCCGCTGAGATTGTTCGCCCTGGCCGACATTTGTTTTGGAGGACTGTTATTTATTTGACCTCGGCGCAACATGTCTTTTTCTTCCATACTTCTCTATTAGTTCTCATCTCGGTAGTCAATTGCTTTCTAGACATATAGTCTTTGACAAATAATATAAATGGATTAAATACAAATAAAGACATCTGCCGGTCGATTCTGGAAAAATCTCACCGTGATAACTAAGGTGAAGTGAGCTTAGAGTGAGCTGTGACTCATGCTGATGCTAAGGATTGACACTATTGGCGACTCACTCCACGCTCACTTCACCCAAGTTTCCACGGTGAGATGGTTACAGAATCGCACGGCTGTATTTGCACTTAGCACAATATTTCCGACAAAGGTATACAAGATAGTCACAACATCCTCTTGCAAGTCCTCGTTGCATTTTTATGAGGACGAGCAAGAAACATGTAGGTTATCGATATACACGCTTTCCGAATGAAATATTTGACGTACATACTTATGAGGATCTGTCCATCAAAGTTCCAAGATTTATACGAAAAAATTATATTGGAGAGATCGTCGATCCCCGGTATTCTAAGAGATAATAGTATAAGGAGCCGAAGATTACACTATACCAGGGTTTCCTGAATTATGGATCCTGACCCATTGATGGGTCGCGAGCGAATATTGAGTGGGCCCTGCCTGTAGAACGAACCACCGGCCGACCGAGCCAAATGCCGGGCGGCGGGCGACTGACGCTCCTTTATTCATATTGGTAACGGTTAAATTCCTAGAGGTGGGTCCCTCGTTTGTAAACTTGTATTAGATGGGTCGTAGCCCAGACAACTTTGCGAACCACTGCACTATACAATAAGTTTAATTGGATACTAGTTATGATGATACATTAATGAATCAGTGTTCTTTCAATCGTCATCATCCTGTCCTTTTACCATTATAAATTGGGGTTGGCGGAACACGTTTCCTTCTTCCATTCTCCCCTATCAACCGTCACGTCAACCATCCACACCCTTCTATTTCAATGTTCTTTCAATAATATATTTAAAAAATAACGAAGTTAATAAACATTCATCGATATTTTTTTTATTGAACCGCGTCTTCCAGTTCTTAGATTTTCTCACATCGAATCGGAACAGTAATGTAATCGTACGAAAAACAAATTCCAACAGCGTTGAATCTCTGATTTGTGGGAACCCGTCTCCATCCGTGCATAACTGAATCGATTGGATTCAAACCGTGTAAACATAACCTAACATTCATCTTCAACTTTTTTCGTACCTACATATCATAATAAACGTGGTTAGTTCACAAAGTTTTTAAATTCACCGAAAGTCGTATGAATTTTCGAGTTTAATTTGTTTCTTCACTTTGCTCTTTATATGAACGACGGAAGTGTACACCTTAAGGAACGTCGTAGACGAAGTAATAAAACACTAGTTGCAGAGTATGCGTCTTACAAAGACGTGCTATTTAATATCGTCAGGCACAAGACATTCGTAATTTAGTTCAAAAAGGAGTTTTCTCACTTCGAGGTACAGACGCCAGCACATCGAGCTACCCAAAACTGTCACATTTTCCCAATCAACTTTGAACCTTATGCTTTAGCGATAAAGTTGAAAATCTATTTAAAAAAAAATGACAGATTGTAGTAGCTTGATGTGCTGGCGTCTGTATAAGGATAAAATACAACTGCTGAAACTACACGCTCATCCTTCTTTAGCATTCCGGTTCAAAATTCATTTAATTGCGAAGAATGAAACAAATCCGAAACACCGCGTTCCCTTGCCACCAGTCATTGAATATAGCGGACGTACATTTGAATGCAAGAGATTTTAACGGCATCCATTTTTTTTTTTTTCAGTCCATCCAAGTGATGGTTTTGGGTTTGCATTTAACTGAAACCTGAATACCATTAAAAAATTACATAATTTGCAATAAGTACCTACAATAACCGGCTTCAACAAAAAGTAAAAAAAAATGTAACAATTTACATTGAAACTCTCGGGCCGTGGGGTCCGAATACTCGTAGCTTGTTCAACGAAATCTCCAAACGGTTGGTTGACACTTCCCGTGACCGAATGGCTGGCTTTTTTAACGTGGCAATACCACCAGTTTCTTGGCTATGTACAGACGCTAGCACATCAAGCTACCCGAAATTGTCAAATTTTCCCTATCAACTTTGAACCTTATACTTTAGCGATAAATTTGAAAATCTACTAATGAAATTTGACATATTGTAGTAGTTTGATATGCTGGCGTTTGTACATTACCAGTCAACAGCGATGCGGAGGAATTTTTCGACGCCATATTTTAGTTAGTTAATAGTTTTAGTTAGGTTAAGTTATTATATTTTAAATTAATAAGTTTCTTAGTTAATTTAGTATATGAAGCTTATTCATATTTTTATCCTCTTTAGTAAAAACAGTTACGGACATTTGCAAAAACATCATCATTCTCTTGCCCTTGTCCCAATATATTTGAGGTAATAAAAAAAAATAAAAAAATGTTTATTGCAATTACATACAACGAAAACACGCATGAGTTGGGGTGATCTCCAACTCATGCGTGTTTTTTTTAAGCAAGAAAATGCTTGTGTTAGGTGAAATCCGCTCATCCACTTATCATACTAAGAGGTATGCAATTGAAAAGCAAGAAATATGTTAAAATAAAACAGAAAAATAAGATAAAAGAAAGTACACAATATAAAAATAAAACAAAAAAAGGAGCGCACTTATGTGATGTATGTGTTATTCTTCCATACTTCACTACTGCAGGGTAATTGCGTAACTCACTAACAAACAACCCCGAGAACTTTTTTATTTTTTATACTAGATCGACAGTTTTTGAGCTACGCTACAATGCAACATAAAATTCACAACTGTATGTTTAATACTTTAAGAGTTATTGTTGTTTGAACATAGCGTATGCGCAAGCACAAAACGTCTTTGTTAACCGCCAGAGTGTCATTTATGGCATTCACTGTATTCCATCTGAGAGCAGGCGAGAAATACTGTTCGTTACTACCGTGAGTAAGCGAGATAGAACGTATTAGTCCACTACCTGAAACAAAATCAGTTTTAAGGACAAATTATTAGTTGGGTTAGTTTAGTTGTCCCTCGCCCTGCGTTGTGATCGCTATCGCTACTTTCACTTACCGTCCGTGCTGTTTACGTGCTGCGTTAGTGTTTTGTATTTAAAAGTGTGATAAAGTATGGCACAGCGTCAATATTCATCGCAACATATTGCTGACATACACTTTGTGTATGGCTTTTGCAATGGAAGTGCAAATTTGGCTGTACAAGAATATCGACGAAGGTACCCTAACAGGCCTACACCGAGTCGCCAAACTTTTATCGACGTGCATTCAAGATTAGCGGAAAGAGGTATTCAAAGAGCTGTTAATGAACGCAATCGCTTGGTATCGCCCGAAGATGAAGAAGAAGTGCTTAGACTAGTAACCAATGATCCTAGACTAAGCGTTAGACGGATTTCAGTGCAACTTCGAATGTCTAAGTGGCATGTATGGAGAATTTTGAAAAGAGAAGGGTTACACCCTTATCATTTTCGACGGGTTCAAGACGTGATCGAACCAGATTTTGCTGCGAGATCTGTGTTTTGTTCGTGGATAAATAGAAATTTGAGACAGAACCGTAATTTTTTACAAAGAATACTGTGGACTGATGAAGCCAAATTTACAAGAGCTGGGATTACAAACCACAGAAACGACCATCTCTGGTGCTCCGCAAATCCAAGGGCGGTGCGCCCAAGCTCATTTCAACATGAATTCTCAGTAAATGTGTGGGCCGGCATAATCAACGATAGGCTGATAGGGCCATTGGAATTGCCACCTACATTAAACGGCGCTAGATTTTTAGAATTCTTACAGACACAGTTTGCGGACAGCCTCATGGACCTACCTCTATCATACCGTCGGCGTATGTGGTTCCAGCTCGATGGTGCACCCGCGCATTTTTCTCGAGCAGTGAGAGAATATTTAAATAATAATCTACAGCCGTGGATCGGTCGTGGTGGTGTAGTAGCGTGGCCGCCTCGCTCACCCGATTTGACACCCTTGGATTATTTTTTGTGGGGTCATATGAAACAAAAAGTATACGCTACAGTTCCAAATACCAGGGAAGAACTCGTCGCAAAAATTATGGCAGCCGCCGAAGAAATTAGATCCGACTTGGATTTAATTAGGCGCTCATCAACCCAGGTGGCACAGAGAGCCGTAGTGTGTCTACAAGCTGGAGGTGGCCACTTTGAGCAACTGCTTTAGATATTTTAATCTTCATTTAATATTGGAAAAAACATTAAATAAAATTCAATATGAATGTTATGTTTTTTTAATGATTTCCTGTTTAGGGTTCCGACAAAGGCCTTTTGTGCTTGCGCATACGCTATGTTCATACAACAATAACTCTTAAAGTATTAGACATACAGTTGTGAATTTTATGGTGTATTGTAGCTTAGCTCAAAAACTGTCGATCTAGTATAAAAAATAAAAAAGCTCTCGGAGTTGTTTTTGTAGTAATTAACAATTATTGGTTGAATTGCATAATTTTTTGTTTTTTTTTTCGACTTTCACATTTTTTTTCAAAAGTTATGGAATTGTGAACATATTGCTTTGTAGTGCAGACGGTAGACAATATTATTGCCTTTCGAATAAGCCTATTTTTATCTCAGTATGACTAAAACTTTGAGATATATGATTTTTTTTGTACTCGCATAGAGCATACTTCAACAAAAAAAACAAAATGGCTGCCACATAGCGGGGAAGTATATTGGACCTAAGCCTATAGTGTAATTGTACTTTAAAATAGCTTATATTTAAGTATTTAGAATATCGCTAGTCCATGTCCGGACACACTGTATATGCTTAGATCTTTAAAACTACGCAACGGATTTTGATGCGGTTTTTTTTAATAGATAGAGTGATTCAAGAGGACGGTTTCTATCTATAATACATGCATAATATAGTAGAGAAACATTGATAATTTTAGAGGTTTCTAATGTGATGTCGTAAATAAACACATTTTTTTGCGCTTTCGTTGTAAACGCTGGCTGAACCCGTCGAGATAGATAAAAATAATGTACTACATTATTGTACAACTTAAAAAGGTCTACAAAAAAGTTCCTGATGGTATATGTCTATCTCTTAGGGATAACCCACAATAACCATTTTTTATCCTATACTTTTTACGAGAAATAATGGCTCTAAAATTATCAGTGTTTCACCATTGCACCCGTGCGAAGCCGGGGCGGTTCGCTAGTAAAATATACTAGAAGGAAAACACAAAATCACGTACATGATCTTAATCAATCTTCATCACGGGCCCAACCCATATGCTAACAATCCAGCAATTTGAATACCTAAAATAACATGTCAATCCATACGATTACATACTATCTGTGGCCGCGGTTTCACCCGCATAAGTGTCGATCCCGTAAGAATATCGGGATAAAAAGTATCATATGTCTTCTGTGTGCCAAATTTCATCCCAATCCGTTCAGCCATTTGAGCATGAAGAAGTAACAAACATACAAACATACACACACACACACAAACTGTCGCCTTTATAATATTAGTGTGATTATTATAGGTAAAATTAGTGAGTATCGTCAAAACTAAAACACGTGCGGAATTAACTAGCGATAACCACTAATGATGAGGAAGAGACTGGGGCGTGTGTTCGTGGGTGGCACTATCTGTAGGTGGAACAAGTTTGTTATTTGAAGTCACCCAAAGTCGGTAGAAACTAAGAAGTGACTCAAGTTTGTGGTCTGTGGCAGCGGGTGGGTACATACGCTGAGTTTCCCAAGTAGGTGTACTGAGGACTGTGACTACAATTATTGTGGTAGAAATAGGTAGAATTCTTACAACACAATAGTAACTCATCAAAATGGTCATTGTAACAAAATGGTCATTGATTGTGATGAAAGATAATAAACTTGTTTCAATGAAAACTTAAGCATGTTATACAACGTGTAACGTTAAATGCGCAAAACCTGAAAATAGTTTGTTCAGAATAACGAGCAGAATTAATTGAACCACTTTTTAATACAGGTCACATTTTTCAAAAAATCTTCATTAAAAACGTTGCCGTGTCTATTTATTAATAGGTCAAGCAACCCGATGTCAGCGCGGCGCACAGCGGCCCGGTGACGATTCCTCCCTCGATAAAGCGTCGTCGCAGACGCAAGAAACGATCAGAATAGCCAGTAACAGTAAAACAGCACATAAAACCTTTACAATTTTTTTAATGACTTATTTTCTCTGTGAAATAGGTCAATTGAATAAAAAAACTGTTGGGGTGTTTGAGGTTTTGCGCATTTAACGTTACACGTTGTATATGGACGTTTTATTTACTGGATAGAATCTATAACTGACTAAGGGCTGATTTTTCAATAATCAGATAGCTTATATCATATTATGACAATTTGACATAATTTCTATGAAAAAGCTGTCAAACCTGACTATGGAAAAATCAGGCCTTAATTATATAAATAATTATATAACATACAAGTCAACTAGAACTAATCCGAATGTGGTGAAACAGTTCACACAACAACTCTGAAATCCTTGATGTAAATTGGTAGAATTACCAGGCAATCTAACTATAAATTTATATTTTAGAGTGGTACCTAAGTCGCAGATAGATTGTCCGCTAACCGCTAGCTGTTTTACAGAACAGCTCCATTATCTAAAACAACTGAACGATATATTGCAGTTTTTCATCAAAGGACATTGTCTAGAATCTCCCTGTGCAACACAAGTATCTGACATATACGATAATTAATTGTCTATTTTATTATATTAGTTTGCAAACACTTTTGTAACATGGACTAGCTCCATGCCAAAATGAACATTATAAAGTATTTTACGCGACTAATAACATTCATCGCCGCCATCTTTGCCAAACTTCATGTCGTGCCGAAAAAGATTAGGGATTAGGCTTTAGAAAAAAATTGCATAGGTACCTAATTATCTAGGTAGGTACTAAAAATAGCTAAATGTATTATGATATTGTTTTTCAGTTTCTTAAAAATCACTCGGAGCTATGAAAAACTATACCTTATGGTTCGATTATAACCTCAAAATCTGATACTTTTTTTTTAATATATCTATTATGCAGTTAGTCCGCTTTAAAAATAAGATCCTATAGGAGTTTAATTAATGATCGACAATACAACACATAATTTTCCGACGCTCTTGGTTCCAGGGCGAACAATGTATGGGCGCAGAGCAATGTCCTTTACAGAACCTTAACACGCAAAATTGCATAAACATTTTGCATTTATCAATGCAGAGGGTCAAAGATTAGAGTTTATGTAAAACAGCGTGAAATGAAACTTCATATCGTAGATTTTAGTTCTAAATTTTGTCGCTCGTGGCTCTGTGTGTCATAACAACAATATTCATCTGCGACAGTCAAATAGCTAAGTTTGTTCAACATATTTATGGCAAACAAAGGAATATGTGCTATATTTATAATAGAAACCACAATAGGTACAGGTTAGAATTACTTAATTCAATTATTATGGTTTCGTTGTGGTACTATTATAAACCCAACCACAGATAAATATAATTAGTAATCCACATTAAACGTCAACAGAAGTCATAGTTCTACGATATGTCACGTAGGCGTTATGAAACGTCATGACTAGAGTAAGTAATATTGTGTAAGGTATAATAATAATAATATTTATGAAAAATTACACTTCACTAATGTCCCAAACCCTGCCACAGAGTAGTGACCGGTGTCCCAGCAGTGGGTGAATGTTTATAGGCCATTATTATTATTTTATAGGATTATCGAATCTACGCGTCAAGCTAAAAATAAAGAGCGCTGAAGAATTATAAATTTAGTAATCCCCCCCTATAACGTGGTAGATTGGTTCCGCGTTATAGGAAAACGCGTTATAGGGGTATTCCCGTATAACGCGTTTTTACGACCTCGTATAACGCGGTAGGTATAAATAATTCATCACTTTTAACTTTTCTTGCTGCAGGGAATTTTTAAATCAAATATTTAAATTTCACAGTACAGAAATATGTATGTGGGAAATCCCCGCGTTAAATGGGGGAATGCTCGTGTTATACGGGGGATTGAAATCGCGTAATATGAAGTCGCGTTATAAGGGTACCGCGTTCTTTCTGATTTTTTTTTATCTTTTGCTCGGCTCGTAAGGATCGTAGCGTGATGTTCAATACCTAGTTTTCTTCGACAATTGCGCTATAAAATGCGAAATTTGTGAAATTTGTGTGTCTAAATATGATCTTTCTTTAAGATACATAAATACATTTAATAAAATAAGAAAATCAGGAAAATGAGAATCAGGAATACCGGCGTGATGTACAGACGCCAGCTGATCAAGCTACTTGAAACTATCAAATATTCCAAATTAACTTTGTACCTAGTGCTTTAGCGATAAAGTTGAAAATCTTTTAAAGGAATTTGACAGATTCTAGTAGCTTGATGTGCTGGCGCCTGTATATAATAATGTGTTATGTTATTAATGTGGCAGCCTACTGGGCCCAAACTGCATAAGCAACATAGATGTACCGCTCATACGTAAAGAAGATTAATGGCCATCTCACCGTTACAGTTAGCTGCAACGGAGACTACAACGCCACATCTGGCTGCGGTAACCGCTGCGGAAACTCTTGCTCCGACTACAAGGAAGTCAACAAAACTTGCTTCAGCGGCTGTCGGTACAACAGCTGCGACTGCAAGACTGGTTATGTGTTCCATGAAGGATTGAGTTTGTGTGTTCTGCCTGTTGATTGCTGTAAGTATATGTATTTATAACGATTTCTTCTTTTTCATCATCGTCTTCATTGTCTTCTTAGATCCTAGCTTGGCTTTGTCACTGTACAATGGGAACACAACAAACAAAACGAGCATTCAAAAATTTTATTTTACATTCAGAGAGTAACACTGGTTGACCTTTATTTTTATTATACCCTTTGAATTTTTATCGCTATGAGGAACAAAATTTTAATTTTCCCAAAACATTTTAAGGATTTTTGCTTGAAAATTGTTTCGATAACTTCACTTTCCCGGAATTATGAGGAATTTTGTAAGCGGCTTTATCATGGAAATGTCGGGAAACATTATGAGATGCGACCTTTAAAATTAGTATTGTTAAAGCAACAATTATAACAGTGGCTAAGTGTGAACTTGGCTCTAGAGCTATTTCTACAACCGTGTCTTTTTCCTCATCAGTAGATTTATCTGCTTGATAGGACCCGATTTTTTTTTTCTAATTTTGACATGGTTTGGTTATTTTGCCGCAGCAGTAATGGAGAGCAGTAGTGGCCCAGTGGTAACGGCTGTGACTTACGAGTTGTAGGTCGTAGGTTCGAACACAGACAGATGCTTTACTATATGTGTAAATTATTTCATCACCACTGCTCTCAACGGAAAGGAAAACATCGCGAGGAAACCGGCATGTCCTAAAACAAAAAATACGAAGACATGTGACATCTACCAACCCGCACTGGGCCACGCGTGGTGGATTATAGCCCACTCCCTCTCACAAAGAAGAGGCTGTGTCCCAGCAATGGGAACATTATGGGCTAATTATGATTCTGATTGGTTTTTCTTTAGAGCCTTGTATAACTAAAATATGTATTCTCTGAGTAGTTTTTAAGCTTTTGATCACAAGTAATATTCATTGAAGTGTGCTTCAAATGCTGATATTGTATAAATGCATGTTAATGTGTATGAAATAAACAAGGCCTCAGTGTAATTTAATAAACAATATTAAGCGTACAACAATGTGAATGACTCCAATAACTAGGTACAAAATCCCACTATTCGATGAACCTTTTATGTACAGACGCCAGCACATCAAGCTACTAAAATCTGTCAAATTTCTTTATAGCGACTTAGTCATGTTGACCAAGCTCCTTAATAAAGATAAAAAAAAATAAGAAAAAATCTTTAATAGATTTTCAACTTTATCGCTAAACTATAAGGTTCAAGGTTGATTGGGAAAATTTAACAGTTTCGGGTAGCTTGATTTGCTGGCGTCTGTACAGACCCTTAAAACCTTAACATTTTATTTAATTTACAGGAAAAAAATGTTGCTAACTCCGAAAGAGGAATTCAAGGAATTTAGGATTTTCAAAAGAAAAAAAATGAAAAACCAAGTTTTACCCTCTGAGATAATTACGAGGGATTCTGAAGACTGACCAGCTAACTAAGCATTGTATAAATTAATCTTAAGTCTTACTAATTTAGTCGAAACTTTAAGGAAAATAAATTTAAAATATTTCGAGTTTTTTTTTTAAATATTGTTGGTAATCACTTCCGTGAGTAACCTTCCTGTTTGTTCTAGTTTTACAAGCTTAACCTTTTTTATGTTATAAAAATGAAATGATGCAAATGATCGATTTTATAATATCTTTTATAATATATTTATATATTCTGTAGGTACATATTCTAAATTAAAGTTGCTTTTCGTGTCTGTTAGTGAAAACGCGTTGTTCTTCTAAACTCATCATCATCTGCCTAGCCTTTTCCCAACTTTGTTGGGGTCAGTTTCCAGTCTAACCGGATGCAGCTGAATACCAGTATTTTACATGGAGCGACTGCCTATCTGACCTCCATAACCTAGTTACTGGGTACCGGTACACCCTAGGTGAGACTGGTTGTCAGATTTTCGGGCTTCTGACTACCCGTAACGACTGTCAAAGATCTACGAATGACAACCGGGTCTCGGTATGTAAAGATGGTCACCCATCCACAGACCAACCACGGCAAGCGTAGCTTAACCTGATCGATCGACCTGTTCGGCTGTTATTATTTAGCCACGGGCCCCTCTTGTTGTTGTTCTTCTAAACTACGTAACAGATTTTGATGCAGCTTCCAACATCATTTAGAAAATTTATTCCGGAAGTCTTTATGTGTATAATAAATTAATATTAAACACATTATTTTTTTAAGTATGTATATAAGATTAAGAACACTTAATCTTAATGTTTTGCCATTTTGTAAGAACCGTGCAAACCAGGGGCGAATCGCTAGTATTTAATAATTTAATATTTATTATTCCTTTTTCCTTTACGTAAGACACTCATTGTGCATAAGATAACATCAAGAAAGTCTATGTTTCGAGACCTAAGTAAAAGAAAAATAATATATTTTTATTATAATGTCTACTTAATGACTTGGCTCCGCACAAAACATGCTTGTAGAGATAATTGCTAGCGAAACCTAGTCTGAGATGCCATTGTTTGGAAACCTTGCTTTCTATATGATTTGCTTTTATACAATGTTTTAATAAGGAGGATTATTATTGGTACAACAGGATATTTTTTAATGACAATATATTTCCAACTGTGCGATATCTATTAAATTAAATCCTATTTATTCTCTTCTTTTAAATGATACTTCTATGATATTTCTTACGTAATAAAAACCTGGAAGAAAGAAAACATTTTTTTTTACCGTCACATGAAAATGTGAGCACATACCAAACACCTTCACACAATAGATAAAAGTTTAAGACTGAATTATTGACAGAAGCCAGTTTCAATCAACTCAGCCTATCATAGAACACTACTGGAGATACTCGTCTCTCAGGTTGTGCCACAACACCCTGTCTTCTACCTTCGTCGTTCCATCTAGCTGGGACGCTTGCCGATAAGCGATCTCGACACCATTCAACCTCAAAATCTAGTTCCTCTGGTGTTCAGTAAGATCTAAGTACTGTTATTACAATAAAAATACCTAGAACTAAAATGGAAAAAATATTTGTATTAGGTCCGAAACTTTTGTAATCAAAAAGTTATTTCTGAAATATAGCTTTGTATCCCAATATCGCAAATAACCTAGAAGTGAATGATCTAAATGATATTTCGAAAAACAAAAGCGTAATTGCAATCCTCAGGTTCTTTATTGCTGTCCAATTAGGAATTATTAGTTACTCGTAAATAATCTTTTACATCTATTTGCCGACATTATCTTGTAGTTATCAGGAACGTTATGTTTAGTTCTTCATTTACGCAAAAT
This sequence comes from Eremobia ochroleuca, assembly GCA_949629135.1. Taxonomy (NCBI): domain Eukaryota; kingdom Metazoa; phylum Arthropoda; class Insecta; order Lepidoptera; family Noctuidae; genus Eremobia; species Eremobia ochroleuca. The sequence goes on along the minus strand of OX451395.1, from coordinate 14,649,946 downwards.
AATTGGAATATAATTTTATTAAATACATGTACAGACGCCAGCACATCAAGCTACCCGAAACTGTCAAATTTTCCCAATATACTTTGAACCTTATGCTTTAGCGATAAAGTTGAAAATATATTAAAGACATTTGACAAATTGTAGTAGCTTGATGTGCTGGCATCTGTACCTAAGTTTTGATTGGTGTCTTGATTTGTTTTATGTCTCAGGCAATATTTATTCCTTTCTGGAGATATGAAATTCGGATAAAATTAATACCTACTATTAATTATTAGCGAAATTAAGTTCGAAATAGAAAACTTAATCAAGTATTTAAAAATGTAGGTATATTATATATTTCCTACTACCCGCTCTTCTTATTCAGAAATAAATGCCATTCCAATGGACTTTACAAAGCCATGCCACAAATATTATTCCCAAAAAAAAAAAAAATAACTTAATCGCAAACTCAGAATGAGCGTCTGAAAATCAAATTAAGACCTCAGATAATTTCTCCGTCTATCGACGCTCTATAAATCACTGAACGTACCCACACAACCAAAATAACGTTCACACAGAAAAAATCAAACAAAGAAATATAAGAAAAATCAACGGCGAACAAACAAATAAGACGAAAACCAATTACAGTTCGGAGAATAACATTTATCGTAACCAATTATTTAGTTAGAGTTTCAGGAGGAACTAATAAGACTGATTAATCGAACGTTTACTTGGTTGACGGCCGGCCTCGTCTGAGTACAGACAAAGTGGACTCAAATGAGGCTTTCTTTTACGAGTTTCTGTGAGGACCGTTTGTGTAAACGCAAGAGTAAGTCCGTAGGCAATTTTTTTGTACGAGTTGTGGATATGTATCAATATGGAACTAGATTTTAGATAGAGAGAAATGTTTTTACCTGGGTTTGTAACTACATTGCAAAAAAAAAAATCGAGAAACCAGTGTTATTTTATTGAATAACGTAACTTGCCCTGGGGCTCCTGGGGTCTGCTTGAATATTGGGCTTAAAATACTGGGATTCGCAAAAACTGGCCTTTTTTTTAATGACCTCAACATATTTCTGCGAATTCGACTGTTACCGGCTCTCAACTCAGCTCCATGTAAAATATTATTGTAGACGCTTTTTTGAAATTATTTAATACAGGAATATTTATAATGCTTGGGTTGTAGTTTTTTTTTAAAAGGTACCTGTTATATTTTCAGTGAATATGCGGAGTACTACACTTTTTAGCTTCGTATTTTTGAACAGTGAATTTCTGTATCAATTTACGAGGGCGCAGCAACCTATAAAAAAAATTCAAATTTTACCCACGGCTCCTTGCTTACCCCTTTCATCAAACACAATCTATTGCCGCCAGCAGAAACTTTCCCCCGGCGTATATGAAATGGCTCTATTCAATGTTTCTAAGTATGATCGCTGTGTATTATTCAATATTATTGTACATTATGTTCGTGATTCTGTTACCGATTGCTAAATAAAAACCCATTTAAAAATTTCTTTCCATATCTGTACATGGAGAGTAGCAAAAACTTTAGGGGGAATCTTTTCGCCGCGGATTGATTTATGACTCCCACAAAAACTTCCCTTCACAATGCAGAGATTGTTCGCTTATAAAGGAGACGTAGACACTGTGCAATTTTTCTTCTTCCATTTTGATACCTGGTGACGTAAGTAAATGTAGTTTTTGCTTTAGAAAGTTTGGAAGATATATGATATTTTATGTAGGTACCAGCAATAAATGTTTTATTATTTTTTTGTTTAAGTATTTTTATTGGTTGCCAGGCTATACGATGTTCTCCTGAGATTTTATAATTTTATATTTTAAAACTGAGTTATTATGTTGGAGATCTCTGTCACTCAAGAGAAAGTGTATCCTGAGAACGTCATCAGGTCATCACTAAATAAGAACCACGCAATTTAGCCAATTGTGCGGCGAACTGCGGTCAGCCTGTGTTTGAAATTGTCCGGAGTCCGGAACACCATATTAATTCTGTTAAGCTGTCGTTACCGGTTGTCATAAAAATGCCTAATTATGGTTTGTCTTAAACCTAAAAAACTGACGCATAGCCTTAGGACATCAGTCATGCTCTACTGATGTGGCCAACAACCTTCTCCTAGTGTTTTTCAAATCTAGATAAGATCTATTTGTTATATCTGTCTTCGAGAAACACCCAAAACAAACTAAAAGTCCAAGGACTCTTTTCCTTTTATTACTTTCCAGAGGTCAGAAGGCAGTCGTTCTGTGTAAAATATTCACCCGCAACTGATTATACTGGAAACCTTCACTATCAGTATGAGAAAACAAGGCAATGTTTAGGGACTTAGGGAATACCCTGTCAAGGGTAATCTAAACTACTTTGTCTAAAACTTTAGTTTGTAATTAAATATGATTGAACTAGTTGTTGCCTTCGACTTTGTTTTCGTACAAACTTTACCCATTTATAGCTGCTTTGGGATAAAGTTTATAAAAATCCATGGCACATTTACACCGTCAATGTATCCTTCCCCAGGTTCCTTATTCCTTTCGCCGGAGTCCGGAGCTATGCTCCGTAAGTAGCAATCAAAACCGTTAAAACAAAGGCGTAACTGATTATAGATATTAAGTACTTGCGTTGTCTGCCAATCAGTCAGTGAATATCAGTAACGGACATGTTTTTGTCGTATAGTTTATCATACATCTTCTGCAATATTCAAACCAACAACAGCTTTCATCGTCGGTTTTACAGAGTAAAAACGTGTTTGGTAAGCTTTATTAATGGCGCAGTGTGTGTCTACAAAATCGGCGGAAATCCATTAAAGGCTATAAAATATTTAATGGCTGCCTCGGATCCAGTAACCCACTTCACTGTAATATGTTAGAATATTCGAGAATCGACATGACGTACTATAAACTGAAATATGTATACTGACTTATTGATGGCTCAGAAAAAAAAATGTAAAGATGTAAAGACATCGAAGGACATTATTCTTATTCATGACCGTCGTGAAACCAGCGTTGACCCAGTGGTAACGACCACTGGCGGGACAGGCTTTTACGCCCTACCGCCGGCCTCGCTATTGTCGGGGCGATCCGACCAGTGCTCGACGAATGGCTCGGGAGGAGGCACGGCTCCCTGTCGTTTCGGGCGACGCAGGTGCTCTCGGGGCATGGTTGCTTCGGGAAGTACCTGTGTCGCATAAACAGGGAGCCGGACGCTCGGTGTCACCACTGCGTCGACTGTCGGGAGGACACGGCGTGGCATACGCTGGCAGAGTGTGCCGCTTGGGAGGAGCCGCGCCGTGCCCTCATCTCAGGAGTAGGCAGTGACCTGTCGCTGCCGGTCGTGGTCGAGTCTATGATCGGCAGCGAGGAGTCCTGGGACGCGGTGGTTTCCTTCTGCGAAACAGTCGTCTCGCAGAAGGAGGCTGCGGAAAGGGAGAGGGAGATCTCGTCCCCTCACCCGGTCCGCAGCAGGCGCACCGGGCGTCGGCGGAGGGCGGACAACGCCCTCTTCCAGCCCCCCTAAATGGGTCCAGGGGCGACGGACTTGGGGACGTCCGTCGCCCCCCACACGTCAGGACCCGAGGCGGCGGTGCGTAGTGTTCCACGCGCGCCCCTCTTAGACGTCGCGGGGGGAGTTTAACACCTCACTCCCCCCCTGACACGAGGAGAGGCCCGCTGGAGCGGGCCAGCACCAGCCGGGGGTTGCGGAAGTATCGTTCGTTCCCGCGACCCCCGGTGTAGGTGAGAGAGGGAACACCGGGGTGGTTTTTAGTCAGTAAGAGTCTGACAGACCCCGCCGCCCGCCCCAGGGCGGCGGACATCCATGAGGATTTTCCACCCCGAAACAAAAAAAAAAAAAAAAGTGGTAACGACCACGACTTACGAGTTGTTGGTCATAGGTTCGAACCCTGACAGGCGCTTTACTTTGTGTAAATTAATTCATCACCACTGCTCTCAAAACGGTGAAAGAAAACATCGTGAGGAAACCGGCATGTGCTAGAACCAAAAATTCGAAGACATGTGGCATCTACCAACCCGCACTGGGCCCGCGTGCTGGATTATAACCCACTCCCTCTCACAGAGAGGATATATGATCAAAATTTCAGTCGAAAAATGTCCACTGCTGGGCATAGCCGTCCTCCAAGCGTCAGCACATTGACGTCAAGCACTTCTTGCATCAAGCGGACTCCCGCGACCTTCTTAAGGTCATCGGTCCAATTTGTGAGGCTCATTATTCGAAAAAACCTTATTAACACTATCATGTGGACTCTACGAGTGGTGGACCCTTAAGTATGTACTTGGACAATCAGCCTGAACTTCTCACCACAACAGCAGTAATAGGCGCAGAATAAATTATTCGACGATTTTTTGTATAAATCTTCAAAATGTTTACGAAGCAATTTCAAAATGTTAATATACGTGCCTAAATTCTTGGCAAACACTCTCTTAAAAACTTTTGTAAAGACAGGGGGATACTAAATAACTGTATACTCAAGTACGTAATACGAAATACTTCGTAAATAATACGAAGATTACTTTAAAATTTGATTCAAACGGACGACAAGGGAACATTAAAATATCAATCTGACGTCTTAACGTCCACCGGAGTTTGTTCACTTGGTGCTAAAACTTTTATAACTTTGAAAATTTGAGGGGTATTTTGTTCAAGAATAGAGGTGTCATCGAGAAATTTTGAAACTTTATATCAAGCTGGTTCAGTTTCAATTTTGAAGTCAACTATGGAAGTTGAACGAAGCATAAGCATTATGGAATTCCCGGAGCTCAGGATAAATTCGAAAAAGGAAGTACTTAGTACAAAATGAGATTCTGGGCTTAATCTAACGTCATACTAAGAACTACTAACACCTACTGTGGGCCATTTCACAAAAGGATCTCTGAATACAAAAATTGTTTCACAAACCAGCAATGTTTTTGAAAGACCTATCCAACGATACCTCACACCGTGGGGCAAAGGAGAAACAAAAAATAAATCCCCAATTTACGTGTAGAGGACCCTACATAAAACATTTTTTTCATGATTTTATTTTACCACTTTGTTGGCGTGATTAATATGTATATCCATGCCAAATAGCTTTCTAGTACTAAGAGTTTCTGAACGGACGGACAGACGGACATGGCGAAGCTATAAGGGTTCCTCGTTGACTACGGAACTGTAAAAAAGCACCAAATAAGTCATTAAATGGACCAAAACTGACTTAAATTTTCATCGTTGTAAGTATGAAACATGGGTAACACGATGCTTTTAAGCAATCAGCCAAAAGGCAATAACTCTGCACTTTACAGTCGTTCTGAGGAAATATAAGTGCCCGTTGGCATTGAGTAACTGCAACTACTTTTACATTTTTTTAAACAATCGGCATATTAAATTCTGAGTTTACTTTGAGCCTTTGTGTATGTATCTTGACTTTCATTGTTTGAGATGGTAGATATTTCATAGAAAAATATTTTAAGTGAAAGGTGAACCACGGAAAGGTGAGCCGCTCATTTCTGGAAAAATCTCACCGTGATATCTAAGGTGAAGTGAGCTTAGAGTGAGCTGTGAGTCATACTGATGCTAGGCATTGACACTATTGACGACTCACTCCACGCTCACTTCACCCAAGTTTTCACGGTGAGATGGTTACAGAATCGCACGGCTGTTCTAAAGTTGCGATGTGTGTTACTTTTAGCCAATTCTGGATTAGTAGCACCAGATTTACATTATTATGAACCAGTATTGCTCATCCAGTCACCTTCACACTCAGAGTCACCCACTCCACTCACCTTTTACGATACCCACGGATTGACAGAGCTGGTGAGATCCGGGATGCTAAGCTCTTATTCGGTAAGTTTCTGCGTATAATCAGTCCATAATGTTTCCACTCATGCCTCCTAAGTCATAATCAACCCATACGGTTCCTGCTGCTGTTACACAGGCCTCTTTCTGTGAGCGGTAGTAGGCCGTAATCCACCATGCGGAGCCGGAACAGCTTAAAGATAAGATATCTTCGAATTTTTCGGTACTAGATATTTTCTTTCACCGTTTTGAGAGGAGCGGTGATGAAATAAATTACACAAACTAAAGTGCATGGGTTAGATCTTATGACCTTAAAACTCGTACCTAAGTCGGGGCCGACATATTTTATGCTCGCGAGTTGCTTATTTGTTATCACACTAATGTTATAAAGACGAAAGTTTGTGAGTGTGTGTGTGTTTGTTACTTCTTCACGATCAAACGGCTGGACCTATTTTGATGAAATTTGAAACAAGGATTAACACATAGAATACTTTTTATCCCGATATTCTTACGGGATCGAGACTTATGGGGGTGAAACCGTGTGGCGCAGCTAGTTATCTATAAGTATATCGTGTATTTTCACCTTTCATATAGGAAATAGTGATAGGAACTTGAGTCTCCAACATACTTGCCATAACCGAAATTTTTCGAAACAAACCTGCGTAAAATGGATAGTCCGATTTGTCTTCCCACAAAAATCTTTAGAATAAATGAATAGTGTTTATTTGATTCACAAGTCCTTCCTTTTATTGTACTTTGTGGGAAAACAAGAATATTTCTCGTAATAATAAAAATATCTTCGATTCTTCCGAAAATTGTTTATTTATAAAGACAATTTTTTTTTTTAAATCGATTGATGTTTATTCACAAAGACACATCAATTACAATATACAAGCTAAAACTAAAAATATATACATATATATATATATATATATGTTATATACAAGTATATGACAAAAAAAAATGATTTAGACTAAAATTTGTCAGCAAAACGGAAATCGTGTTTTTTATCAGTTTCGAACCAGAACAGAGTAATAAAATAGATGAATATTAATCGCAGAAATAGACCGGTCATGAGAAGTGGAGATACTAATTCATTCGCAGTCAGCAGTCTGAAAAACAACATGAATTAATCAGAATAAGCGATTATCCCCTGTAATGTCATAAGTATAAAGTACGTAACAGGCACATGTTTACAAAGTGTAAAGTTTACCTGGACAGCTCTCGGGATTGATACATTTTCCATCCTCTTCATTAAGAACAAATCCTCTTTTGCACACACAGCTACTTGGCTGGCACTCATCTGTGCAATTTTGAGGATTTTGGTTAGCACAAGTTGGTTCACAAGCACTTGGACAGACTTTAGACTCTGCGTTGGGATCTCCTCCACAACCTGTTTAATGAAAAATAGTACCGACATTAAAATACGTGCGATTAAGTATGCCACTATTGCATGGCGTGAAATTAGCGCCGGAGCGCAGCAAGAGTGCTAAACGCCGTGCATTATATCTACTACTTAAGTCACACGTATCGTATACAATTTTATAGCACGTATGACCTAAATGTGCACTTAAGTCACGCTCTTCTGTGTAAGAATGGACTACTCAGCCACAGAAAAATGTGACTTATTTGTGGGTTCAGGTAACACCGTGCTATAATATTAATAAACGCATCAGCGAAAAGTTAAATCAAAATGTGACGGTACAACAATAAATACTCAAGGTTGATATTTAATACATTGAAGAAACTATTACCTGGACAATCCTCCAGTTCGATACATTTTCCATCTTCTTCATTAAGAACATATCCCGGTTTGCACACACAGCCTGGCTGCTTGCAGTCCGCGGAGCATGCTTCGGGGTTCGAACAATTACACGTGGGTTCACAAGCACTTGGACAGTCGCTATGCACTGCATTTGGATCTCCATTGCAACCTATTGCTGTTTTAGTAAATCACATGTTATTATTAGGAAACATTAAAACGCAGCCCATTTTTAACAGGATATGAATTTCAATAGCCCAACGGAAAGAAAACGGATCGAAAAGGCACGGCGAAACTGTCGGCGTCCGACGTTCTGGCATGCACAGAGTTTGGTTACATGTTATGAACTTTTTTGTAGGTTCGGGTCCGGACCAGCCGGCACGTTCTGCAATCGCTGCGATCACAAATTCGAAATTCAATTGAACACATATTTGCGCGCCAGGACGCCGGATGCAGATATGTGTTTGGCCGTACCTAAAGGAATACGGACCGAAAAATAATTTAAGATACACAACACACACATTGCAATAGTACAGTTCAACTTACGACAATCTTTAGCAGGAATACAAATTCCAGATGAATTCCTGAAATGATTCTTCTTGCAGATGCATTTAGGATCACAGTTCAATATCAACGTATAGCAAACAGTTGGTTGATTGCTCACATCTTCACAATTTTCAGCAAGGCATGCTGGTGGACAGGAACTCCATTCCTCATTAGGTCTTGTGCATTTTACCCGAGCTGAAACGTTAAAACAACTTAAATTTTTTCAGAAATACATATTGGGTACGTAAATTTACTACTCTTGCTTGATGCAACTATTCTTGAATCACTTTCTTTATCAGTGCCAGTATACATAATAATATGTATAACATTCCTAAACAAACAAACAATTTAATCTTTTAAATCTAATTATTTATTATTATTTTTATTATTTTTTTTTTTAATCTTTTTTGCAAAACCCTATTACTGATACCTATACAAAATACAGTTTATCCTTTCTTTTCACAATATTAACTACTTCAAATATTATATCCACTATCAGTAGATACTGCTTTTAAAACAGAATCTTGACAAACATTACAAAGCAAATTTGCTTCTGCATAGGAAGCAATAAAACTGATTAATTTTCCATTCCAACTCCTATTGTTTTGCAATCCTCGCAAGTGGAAAAGGTAATTAACACTAAAAACACTTACGGCAATCGGACGACAAGATACATCTCGGATCTGCGTGGCTTTTCATTCTATGATTGATTGTACAAATACAGCCCGACAGGCACTCGCCTGCTGGGGGATCACAAATGACTAAGTCCCGATTGTCGTCTACTGGGCAATATTCTCCTGAGCAATCCGGCTTACAATCAACGAAATGTGAATTTTTGCCACAGGGGTTTCCACCTAAAAATATTGTTAAAATGTTTTTATATTTAACTTGCACTGTTCGTATGTATGTATGTTTGTAAGTTGTCCGTCAAAATTTGCAAACCATTTTTCGACCATTTGTTGTTATCTGATACAGCTGAAATTTTTCACACACCTTTAGTGCTGGTGGTAATACAACGTGCAATACTCAATATCGTAATAATTTCAATATGCCCGCCGTTCCAAGATGGCGGATTACACATTTTTTGTCAACCCCCTTCATATGGGTATTAAATGAAGGGGCTTGAAGAGTAGAAACCGATAAAGTTAATAACATCACACTAAATTCGATATGGCCGCCACTCCAAGATAGTGGATTACATTTTTCTGATATTTTAAATGTTTTTTTCTGATCAACCCCCCTTATTATGGGTATCAAAATAATGTCAATAATGTTAATAGGGTAAATAATATCAATGGTGAAAATAAATAAAATAATTATCATCGTCACCTGCCTAGCTTTTTCCCAACTATGTTGCGATCAGCTTCCAGACTAAACGGATGTATCTGAATACCAGTATTTTACATGGAGCGACTGCCTATCTGACTTCCACAACCCAATTACTGGGTAATACGATACCCTTTGGTAAGACTGGTTGTCAGACTTTCGGGCTTCTGACTAACCGTAACGACTGTCAAAGATCAACGAATGACAGCCGGGACCAACGGCTTAATGTGCTTTCCGAGGCACGGAGGGGTCTTGGTATGTAAAGATGGTCACCCATCGACAGACCAACCGTAAAATAATGTAAATAAATGAATAAGAAATGGTCAAAAAATATATCAATTAAATCTTTAAGACTAAAAAGTAAAAAAAAAATGAAAATAAAGAAAAACATTTTTCAAAGCAAACTTTTATTTAAATAAAAACGGAACCTAAAAATGAGAGAATAACGCGAACTAGAAAGTAGTATGTACACCTGTATAACGGATACCGTACATCAGTGCCTGAAGCTTTTTAATTATTTATTTTTCTTTTCCGTTCGCGTTATTCTTTATTTTTTACGTTTATATTTAAATAAAAGGTTGTTTTTAAAAATGTTTTTTTTTTTTACTCCTGAAGCTAATGTGATGGCAAAATTAAAGAGGAAGAAAGCTCGAGTGAAATCGAAAAATCATCCACCTTGAAATATGTATTGTAAGCGATACTTTGACTCATCTAGGTCTAAGGCTATTGTTTAGCAAGATGGGCCAAAAATGCCAACATTACAAGAAACCTTATTATATTTCTGCATTTTTCTGGTCTTAAATATTAAAGTAGTCAAAACGTTACTTACCTGGACATTGATCAGGTAAGATGCATAGACCGGTGTCATTAGATAGTATATATCCAGATTTGCATTGGCATCCAATTGGATCACACATTCTCTTGCAGGGAAGTTGGTTAGGTGATTTGCAGGTTGACGGACATGGCTTAGGACAACGTTTGGGTCTTGCGTTGGGATCACCGTGACAGGCTATTTCAGCTGAAATATTATGAACAAAATAATTATTAATATATAGAGATAGACGAGTTTGAACCAGATCGCTGCATCATGGCCCAATAATATAGCCGAAAGCATTTGTTTCTCGAAAGATATTTATCAACACTTAGATCTTTTGAAAAATAACTAGGTACTAGCAGTCCCTTGCTTTGGCACATAAATTTTATTTTTGAATAAGAATTGAGTTAGGTAAGTTAATAGGCAATGCGCGTATTTTGCGTACAAGAGAATTGAGTTATTTAAAATACAACTCCACGGAGAACCTTCGACACGAACTGCAATTTTAATTTTTTTTGAGATTTTCAACACTGCCCTAATTTCATTTTCTAACCTAACAATACGAGTACTGATTTCTATACTCATAGGATTTATAAACCCAATAAAAATTGTTTAATATTTACCAGGCAATGGTGTGTACCCTTAACGTTGCATAAAGTTTATTAATGCCCGGTTCCTATATTCAACGGATCGTCATGGTATAAAAGCTACTATCCGTTTTTCTAGAACCGACTACGAGTCGTAAATACCGTTCCACAATTTACTTTCTATACCTGCTATTGACGAACATCTGTTGGTCATTAAAATACCGAGTCCTCTTCACTCACGTTTCGTTTTTAGTAAAATTGAAATTTAATAACACAAAAATCAAGGCAAAATATGTTAGATTTACATACGAATAGTTCTATAAGTTTTGTAAGATGTGTAAATAACTATACGATCGCAGGCATCTGCGTGTTATTTTTTAATTTTCTTACCAAATACAATAGAATGCAGCGTACACAACAAGAACGGAACGTTATAAGTTCAGCGCGCGAACTGACATTTGGCATCAAAAATGTTTCTTCGGTTCTGCATCTTTTCTTTACGGTTATTCAATTAGCTCGCTGATAATACGGTTGTTTGTTGTGGCCAAAAATTATATAGTTATAACATGTCTTATGTAGTAAAGTAATTATAAAGTGTAGTACAATACCTATCCTACCTAAATAATCTACTCTTTCTTTATATATTCTAACGCGCCTATTATCTTCTTCTGAATCAGTCTCACTGGAGTTTGATATAATATCAAACACTTCTCTATCACTATCTGAACTCGACATTTCAAAATTAAAAAGCGAAAACAGTGAAATACATTAGAAACTTTGCTCCTAACCACATTCTAACCGACCGAAATTGACCGGTAACCAAATGACATAACGAATAGTAATCTTGACAGTTTACTGACGTTTAAAATATTTATAAGAACACCCCAAACACTCATCTCCGTACAATACGCTTACCGTCCGTTACCGGTAACCCTCCCATCCGTTAGTAGCAAGCCGTCAGTAAGTTGCATGACGAGTCGTTTTTTATAGGAACGGTTTTAGTTTACGGCTCGTATATAAAACTACTATTCGTAACTAAAACGGATCGTTTCTCAGATATAGGAACCGGGCATAAGTAAACAAATCATACTTACGCGGACATTCGTCAATAGGGATGCAGTCCCCTCCTAGTTCTGACAAAATAAATCCATCTTTACAATCGCACCCCTTTCTATTCACTTCTGGTGGATTATATATACAATTTGGAGGATTCGGCTCGGCGCAGGTTCGCTTGCATTCATCGGGAATTTCACAGGCTGCAATAGGAGTGGAGAAGGGGTTAATTTTGTTTCGATACATTGTTTCACTGTTTGAAATTATTATAGTATCTTCATATCCTTCGGTTTGTAACATTAACAGATGCCAGCACATCAAGCTACCCGAATTCAATCAACTTTAAACCTTATCCTTTGGCGATAAAGTTGAAAATCTATTATAGAAATTTGACAGATTGTAGTAGCTTGATGTGCTGGCGACTGTACCTAATTCTTATGTTGAAACCATAAATACTGCATCAATATAACTCATATCACCAATCTATTAACCTGTTAAACCAGTTATTAAAATAAGGTGTTTACTTCCACATTTCGGAAATATTGTTCACAGCTGATGTTAAATGGAAACAAAATAGTGAATAAAAAACAAAAATAATATTGCTCTAAAATACGCTGTTCAATCAAAAGTTGCAATCAAAATTTGGTCAAGTGTCATATTTTACATTCGCATTCCTGATACGAAGGATAACGTTAGATAACGTTTATAGGAATAACAATCGGAGAAACAACATTACTTTAAAAACAAAAAATAGTAGCAGGGTCGCGGATTGTTCGAAAGAGTTACCGTGGCCCTTGGCACAGGCAACTGAAGGAACACGGGTGGGTTTTAGTCAGTAAAAGTCTGACACACCTTCCCGCTCCGCCCAGAGCGGGAGAAGTTATTTGATAATTTCCAACCCAAAAAAAAAAAAGGTCAATAGTTTATTAGCCTGCAGCATGCTTTAAGCCTAGTAACAAAAAAAAAAGAGAGAGAGAGAGAAGTGAGAGTGTAAAAGAGAGATGAAGAAAAAAAACAGAAAGCAAAGACAGTCAACATGAACCACATCTTACGCGCAGGACACTATTCGCTCGGTATACATATTCCTCTGCCGTCCCTCAGGCACGCTGCATGAGCATGATGCTCAAGGCATGCCGTAGGAAAATCTCTTACAAGTACACTCCTCATTCGGTATATATATCCCGCTACCATTCCTAAGATGATCGGGAAGGCAGTCGCATCCTGGTGCACATACTTTTGATTCGTTGGTACAAGCATATTCAGTGAATGCGATCACACAGTTTTGTGGTGGACATATTTGTCTGCAGGGTACTGCCACTTCGTTGTAACCACATATTGGTTCAGCTATAAAATTATGGGGTCAAATTGGGTTTGCAGAATACATAATTTCTGTTTTTACGATTAAGCGCCAAGTTAGACATCAATCCAGTCTCAATAAAATATATTGGGACTCAAACAAAGACTTTAGGAAAAGAAAGAAAAGAAAAGGTCTGAAAGTAAAGAAAGTCAACATGAAACATCTTACGCGCAGGACACTGTTCGCTCGGTATACATATTCCTCTGTCGTCCCTCAGATAATTGGGAACACAGTCGCACCCTGGTTTACAAGGTAAGTCTTCAATACAATCAAATAACGCGTACTTGCTCAGGCAAGTTTGTGGTGGGCATATCCGTTTGCAGTCTCTGGCTATTTCGTTCATACCACACACGGGAGTTGATGGATCTAAAAATGGCGTTAAGTATCGGATTAGAGGTTGCAAAAGTGATATTTAAAACTTGGAAGTCGTATGATTTATGGACCTTTAAAGCTTTGTGATATTCATTAGTGATATAGGATAAGACTGCAACTTATCGTGTTATTTAAGTACACATATTTTGTGTGACTTTTTCTTTCATTTCGAAATTTGTCCAACGGCCAAGATATATTATTCGCGCAGAAGGTTGGTTTCCAAACTTCAACCTTTCCACTGATGCCGGTTATATATTCAAATTATAATTATACCTTTTTGATTCAATTGGTAATTAATAATTTAATAATAAATAATTTAATTGGTAATTTGTAATTGGTTTGTGGTTGGTTGGGATTGGTTGGTTTTGAAGTTAATAAAGCAATAGATGATGGTCATGCGGAAGATAAACGCTTACAATGACACTCCTCGTTCGGTATGCATATTCCGCTTCCATTCCTTAGATGGTCAGGAAGACAGTTGCAGCCAGGTTCACATATTTTTGATTCTTCAGTGCAAGCGTAGTCAGTGTATGCGATGTCACAGTTTTGAGGAGGACATATTTGTCTGCAGGGGACTTCTACTTCGTTGTACCCACATTTTGGTTTGGCTATAAAAATAATGGTGTCAAATACAATACGTGACATCACAGTGGGCCCTGTCAGAATAACAGCGCTGCGACATTTATTTTTTAAATTTCGCAGCATCTTGCTGAGAGCTTTTTGGCCTCGTATAGGACTTCCTGGTTTTTTTCTTTTGTTATTTTCTTTATTATTGTGTTTAGTTTAGTTTGTGATCTTCCTGTATGAGTCACATTAAATACTTTTTCTTACTTTTTTTCTTCTAAATAATCTCTCTTTGTTTAATGTGACCACAAAAAATATTATTTAAAATAAACTGCTACGTAGGGTGGAAGTGACATATGCCCGGTTCCTATATTCAACGGATCGTCATGGTATAAAAGCTACTATCCGTTTTTCTAGAACCGACTACGAGTCGTAAATACCGTTCCACAATTTACTTTCTATACCTGCTATTGACGAACATCTGTTGGTCATTAAAATACCGAGTCCTCTTCACTCACGTTTCGTTTTAAGTAAAATTGAAATTTAATAACACAAAAATCAAGACAAAATATGTTAGATTTACATACGAATAGTTCTATAAGTTTTGTAAGATGTGTAAGTAACTATACGATCTCAGGCATCTGCGTGTTATTTATTAATTTTCTTACCAAATACAATAGAATGCAGCGTACACAACCAGAATGGAACGTTATAAGTTCAGCGCGCGAACTGACATTTGGCATCAAAAATGTTTCTTCGGTTCTGCATCTTTTCTTTACGGTTATTCAATTAGCTCGCTGATAATACGGTTGTTTGTTGTGGCCAAAAATTATATAGTTATAACATGTCTTGTGTAGTATAGTAATTATACTTCGTTGCTTCGTCCTTCGAGATTAAGATAACAATGTAATACGTCTAGGGTATCGCCTTTCATCCACTAAGTTTGAATATATTTTTTTTTTTTTTTTTTTTTGTCGGTACTTTGTCTTCCTGATAGTTATGCCTGTACCGCCACTCATTCGCGTTTTAGTGCGTCGCCGATCACCACGTTATTTTCTTCGTTTCATTTGAATTGTGCAAAAAGATGCCAAAACGTAGTCACAAAAACGACGACAGTGATTATTTAAGAAAGAAGATTCGAAAACTCGAAAGGAAACTTAATAAACGCGACAGAAGGTCGCGTGTTCGAAGTTGTTCCGAGAGTAGTAGCTCGTCGACGAATATTATTATGTCGCCGGTACTATCGGACCATGAAGGTAAACGGAAGATATTGTGAATAGTTTTTCGGACTATATCCGTATCATAATCTGACATGATGTCATATTATCTTAAATAGTGTTGTGTACATCTTATGGGGATGTTACCTTCACATAATTTTGGATTCCCAATTCATTGGGTATATACTACTAGTGATTGTGTACATTTGAAAGGAATGTTGCCTTCACTTTAGTTAATGACCTACTTAATAATAATTGCATTTTATATCCGTACGGACTAAAACATAGTGTTGTGGGTAGTTTTAAGGACTATCGCCGCTCTAAAACCACTAGTTGTATACTAGGAACATTGGTAGTTGTGATCATATCCACGTACCTACATAACAAAATGTTATCACTCGATTTCGTAATTCTGAATATCGGTATGGATTATAAACTTGGTGTTGTGGATAGTTTTGAGGACTATCACCGCGCTATTTTCTATCCGATACCTACATTTGGTACATTTTCTATTCCAGCTGAAATGGAAGTTCAAGGTGATGTCGCGTCATCTCCGATTATTCAGATGAGCCACAACCGGGTACGTCCACCTCGACGATACATGATGTTCCTGCTACAGAAGCAGTACAGGCAGGGGAATCGGAACTACCTGTTGAAGTAACGCTTCCTGAGCTGGACGAAGAGATTCTGAATCTCTTGGGCGAAACTCCATCAAAGGATAAAAAATATGGACCAGACATTAGATGCGAGTTATCTGCTCGCTGGGAACACATCGCAACAACAGGCTTGACCAAGGATGCCAGAAAGGAGCTGCTTGATAAGCATCTGGTTCCAAAAAACTGCACAAAGATTGATGCACCCAAGTTAAACCCAGAGATAAAGGCCGCCTTATCGGAGATGCTAATAAAAAAAAAGACAAAGCTTTAGAGAATAAGCAGGTGCAGGTCGCAGCAAGTATATCTTGTATAAGTGAAGCCCTAAGCATACTCTTTTCTGCAGGTTATAAAGATCAGTCGGTAATAAAATTACTGATCGAAGCCGGTCGACTGATGTGTGACTCACAACACAGCGAGTCCATGACACGGCGCAGTTTTATATGTTCTACAATCAAGAAAGATATAAAAGATCAACTGTTCAATACAGAAATCGATAAGTTTCTATTTGGCGAACATCTGACCGATACTCTAAAAGCTGCAAAAGCTATATCAAAATCAGGCGCTGAGATTAAAATAAACACACAGGTTCGAAGACCTGCACCAGCGCAGAGACCGAGACAGGCCCCTGTCCAGACTTTAAACCAGACGCCTCCGTTCCCGACAGCGCGGCAAGCGGGAACAGCGAGGAGAACAGCGCCGGCGCCGCGCCCGCGACCGGTGCAGCAGCAGCCGCGACAGCAGCCGCGCTTGCAGCAGCGCCAAGCCCCGCGGCGCTAGACCTGGTACGTTTTGCAGGTCGGTTATCCTACTTTTATGATCAATGGCAATTGATAACTAATGACCTCGTTGTATTATCGTGGATAAGAGGTTACAAGATACCGTTTACTAAACCTGTCTATCAGTTACACGAACCAAGTTTACCTGCATTAACTTCATGTGAGTCCTTTAAATACAAGGTGGCCATCACTGACCTTCTAAACAGTGGTGCTATTTCACATTGTGAACCATGTGAAGGACAGTTTCTTTCTAGTTATTTCCTGATTAAAAAACCCAATGGCAAAAACAGATTTATTTTAAACTTAAAGTCTCTAAACAAGTACATCGTAACAGAACATTTCAAAATTGAAGATCTAAGAACAACATTAAAATTAGTATCAAGAAACAGTTTCATGGCCACCTTTGATTTAAAGGATGCGTATTTTCTAGTACCTATACACCCGACGTATAGAAAGTACCTACGATTTAGGTACGAGGGTCAAATTTACCAATTCAATGTTTTGCCGTTTGGTTTAAACACAGCTCCATTTGTGTTCACAAAGCTATTAAAACCGGTAATTTGTTTACTGAGATCATTAGGTTATCTGTCATCTATCTACTTAGATGACATTTGTATCATTTCTAATAATTATCAAGATTGCTTAGATAATATTTTACAGACAAAACATATTTTAGAGTCCTTAGGATTCATAATTAACATTAAAAAAAGTTGTATGATTCCGAGTAATATTTGCAAATACCTTGGTTTTGTGATAGATACAAAAGAATTTCATGTTAGCCTTCCTAAGGAAAAACGAAATCTAATTAAACAAGAGTTACAATCGTTTCAATTGAAATCTCGTTGTAAAATAAGACAGTTTGCTCGCTTGGTGGGCCTCCTCACTTCGTCCTGCCCCGCGATTCAGTACGGTTGGCTTTACACCAAGCAGATGGAAAGATGCAAATACCTTGCATTGTGTAAAACGAGTAATTATGATAGCCACATGTCTTTACCACAGTATTTGCAGGACGATTTTTCCTGGTGGTTAAAATCTATTGATACCGCAGTGAATCCTATTAGACGGGACAGCTACTGTCTAGAAATATTTTCAGACGCTAGCAAAAAAGGGTGGGGGGCAGCATGCGGTGCGGAGACCGCCAGTGGCCAGTGGAGTAACACAGAGTCTAACAAACATATTAACTGTCTAGAACTCCTGGCTGCTTTCTTGGGCTTACAAACATTCGCAAAAGGATTAAAAAATTGTCAGGTGTTACTACGCGTTGACAACACAACTGCTATTTCGTATATCAACCGTATGGGTGGAGTAAGATTTCCACATTTAACTGAAATCACAAAATCTTTGTGGCAGTGGTGTGAAGCTCGTGGTATATTTGTATTCGCTTCATACATAAGCTCGGAAGATAACGAAATAGCAGATGCTGAGTCTAGAAAATCTCACCCCGATACCGAATGGGAGATTAAAGATCATGCTTTTGAAAAGATTGTGAGAGCCTTTGGGCAACCAAAAATTGATCTTTTCGCATCAAGGTTGAATAACAAATGTGTTAAGTACGTCTCATGGAATAGAGGGAGCATGCGCTGTGAATGCTTTTACTTTAAATTGGTCAAATCTTTGTTTCTACGCATTTCCTCCTTTTGCGGTTATATTAAAAGTATTAAGAAAACTTATATACGACCAGGCGGAGGGTATTGTTGTGGTTCCATTTTGGCCCACGCAACCCTGGTTTCCACTTTATCAAAAACTTCTCTGTTCAGAATTAGTTCAGTTTGGACCCTCTGATAAAGTGTTATTGTCTATTTCCAACAGTGTCCCCAAGCTCACGTTGATTGCAGGGAAGTTATCAGGACGGCGTTACGAAACAGAGGAGTACCACCATCATCTTTAGATATTATGATAGCTTCTTTATCTGAAAGGTCAATAAAACAATATGACGTTGCCATTCGACGTTGGGTAAACTTTTGTAAGACTCACAATATCAAAATACATGAGGCGTCAATTCCGATGATTATGTATTTTCTCACTGAGTTATTTCATTCCGGCTTACAATACGGATCTTTAAACAGTCATCGCTCCGCTCTGTCTTTGATCTTAGGATCGAGAGTAGGGTCTGATGATCGCGTTGCTAGGCTATTCAAAGGTTTTTACAGACTTCGTCCTCCAGCCCCAAAATATAATATCACTTGGGACCCGTCAATAGTTTTAGAATTCTTATCAAAATGGTACCCAAATAATAATTTAAGTTTCGAACATTTAACCAAAAAGGCCGTAACTTTGCTCATACTTGTAACTGCACACAGGGTGCAAACCATTAGCAAAATCAAATTAGAAAATATGAACGTCACTGATAATCTTATATTGATCAAGATAAACGATTTGTTAAAAACATCTCGACCTGGTTTATCTCAACCTTGTTTAAATATTCCATTTTACAAAGATCGACCGGAAATATGTCCCGCTGAGGCTCTTATAGAATATATTGATAGGACAAAACATTTGAGAAACAATGCCAATAGCCTTTTTATAAGTATTAAAAAACCACATAAATCAGTAACCACAAATACCATCAGTCGGTGGATAAAAGATATATTATCAATTAGCGGAATTGACACTTCAGTATTTTCTGCCCACTCCACCAGACACGCAGCCACCTCAGCTGCTCATAGAGCTGGTGTCAATATTGACACGATACAAAAAGCAGCTGGGTGGAGTGGTAGCTCCAATGTTTTCGCTAGATATTATCATAGAGACATTCAATGTGAACAAACTGATCAATTTGCCTTATCAATCCTAACCTCTGATCGATGTTAGATTTAATTACTTAAAATTAATAACTTAAATTTATCTACCCCTAATTAAAGAAAAACTACAATTTAATTACTTTATTACTTGTAAGGTTTGATTAATATACATGTACCTAAGCATAAAAATTCAGTGTTTTAATATTTCACCATCTTTCAAAATCTACATTGTTATCTTAATCTCGAAGGACGAAGCAACGAAGTATAATTGGAGATTAAACGAACTTACCTGAAGTGAAGTTCTATCCAAATTATACGAGTTGCTTCGTCCGAAGAGATTAGTTCCCTCCCAACCCTATGAACCCCATACCTAAAGTGAAATATTAAAAAAGGTTCCAGGCTTTCAACTAAATGAGTGGCGGTACAGGCATAACTATCAGGAAGACAAAGTACCGACAAAAAAAAAAAAAAAAAAAATATTCAAACTTAGTGGATGAAAGGCGATACCCTAGACGTATTACTACATTGTTATCTTAATCTCTTCGGACGAAGCAACTCGTATAATTTGGATAGAACTTCACTTCAGGTAAGTTCGTTTAATCTCCAATTATAAAGTGTAGTACAATACCTATCCTACCTAAATAATCTACTCTTTCTTTATATATTCTAACGCGCCTATTATCTTCTTCTGAATCAGTCTCACTGGAGTTTGATATAATATCGAACACTTCTCTATCACAATCTGAACTCGACATTTCAAAATTAAAAAGCGAAAACAGTGAAATACATTAGAAACTTTGCTCCTAACCACACTCTAACCGACCGAAATTGACGGGTAACCAAATGACATAACGAATAGTAATCTTGACAGTTTACTGACGTTTAAAATATTTATAGGAACACCCCAAACACTCATCTTCGTACAATACGCTTACCGTCCGTTACCGGTAACCCTCCCATCCGTTAGTAGCAAGCCGTCAGTAAGTTGCATGACGAGTCGTTTTTTATAGGAACGGTTTTAGTTTACGGCTCGTATATAAAACTACTATTCGTAACTAAAACGGATCGTTTCTCAGATATAGGAACCGGGCAATAACCTTCTAAGATAACTTTTATTTTAAGAGCACTTACTTCTTAATATAAACAAAGGACATTGAAAGTTAAAAAGAAAATATTAGGACACAATTCAACAGTCAAACAAAGTAAAACTTAAGTGTTTTTAGTGGTTTCACTTTCCAGTAATATGTAAGTGGCTCTCTCTAAGGAGTTAATATAATACTTGAAGAAACGGTATTAGTTTACAAACGTACGCAAGCTTGAAACCAAATCGAAGATGCTTATATACCAAATCCTTACTTGAAAAGGCAGTTAAGCCCTCTGTACCCGACTATCATCTTCAGAGGCTGTCATTAAGGCATTTAGAGGCCTATAAAGCTCCTGATAACGACCAAAATATTAGGTTGTCTCATAAATTATTGCCAGTTAAAAAACAAATTACTTATTATTAATATTTATTTACTAATAAAAAATACATTTAATCAGTTATATAGTCTCCCTCGTTATCAGCAACAGTCAGCCATCTACTGGGCAAAATTTGAATAACCTTCTCCCAAAATAAGGCAGGCTGGGACTCGAAAAAATTTTCAAGTTCAATTTGAATACTTCCAGAATTTTCGAATTTTTTTCCTAGTAAATGAAATTTAGGAGCTCGAACTAAATGAAAGTCTGAAGGCGCAAGATCCGGGCTATACGGTGGATGTGGAACAGTCAGCCATCCTAGCTCCTCCAGCTGTTTATGTGTTAACTTGGCGCAATGAGGTCGTGCGCTGTCAGGCAAAAGTTGGACTCCAAGTCGTTTTGGCCGCTTAATTTTTAACGTCTGCTAGTTTGCGAAGCTGCTGCGTATACAGATTGGCGTTAATAGTCTGATGAGATTCGAGGAGTTCCCAGAAAATCATTCCTTGCCAATCCCAGAAAACAGACAACATAATCTTACGACCGTGCTCATTAAGTTTAGGCTGGGCTGGTGGGTTTTCCCCGCGAGGAATCCAATAGGTATCCAGCTCTCGTCACATGTAATAATGTCCTTGAGAAAGTCTCGTCGGTGCGGACGAAGTAACAAACTTTGTCAAATGGCCACACGAACGGCCCGGTCATGGTCCGTTAATGCATGAGGTGTCCAACGTGACATCACTTTGCGATATACCATCGATTTGAGATAACGATCTATACTCGTGTGGGATTGTCCAAGCGCCTTCTCTAAATCGCGCGTAGGTACTATAGTCTGGATGTAGCTCAAGTTCGTGACGCAAAGCATCTTCATCGAAGCTGGTGGTTCGGCTTGGGTGAGATTGACATAACGCAGCTTATATCACCGGTGTCAAAACGCTTGTACCAGAAACGAACAGTCCGATCGCTAGTAGTACCCGGTCCAAATGCAGTGTTAATCTTTTTAGCCGTTTCTGTTGAAGAGACTTTAAGTCGATGCTCATATAGCATAATAGCTCGCAGTTGACGCTGATCCATTTTCACTAAAGACTAATTATTGCGTTGCGTCCGCGCCTATTTATACCCTCACCATAAAAGATACACATCCTTACTAGAAAGATCTAGAACTTTCTTGAATTCACTTTAGTTTAAATACGAGAAAATTCGAGAAAAATAAAATATGGCAAGAACTTATGAGACAACCTAATAATAGAAGACGTGATTTCAGCCGGTACTGATACGATTTTGACGTTGTTGGGCTCGTAGTGGATTTACTTGAATTATTTGTGTTTGAATTTAGAGTACAATGAGTGACTGTGTGACGAATGTTCTATGCTATACAGCGTGTAACGGAAGGGGGGTATCAACCCTGAAGGAGGTGAATGTGCTCATGAAACTCAACAACTTTCCCCAAAGAACATAGGTCAAAATATGAAAAAAAAATTTGGCCCTCCCATAGTAAATCAATCAGCTGGTAGTCAGTTTTGTAAGGGAGGGCCAAATTTTTTTTTTCATATTTCGACCTATGTTCTTTGGGGAAAGTTGTTGAGTTTCATGAGCACATTCACCTCCTTCAGGGTTGATACCCCCTTTCCGTTACACGCTGTATAACTATGTAAAGGTATCCATTACATAAAAATAGCCTTCTTTAGATACTGAGATCGAAACATAGTTCTTCATACTATTCCTTGATTTGGGAGACTCTTACACACACATAATAAGCCCATAATGTTTGCGTATGCTAAAAATGTGCGTGTGTGTGGGCGACAAAAAGTATCTGATCTCCTGATAAGTCTGCTCGCCAGTAGCATGCTTCACAAAATGTTAATTTGGTCTGAGCGTTTTTCTTTCTAATAATAAACACTTCTGGCGTTGAGTATAATTTTAGGTAGAATGGCTGTAACGCTACTGATCCGAGAAAAAATCACCTACAAGAATACAATAGGGCCATAATCGGACGTTACGTGTAAGGGTCAACTCACACCGAAAGAGCAGCGAAGGGCAGCGAAGCGCAGCGACCCGCTCGGCAGAGAAGGCGCGCGTATTCCCGCGACTGCTCGAGAAGTCGCTGGAATGCTCGAGCGAATGTTTCTCATGCGATAATAAGTATCATAGTAATTAAATTAAAGTTAAAATTCATATGACACTGAAACTGCGCTCCGCTTCGCTGCGCTTCGACGCTCTTTTGGTGTGAGTTGAGCCTAACGAACATAACGCGACTCCGTCCAAAATTAACTGTCTTCGTTCAACTGCTGTCCATATTACTATTTAATAAACAGGCTACTAAAAAAGAGAAATAAATTGTCAAAACAACACGAATTAATTACTTTTATATTATATTTTGACAGGCCTGTTGGTCTAGTGGTCAGTGGCCCTGACTGCTATGCGCAAGGTCGTGGGTTCGATTTCCACCTAGGACAAATGTTTGTGTGATGAGCACGATCATTTGTTCTTTGTCTGGGTGTAATTGATCTATAATATGTATGTATTTAGAAATATATATATGATGTTTATCAGTTGTCTAGTACTCATAGCACAAGCTCTGCTTAGTTTGGGACTAGATGGCGTTGTGTGAAAGTTGTGGAATATTATTATTATTATTATATTAAAAACAAAGGAAACATTAGAAACCAATGTCCCGAAAATTAATGGCAGTTTCATTAAGCGGTGAAGAACAACAATTGACAATCATAGTAAGAATAATAAAGGAGCATTTTCTGAGAGTCAAGTTGAGTTGATTTACTTCAACGTCGGGTTCGCAATGAAATAAAAATAATAGTTATTCTGTAAAAGAGGTTCTAAATATTGCTTAATTGCTCGATGCTGATATTGCTCTATAAAGATAAGCATCCAAACACAGCACAATATCTAACCATCGTGATTAAAACTCAAATAAAACTTTTAAATAGAAAAATTTTGTGTTCGTGTCAGCAGTACAACGCTGCGGTTCTTAGGTACGATTACGAGCGCCCTTGCTAAAAAGTCTGCGACGAATATGCCTCGAAGTGCGGAGTGCGGTGCGGTATCTGATATGAGCGCGGGGAAGTGAGTGTCCCTTCTGTACGTAGGGATGTGTAGTATAGTTTTTATAGTGTTCCTTCTCTTCCTACTCGTAGTACTATTATGTATTCTGTGTTATAGGTACACCTCTGTCTAACCCGTCGTCATCAGGAGTGATGTTATGTTACATTATATAATATACTATAAAAACCTGCCCCTCTTCAATTGACACGGCTGTCTCCAACAAAAAAAAAAAATCCAAAAAAAAAAATACAACTTATATTATATAAACATAAACGTAATATTACCTTTCTCCTCCACATATTTTGCAACACCACTATGAACAAAACAAAGCACACTAACAGAAAGATACACGAGCAACATTGTTCGACACTATTCCTCTCAATGAAATACCACTTATATTACGAACTGTGCAAAACAAAGTATATGAGGAAATAAAAACACTAAACTCGACCGGGATATGACTCAGATGATGTAAGATGAGGTACTATGAAGTTCGTGACGTTAGTTCACGCGGGGATTTTTTCGCTCAAATATACGAATTCTGTATTTCCTGACAGCGAGCGGTGGAATTCATGTTTTACTTACGTCATAATTTATTTATTTAATACTTCAAGCACAAAAATGTACAGAGGCGGACTTAATGTAATAGGCATTTTCTACCAGTCAGTTATAGAAATATGACATTGATAATATTGTAGCACTGTCATTATAATATTATCAATGTCAAAAACATTTTCTCGTGCTTCTAATTTGTCTCTTCCCCGGGTTACATACAGTACAACCGCGGTGAAGAGACAAATTAAGCTTGACACATGTGAACACCCGGTCGATTCTGTAAAAATCTCACCGTGAAATCATAAGTGAAGTGAGCACTTAATAGTGTTAATCCCTAGCGAATGACAGCTCACTCCACGCTCACTTCACCCAAGCTTTTACGGTGAGACGGTTACAGAATCGCACGGCAGTATACATAAGTACATGGTGTAAATTATATTTAAATAATTTATCAACCAAAAAATGTGAAATCTTACAACGTGTCGCTACAATGGCGACATTAATTTAACACCCTAACACACGGGTAAGGCTAGTAAGAATAGTCATAAAACCAAAAAAAAAATATAACAATATAAAAATATTCGGAATTTCAAAACCATCGCCTGCGCCGCTCGCCGACATAGGGCTCTCTCTTTCCTTCAATTCACCTACTCTGCAAGTTATTTGTTTTTATTTCAGAAATGCGATGTTATGATCGGTGACCCCAGCAAATGACCCCTGCGCTACGGTATTTAACTACAGGCTGCACAATATGATTTTTATAAAGTTGAAAATAAATAAAAAAATAACGTTTAATGAAATAAAATATGCTTAAAACACGAGAACGCAAAACCGAATGTGTGTTAAATTAATGTCGCCATTAAAGCAAATTCCGTGATCCTGAAAATGTAATCGCAACTTGGGAATAGATTTCAGCGTTTACCAGTAACATATAATAAAACAACATGTTTTGCTAAATAACGCACCTATCTATGTGTTTGTTGTTCTATTAAACAAAACCAATAGAAAAATATAAGGGAAGAACAAAACACGATACAAAACAATACAGTACAAAACACTTCGTACGAAGAACAAGTAAACAAAAGACAGACGAACAGAATAGCGTGTAACTTACAATTAGTAACAGCAAGTGACACTCCATTATACTTCGTTGCTTCGTCCTTCGAGATTAAGATAACAATGTAGTAATACGTCTAGGGTATCGCCTTTCATCCACTAAGTTTGAATATTTTTTTTTTTTTTTTTTTTTTGTCGGTACTTTGTCTTCCTGATAGTTATGCCTGTACCGCCACTCATTCGCGTTTTAGTGCGTCGCCGATCACCACGTTATTTTCTTCGTTTCATTTGAATTGTGCAAAAAGATGCCAAAACGTAGTCACAAAAACGACGACAGTGATTATTTAAGAAAGAAGATTCGAAAACTCGAAAGGAAACTTAATAAACGCGACAGAAGGTCGCGTGTTCGAAGTTGTTCCGAGAGTAGTAGCTCGTCGACGAATATTATTATGTCGCCGGTACTATCGGACCATGAAGGTAAGCTGAAGTGTTATTTTTACAAACGGAAGATATTGTGAATAGTTTTTCGGACTATATCCGTATCATAATCTGACATGTCATATTATCTTAAATAGTGTTGTGTACATCTTATGGGGATGTTACCTTCACATAATTTTGGATTCCCAATTCATTGGGTATATACTACTAGTGATTGTGTACATTTGAAAGGAATGTTGCCTTCACTTTAGTTAATGACCTACTTAATAATAATTGCATTTTATATCCGTACGGACTAAAACATAGTGTTGTGGGTAGTTTTAAGGACTATCGCCGCTCTAAAACCACTAGTTGTATACTAGGAACATTGGTAGTTGTGATCATATCCACGTACCTACATAACAAAATGTTATCACTCGATTTCGTAATTCTGAATATCGGTATGGATTATAAACTTGGTGTTGTGGATAGTTTTGAGGACTATCACCGCGCTATTTTCTATCCGATACCTACATTTGGTACATTTTCTATTCCAACTGAAATGGAAGTTCAAGGTGATGTCGCGTCATCTCCGATTATTGACTCAGATGAGCCACAACCGGGTACGTCCACCTCGACGATACATGATGTTCCTGCTACAGAAGCAGTACAGGCAGGGGAATCGGAACTACCTGTTGAAGTAACGCTTCCTGAGCTGGACGAAGAGATTCTGAATCTCTTGGGCGAAACTCCATCAAAGGATAAAAAATATGGACCAGACATTAGATGCGAGTTATCTGCTCGCTGGGAACACATCGCAACAACAGGCTTGACCAAGGATGCCAGAAAGGAGCTGCTTGATAAGCATCTGGTTCCAAAAAACTGCACAAAGATTGATGCACCCAAGTTAAATCCAGAGATAAAGGCTGCCTTATCGGAGATGCTAATAAAAAAAGACAAAGCTTTAGAGAATAAGCAGGTGCAGGTCGCAGCAAGTATATCTTGTATAAGTGAAGCCCTAAGCATACTCTTTTCTGCAGGTTATAAAGATCAGTCGGTAATAAAATTACTGATCGAAGCCGGTCGACTGATGTGTGACTCACAACACAGCGAGTCCATGACACGGCGCAGTTTTATATGTTCTACAATCAAGAAAGATATAAAAGATCAACTGTTCAATACAGAAATCGATAAGTTTCTATTTGGCGAACATCTGACCGATACTCTAAAAGCTGCAAAAGCTATATCAAAATCAGGCGCTGAGATTAAAATAAACACACAGGTTCGAAGACCTGCACCAGCGCAGAGACCGAGACAGGCCCCTGTCCAGACTTTAAACCAGACGCCTCCGTTCCCGACAGCGCGGCAAGCGGGAACAGCGAGGAGAACAGCGCCGGCGCCGCGCCCGCGACCGGTGCAGCAGCAGCCGCGACAGCAGCCGCGCTTGCAGCAGCGCCAAGCCCCGCGGCGCTAGACCTGGTACGCTTTGTAGGTCGGTTATCCTACTTTTATGATCAATGGCAATTGATAACTAATGACCTCGTTGTATTATCGTGGATAAGAGGTTACAAGATACCGTTTACTAAACCTGTCTATCAGTTACACGAACCAAGTTTACCTGCATTAACTTCATGTGAGTCCTTTAAATACAAGGTGGCCATCACTGACCTTCTAAACAGTGGTGCTATTTCACATTGTGAACCATGTGAAGGACAGTTTCTTTCTAGTTATTTCCTGATTAAAAAACCCAATGGCAAAAACAGATTTATTTTAAACTTAAAGTCTCTAAACAAGTACATCGTAACAGAACATTTCAAAATTGAAGATCTAAGAACAACATTAAAATTAGTATCAAGAAACAGTTTCATGGCCACCTTTGATTTAAAGGATGCGTATTTTCTAGTACCTATACACCCGACGTATAGAAAGTACCTACGATTTAGGTACGAGGGTCAAATTTACCAATTCAATGTTTTGCCGTTTGGTTTAAACACAGCTCCATTTGTGTTCACAAAGCTATTAAAACCGGTAATTTGTTTACTGAGATCATTAGGTTATCTGTCATCTATCTACTTAGATGACATTTGTATCATTTCTAATAATTATCAAGATTGCTTAGATAATATTTTACAGACAAAACATATTTTAGAGTCCTTAGGATTCATAATTAACATTAAAAAAAGTTGTATGATTCCGAGTAATATTTGCAAATACCTTGGTTTTGTGATAGATACAAAAGAATTTCATGTTAGCCTTCCTAAGGAAAAACGAAATCTAATTAAACAAGAGTTACAATCGTTTCAATTGAAATCTCGTTGTAAAATAAGACAGTTTGCTCGCTTGGTAGGCCTCCTCACTTCGTCCTGCCCCGCGATTCAGTACGGTTGGCTTTACACCAAGCAGATGGAAAGATGCAAATACCTTGCATTGTGTAAAACGAGTAATTATGATAGCCACATGTCTTTACCACAGTATTTGCAGGACGATTTTTCCTGGTGGTTAAAATCTATTGATACCGCAGTGAATCCTATTAGACGGGACAGCTACTGTCTAGAAATATTTTCAGACGCTAGCAAAAAAGGGTGGGGGGCAGCATGCGGTGCGGAGACCGCCAGTGGCCAGTGGAGTAACACAGAGTCTAACAAACATATTAACTGTCTAGAACTCCTGGCTGCTTTCTTGGGCTTACAAACATTCGCAAAAGGATTAAAAAATT
The DNA here is from genome assembly GCA_949629135.1 of Eremobia ochroleuca. Taxonomy (NCBI): domain Eukaryota; kingdom Metazoa; phylum Arthropoda; class Insecta; order Lepidoptera; family Noctuidae; genus Eremobia; species Eremobia ochroleuca. Next base: position 14,621,143 of record OX451395.1, on the reverse strand, counting down.
GTCAGGTGTTACTACGCGTTGACAACACAACTGCTATTTCGTATATCAACCGTATGGGTGGAGTAAGATTTCCACATTTAACTGAAATCACAAAATCTTTGTGGCAGTGGTGTGAAGCTCGTGGTATATTTGTATTCGCTTCATACATAAGCTCGGAAGATAACGAAATAGCAGATGCTGAGTCTAGAAAATCTCACCCCGATACCGAATGGGAGATTAAAGATCATGCTTTTGAAAAGATTGTGAGAGCCTTTGGGCAACCAAAAATTGATCTTTTCGCATCAAGGTTGAATAACAAATGTGTTAAGTACGTCTCATGGAATAGAGACCCAGGAGCATGCGCTGTGAATGCTTTTACTTTAAATTGGTCAAATCTTTGTTTCTACGCATTTCCTCCTTTTGCGGTTATATTAAAAGTATTAAGAAAACTTATATACGACCAGGCGGAGGGTATTGTTGTGGTTCCATTTTGGCCCACGCAACCCTGGTTTCCACTTTATCAAAAACTTCTCTGTTCAGAATTAGTTCAGTTTAGACCCTCTGATAAAGTGTTATTGTCTATTTCCAACAGTGTCCCCAAGCTCACGTTGATTGCAGGGAAGTTATCAGGACGGCGTTACGAAACAGAGGAGTACCACCATCATCTTTAGATATTATGATAGCTTCTTTATCTGAAAGGTCAATAAAACAATATGACGTTGCCATTCGACGTTGGGTAAACTTTTGTAAGACTCACAATATCAAAATACATGAGGCGTCAATTCCGATGATTATGTATTTTCTCACTGAGTTATTTCATTCCGGCTTACAATACGGATCTTTAAACAGTCATCGCTCCGCTCTGTCTTTGATCTTAGGATCGAGAGTAGGGTCTGATGATCGCGTTGCTAGGCTATTCAAAGGTTTTTACAGACTTCGTCCTCCAGCCCCAAAATATAATATCACTTGGGACCCGTCAATAGTTTTAGAATTCTTATCAAAATGGTACCCAAATAATAATTTAAGTTTCGAACATTTAACCAAAAAGGCCGTAACTTTGCTCATACTTGTAACTGCACACAGGGTGCAAACCATTAGCAAAATCAAATTAGAAAATATGAACGTCACTGATAATCTTATATTGATCAAGATAAACGATTTGTTAAAAACATCTCGACCTGGTTTATCTCAACCTTGTTTAAATATTCCATTTTACAAAGATCGACCGGAAATATGTCCCGCTGAGGCTCTTATAGAATATATTGATAGGACAAAACATTTGAGAAACAATGCCAATAGCCTTTTTATAAGTATTAAAAAACCACATAAATCAGTAACCACAAATACCATCAGTCGGTGGATAAAAGATATATTATCAATTAGCGGAATTGACACTTCAGTATTTTCTGCCCACTCCACCAGACACGCAGCCACCTCAGCTGCTCATAGAGCTGGTGTCAATATTGACACGATACGAAAAGCAGCTGGGTGGAGTGGTAGCTCCAATGTTTTCGCTAGATATTATCATAGAGACATTCAATGTGAACAAACTGATCAATTTGCCTTATCAATCCTAACCTCTGATCGATGTTAGATTTAATTACTTAAAATTAATAACTTAAATTTATCTACCCCTAATTAAAGAAAAACTACAATTTAATTACTTTATTACTTGTAAGGTTTGATTAATATACATGTACCTAAGTATAAAAATTCAGTGTTTTAATATTTCACCATCTTTCAAAATCTACATTGTTATCTTAATCTCGAAGGACGAAGCAACGAAGTATAATTGGAGATTAAACGAACTTACCTGAAGTGAAGTTCTATCCAAATTATACGAGTTGCTTCGTCCGAAGAGATTAGTTCCCTCCCAACCCTATGAACCCCATACCTAAAGTGAAATATTAAAAAAGGTTCCAGGCTTTCAACTAAATGAGTGGCGGTACAGGCATAACTATCAGGAAGACAAAGTACCGACAAAAAAAAAAAAAAAAAAAAAAATATTCAAACTTAGTGGATGAAAGGCGATACCCTAGACGTATTACTACATTGTTATCTTAATCTCTTCGGACGAAGCAACTCGTATAATTTGGATAGAACTTCACTTCAGGTAAGTTCGTTTAATCTCCAATTATGACGGAACAGGGACCAGAAATGTGCAATAATGTACAGACGCCAGCACATCAAGCTACTACAATCTGTCAGATTTCTTTAATAGATTTTCAACTTTATCGCTAAAGTATAAGGTTCAAAGTTGATTGGGAAAATCTGACAGTTTCGGGTAGCTTGATGTGCTGGCGTCTGTACATATAAAGTTACTTTGTCGGATAACGTTCCCTCCATTTGATATTCTTTTGTAGATATCTTCATTAGTTTTAGATGTACCCACAATATTGCAATGTTCACGAAATAATGTAAGTCAATACCTAAAGTCAATTTTTAAAGTGCGTTTAAAACAATTTTTACTTGGTATAAAACATTTTTGAGACTCTTATTTAGTACACCAAGAGAACTCAAAACAAACATTCACAAATTGATCAATACCTACCTAAAATAAAATATTTAAATTATTACTTTATACCACCATTATGTTTAATAAACGTTTCTATAATTAATTTATCGAGGAATAAATTGACTGTTTGCAGCACATTTTACTGTACCTACTTCGATTAAGATTCGTTCAATAAATAAGATAATCTTTGTATACAATAATGTCATCCATAGTACCATGACAATATAACGTAATCCAACTTCGAAATATTTTCTATTACATTTACTTAAATCGAAGAACCTTGATTCACTTGGGTTTCCACCTAAGCCATCGACTTTCCTTCCAAAAAGCCGGGATTTATTTCCACTTTTCAGTTACGTGTTATTCGCTCAATGGCATTTGAACAAAGTGATTCAATTAACAAAGGTACGTATTGGGATTCTGAATTGTTCAAACAATTGTTAGAGTAAACGCATTTCTCATTTAAAACCTTGGACATGGCAGCGACGGAATTGTTTGAAGACAAATAATCAATTTGTCTGAGAAGTTTAATTAAAATTAATTTGAACTAAACGATCCTACATCTATTACCATAATTAATTAAATTGAGGATGCTGACAAGAATTAGAAGAAAATTCTTGCTAGTTGAGACAACACTTAAAAAGTATTATGGAAGTGACTATGAACCTAGACGACAAAACTTTTCAAATGGCTCATATACATTCTTCATGCAACAATAGAATCCTCCAAAAACTTTCCCTTTTTATTAGAACAGATCAATCTCCCTGCATCCTGACAAAATTCAAATGAAAAATATGGTTAATAAGGTTCAGTGTCCAACTGTTGCGGTTATTCTATTGCAATATCTTTGAAATGCAAGCGACAATAAATCTTTCTCAACTCCACGTAGATGAAACTGAATTTTGTTATTCTAAAGGTTTTTGCCCAGGTGAACAGTAGGTAAGTACGTCTTGCTGTGAATATTATTAACAAAAGTTTTTTTTGAAGACATGACCTTAAATATAGGTATCCAAAGAGACTTCTAGACACCTGCCTGCAAACACATAGTTCAGTACAAAGTTCTACTCATCATCTTGGCGTGATGAAATTACGCTGTAATTTATAAAAGATTACCATGTAATCTTTTATAAAACGTTATTATAAAACCCTAAGCAATTTTTTTTCTCTGAATCAGAATCGATAACGGAACCTGTCGGTGAAGATAAAAAAAAAATGTCGTAGTAAGAAATGACTTTACGTTCATGATAGCACGAATTATAGTAGTGTAGGTTTCTATTGCGCACCCTCTCACACAATATCACACAGGAGCTCGGTGATGGTGCCAGGGTCGGTCTCGTGGTTTAGTCCCATCTCGGCACCTTCCCATGTCGGCACCCACGAATTTATTTATCATGCCCACGAAACATTCCCATCTCGGCACCCTGTCCTAATAATAAATAAATTTATGGGTGCCGAAATGGGAAGGTGCCGAAATAAACCGGACTATCTATCCCACTGACCTCCATATATACAAGTACGCTGGACTTACGATACCCTTTGAAATGACAGCTCTTTAGTGTGCCTATTTGAAGCGCCCCCAATGCGTGGGAAGAGAACTAAATCTGACGTAACTTGCAAATGGTCGCTGTCTCGTTTAATAATAATAATAATAATAATAATAATAATAATAATAAAATCGTTTATTTATATAAAGGGGATAACATTTACACTTTAATACCTTAACAATTACGATAGCGCACAGTTGCTAATTTGCCTGAACTAGGTTGAACCTGTGCTTCAGGCTAGAAAATGCATTAATTCTTAATGTAATAAATTAACACTGAGTTTAACGTAAAAACTAAATTAAAACTTAGATAAATAAAAGTAAAATAGTATGTTAGCAGTTTTATTTGCAGACAATAAGTAGGTCTTCTGTCTGTGCATAGTCGAGGGTTAGTAAATACTTAAGTATAATTTTTTTACAGTTATAGTAATTTAGTTTATAGATACATAGTTTTCTATTTAATCTAGTTTGAATTGTCTCCCGTGTTTTTAAAGTGTTTTTGGAGGTTTAACGCGATTAAGCTTCTTTGTTGTGTCGTATTAATTTATTTGATACATAAATAAGAGGTGAGGTGATATCTGTATCTATCGGAAACATAGAAATAGTATTACCTGATGGTCGAAAATGCATTTTATCGATGTATTTTATCTCACTGTCCCATCTCTATTATTAGTTCCGTTCCCACCCACTCCTGCGATCAGCGCCAAAATGGCGAGAATCAAATCGGCTCACTATGGCCCGGCTTATCATAGGTCCAGCGTACTTGTATATATGGAGGTCAGTGATCTATCCCCATAGATGAACTTTTCAAAAATGTCAATAATGGTCTTACCGGCGCAGTCGTAGGCTCTAATACAAGGTCCATCAGGTTCAGACTGAATGAATCCCTCATTGCATACGCAACCGGGTTCTGCACAGTCTTTGGTGCATGTTCGATCAGGGTCGCAGCAGGTTGCTGGACATTTACTGGGGCAGTCCGAGAATGTTGCGTTCATATCGCCTTTACATCCTATTTGAGCTGCAATATGTATTCTTACTTAATATCTCTATTACTAGTCGGTAATTTGTATACATATCGTCGACCGTAGGTTCAATTGCAGTAAGGGACAAAATACGATTTTTCAGGAGAGGCCGACAAAGTTTTTTTTCGGACTAAATCGCCCATAACTTTTTTTGTTATTAACCTTTTTCGGGTCTGATTTCACACATAAACTTGTATTTTAGTGCTCTATCTACATGTGTAACATTTATTTAAATAAGTTAGCTATTTAAGAAAATAGATGTCCCTTACAACAACGCTTACTGACCAAGTTTCTTGTAGTCCCGTCCCTTACGTCAAATTGACCTCTACGTTGGATCCAATCTATTAATGAAAAAATAGTGTAAAAGACATGTTGAACAAATTTATGAAAAAAATACAATGTAAAGAGATTTTTGACAGAAAATGAAGTACACACTTTTGACGTACGGATATCTTAAATTTGGAAATCGTTATAAGAAATCATTTAAAAGACATGAAAATGTATTAGAACCGTGTGTGTGCTTTTTTGTATGTCGCTTACATGCAATGTTTGTACATTGTAATAGCAAATTTGTATTTGTTTGAATAAAACAATTTTTATTTTATTGTATAAAAATTGTTTTATTAATAATTGTTTTATTTATGTTACCATTTTTTTAATAATTTGATTTTAATAAACATCTTATTAAAATCAAATTATTAAAAAAATGGTAACAATTTTACCTATACTTACTTTGAATTCTTATTCAAATAAAAGAGTAGCTGCAAAAACCGCGCACAATCCCGACCAAACATGTAGCTGAAGTTCCAAACGTTTGAATTCCAAAAGTAGAAAAGGCTGCTCTACTACTTTCTTATATGCAAAAAATCGAAATAATGAAAGATATATTGAATAATAAACCTTAATTACGATTAATAAGACATATCATTGTAACATATTGTTGTTAATGCATTAGAAAAAAAAATATAGAGTGATTATCTAAATAATAAAAAGGGAACAATTTAATCAGATTACATTAATAAAAAACAACAAAAATAATGGCTTTTTGGCAAATTTAAGTTGTCTGGCCCCTTGAAACTTTTTGAAAAATTTCTGGAAAATCAACTAAAGAGTGCCGAATGATTTTCGAAAATATTTATCATCCGGCAACTACCCTTTCTATTGTTTATTTATAAAAAACAACAAAAATAATGGTTTTTTTAGCAAAATTAAATTCTCTGGCCCCTTGAAACTTTGTAAAAAATTTCTGATAAATCAACTAAAGAGTGCCGAATGATTTTCGAAAACATTTATCATCCGGAAACTACCACTTCTATTGCTTATTTTATAAAAAAAACAACAAAAATAATGGTTTTTAGCTAAATTAAGTGCTCTGGCCCCTTGAAACCATGTGAAAAAATTCTGGAAAATCAACTACATAGAGCCGAACAATTTTAGAAAAAATGTTTCATGCGGAAACCACCCCTTCTATTGTTTATTTATAAAAAATAACGGCTTTTTGGCAAAACTAAGTGCTCTGGTCCCTTGAAACTTTGTAAAAAAATTCTGATAAATCAACTAAAGAGTGTCGAATGATTTTCGAAAACATTTATCATCCGGAAACTACCCCTTCTATTGCTTATTTATAAAAAAAACAACAAAAATAATGGCTTTTTGGCAAAATTAAGTTCTCTGGCCCCTTGAAACTTTGTAAAAATTTTCTGGAAAATCAACTACAGAGTGCCATATAATTTTCGAAAACATTTATCATCCGGAAACTACCCCTTCTATTGTTTATTTATAAAATATAACAAAAGTAATGGCTTTTTGGTGCTCTGGCCCCTTGAAACTTTGTAAAAAATTTCTGATAAATCAACTAAAAAGTGCCGAATGAATTTCGAAAATATTTATCGTCCGGAAATTAACCCTTCTATCATTTATTTATAAAAATAATGGTTTTTTAGCTAAATTAAGTACACTGGCTCCTTGAAACCTACTACCCTACTACAAAGTTTCAAGGGGCCAGAGCACTTTCCCAAAAAGCCCTTATTTTTGTTGTTTTTAACGACAGATGAACTCGCACTGATACCACTTTTTTATGCCCGCGCGCTGCTTTCGCATTGGTATTATCCTCTCTTTTGCACACAGAAAGACGTTGTGAGATAGAAAGGGATGGTAATAGTGCAATAATTCGATTCAAATAGGTGTAACGTTGACACTGCTTAAAGTATGACAATGCAAATTGGGGTAAGGGACAACTATGTCAAAACTCGTGCAATCCATTTAAAGTATGGATGATATTTGTTTTTTGAGACAACAAAGACATTAGTGTAAGGCCAGTTTTATTCTTGTTTCTTAAAAAATAAACCATGTAATGGTAATTCGTTGATTGGGAAGACCCTTGCCTCATTTGAAGTGGATTGGCGGCGATAATTACACCATTTCAAGTTCCTATATTGCATAATTTTTCAGATACATTGTTATTGTGGGGCTGATTCGAAATTTGGATCCAAAAATCATTAGTGTAAGGGACATTTTTTTTAAGCTAGATTTTTTTTATTTTCACCATTCGATAGAGCGAAAAATTCTGAACAAAACTGTATACTCAACTCATTTTGGGTATTTTGTCCCTTACAGCAATTGAACCTACGGTCGACGATATAATACAATCGTAGCGAAGCCAAAAGCTAACATTAATATATTTTGTTTTTGAAGTAATTGCTGCGATGTGAGGGAACAATTCTGATGCCGAAAAATCGTTTACTGAATCGATTTCTGTCGTTTTTTTATTTATCTTCGCCACTGAACACGTTTAATTTATCATTATAAACAATTCGAATACAAAAAAGTATTAGAATAACAACTTTCAGGTTAAATTCAAAGAGAAGTAATAAATACTTTAGGTTTTCGTACCTGAAATCATGTTTTTAAGACGCGTTACGTTATCAACCGAATTCTCACTATTCACTTAAGAAAAAAATAAGGTATTATCATGTGTTTTAAACTTCGCATCATCATCGCAGACTGGTAAAATATTAGTAACATTTTAAACCGTCGGATCGTTATTATATCGTTATTATATTGCTGTATAGAGTGCGTCAGCAGGGACTTAAGCGACTCCTTCACAAACTAAAAAAAAAAAACTTGTTCAGGGTGCTTATAAAGTGAACATACTAAAAGTCCTGAAGTTTAGGAGGTGAGGTGGAGTGGAGGTGGGGGGGCGACCACAAAGTTTTCACTTTTGGGTTTTCGCATATATCTCAAAACCGTGCGTCGAAGGGAAAAACATGTTATAATGAATGAAAGCTTATAACATTTGCTATAAATTTACATACACATTTTTTCCGAATTCTCAACCGCTCCGGAAAAGTAAAAATAAAAGTTATTTAACGTCAAACAGCTTTCCCGACGCACCAAGTGCAGTAGTGGCTCAGAAATGAGCTGCCCCCTTATGGGCCATTCGTTGACTGAACTAGTTTGGCCCATTTCAAATTTGATTCTGATAACAAGATTTCACGCTCGGATAAACTGTCATTATTTCTATTTTAAATATCTGTTATAAGCCTTTCTAAGATGTTTTTGGTCCACTATTATCTCCTAATGAACATCACTTTTTATCTTTTCAATTCAATTAAAGGCATTTTTGCACGCCGGGACGCCGCGCCGGTGGATTGGCCGTGCCTAAATAAATACGGAACCGAAAGCAATATATGTAATATACATAATAACACTTGCAACAGTACAGTTCAACTTACGACAATCGTCAGCAGGAATACAAATTCCACTTGAATTCCTGAAGTGATCCTTCTTACAGATACATCTAGGTTCACAGTTCAACACCAAAGCATTGCAAACAGTTGGTTGATTGTGGACATCTTCACAATTTTCAGCAAGACATGCTGATGGGCAGGAACACCATTCTTCGTTTGGTCTTGTGCAATTCACTGGAGCTGTTAAAACCAGTTCATTCATATAAAAATAAAAAATAAATGAAATATTGCTTTGGATACCTACCTAAATCTTTCCTAGCTACTACTATTAATAGAATATAATATTCATTCTTAACCTTCAAAATCTTCAATTGCAATACTGTTACCGTTATTGTTAGTTTATCTTTTCTTTTCATAATATTTTACTTTACTTCAAATATTATATTTGAAGTTTATAATAAGATAATAATATAATATATTTTTTATTTTACAGCAATACTGATGCTGGTTTGTTTTTTTTTTTTTAACATGACAAACAATATAAAGCAAAATTGCTTCTGCATAGGATGAAATAAAATCGATCAATTTTCCTTTCATTATTTTTTTGCAATCCTCTCAAATGAAATACGCAATTAACATTAAAAAATCACTTACGGCAATCGGACGACACGATACATGTCTGATCTTCGAGGCTTTTTCTTCTATGGTTTAGGTTACAAATACAGCCCGACAAGCACTCGCCTACTGGAGGAGGTTCACAAAATACGTCCTGACTGTCGTCCATTGGGCAATACTCGTTTGGGCAATTCGGCTTGCATTCGACGAAGTGTTCGTTCTTGCCACATGGATCTCCACCTAATAAAATATTGGAAAATTGATTTTATCAGACATCCCTGATATCGAAAATAACTTTTGGAACTCATATGATAGTAAATAGTCAGAAAGCTATCAATTTCCGAATGAAATCGGAAAATCATCAAGTTTTTTGTATAACGATGCTTTGTTACATCTAGGTTTTGGATAAACTTTTTTTCATCATTATAGACTAAAAAAGTCCTATCGGAAGAAAAAAAACTGCCCAAAAAAATTAAAACTGTAGTAAAAATGACAAGGTTTTTGCCATATTTTCTACACTTTTTATTGAAGTGATCACTTCTTTTACGCAATTATGTATATTTATCATTTACCAGGACATTCATCAGGTAAGATGCATCGACCAGTATCATTAGATCGTATATATCCAGATTTGCATTCGCATGCGATTGGTTCACACATTCTCTTGCATGGCATTTGGTTAGGTGATTCGCAAGTAGATGGACACGGCTTAGGACAACGTTTGGGTCTTGCGTTGGGATCACCGTCGCAGGCTATATCAGCTGAAATGAATAAAGGAGTTATTATAAAGAGACTATTAAGGATCAGATTTTTGCATCGCTCCTTGCCCAACCGCGCAACGGCCCAACATTATAGCGCGGCACGAAAACGGTTTTGTTACCTAAAGTTTTTTTTTTTTTTTAATATCCATATGTTTGAACGGTATTTTTTTTACATTTTTCATCAAAAGTCGAAAAATATGCGGGCTAAAAAAAAGAAAAAACTTTTGAGAATGTGCAAACAGCGCTCTTTCATATAATACCCCACATGCCCTAGTTGCCCCGCTTCGAATTTTAAGACCCCCTTTCAGTCCATGTTGCAAAAAAAAAATTCTTTCTTAATTGCAAAATAGTTAGGCAAACTTCATCTAAATCTATTCCAAATTTCAAGTTGACAGCATTAGTAGATCTTGAGATATTCAGCTGTGACAGACGGAGAGACAGACACAGTACGGAACCCTAGTAATAAGGATAAAATTAACCCAATAATAATACGAAACCAGATGCTGATACTTACGCGGACATTCGTCAATAGGGATGCAGTCCCCTCCTAGTTCTGACAAAATAAATCCATCTTTACAATCGCACCCCTTTCTATTCACTTTTGGTGGATTATATACACAGTTTGGAGGATTCGGTTCTGCGCAGGTACGCTTACATTCATCGAGAATTTGGCAGGCTGCAACAGAAGTAGAGACATGGTTAATTATGTTTAAACATACGTTCATCTGGCTTTTTCACAACTATCGCCCATCGTGCTCGGTGGGCGACGTCAGGTACTCCCGACGTCGACAACCCAACAGACAAAGCATGTAGAAAAGCCATTACTGTTTGATAGATATTGGCACGAAGTTTAAATAAAAAACAATTGTTCAAATATATCCAGTACGCGAGGTATTTAATAAAAACAAGTTTTCGTATTACGTGTTTGGCAAAACATAAGAGTTACAGATTTTTCAGAAGCGAGACAAACCTGTTGCATAAATATTAATTAAATCAAACTTTGACCTAGTACGATTCAAATTTAAATATTTACAAACAACAGTTTATACCGAGATCGCAAGTATTGTTGCTCAACTGCACGTATTGCACTAAATTAGATTAAATCTAAAATTGGAACTCTGATAATGAGAGAGGGCCACATTCGCGTTGTTGAACAACAAGACGACAAATCGCAGAAATAGCATAACATACACGGAGTTAAATGGGAGCAGTACTTAATTTCCTTTTGTCTTATAGATGTACAACCTTGACAACTTAAAACTACTACAGAAGAGGAATTGAAAAGAAGTGGAAGAAAAAGACAGAAAGCTGAGACAGCCAACATAAAGCATATCTTACGCGGAGGACACTGTTCTTTCGGTATGCATATGCCGCTACCATTCCTAAGATGATCGGGAAGGCAGTCGCATCCTGGTTCACATATTTTTGATTCGTTGGTACAAGCATATTCAGTGTATGCGATCTCACAGTTTTGTGGTGGACATATTTGTCTGCAGGGTACTGCCACTTCGTTGTAACCACATATTGGTTCAGCTATAAAATAATGGGGTCAAATAAACTGCTGTTTGCAGAATACATCATTTTTGTTTATACGATTAAGCGCCAAGTTAGACAGTAATCCAATCTCAATAAAAGGTATTGGGACTCAAACAAAAGACCTTAGGAAAAAAGGAAGAGGAAGAAAAAAGTCAGAAAGCAAAGACAGTCAACATAAAACACATCTTACGCGCAGGACACTTTTCACTCGGTATACATATTCCTCTGTCATCCCTCAGATAATTGGGAACACAGTCGCACCCTGGCTCACAGGGTATATCTTCAATACAATTGAAAAACGCGTACTTGCTCAGGCAAGTTTGTGGCGGGCAGATGCGTCTGCAGTCTCTGGCTATTTCATTTATACCACACACTGGAATTGATGGATCTAAAATTATATACAATGTTGGAATTGAGGTCGAGGCTTTGTGATAATGTAGCAATTTTGTTGTGATCGGAATGTTTTTTTTGTGTTAAGCTAGAAACTTGTATGGAATATGGAACTGAAAGGGATACACCAAATGCCAAGATATGGAACTAGCCAGCAAGTGTTGTTTTTATTTTTTATATTTGCACTCCTTTGAACAAATTATATGAATCCACTCTTATTTCGTGCATAGTATATTTTAGCTTAGTTACAGATTCTCAGTTTTCTTTTAACAGGAAATAATGATTATGACGATTAAGTAAAAACGCTTACAAGGACACTGTTCATTCGGTATACATATTCCGCTACCATTCCTAAGATGATCGGGAAGACAGTCGCACCCTGGTTCACATAATTTTGATTCTTCAGTGCAAGCGTATTCAGTGTATGCGATCTCACAGTTCTGTGGTGGACATATTTGTCTGCAGGGTACTGCCACTTCGTTGTAACCACATATTCGTTCGGCTATAACACAAATTGGTGTCAAATGAATGAATGGTATACGTGCAGAATACATAGTTTTTGTTTTCAACGCCACTTTAGTCAGTAGTCTAATCTCAATAAAAGGTATTGACACTCAATAAAGGACTTTAGGAAAAAAAGAAGAGGAAGAAAAGTGAGAAAGCAAAGACAGTCAACATAAAACATATCTTACGCGCAGGACACTGTTCACTCAATATACGTATTCCTCTGTCATCCCACAGATAATTGGGGATACAGTCGCGCCCTGGCTCACAGCGTATGTCTTCAATACAATTGAAAAACGCGTACTTGCTCAGGCAAGCTTGTGGCGGACAGATCCGTCGGCAGTCTCTGGCTATTTCGTTTATTCCACACACGGGAGTTGATGAATCTAATATTGACGTACAATGTCGGAATTGAGGTCGAAAAAGTTATCGAGATGGCAAATAGTAATTTTAATAGAATCTTTTTTGTAAAACTTGGAATCGTAGATCATTATGATTTTTGTTTGTAAACAAAGCTTGGCAATTGTATAGTTTATTGAACTTGAAGCTTTGATTATAGTTATACTAGAGACAAACTGCATAATCACTCTAAATATCCTCACTGCTGGGACGCCGGCCTCCTCTCGGTGAGAGGGAGTGGGTCGTAATCTACTACGCGGGCCCAGTGTGGGTTGGTAAATATCCCATGACTTCGAATTTTTGATTCTACAACATGCCGGTTTCCTCACGATGTTTTCCTTCATCGTTTTGAGAGAAGTAGTTATGAAATAATTTACACAAAGTCTGGCCGCCTATCTGGGTTCGACCCTACGACCTACAAACTCGTAAGTCTGGCCATCACCACTGGGACACACCGCAAAAGATCAAATTCACTCGTATGTCATGCATGTTTTTTGTCTTAGTTGCAGATCCTCATTTTCGAACGAGTTAAGCAATAGATGATGAAAATGTTAGATTAAAAATCCTTACACGGACACTGTTCATTAGGTATACATATTCCGCTACCGTTTCTTAGGTGGTCGGGTAGACAGTTGCAACCTGGGTTCACATATTTTTGATTCTTCAGTACAAACGTAGTCAGTGTATGCAATCTCACAGTTTTGCGGTGGACATATCTGTCTGCAGGGGACTTCTACTTCGTTGCAACCACATTTTGGTTTGGCTATTAAAATGTTGGTGTCAAATAATATCGTATTGTTTAAACCGGCCATGAAAATAATTGTTTAAAATAAAAGGCTCAGACTTTTTAGTTTAATTTTAAAAGCGATTCGTTTTAAATATCAATAAATCATTGAAAAGTATAAAACATATTGAAACACAATTCAACACTCAAACAAAATATAATAAAACTTAAGTGTTAGACAAGTGTTTTCACTTAAAGTAATATGTAAGTTGATATAATACTTGAGTAAAAATTAGTTTCCTGTGAAACAACAGAACTTCTAAATCCCAGATCAATCATACATCTGTAGCGTTGGTAGGCTGTGGTCACTGGTCATGTTAACGAAATCTCAGTTGGTTCTTTCATGTCAATGGAAAATATATTTTTCCTTACATAATTATATTGCATGAATATTAGAGTTAACTATATTTATTTCTAGTGTAGACTAGCCCCTTCCGTTGTTCAAATGTTATATGTGTTTTTACTTAAGTGGACTTTGGTCATTATACCAAGTTATTGAAAATATCATCTTAGACTCATATCCCATACGTACCCACTTCACATCCTTTATGCCAGAGTATTGTAGAGATTATGACATGCATAGTTCGCGGCATGCAACCTTTTCTAACAAAAACAATGGCATAAAATTATAAGAAACGCCAATACGAATTTAGAAGGCAGAAAAAAAGATTGAGGATCAGTTGAGCTGACATGCGGATGTCATGGAATACAAAATAAACATAGGACCGTTTATAGAAATAATTATCAAAGCACGGACTAGAAAAAAAAGAAGGACTCCGCGCCACGCGTATCGAAAGTGAAGCACCGTACCGATCTATGTGTGCGTGATTTGAGGGATACCAGATGAATGGAAATTTCCCCATTTTTTAAATATTTTGACAGTTTATTCATATTAGAATAAATGAATAAATTGAAATTACAAACATATGTATACTATTTAAAACTCAAAATTAAGTAATTCATTTGCATGGATGATTAAGAAAACGCTGCTGTAGAATACGTAATGCAATTGATTGTCTTGAATTACCTATAAGAAGGTGGGGGGGGGGGGGGGGGTATTAAAGCTTACTTACCCAAAACACGCAAGGTGTAAAGATTTTACCTATGTATAATAAGAAAACTATTTGACGGTCTGTAGAAAATAAAAGTTAAATATTTATTAAAATCATTTAATGGTTGATTTGTTGTAGGAAATCTATAAAAATATTCATCGTCAATACTTACAAAATATACAAAGAACACAAAAAAAAAATACCCAATCTCTCGGGAAAATTAC
Source organism: Eremobia ochroleuca (assembly GCA_949629135.1). Classification (NCBI taxonomy): domain Eukaryota; kingdom Metazoa; phylum Arthropoda; class Insecta; order Lepidoptera; family Noctuidae; genus Eremobia; species Eremobia ochroleuca. The sequence continues at coordinate 14,606,130 of OX451395.1, read as the reverse complement.
CCATTTATTTTCTGACAACACTTATAATTCTGTTGAGGTTTTATGTTCCAATAGTAATGATTTTAAAATGTCAAAAATACAATAAATCAACAAGTAAAATTGTGCCTTACTTGTGATATGTTATTCCTTGACACTTTTTCTGATATGTAGAATTATTTTTACAGCTTTTCACAACACAAGATGGCATTATTTTATTTTATTACTTCACGTAAATAGTACCTACAAAGACGCTGTCTTGTCGCGTAATGGCGGCCGGCCGGCTTTCTGTGATGTAAATGTGTGCGTGAAGCATGTTTGTACAAACGGTCCGGCACCCTTACTGTGCTTCACTTTCGATATGCGTGGTGTGGAGTCCTTCTTTTTTTTCTAGTCCGTGTATCAAAGCTATTCGACAATTTTTTGTTAATTTATTTATTTCTAGGAGAACCAACAGCTATAATAAATGGATAACAATTGTATATGAAGCATAGAGCCAATTTAATTCAATAATCCTGGCACAGTTAGCATCCCTCCGATGCTAACAGTATCTTCCTTGGAAAAAATAATGACCTCTTGATTCGAGACATCATTAGTTTAAATACATAGATACGCAAACTGAAAATCAATTCCGAAGATGGTTATATACCAAATCCTTACTTCAAAAGGCAGTTAAGCCCTCTGTACCCGACTATCGTCTACAGAGGCTGTCATTAAGGCATTTGGAGGCCTATAAAGCTCCTGATAACGAACAAAATAATAGAAGGCCAGATTTCAGCCGGTACTGATACGATTTTGACGTTGATGGGCTTGTTGTGGATTTACTTGAATAATTTGTGTTTGAATTTAGAATAAAATGAGTTATGACTCTATTTTACTGGCAGTCAGCTCGCAGTTTTTTTTTTTTAATATTCACTCTGTTTTATAAATGAGTGTTTAGTATAATCCGTTCACATTAATTTTACCTCTGACAGCTGCAACCTAACAGCAACCTTATTGTAACGAGAATAAAGATCACAATGATTTTGACAGACTTTTCAGTGGCTAGCCCATCAGCAACCGTATTTGAATGAGAATAAAGATTACTGTGATTTGGACGGCGATGCAAAATTAGAGGTAATATAACTGTGAACGGACTGACGTTGACAGAAAACAATTTTGCAATCGTTTTGTGAAATTTACGTATTGAAAAAAATCAAGATGGCGGCGCTAGTTCCAATTTTGGCCGCGCGCCAAGAAACCCTTTTACAGCTATACCTATATTTTACAACTGACGAAAATTGGCGTTTCGTTTTAAAGACCAGTTGAATAAGTAAGTAAATTCATCTGTAAGTCCACTGCTGGACATAGGCCTCTCCCAGACTGCGCCACAATACCCTGTCCTTCGCCTTCCGCATCCAGTCTACCCCAGCCACCTTCTTTAGGACGTCCGTCCATCTAGCTGGGGGGCGTCCCACACTATGTTTGCCGATACGCGATCTCCACTATAGGACTCGTCTGCTCCACCGGCCATCGGCCCTTCGACAGACATGGCCAGCCCACTGCCACTTCAGTTTGCTTACTCTGCAAGCTATGTCGGTTACTCCGGTTCTTTTCCGGATAATTTCATTCCTGATGTTATCCTTCAAAGAAACTCCGAGCATAGCTCGCTCCATAGCGCGCTGAGCGACCTTGAATTTGTGGACCAGCCCGACCGTCAGTGTCCACGTTTCAGCACCGTATGTCATGACGGGTAGGACGCACTGGTTGAAGACCTTAGTCTTCAAACACTGAGGGATAGGCGACGAGAAGACTTGACGAAGCTTTCCAAATGGTGCCCAACCCAACTGGATCCTTCTGTTGGCCTCTTTCTCAAAGTTGTATCCACCGAGCTGGATGACTTGCCCTAGGTAGACATAATCCTTCACAACTTCGAGAAGCGACCCTTCGATGTGGATTGGACTCGGCAAGACGTGCGAATTGTACATGACTTTTGTCTTGTCCAAATTCATGCCGAGGCCAACCCGCCAGGTGGCTCCATTTAGGCTGTGCAGCATTCGGTCTAGCTGACAAAAAGAAGTAAAAGTGAAGAAGTAAAAGACTTGCCAGGATAGTTTTTTCATTTGACAGGAACGAAAAATACAGGGTACGATTTATTGGGGGACCTACAACTTTTTCTGTCTGAGAAAAGTTCATTCAAAATTATGCTGAGTCCGAGTTAATTTGCTAAATGAAGTATTACAGAGGTACACTATCGCATACTTCCAATTCACAGATGGACAAAATATGTGACTTGATAGCAAAATTAACTGTACTCGATCATCTGGTACATTTCCAAATTCAAACTGTCAACAGTATGGACTGTTGACAGTTTGAATTAGGATGTATCGGGTTGGTGCAAAAGTTATGACAAAAAAAATTTCAACTTCTTTTATTTCATAATGTTTTTCCACGGACTAGAAAAAAAAGAAGGACTCCGCGCCACGCATATCGAAAGTGAAGCACAGTAAGGGTGCCGGACCGTTTGTACAAACGTGCTTCACGCACACATTTACATCATAGAAAGCCAGCCGGCCGCCATTACGCGACAAGACGGCGTCTTTGTAGGTACTATTTACGTGAAGTAATAAAATAAAATAATGCCATCTTGTGTTTTGAAAACGTGTAAAAATAATTCTACATCCCAGAAAAACTGTCAAGGAATAACATATCACAGTTAAGGCACAATTTTACTTGTTGATTTATTGTATTTTTGACATTAAGACATTTCACATAAGTGTTGTCAGAAAATAAATGGTTAAGTGTCCCGAGAGATTGGGTAATTTTTTTTTTGTGTTCTTTGTCATTTTTTTGCAAGTATTGACTATGATTCTTTTTATAGATTTCCTACAGCAAATCATTCATGGAACAATGATTGGATTATAATAATAAGAAACTACAGATGTGAAGACCATTGCGTTCCGTCGAAAACAAGCGTGATATGCTGTATACATTTTGATACAAATCATCAATTGGCGAGGGTTCTTAGATTGGAACGGATTAGCGTGCTTTTGTAATGTTTCTTGGATCGATAAAGAATGCAGTGCGGGTTAGTGAGTGTATGTATGTGTTGTGAAGATTGTGATTAAATCATTTGAATAAATATTTCAGTTTTATTTTCTACAGAACGTTAAATAGTTTTCTTATTATAGGTAAAATACACCTTGTGTGTTTTAGGTAAGTAAGCTTTAATACCCATCCCCCTATCTTCCTAATCGATAATTCAAGACAATCAATTGAATTACGTATTCTACAGCAGCGTTTTTCTAGTCATCCATACAAAATAAACACTTAATTTTGAGTTTTCACTAGTATATTTTTGTAATTTCAGTTAAGTGGACTTCTTATATCGCTTTATTGTAATAAATGAATACACTGTCCAAATATTTAAAACATGGGGAAATTTTCATTCATCTGGTATCCCTCAAATCACGCACACATAGACCGGTAGGGTGCTTCACTTTCGATACGCGTGGCGCGGAGTCCTTCTTTTTTTTCTAGTCCGTGTGTTTTTCCATAAAGTTCTAAATTACGCAATAGTTTTGTAGAATGTTCTCGAATGTGTCACATGGCGTGGATAAATGGTCGAGCAAACGCATAATTGATTAATAATGGCTTCGATCGCGAATTATTATGTACGTACGATCTCTTATTACGAGAGGTTACGGGGTAATTCTGTGAACGTAGCTGTCGCGAACATAAATAGTGCTTTCAAGAATACGGTTGCCTTCTACCCTACGGTGAATCGCTGGTTCAAACGCTTCCCTGAGAGAGATACAATCTTCGAAGATGAACCTCGGTCGGGAAGACCTCAAGTCATCAACGACGAGCAAATTCATAGCGCCATCAAAACAATCCTGTATCTACTACGCATGAGATAGCAAAGACACTCGGCTATGACCACACAACAGTCGTCAGACATCTACACGATCTTGGGTACAGGAAAGTTTTGAGCCGATGGATACCTCAGAAGTTAACTGAAGCAAACCGACTAACCCGTGTTAACATTTGTCAGTCCCTCCAGAAAAACGGTGAAGACGTACTTGTGTACACCTCTTAGGTATACGACAACGCTCGCCCTCATACCGCTAAAGAGACGCATTCTAAATTAACATAACTGGGATGGAATATCGTGGCTCACCAACCATATTCGCCTGACTTGGCGCCTACCGATTATCACATATTTCGCCATCTGAATTCTTTTCTAAGTGAGAAACAATTTCGAACAGCTAAAATCGGACGTCGTTACATTTTTTAACTCACAGGATTCGCAGTTCTGGGAAAAAGGGATGAGCGATTTGCCAAATCGTTGGAGTACTGTTGTAGACTTAGATGGTGACTATATTGTAGTTGACTAATAATAATAATAATAATAATAATATTCCACAACTTTCACACAACGCCATCTAGTCCCAAACTAAGCAGAGCTTGTGCTATGAGTACTAGACATCTGATAAACATACATATATATTTCTAAATACATACATATTATAGATAAATTACACCCAGACAAAGAACAAATGATCGTGCTCATAACACAAACAAGTGTCCTAGGTGGGAATCGAACACACGACCTTGGGCATAGCAGTCAGGACCACTGACCACTAGACCAACAGGCCTAGAAAAGAAATAAAAAAAAAAAAGAAAGAAAAAGAAAAACTGCGTGTACATAAATAATAAAATAAATAAATAAATAAATTAAAAAAAATACAAAGAAAGCAAAAAAATAAAATTAAAAAAAGCAAAGAAATAAAATTATAATAAAAATAAAAAAATAAGTTTCTTTTTTTTATCAGAAATTTTGCACCAACGTGATATTTAATTCATATTTAATATTCACGCCTTAATGGCTGAACGGATTTCAATGAAATTTTGCACAGTGATAAGCAAACCATGTTATCTGTTAGGATATATAGTTTTTATTCAGTAGTACGTTCCCGTGGGATAACTTCCAACGTAGGTAAACTTAGAAAAAACATATTTTTGGTCATTTAGAAGTCAAGGCAATGCAAACACATTTTCCACAAGAAAACGTCCAATAAACACGAGTTAATTACTTTTATATGAAAAACAAAGGAAACATCGGAAATATTTTACCGTAAATTTGTGGAAGCTTAATTATTGAAACCCAATTAAGTGATATTGATTGGCAGCCGAGAAGAACGACAAATGAAAATAGGAACAATAAAAGAAAGTAAATTCAGATTTAAAGTTCCGAAAAGTCAAATCGAGTTGATGTAAAGACACAATATTCCAAAATAATTAGCAACACATAAACCTTTTTAAAAAGTAATAAAAAAACACTATCTGTACATTTTTTTTTGGTACCTATACCAAAAAAAAAAATTGACTGATACATACTTCACATGCGGTGATCGGTAATGCGAATCGATACAAAGTTCGTTAGGCCTAAGCCAAGTTCCTACCTACCTCTTAACTCACACAAGACTCAGCAATGATGAATGAATGTATGATTATACAGCGTGTAACGGAAGGGGGGTATCAACCCTGAAAGAAGTGAATGTGCTCATGAAACTCAACAACTTTCCCCAAAGAACATAGGTCGAAATATGAAAAAAAAATTTGGCCCTCCCTTACAAAACTGACTACCAGCTGATTGATTTACTATGGGAGGGCCAAATTTTTTTTTCATATTTCGACCTATGTTCTTTGGGGAAAGTTGTTGAGTTTCATGAGCACATTCACCTCCTTCAGGGTTGATACCCCCCTTCCCTTACACGCTGTATAATAGTATTTACCAGAATATAGGTGAATAGGTATGGAAAAAGTAATTGCGTCTCATTAGTCACAGTTGAGCTACTACGACTTGGTATTAATAACAGCCGGTCGATTCTGTAAAAATCTCACCGTGAAATCATAGGTGAAGAGAGCTTGAAGTGCGCAGTCAATAGTGTTAATCCCTAACATTAGTCTACCGAATCTCACTTCACGCTCACTTCACCTAAATTCTCACGGTGAGATTTTTACAGAATAGCACTGCAGATGGTTACACTGATGATGACCAAATGAATGGACCCGTCTCAATAATTTCTTAACTAAAACTGCAAAATCTAGTCAATGAACATATAATGGCTTGCGTTAAAAGATTGCTATACTTTCTACGTCTTCTTTTCTTTTACATAATTTTAACTCCAATACCAACTAAACAGATTACACAAACAGAGTGATACACGAACAACATTGCTTGACACTATTCCTCTCAATAAATGCCACTTATCTTACGAGCTCGGCAAAACAAAGTGTGTGAAGGTAATACTAAACCAGCATCCTAATTGCGGAATACACTATCAATCTCAATGTGAATAATTTGGAAGAATATTGATATATAATCAATGTTCGAAAAATTGGTCTGCTCAACAACGTAAATAACGCAATGAATGTTGTTAAACTGTCAAAATGAAAGCCATTGATACTGATGGTGTATTACGTAACTACTCTCCGAGATATAACTCAGATGATGTAAGATTGCACTATGAAGTTTGTAACGTAGTTCACGCGGGATTTTTTTTTTTTTTTAATCGTACAATTTCTGTATTTCCTGGCATCGAGCGGTGGTATTCGTGTTTTACCTACGTCTTTTAATATAATTTATATTCGTACACAGTTCACATATGTCATGCTTCCATAATAAATAGTAGTTGTCTGCAGTCAATTAAGAAGAAGAGTTCTAATTTGTCTCTTCATCGGGTTGACTGTCTTATCGAAATCGTTATCAGCTACCAAAAAATGAGACATTATATACCCTAGATCCTGAAAATCTTATCGTAACTCGCAAGTAGATTTCCGTGTTTACCCGTATAAAACAACATGTTTTTCTGAACAACGCACGTGTTCGTCGTTCCATCAAACAAAACCAATACAAACAACATGAGAAAAACAAAACACGATACGTAACAATACAGTTCAAAACACTTCGTAAGAAGAACGTGTAAACAAAAGACAGACGAACAGAATAGCGTGTAACTTAGTAACAGCAAGTGACACTCCATTATGAAGGAACAGGGACCAGTAACGTGCAATAATGTGCATATAATGTTACTTTGTCGGATAACGTTCCCTCCATTTGATATCTTTTCGTACATATCTTCATAACTTTTGGATGTACTAAGTTGCAAGCTGACAATAACGAAAATAGTGTTCCTAATGTCGATTTTTAGTGTGCGTTTAAAACGAAAACCTTTATATAAAAATAATTAATACAAATAATGAACAATAATTGCAAGATCGTTTTATTTAATTAACGTTTCTATAATTAACTTATCGAGGAAGAAATTGACTGTTGCTCAATACAACACTTTTTTCAATAAATTATTTTTACAAGTTTCAATTAGCACATTTTACAGCAGTTCGATTAAGATTCTTTCAGTATATACGACGTATAATATGTAACAATTCTGTCCAATTAAAATCTCCTACATAGTATTTTTTGGTTAAAAGAGCGTCATTTATAAAAGAAAGATGGCGGTGAGGCGTAATCCAACGGCGAAATATTTTCTTTTATTACATTTACTTAAATCGAAGAACACTGATTCACTTGGGTTTCCACCTAAGCCATCGACTTTCCTTCCATAAACCGGGATTTATTTCCACTTTTCAGTTACGTTCTATTTGCTCAATGGCATCGAATAAAGTGATTCAATAAATAAAGGTACCTGTTAGGATTCTGAATTATCCAAACAATACTTGGAGTCAACGCATTTCTCATTTAAATCCTTGGACGGGGCAGCGACAGAATTGTTTGAAGACAAATAATCAATTTGTCTTGTAGCAGTTTAATTATAAAAAATTTTATATAAAAAAAAACAACCGACTTCCAAAAAAACACTAAAAATTGTGAAAAATAATTTTAATTTTGGAAGTCGGTGTCGTTGGTTCCGCATTTTGGTTTTTTGACACCGACTTCCGAAATTAAAATTATTTTTCACAATTTTTAGTGTTTTTTTGGAAGTCGGTTGTTTTTTTTTATATAAAATTTTTTATTTTTCACTTTTTAGTTATATCTACCCCAATCAAATTCATATAAACACTAGGTACTTGCTATGTAAATATCAGTGACAGGAAGCTGCATCTGCGTTTATAGGGTACAGACGTGATGTTATGTTGTGCGATTGCGTAAAAAATGCATACAAATGCGATAGCAGCAGTCGCGGTTGTTTTACTGGTATTAATTATTATTATAATAAAAAAAAATTATAACCTTTGTAGTGACTACAGGCGTGATATTATGTTGTGTGATGGTGTAAACAATGCTTAGATATGCTATAGCAACAATCGCGGTTAATCTGCTGTTATTTATTGAAGAGTTCCCCCGATTTCTACAAGATCCCATCATCAGATATTGAAATGGTGACAATGGGACCACACGGGAAGCACCAGCTTTCAAATAAAAAAAGAATCATGAAAATCGGTTCACCCAGTCGGTTATTATGAGGTAACAAACATAAAAAAAAAAAAATAAAAAAAAAAAAAAAAAAAATACAGTCGAATTGATAACCTCCTCCTTTTTTTGAAGTCGGTTAAAAATTAGCATTCTACGTTTATTACAACAACACATTAAATTGATTTGAGGATTTTCAGCACTAGAAGAAAATTCTTTGTAGTCTAGCCAAAGGCAAAACATAAAAAAGTATTATGGAAGTGACTATGAACATAGATGATCAAACTTTTCAAATGGTTTACCAGCATAAATTCTTCATGCAACAATTGAATCCTAAAAAATCTTTCCCTTTCTGTTCAAACAGATTTATGCTCAAGATCTCCCTACGTCCTGACAAAATTCAAATGAAAAATATGGTAATAAGGTTCAGTGTCCAACGGTCGCGGTTATTCTATTGCAAAATCTTTGAAATGCAAGCGACAATAAATCTTTCTCGACTCTTTCTTATTCTAAGGTTTTTGTCCAGGTGAAAAGTGAGTAAGTACCACTACCAAGGTGTTTTAATGGCCAGTCCTCGACTTGCTATAAATAGCATTAACCAAAGACTTATTGAAGATTCTATCTTGTATCCAGGTGTAAGTATCAAATAAAATACATCATTCATTATACCAGCTCCAACAAAGCAAATAAATTAGGGTTTTAAATCAAGTGTATTGAAGTAAGTTTTACGATGACAATATAGAATAGTAGTATGCATGCTGGCGCCTAGTTGTCTGCGCGGGGTCCCCTTTTAATCTCTTTCAATTCTTCTAATTATCCTCTTCGTCGAGTGCAATAGTTATGATTGCCAGTTTGCGTAAAGAAAACGTAGAATCGCGTGCTTCTAAAGCGAGATCTCTCACTAATGTTGGCAAATCGGTCTGTAAGCTGAAAACTAGCCGTTGGCGCGAGGACTGTGAACCAACTAGTAAACGGCGCTTGAACAATAAGTTAACGCCTCGCTGGTGGCGTGCCAGCAACGAGCGGTCGTCTTGCTGAAGGCGTGGTGGCGACAAGCGGGTGGATTTTTTCCGAAGCGGTGCCGGGCCGTTACTTCGCTGGATTGGTGCGGTTATATGAGTGATGATCTTAAGACTCCTCAATCCTACAAACATATTGTACAGTACAAAGTGCTACTCATCTTCAAGGCGTTATGAAATTGCACTACCACACAATCTGCGAATGTGGATAACCTAAAACGTTTAAATTATAGGTTTGTTTTGTCTCTTGTGCTGTCGCTGTGTGTAGAAAAGGTTTCCTTCTTCTATTCTACGAAAAATGATTAAGGTACTTACGACATTCTTCAGCAGGAATACAAACACCATCTTGATCTTTGTAGTAGCCTTCCTTACAAACACACTTGGGCCGCCCGGGATTCGGATCTTCGCATGTGTAATACATTTCGTCACATTTCTCATAGTTGCAAATTGAAGGACTGGGATCCCATACTTCGTTAGGACGTGTGCATTCCCTTGGAGCTGAAGATAGGAAAGACAATAATATACTGGATAATTATTTTTTGCTGTCTCCAAGTTTTTACATTTACAGGGTGTTCTACCCATGAATATTATCAGCTTTCACTCTGAGATCACGAAAAAAAACATCAGCTCTTTCATACATTTTAGTCAAGTAGGTATTGAACTTTTGTATTAAACAGCTGATTTTTTTTTTCGTGATTTCCGAGTAAAAGTTGCTCCCATAGTAAAAGTTGTTCATATTCATGGGTTGTTCATATTCAAAAAATCATCCAGTATATGTAGTGTGACTAAACAATCATTTGTCTTAATATTTTGCACAATACTTTTTATTTACGTTATAATTTTTGAAACTTCAGACATTACGTGAAGCAGTCTCGTTTCCGGATAAAATGATTAGCATAAAAATTCATTTTATACTATCGTGGATGTGAATGCTCAAGTCTTGTTTTGCACGACTCATATTGCGAAGCATTATAGAGTTTTACGATCGAAAAAAATATTTTTGCCTCCTTTATGCAACAGCAATGCTATTCCACCGTGAGAACTTAGGTGAAGTGAGCGGGAAGTGAGCTGTCATTAGGGATTAACACTATTGATACTGGTCACTTCAAGCTCACTTCACTTATGATTTCATGGTGAGATTTTTACAGAATCGACCGGCTGAAAACATTGTAGCTTGCGAAAAAAGCAATTAATTAACTCATTTTTTTAATAGATTCGTTTCACCCATAGGATGAATAAAATAGCCCTTTTCAATAGGGTTCCTCCCTATTGAAAAGGTCTATTTTATTCAAAGTAGTTTAATTATAATAAATAAAAAACTAACCAATATAAGACATGTATCTATGATTTTTTATACGATCAAATGAGCATTATGAGTTACACTTTTGGATTGTCCAAATTTCTTTTTTATATGTAATAATGTTTTTTACACATAAACCTTCCGGAATAAATACTCTAAGTGATCCGTTGCGCAGTTTAGAAGAACAACGCGGTGACACAAACAGACACGGCAAGCGACTTTACAGATAGCTTGCCACGGTCAGTTTGAGTATATCGAGACCCTTCTGTGCCTCGGATGATCTTTGCAAGTCATTATTTGGTATCTATTTTTTAGGAAAAAAAAAAAAAATAAGAATACTTACGACAGTCAGCAGCCAAAATGCAAGTTTTATCAGCTGTATTCGGCATCAAATAGCCAGGTTTGCACGCACAGCCTGACGGACAGGGCCATACAGGATCACAAATTACAAATATTTCGTTCTCATTCTCTGGACAATAGTTCATTGGACAATCGATCATGCAATTGACGTAGGTCATGTTGTCACCGCAGAGTGGAGATCCCCCTAAAAAGTAGAAACATTACTTATTTAGTAGAACTCAAACTGGAAAGCGCTATGAAAACGATATGTCGATTATCATTTTCTTTTTAACACGCTTTTATTAGTATCACCTGTATGTTTGTTTGTTTGTATGTAACTGACCCGTTTGGGCTCGATTTTTCCCCACTTTAAGCGATGAGATTTACTTTAAACGTTGTAGACTTATCAACGAGCGACGACAATACAATATATTGATAAAAAAAATAGATTAAAAAAAACAAAAAATAAATAAATAAAATATAGTTTAAAAAACTAAAAAAAAACACGCTCTAATAGCAAATCGAACTAAAAATCAGAAAATAACTAATAATTTAAAATTGTAAAATAAAAATAAAGTTATGAAATAATTTCATTGTAAAAAAGCGTGGGGTGCTCGGAATTGCTCGTAAATATATAATTAGTAGTTTTTTGTTAACGTAGAGTTAGTATAGAAATATGATAAAAAGCACCCCATGCTTTTTTACAAAGAAATTAATTTTCTTTTCATAACTTTATTTTTATTTTAGAATTTTAAATTAAAAGTTATATTCTGATGTTTAGTTCCATTTGCTATTAAAGCGTGTTTTTTTTTTAGTTTTTTAAAACTATATTTCATTTATATGTAAACTAGCTTCGGCCCGCGACTTTGTACGCATGAAATTTCTTGTTCCCCCGTCACATCGCATCACCTGTCGGCGCTATTATTTCGTTTTCGCTTAATGTTCTTTCTGACTTTATGCTTTTTGTTCGGCTCCTAAAGGTATTATCAGCCAAATCGGACCGGTTCGGATCGGATCGGTCGGTTAAATAGCCTATAGAAAGGCTATCTCAAGAATTTGGCAAATGCAAAAATATTTTTTCAAATCCGACAGGTGGTTCCAGAGATTAGCGCGTTCAAACAAACAAACTCTTCGGCTTTATTGTTAGTATTTCAATTCATCAAACACAGTGGTAGGTGCAATTGTGAAAATTGACTTTTTTTTCTTTTTTTGTTTATATAAAAATACGCAAAAATCTATTAAAACTAAAACTCGAACATACTAAAAATGTTGTAGAGTTCTTACAAATAGTAACGACATACTATCAGAATGTAAGTACGCATTACAGAAAAGACAGCTCAGTAAGCATTTATTTTAGTTAATCTGAAAGGTCATTGGGCACCTTAGTATGGAAACCATACCCATGGCGGACACAAACGAAATATAGCAGAGTGTATTGATATATGGCTCTGATTTACTATGGCATTAGTCACATTAATGTGAGCCACGGGAATCTTGAAAAATTCAAGTGTTATAAACTGATATAGGGAAGATGAATAAAATGCTAATTCATTAGAATATTTTTTATTCAATTTGATCCAAATCAAGCATAAGATCATTTAAAAAGGCAGCGGGTGCATCTGTTGCTTCCTGTCTGGCCCAAGACAGATAATAAACTATGCTTGCGATATGGGCCCAGCTCCCGACAGTGCGGCGGCCATGTATACTTGAGCAGTAATACTCTTCTATACTTTGTCTTCCATGTTGTGTCGGGTTTAACATAATATATGTATAGTACTGTTTCATTCGGATATGACGTGACGAAGGACTGCGCGGAGGGCGGTAAGACAGTGCGCGAGCGCAACGAAACTTGTTCTACCTGTCTAATGTGTGAAAGAGACAGCGTATACATGTCTCTGAACAGTCTGAACATTGGCGCATCCGTGCACCATGCTGTATGGTATCGGAATTCTTTTTATGCCTTTATAAGATTAAATAAAATCCTCTGAAACCGTTTGTTTTTTATATTTTTTAAACGATCCTGTACAATTTTCTCCATCGATTTTCAATTAAATAATTATATGCAATGAAAGGTCATATTATTCCCCTTAGTATAAAACTATTTTGGTTAATGTCCGCCACTCTTCGCTAAGCGGGTCAGATATGCCCAATGACCTTTCTTTTTGTGGAGATAGAAAATGATCTTACCTTCGCAATCGTACGATCTTATACAAGGACCACCAGGTTCAGACTGGATGAATCCCTCATTGCATACGCAGCCGGGATCTGCACAGTCTTTGGTGCATGTTCGATCAGGGTCGCAGCAGGTTGCTGGACATTTACTGGGGCAGTCCGAGAATGTTGCGTTCATATCGCCTTTACATCCTTTTTGAGCTGCAATATGTGTAGTAGTAATCTTTGTTACTTATCGGTAATACATAACTTAGATTCTTCGATATTTGCAAATATTTCACAACAAGAGTTTGTTTTTCCTCTAAGTATTCCAGTTTATGTGTTTAGACAATCACCAATATGAAGGAATAAGTGGTCAGACTTGTCCATTGGCAAGTTCGCTTTTCGATTCAATCTACAATAACAAATTCTGAGAGCTTACAAATCCTGAGAGCTATTTCTTTTGAGCCCTTGTGGCTCATCCATAAGGGTAAAAAAAATATTGATTTGATTTGATATTCCTAATTACTTACATTACTTTTGCAAATCACAAGTAGTCTATTTTAGGGTAGTCCTTTGTCTTGAAGGATGAGTATGTTTCGAGTTGTACGTTTTTTAAACTTAAGGCACTCCGCTTTATGTCTAAAAAAACGTACAAGAACACTGGATGTTGTCCATAATATCTTTTAGACTTATTGCTTTAGCCTTACCGTAGAAAATATTTCAAAAACCTTGTGTCTGTTTCTGTTTCATTTAAGGAAAGCATGAATACAGTTTTTTTTTTGTATTTCCGTGAATGAATTCTTTTTCATATATTTTTTTTTAAATAATACTCACGACATTGACATTCTGGTACACAGATATCGTCTTGGTTTCTGTAGTAGCCTTCAATACATCTGCATCTTGGTGGACCGAGGTATTGAAATTCACAAGGAATGTCTTTATCATCACATCTTTCATGTAAGCATCCTGGAGCGTTTGCGTCCCATACCTCGTCCGGTCTGGTGCATTCTAATTCCGCTAAAAAAACATGAATAACATTTTTATAAAGGATTTCTGCATTTTCATTTATATCGAGAGATACAGACGATGTTAGCTTTGAGGTATATACTGCCATTATTCCAAAACTATTATATTAATATCAATCATCTTCAGCCTACAGCGTTCCACTGCTGGACATAGGCATCTCCTATTGCACGCCATTCAACTCGATTTTCCGCAACTCTCATCGAGCTGGTACCAGCCATCCTGCGAAGATCGTCGCTCCACCTAGCCTGATGGCGTCCCACCTTACGTTTGCCGATTCGCGGTCTCCACCCAAGAACACGTCTATCCCAATTTAATAACAATGCTTCAGTTAAATCAAACGAGCAATTCGCGTTTTAATATGAACACACGCAATCTCATCTCAGTTTTAATCAGTATAACGTAACGTATAGATCTAGGAATTGGCCTCCAGAAAACATCTTCCTCACAAAATCACTTATAACTATTTTTTTTTTCTTTTTTTAAAAACGTTGCCCCACACTAGGAATTTCTCCTGTATTGCGGGTGCGTTTACAAACATTTAAACTCACATACACAAACAGCCAGACCCGGAACAACTACTTGTAGGTCATACAAATAATTGTTCCGTGCGGGAATCGAACCCGCGACACGCTGCACAGCAGTCAATCGCTTAACCACTGCGCCAACCGTGCCGTCAAACTACACGGAGAGAAAATTCTTAGAAAAATTACTGTGCTCGTCACTGTAACGTGAGTGCAAGTGACATCTACTGAAAATTTTCTGAGTGTGATTGGGAAAAATTCACTATTTGTCCAATGAATTTTACTGTACAGCATAAGAATTTTTACTGTGGTACATGGTAATTTTTCCATTACCATTCAAATGCACTCAGATTATGAGACAGCACAGTAATTTTTCTAAGAATTTTCTCTCCGTGTACTAAAAATGATTTGCACTTACGACATTCTGAAGACAAAATGCACCTTTCATCTTCCTCACTGACCATCAAGTAGCCCCCTTTGCAAGCACAGCCTCCGGGGCAAGGATACATGGGATCACAAGCGATAATAGCCAAGCTGTCATCGACTGGGCAATAGTTATTTGGGCATTCTACTTTACAGTAGACGTAGGTTTCATTCGCTTGGCAAGTCGGCCATCCGCCTAAATTTAAAAGAGGAATAATATTAGTAAGTTATCCACAACTAGAAACTGACGTGACCAGAGGATTGGCCTATTTTTTGGTTAAAGAATAAGCAAACACAACGGAGCAATGCTGTTTTGCCAACATGCCAGCCCTTTGGGCACTTTTCCTGTTGACAACGACGCGGACGAATTGTTTACCAGAATTATTTCCCCCTTTCCCTTTTTTTTATTAATATTATTATTTAATATTTAACTTCAAACTAATAAACTTGAAACTTGTAAAAAATTACAAAGAACACTTTTTTCAATGTTAAAATGAGGAATAATAATATATTAGTAAGTTATCCACAACTAGAAACTGACGTGACCAGAGGGTTGGCCTATTTTTTGGCCAAAGAATAAGCAAACACAACGGGGCAATGCTGCCTTGCCAACATGCCAGACCTTTGGGCACTTTTCCTGTTGACAACGATGCGAACTAATTTTTTGCCCTATGATTACTTCCTGCTTTCCCTTTTATATTATTATTTAATATTTAACTTGAAACTAATTAACTTGAAACTTGTGAAAAATGACAAAGAACACATTTTTCAATGTTACTCTTTGACTTCGACATTGACAGACAGAACTTTGCCATATGCTACTTATCTTCTAAGCCTTACTAGGCTAAAAATTAGCGTATCTTTCTCACCTGGACAGTCTTCGGGCTTAATGCACTGTCCACCTTTTTTGTTCCAAAGATACCCTTGTTTACACACACAGCCTGGGGAAGTGCACGTTTCATTGCCTAGCCCATCAATGTCCGGATGCTTACAGGTGGCCTGACAGTAACTTGGAGACTCGCTAAATGTTGCATTGCGATCGCCATTGCATAGATCTACAATTTATAATGCAATATTAACTGTTTACCAGAATGGCGTTGCAATCACCGATGGATCCTAGACGTACTTTATTTTTCGACTATTTAAGATAGAACAAGTGACTGAATAATACTAAATAACTAAAATGTTTATGCATTCGAGTTATTCATCTGAAACTGAGAACACGAAATTGTTTTAAATATGGTAACTTATGTAAGTGATTGATTCCAAACATGTTTACTGAGACTGGATACTAATCGGTTTCGGTTACTGTAAAATATATTATTTATTTATTTCTGAATGAACCTGCCGGTCGATTCTGTAAAAATCTCACCGTAAAATCATAAGTGAAGTGAGCACTTAATAGTGTCAATCCCTGCGATTACGGAATGACAGAGCTCACTTCCCGCTCACTTTAGCTAAGTTCTCATGGTGAGATTATTACAGAATAGCACTGCTGCTCTTGACCTCGTTCACGCCTGATGGAAAGCGATGGAATAGGTCTATGATAGAACGAGCGTGCCCAGAAGATGCCTAAGTCACTGGAACTCCCAGGCATCGACGAAACACAGCAGGCTGCTTGACGCCGGTCTTCAGTGGGTGGGTGGTTGCAAACCAGGCGGGCGTTAACCCAAAAATCAGCTGTTCCCTACATTTATGTTCGTACGAGTCGTCAAAATGTAGTGAAACTCATTTTGTTTTCGGGATTTCAGGTTTGGTCCCATAGTAAAAGTAATGATGAGTACAATGACCTCTTAAGAGGTTGTTGGTGTTTTACAAATAACCCTATATATACATAGATGATCAATAGCATTAGCATAGAAAATATTATTAAAATCTCGATTATGATTGTAAATGTTTTCTTTGTCAATCCCTAGCATCAGTGGGATGACGCTGACAGCTCACTCCGCGCAAGTTTTCACAGTGAGATTTTTACAGAATCGAGCGGCTGCTCTCAAAACGGTGAAGGCAAACATAGTGAGGACGCTGGCTGAATTATTTTATTTTTTAATATAATGTACAAGGTGTAACAGAATAAACGCAAGTTCTGAAAGTATAATAGTTTGTTCATATAGGTTTTTTTTTTTAATTTTTTATTATGTATTTTGCCATACTGACCGCCGATTGAGCCAAAGAAAATTAAATCTTGTTTCGAGGCAATTATGTGCAGAGGCAATTATATTATAAAATAACACTCCATTTTAAATGTATAATATTATGTTAGGGTCAACACGATTTTCTAAATGATAAGGTTTAAAAAATATTTTTGATCATTTTTATTACGCTTTTTACTCAATACTCTAAATGGGGTGTATAAGGTTTTGCGTTAATTATTTATGTTACATATTTTATAGATAAAGAAGTCACAATATAAAGAAAATTGATCGCTGAGATCATAAATGATAATCCTTTAAGGCTACGTACGCACTGGCAGGTGGCTTACTTAGCGCCTAGAGCTTAGTGACGTAACATTCTTCTATACACGCTAGCCGCCTAGCGAAGGCACCAAGTGCGCAGTGGGGCCGGTTGCAAAAATTCTGTGGCGTTCGTTTCACTTCGCTACTCGCAAGGTAACTCGCTAGGCTCTAGGCGCCAAGCAAGCCACCTGCCAGTGCGTACATAGCCTTACAGAGTTCACATTACCTGGGCAATCTTCAGGCTTGATACATTTTCCGCCTTTCTTAGTTAAAATGTATCCCTCCTTGCAAACACAGAAGCTCGGATCACACACAGCGGGACAGAATATGTTTTCTTTATCTACACTATGCCGATTCTCACAAGTAACTGGGCAAGCAGTTGGGCACTCGTTATATGTTGCATTAAGATCACCGTTACATCCTTTGTCCACAACTGTAATATGAGAATTGCAATTATTTATGACGGAAACGAAATAACCAACTAAATCAATCAATCAATCTGCCCAACCTTTTCTCCAACATAGTTAGGAAAAGGTTAGGAAGATTTATTGATTGATTGAGTCGGCTTCCAGTATAACTGGATACAGCTAAGTACCCGTATTATAAAAGGGGGCTACAGCCTACCTGATCTCAACAACCCAGTAACTGGGTAGTACCGATACCCGTTGGTGAGACATTTGTCAGACTTTTAGGCTATTGACGACCAGTAACGAGTACCAAAGACAGCCGGGACCAACGGCTTGACGTGCTTTCCGAGGCACGAAGGGGTCTTGATATGAATGGTCAATCATCCACGAACCTACCGCGGTAAGCGTAGGAAATACCCAACAGTTGAAATTTTAATAATCAGCACAATCTAACCGCCAAAGCTTTAATTTCAGATTTAAGGGTTTCTACACACTTTTCCAGGTTGGTATGACTCGTTATTAGATGTGTTCGGGAAAAAGCCGCCTAAAAAGCCGACCCGAATATGACAACACGAGGGTAGATGCCAAACGGAGTTTGCCGATTGGCATGAGTCAGATGAAATCTAATCATGTGTAACAACTGCTTTGGGTCGGCTTTTCTGTTCAATAAATACTTGTGAATCGAATGTGCCGACTTGAACAATTGTGTACAAGTCGTCCCTTACATTTTACCTCCAAATAATTTATTCAAGCGTTTATGTTACCTGGACAATCTTCAGGCTTGATACATTTTCCGTCTTCATTCTTTACGTATCCTGGGTTGCACTCACAGCCAGCGGGACCACACATAGCTATACAAGGCCTCGGGTCCGGCTCTGCGCAAGTCAGAGGGCACATACTGGTGCATTCCTTGTATGTTGCGTTGCAATCACCTTCGCACTCCAGGTCCACTACTAATATGAAAAAGACAGTTCGTTAATTTAATTGAATAGTGGTGTTAATCTAAATAAAAATCTGGTAAGCCTTTTCCCGAAATGTTGTGCTTTTGCTTTGAACAAATACAGGTGTGCAAACAAAACCGCTTGGCAAACACTGCAGGGTGCATATTTCGGGGTTCGGGTTGGCACAACTCGGTTCACAAGCAGTAGGATACTCTGTGTACATTGAGTTAGGATCTCTTCCACAACCTGGCACTGTTTTCAAAAAGAAACTCAAAGTAAAACTCTCATGACACGAAGTACGACATGTCTTTTCAATAGTAAAATCATTGATATTTCTTTAAAAAAACCAGCGAAATCATAATGTGACGATACTAAAGGGTACAATTAAATTAGCTATCAAAACTGCGCAGACGTGATAGGTATCGATACCTGATAAAGATACTTAAAATAAAAAAAAAAGATTGATGAGAAAAAAAGTTGAGTGACCGCTGGTAGTAAATTTACTTGTAGCATGATTAGAGAAAATCAGTTTTTTTGCTGTGCTAGCTAATTTAATTTGACCCCGTATTATAACCCAACGCCGATATATTTTTTAAAGCGAATTTGAGAAACTATTACCTGGACAACTATCGGGCTTGATACATTTTCCGCCTTTTGTAATCCGAATAAAGCCTTGCTTACAAACACAACCTCTTGGCAAGCACTCGCTGGTGCATAGTTGATTAGAGTCTGGTTTTTCACAAGTTGCTTGACATGCACTTGGACAGTCACTGTCCTCTGCGTTGGGATCGCCTCCACAACCCGGCACTGTTTTAATAAAGAAGTGAAAATAATTTAAAAGAAAAGCACGACCGAAAAGCGGAATTAAATAGTAGTCGCACCAGAACTGACGGCAACACCCACAAACGATAATACAATAGTAAATTAAGATGTAGCTATTACTCTAGGTACCAAATTAAATAACATAGTATGTATAATGTACAAGGTGTAAAAGAATAAACGCAAGTCCTGTCGGTCGATCCTGTAAAAACCTTACCGTGAGAAATTGCGTGGAGTGAGCTGTCAGCATGCTCGATTATGATCGTAAATGTTTGCTTGGTCAATACCATCTACTACTATTTTTTATGCCAATTCTTTTGATCAGTTCATATAATTTCAAAGCTAGTATTTTAGTTGTCAAAACATTACTATTTTGTGGGGTTTTAAAATGAAATAGTAAAACAGAAACTCAGTCAGAATCTCAATGTGGTTGTTTTTCTTTTTGAATTCTAGACTGGTCCTTACATAGCCTGAGGTGCGACGTCACGCACGAACAATAATTAAAATAAAATATTCACAGCTATACAGCTATATAGTACTAAATAATCCTTTAAGGCTACGTATGCACTGACAGGTGGCTTGCTTAGCGCCTAGAACTTAGTGACGTAGCATTCTTCTATACACGCTAGGCGCCTAGCGAGGGCACCAAGTGCGCAGTGGGGCTGGTTGCGAAAATTCTGTGGCGTTCGTTTCATTTCGCTACTCACAAGGTAACTCGCTAGGCTCTAGGTGCTAAGCAAGCCACCTGCCAGTGCGTACATAGCCTTACAGAGTTCACATTACCTGGGCAATCTTCGGGCTTGATACATTTTCCGCCTTTCTTAGTTAAAATGTATCCCTCCTTGCAAACACAGAAGCTCGGATCACACACAGCGGGACAGAGTATGTGTTCTTTATCTACACTATGCCGATTCTCACAAGTAACTGGGCAAACAGTTGGGCACTCGTTATATGTTGCATTAAGATCACCGTTACATCCTTTGTCCACAACTGTAATATGAGAATTGCAATTATTTATGACGGAAATGAAATAACCAACTCAATCGGCTAGGAAAGGAGCTACAGCCTATCTGACCTCAACAACCCAGTAACTGGGTAGTACGATACCCGTTGGTGTGACTGTTTGTCACACTTTTTAGCTAATGACGACCCGTAACGGCTGCCAAAGATCCACCAAAGACAGCCGGGACCAACAGCTTAACGTGCTTTCCGACACACGAAGAAGCCTTGATATGAACTGTCAACCATCTACGAAACTTGACATCTACGAAATTTGATAGGCCTGTTGGTCTAGTGGTCAGTGGCCCTGATTGCTATGCCCAAGGTCGTGGGTTCGATTCCCACCTAGGACAAATGTTTGTGTGATGAGCACGATCATTTGTTCTTTGTCTGGGTGTAATTTATATATAATATGTATGTATTTAGAAATATATATGTATGTTTATCAGTTGTCTAGTACTCATAGCACAAGCTCTGCTTAGTTTGGGACTAGATGGCGTTGTGTGAAAGTTGTGGAATATTATTATTATTATTATTATTATTAACTACCACGGTAAGCGTACGAAATACCCAACTTAAAATTTTATTGATCAGCACAATCTAACCGCCAAAGCTTTAATTTCAGATTTTAGGGTTTCTACACACTTTTCCGGGTTGGTGTGAGTTGTTATTAGATGTGTTCGGGAAAAAGCCGCCTGGCTTAGCTAGAATTAGGCCGAGCCGACCCTAATATGACAAAACGAGGGTAGATGCCAAACGGAGTGCCGATCGGCACGAGTCAGATGAAATCTGATCATGTGTAACAACTGCTTTGGGTCGGCTTTACTGTTCAATAAATACTGGTGAATCGAATGTGCGGACTTCAACAATTGTGTGCAAGTCGTCCCTTACATTTTACCCCCAAATACAAGCGATTCAAGCAATTCAAGCGTTTATGTTACCTGGACAATCTTCAGGCTTGATACATTTTCCATCTTCATTCTTTACGTATCCTGGGTTGCACTCACAGCCAGCGGGACCACACATAGCTATACAAGGCCGCGGGTCCGGTTCTGCGCAAGTCAGAGGGCACATACTGGTGCATTCCTTGTATGTTGCGTTGCAATCACCTTCGCACCCCAGGTCCACTACTAATATGAAAAAGACAATTCGTTAATTAATACAATAGTTGTTTTAATAAAAAAAAATGTGGTTAGGCTTTTACCGAAATGTTTGGTCGGCGTCCAGTCTCACCGGCTGCAGCTGAATACCAGTACGCCACATGAAGCGACTGCCTATCTGACCTCCACAACCTAGTTACTAGGTAATACAATACCAGTTGGTAAAACTGGTTTTCAGACTTCCAGGCTACTGAAGTCCCGTAATGACTGTCAAAGATCCACGACTGTCAGCCAGAAACAATGCCTTAACATGCTTTCCGAGGCACGGAGAGGTCTCGATATGTAATGGAATGGAACTGAATGTACCGACTTGAACACGCGTGTACTAGTCCTCCCTTACATTTTACCTCAAAAAAGTTAATTCAAGCATTTGTGTTACCTGGACAATCTTCAGGCTTGATACATTTTCCGTCTTCATCACGTACATATCCTGGGTTACACTCACAGCCAGCGGGACCACACATAGCTATACAAAGCCGCGGGTCCGGTTCTGCGCAAGTCAGAGGGCACATACTGGTGCATTCCTTGTATGTTGCGTTGCAATCACCTTCGCACCCCACTACTAAAATGAAAATCACAGTTTGTTATTTTTTTAATTAATAAAAATAAAAAAAAACAATCTGCCTACCCTTTTCCCAACTATGTTGGGGTCGGCTTCCACTCTCACCAGCTGCAGCTAAGTACCAGTATGTTACACGAAGCGACTGCTTATCTTACCTCCACAACCCACTTACTGGGTAATACGATTCCCCTTGGTAACACTAGTTGTCAGACTTTCAGGTTACTGACGACCCGTAACGAATACCAAAGGTAGGTACACGAATGACAGCCAGGACCGACGGCTTTACGTGCTTTTCGAGAAACGGAGGGGCTGCATGTGACCATCCATTACATATCGAGCCCCTCCGTTTACGCTTACCGCGGTCGGTTTGTGGATGGGGTCACCGCACGAAATACCCAAATGTTCAATTTTATTGATCAGCCCAATCACACCGCCAAAACTTTTGTTTCAGATCATAGAGTTGCTACACACTTTTCCGCGTCGGCATGAGTCAGCACAGCCAGGCGGCAAAATCGAATATTAGAAAGCATTTAGGTTACCTGGACAATCTTCAGGTTTTATACATTTTCCGTCTTCATTCCGTACATATCCTGGGTTGCACTCACAGCCAGCAGGACCACACATGTCTATACAAGGCCGCGGGTCCGGTTCTGCGCAAGTCAGAGGGCACATACTGGTGCATTCCTTGTATGTTGCGTTGCAATCACCTTCGCACTCCAGGTTCACTACTGATATGAAAAAGACAGTTCGTTAATTTAATTGAATAGTGGTGTTAGTTAAAAAAAAAAAAAAAGCAATTTAGTTAGCCTTTTCCAAAAATGTTGGGGTCGGTTTCCAGTCTCATCGGCTGCGGCTGAATACCAATTTGTTACATGAAGCGATTGCCTATCTGACCTCCACAACCCAGTTACTGGGTAATACCGCCCTTGGAAAGACTCGTTGTCAGTCTGTAAGGTTGAAATAGTCTTACCTGGACAGTCTTCAAGCTTGATACATACTCCTCCTTTCTTTTTGGTCAATACAAATCCGGGATTGCACTCACAGTCGTCTGGAAGACATATATCTATGCAACCCTCGCTTCCTGCGTTTGGATCATCACAGGTTTTTGGACATGGTGACGGACATTGTGTGAGTGTTGCGTTGAAATCGCCCTTACATGCAAGTGGTGCTGTAACATTTGAGTAACATAAACAATTAGCATAATAAGCTTATAATTCTCCCACTGCTGGGACATGAGCCTCATCTCGGTGAGATTCCGAATAGGCCGTAATCTACCACGGGGGCCCAGTGGGGGTTGGTAGATGTCACATGTCTTCTAATTTTTGTTCTAGGACATGCCGGTTACATCACAATGTTTTCCGTCACCGTTTTAATTTCAAGCAGGCTCTTTGTGAAATAATTTATACAAAGAGGCTACTTGAATTCAAACCTGACCTAGTCCTCGTAAGTCACGGCCGTTGCCACTGAGCCATCACTGCTCTCCGTAAATCATTATAACAATAAAATGAATTTGCAAACCAACGAAAAACGATAACTTCAGTAGTTACAGGTAATGGAAATAATTAAAAATATATATATATAAAACTGCAACTGTGGATAATAAACAAACCATTTCTTCTGAACATTACAATTTTAAACCAACAGGGTGCACCAGGTCGTCGCATTAAATAGTATTTCATGGAAGGTCATATTGTTACTAAATATTAAGTTCCTTATAAGAGTATTCAGCTAGAAACATAACCAGAGGCTTAGAAAAAAAAAAATATTAAAAAAAAATCTGGTTAGCCTTTTCCCGAAATGTTGTGGTCGGCTTCCAGTCTCACCGGCTGTAGCTGAATACCAGTATGCTACATGAAGTGACTGCCTATCTGACCTGCACAACCTAGTTACTAGGTAATACAATACCAGTTGGTAAAACTAGTTTTCAGACTTCCAGGCTACTGAAGTCCCGTAATGACTGCCAAAGATCCATGAATGTCAGCCAGGAACAATGGCTTAACATACTTTCCGAGGCACGGAGAGGTCTCGATATGTAATGGAATTGAATGTACCGACTTGAACACGCGTGTACTAGTCCTCCCTTACATTTTAACTCAAAAAAGTTAATTCAAGCGTTTATGTTACCTGGACAATCTTCAGGCTTGATACATTTTCCGTCTTCATTCTTTACGTATCCTGGGTTGCACTCACAGCCAGCGGGACCACACATAGCTATACAAGGCCTCGGGTCCGGCTCTGCGCAAGTCAGAGGGCACATACTGGTGCATTCCTTGTATGTTGCGTTGCAATCACCTTCGCACTCCAGGTCCACTACTAATATGAAAAAGACAGTTCGTTAATTTAATTGAATAGTGGTGTTAATTTGAATAAAAATCTGGTAAGCCTTTTCCCGAAATGTTGTGCTTTTGCTTTGAACAAATACAGGTGTGCAAACAAAACCGCTTGGCAAACACTGCAGGGTGCATATTTCGGGGTTCGGGCTGGCACAACTCGGTTCACAAGCACTCGGACACTCTGCGTACATTGCGTTAGGATCTCCTCCACAACCTGGCACTGTTTTCAAAAAGAAACTCAAAGTAAAACTCTCATGACACGAAGTAAGACATGTCTTTTCAATGGTAAAATCATTGATATTTCTTTAAAAAAACCAGCGAAATCATAATGTGACGATACTAAAGGGTACAATTAAATTAGCTATCAAAACTGCGCAGACGTGATAGGTATCGATACCTGATAAAGATACTTAAAACAAAAACAAAAGATTGATGAGAAAAAAAGTTGAGTGACCACTGGTAGTAAATTTACTTGTAGCATGATTAGAGAAAATCAGTTTTTTTTTGCTGTGCTAGCTAATTTAATTTGACCCCGTATTATAACCCAACGCCGATATATTTTTTAAAGTGAATTTGATAAACTATTACCTGGACAACTATCGGGCTTGATACATTTTCCGCCTTTTGTAATCCGAATAAAGCCTTGCTTACAAACACAACCTCTTGGCAAGCACTCGCTGGTGCATAGTTGATTAGAGTCTGGTTTTTCACAAGTTGCTTGACATGCACTTGGACAGTCACTGTCCTCTGCGTTGGGATCTCCTCCACAACCCGGCACTGTTTTAATAAAGAAGTGAAAATAATTTAAAAGAAAAGCACGACCGAAAAGCGGAATTAAATAATAGTCGCACCAGAACTGACGGCAACACCCACAAACGATAATACAATAGTAAATTAAGATGTAGCTATTACTCTAGGTACCAAATTAAATAACATAGTATGTATAATGTTCAAGGTCTAAAAGAATAAACGCAAGTCCTGCCGGTCGATCCTGTAAAAACCTTACCGTGAGAACTTGCGTGGAGTGAGCTGTCAGCATTCTTGATTATGACTGTAAATGTTTGCTTGGTCAATACCAACTACCTACTATTTTTTTTTATGCTAATTCCTTTGATAATTTCATATAATTTCAAAGCTAGTATTTTAGTTGTCAAAACATTACTATTTTGTGGGGTTTTAAAATGAAATAGTAAAACAGAAACGCAGTCAGAATCTCAATGTGGTTGTTTTTCTTTTTGATTTCTAGACTGGTCCTTACATAGCCTGAGGTGCGACGTCACGCACGAACAATAATTAAAATATAATATTCACAGCTATACAGGTATATAGTACTAAATAATCCTTTAAGGCTACGTATGCACTGACAGGTGGCTTGCTTAGCGCCTAGAACTTAGTGACGTAGCATTCTTCTATACACGCTAGGCGCCTAGCGAGGGTACCAAGCGCACAGTGGGGCTGGTTGAGAAAATTCTTTGGCGTTCGTTTCATTTCACTACTCACAAGGTAACTCGCTAGGCTCTAGGTGCTAAGCAAGCCACCTGCCAGTGCGTACATAGCCTTACAGAGTTCACATTACCTGGGCAATCTTCGGGCTTGATACATTTTCCACCTTTCTTAGTTAAAATGTATCCCTCCTTGCAAACACAGAAGCTCGGATCACACACAGCGGGACAGAGTATGTGTTCTTTATCTACACTATGCCGATTCTCACAAGTAACAGGGCAAAAAGTTGGGCACTCGTTATATGTTGCATTAAGATCACCGTTACATCCTTTGTCCACAACTGTAATATGAGAATTGCAATTATTTATGACGGAAATGAAATAACCAACTCAATCTGCTAGGAAAGGAGCTACAGCCTATCTGACCTCAACAACCCAGTAACTGGGTAGTACGATACCCGTTGGTGAGACTGTTTGTCAGACTTTTTAGCTCATGACGACCCGTAACGGCTGCCAAAGATTCACCAAAGACAGCCGGGACCAACAGCTTAACGTGCTTTCCGTCACACGAAGAAGCCTTGATATGAATTGTCAACTATCTACGAAACTACCGCGGTAAGCGTACGAAATACCCAACTTAAAATTTTATTGATCAGCACAATCTAACCGCCAAAGCTTTAATTTCAGATTTTAGGGTTTCTACACACTTTTCCGGGTTGGTATGAGTTGTTATTAGATGTGTTCGGGAAAAAGCCGCCTGGCTTAGCTCGAATTAGGCCGAGCCGACCCTAATATGACAAAACGAGGGTAGATGCCAAACGGAGTTTGCCGATCGGCACAAGTCAGATGAAATCTAATCATGTGTAACAACTGCTTTGGGTCGGCTTTACTGTTTAATACATACTGGTGAATCGAATGTGCGGACTTCAACAATAGTGTTCAAGTCGTTCCTTACATTTTACCCCCAAATACTTTATTCAAGCGTTTATGTTACCTGAACAATCTTCAGGCTTGATACATTTTCCGTCTTCATTCTTTACGTATCCTGGGTTGCACTCACAGCCAGCAGGACCACACATGTCTATACAAGGCCGCGGGTCCGGTTCTGCGCAAGTCAGAGGGCACATACTGGTGCATTCCTTGTATGTTGCGTTGCAATCACCTTCGCACTCCAGGTCCACTACTAATATGAAAAAGACAATTCGTTAATTAATACAATAGTTGTTTTAATTAAAAAAAAATCTGGTTAGCCTTTTACCGAAATGTTCGGTCGGCGTCCAGTCTCACCGGCTGCAGCTGAATACCAGTATGCCACATGAAGCGACTGCCTATCTGACCTCCACAACCTTGTTACTAGGTAATACAATACCAGTTGGTAAAACTGGTTTTCAGACTTCCAGGCTACTGAAGTCCTGTAATGACTGCCAAAGATCCACGACTGTCAGCCAGGAACAATGCCTTAACATGCTTTCCGAGGCACGGAGAGGTCTCGATATGTAATGGATTGGAACTGAATGTACCGACTTGAACACGCGTGTACTAGTCCTCCCTTACATTTTACCTCAAAAAAGTTAATTCAAGCATTTGTGTTACCTGGACAATCTTCAGGCTTGATACATTTTCCGTCTTCATCACGTACATATCCTGGGTTGCACTCACAGCCAGCGGGACCACACATAGCTATACAAGGCCTCGGGTCCGGTTCTGCGCAAGTCAGAGGGCACATACTGGTGCATTCCTTGTATGTTGCGTTGCAATCACCTTCGCACCCCACTACTAAAATGAAAATCACAGTTTGTTATTTTTTTAATTAATAAAAAAAAAACAATCTGCCTACCCTTTTCCCAACTATGTTGAGGTCGGCTTCCACTCTCACCAGCTGCAGCTAAGTACCAGTATGTTACACGAAGCGACTGCTTATTTTACCTCCACAACCCAGTTACTGGGTAATACGATTCCCCTTGGTAAGACTGGTTGTCAGACTTTCAGGTTACTGACGACCAGTAACGAATACCAAAGGTAGGTACACGAATGACAGCCAGGACCGACGGCTTTACGTGCTTTTCGAGAAACGGAGGGGCTGCATGTGACCATCCATTACATATCGAGCCCCTCCGTTTACGCTTACCGCGGTCGGTTTGTGGATGGGGTCACCGCATGAAATACCCAAATGTTCAATTTTATTGATCAGCCCAATCACACCGCCAAAACTTTTGTTTCAGATCTTAGAGTTGCTACACACTTT
This sequence comes from Eremobia ochroleuca, assembly GCA_949629135.1. Lineage (NCBI taxonomy): Eukaryota > Metazoa > Arthropoda > Insecta > Lepidoptera > Noctuidae > Eremobia > Eremobia ochroleuca. Next base: position 14,577,592 of record OX451395.1, on the reverse strand, counting down.
TCCGCGTCGGCATGAGTCAGCACAGCCAGGCGGCAAAATCGAATATTAGAAAGCATTTATGTTACCTGGACAATCTTCAGGTTTTATACATTTTCCTTCTGCATTCCGTACATATCCTGGGTTGCACTCACAGCCAGCAGGACCACACATGTCTATACAAGGCCTCGGGTCCGGCTCTGCGCAAGTCAGAGGGCACATACTGGTGCATTCCTTGTATGTTGCGTTGCAATCACCTTCGCACTCCAGGTCCACTACTGATATGAAAAAGACAGTTCGTTAATTTAATTGAATGGTGGTGTTAATTTAAAAAAAAAAGAAAGCAATTTAGTTAGCCTTTTCCAAAAATGTTGGGGTTGGTTTCCAGTCTCATCGGCTGCGGCTGAATACCAATTTGTTACATGAAGCGATTGCCTATCTAACCTCCACAACCCAGTTACTGGGTAATACCGCCCTTGGAAAGACTCGTTGTCAGTCTGTAAGGTTGAAATAGTCTTACCTGGACAGTCTTCAAGCTTGATACATACTCCTCCTTTCTTTTTGGTCAATACAAATCCGGGATTGCACTCACAGTCGTCTGGAAGACATATATCTATGCAACCCTCGCTTCCTGCGTTTGGATCATCACAGGTTTTTGGACATGGTGACGGACATTGTGTGAGTGTTGCGTTGAAATCGCCCTTACATGCAAGTGGTGCTGTAACATTTGAGTAACATAAACAATTAGCATAATAAGCTTATAATTCTCCCACTGCTGGGACATGAGCCTCATCTCGGTGAGATTCCGAATAGGCCGTAATCTACCACGGGGGCCCAGTGGGGGTTGGTAGATGTCACATGGCTTCTAATTTTTGTTCTAGGACATGCCGGTTGCATCACAATGTTTTCCGTCACCGTTTTAAGTTCAAGCAGGCTCTTTGTGAAATAATTTACACAAAGAGGCTGCTTGAGTTCAAACCTGACCTAGTCCTCGTAAGTCACGGCTGTTGCCACTGAGCCATCACTGCTCTCCGTAAATTATAACAATAAAATGAATTTGCAAACCAACGAAAAAGGATAACTTCAGTAGTTACAGGTAATGGAAATAATTTTAAAAAATATATTTAAAACTGCAACCGTGGATAATAAACAAACCATTTCTTCTGCACATTACAATTTTAAACCAACAGGGTGCACCAGGTCGTCGCATTAAATAGTATTTCATGGAAGGTCATATTGTTACTAAATATTAAGTTCCTTATAAGAGTATTCAGCTAGAAACATAACCAGAGGCTTAGAAAAAAAAAAATATTAAAAAAAAAAACTGGTTAGCCCTTTCCCGAAATGTTGTGGTCGGCTTCCAGTCACACCGGCTGTAGCTGAATACCAGTATGCTACATGAAGCGACTGCCTATCTGACCTCCACAACCTAGTTACTAGGTAATACAATACCGGTTGGTAAAACTGGTTTTCAGGTCTGGATATGTAATGGAATTGAATGTACCGACTTGAACACGCGTGTACTAGTCCTCCCTTACATTTTAACTCAAAAAAGTTAATTCAAGCATTTGTGTTACCTGGACAATCTTCAGGCTTGACACATTTCCCGTCTTGATTCTTTACGTATCCTGGGTTGCACTCACAGCCAGCAGGACCACACACAGCTATACAAGACCTCGGGTCCGGCTCTGCGCAAGTCAGAGGGCACATACTGGTGCATTCCTTGTATGTTGCGTTGCAATCACCTTCGCACCCCAGGTCCACTACTAATATGAAAAAGATAGTTCTTTAATTTAATACAATAGTTGTATTAATTTAAATAAAAATCTGGTAAGCCTTTTCCCGAAATGTTGTGCTTTTGCTTTGAACAAATACAGGTGTGCAAACACAACCGCTTGGCAAACACTGCAGGGTGCATATTTCGGGGTTCGGGTTGGCACCACTTGGTTCACAAGCAGTCGGACACTCTGCGTACATTGCGTTGGGATTTCCTCCACAACCTGGCACTGTTTTCAAAAAGAAACTCAAAGTAAAACTCTCATGACACGAAGTAAGACATGTCTTTTCAATGGTAAAATCATTGATATTTCTTTAAAAAAACCAGCGAAATTAGAATGTGACGATACTACATGGTACAATTAAATTAGCTATCAAAACTGCGCACACGTGATAGGTATCGATACACGAAACAGATACTTTAAAAAAAAAAGACTTGATGAAAAAAAACAGTTCAATGACCACTGGTAGTATATTTACTTTTAGCATGATTGGAGAAAATCAGTTTGCTTTTTTTTTTGCTGTGCTAGCTAATTTAATTTGACATACTTTCATAGAATTTGATATACTTTTTTAAATGAAATTGAGAAAGTATTACCTGGACAACTATCGGGCTTGATACAGTTTCCGCCTTTTGTAATCCGAATAAAGCCTTGCTTGCAAACACAACCTCTTGGCAAGCACTCCCTGGTGCATACTTGATTAGAGTCTGGTTTTTCACAAGTCGCTTGACATGCACTTGGACAGTCACTGTCCTCTGCGTTGGGATCACCTCCACAACCTGGCACTGTTTTAATAAAGAAGTGAAAATAATTTAAAAGAAAAGCACGACAGAAAAGCGGAATTAAATAGTAGTCGCACCAGAACTGACGGCAATACCCACAAACGATAATACAATAGTAAATTAAGATGTAGCTATTACTCTAGGTACCAAATTAAATAACATAGCATGTATAATGCACAAGGTGTAAAAGAATAAACGCAAGTCCTGCCGGTCGATCCTGTAAAAACCTTACCGTGAGAAATTGCGTGGAGTGAGCTGTCAGCATGCTCGATTATGATCGTAAATGTTTGCTTGGTCAGTACCATCTACTACTATTTTTCATGCCAATTCTTTTGATCAGTTCATATAATTTCAAAGCTAGTATTTTAGTTGTCAAAACATTACTATTTTGTGCCGTTTTAAAATGAAATAGTAAAACAGAAACTCAGTCAGAATCTCAATGTGGTTGTTTTTCTTTTTGATTTCTAGACTGGTCCTTACATAGCCTGAGGTGCGACGTCACGCACGAACAATAATTAAAATAAAATATTCACAGCTATACAGCTATATAGTACTAAATAATCCTTTAAGGCTACGTATGCACTGACAGGTGGCTTGCTTAGCGCCTAGAACTTAGTGACGTAGCATTCTTCTATACACGCTAGGTGCCTAGCGAGGGCACCAAGTGCGCAGTGGGGCTGGTTGCAAAAATTCTGTGGCGTTCGTTTCATTTCGCTACTTACAAGGTAACTCGCTAGGCTCTAGGTGCTAAGCAAGCCACCTGCCAGTGCGTACATAGCCTTACAGAATTCACATTACCTGGGCAATCTTCGGGCTTGATACATTTTCCGCCTTTCTTAGTTAAAATGTATCCCTCCTTGCAAACACAGAAGCTCGGATCACACACAGCGGGACAGAGTATGTGTTCTTTATCTACACTATGCCGATTCTCACAAGTAACTGGGCAAACAGTTGGGCACTCGTTATATGTTGCATTAAGATCACCGTTACATCCTTTGTCCACAACTGTAATATGAGAATTGCAATTATTTATGACGGAAATGAAATAACCAACTCAATCTGCTAGGAAAGGAGCTACAGCCTATCTGACCTCAACAACCCAGTAACTGGGTAGTACGATACCCGTTGGTGTGACTGTTTGTCAGACTTTTAAGCTAATGACAACCCGTAACGACTGCCAAAGATCCACCAAAGACAGCCGGGACCTGCTGTCTTTGGTGGCCCCAGCTTAACGTGCTTTCCGACGCACGAAGAAGCCTTGATATGAATTGTCAACCATCTACGAAACTACCACGGTAAGCGTACGAAATACCCAACTTAAAATTTTATTGATCAGCACAATCTAACCGCCAAAGCTTTAATTTCAGATTTTAGGGTTTCTACACACTTTTCCGGGTCGGTATGAGTTGTTATTAGATGTGTTCGGGAAAAAGCCGCCTGGCTTAGCTCGAATTAGGCCGAGCCGACCCTAATATGACAAAAAGAGGGTAGATGCCAAACGGAGTTTGCCGATCGGCACGAGTCAGATGAAATCTGATCATGTGTAACAACTGCTTTGGGTCGGCTTTACTGTTCAATAAATACTGGTGAATCGAATGTGCGGACTTCAACAATTGTGTGCAAGTCGTCCCTTACATTTTACCCCCAAATACTTTATTCAAGCGTTTATGTTACCTGGACAATCTTCAGGCTTGATACATTTTCCGTCTTCATTCTTTACATATCCTGGGTTGCACTCACAGCCAGCAGGACCACACATGTCTATACAAGGCCGCGGGTCCGGTTCTGCGCAAGTCAGAGGGCACATACTGGTGCATTCCTTGTATGTTGCGTTGCAATCACCTTCACACTCCAGGTCCACTACTAATATGAAAAAGACAATTCGTAAATTAATTTAATACAATAGTTGTGTTAATTAAAAAAAAAATGTGGTTAGCCTTTTACCGAAATGTTCGGCCGGCGTCCAGTCTCACCGGCTGCAGCTGAATACCAGTATGCCACATGAAGCGACTGCCTATCTGACCTCCACAACCTTGTTACTAGGTAATACAATACCAGTTGGTAAAACTGGTTATCAGACTTCCAGGCTACTGAAGTCCCGTAATGACTGCCAAAGATCCACGACCGTCAGCCAGGAACAATGCCTTAACATGCTTTCCGAGGCACGGAGAGGTCTCGATATGTAATGGATTGGAACTGAATGTACCGACTTGAACACGCGTGTACTAGTCCTCCCTTACATTTTACCTCAAAAAAGTTAATTCAAGCATTTGTGTTACCTGGACAATCTTCAGGCTTGATACATTTTCCGTCTTCATCACGTACATATCCTGGATTACACTCACAGCCAGCGGGACCACACATAGCTATACAAGGCCTCTTGTCCGGTTCTGCGCAAGTCAGAGGGCACATACTGGTGCATTCCTTGTATGTTGCGTTGCAATCACCTTCGCACCCCACTACTAAAATGAAAATCACAGTTTATTATTTTTTTAATTAATAAAAATAAAAAAAAACAATCTGCCTACCCTTTTCCCAACTATGTTGGGGTCGGCTTTCACTCTCACCAGCTGCAGCTAAGTACCAGTATATTACACGAAGCGACTGCTTATCTTACCTCCACAAGCCAGTTACTGGGTAATACGATTCCCCTTGATAACACTGGTTGTCAGACTTTCAGGTTACTGACGACCCGTAACGAATACCAAAGGTAGGTACACGAATGACAGCCAGGACCGACGGCTTTACGTGCTTTTCGAGAAACGGAGGGGCTGCATGTGACCATCCATTACATATCGAGCCCCTCCGTTTACGCTTAGCGCGGTCGGTTTGTGGATGGGGTCACCGCACGAAATACCCAAATGTTCAATTTTATTGATCAGCCCAATCACACCGCCAAAACTTTTGTTTCAGATCTTAGAGTTGCTACACACTTTTCCGCGTCGGCATGAGTCAGCACAGCCAGGCGGCAAAATCGAATATTAGAAATCATTTATGTTACCTGGACAATCTTCAGGTTTTATACATTTTCCGTCTTCATTCCGTACATATCCTGGGTTGCACTCACAGCCAGCAGGACCACACATGTCTATACAAGGCCTCGGGTCCGGTTCTGCGCAAGTTAGAGGGCACATACTGGTGCATTCCTTGTATGTTGCGTTGCAATCACCTTCGCACTCCAGGTCCACTACTGATATGAAAAAGACAATTCGTAAATTAATTTAATACAATAGTTGTGTTAATTAAAAAAAAATGTGGTTAGCCTTTTGCCGAAATGTTCGGCCGGCGTCCAGTCTCACCGGCTGCAGCTGAATACCAGTATGCCACATGAAGCGACTGCCTATCTGACCTCCACAACCTTGTTACTAGGTAATACAATACCAGTTGGTAAAACTTGTTATCAGACTTCCAGGCTACTGAAGTCCCGTAATGACTGCCAAAGATCCACGACTGTCAACCAGGAACAATGCCTTAACATGATTTCCGAGGCACGGAGAGGTCTCGATATGTAATGGAATGGAACTGAATGTACCGACTTGAACACGCGTGTACTAGTCCTCCCTTACATTTTACCCCAAAAAAGTTAATTCAAGCATATGTGTTACCTGGACAATCTTCAGGCTTGATACATTTTCCGTCTTCATCACGTACATATCCTGGGTTACACTCACAGCCAGCGGGACCACACATAGCTATACATGGCCTCGGGTCCGGTTCTGCGCAAGTCAGAGGGCACATACTGGTGCATTCCTTGTATGTTGCGTTGTAATCACCTTCGCACCCCACTACTAAAATGAAAATCACAGTTTGTTATTTTTTTAATTAATAAAAAAAAAAATAACCTGCCTACCCTTTTCCCAACTATGTTGGGGTCGGCTTCCACTCTCACCAGCTGCAGCTAAGTACCAGTATATTACACGAAGAGACTGCTTATCTTACCTCCACAACACAGTTACTGGGTAATACGATTCTCCTTGGTAACACTGGTTGTCAGACTTTCAGGTTACTTACGACCCGTAACGAATACCAAAGGTAGGTACACGAATGACAGCCAGGACCGACGGCTTTACGTGCTTTTCGAGAAACGGAGGGGCTGCATGTGACCATCCATTACATATCGAGCCCCTCCGTTTACGCTTACCGCGGTCGGTTTGTGGATGGGGTCACCGCACGAAATACCCAAATGTTCAATTTTATTGATCAGCCCAATCACACCGCCAAAACTTTTGTTTCAGATCTTAGAGTTGCTACACACTTTTCCGCGTCGGCATGAGTCAGCACAGCTAGGCGGCAAAATCGAATATTAGAAATCATTTATGTTACCTGGACAATCTTCAGGTTTTATACATTTTCCGTCTTCATTCCGTACATATCCTGGGTTGCACTCACAGCCAGCAGGACCACACATGTCTATACAAGGCCTCGGGTCCGGTTCTGCGCAAGTCAGAGGGCACATACTGGTGCATTCCTTGTATGTTGCGTTGCAATCACCTTCGCACTCCAGGTCCACTACTGATATGAAAAAGACAGTTCGTTAATTTAATTGAATAGTGGTGTTAATTTAAAAAAAAAAAGAAAGCAATTTAGTTAGCCTTTTCCAAAAATGTTGGGGCCGGTTTCCAGTCTCATCGGCTGAGGCTGAATACCAATTTGTTACATAAAGCGATTGCTTATCTGACCTCCACAACCCAGTTACTGGGTAATACAATGCCCCTTGGAAAGACTCGTTGTCAGTCTGTAAGGTTGAAATAGTCTTACCTGGACAGTCTTCAAGCTTGATACATACTCCTCCTTTCTTTTTGGTCAATACAAATCCGGGATTGCACTCACAGTCGTCTGGAAGACATATATCTATGCAACCCTCGCTTCCTGCGTTTGGATCATCACAGGTTTTTGGACATGGTGACGGACATTGTGTGAGTGTTGCGTTGAAATCGCCCTTACATGCAAGTGGTGCTGTAACATTTGAGTAACATAAACAATTAGCATAATCAGCTTATAATTCTCCCACTGCTGGGACATGGGCCTCATCTCGGTGAGATTCCGAATAGGCCGTAATCTACCACGGGGGCCCAGTGGGGGTTGGTAGATGTCACATGGCTTCTAATTTTTGTTCTAGGACATGCCGGTTGCATCACAATGTTTTCCGTCACCGTTTTAAGTTCAAGTAGGCTCTTTGTGAAATAATTTACACAAAGAGGCTGCTTGAGTTCAAACCTGACCCAGTCCTCGTAAGTCACGCCCGTTGCCACTGAGCCATCACTGCTCTCCGTAAATCATTATAACAATAAAATGAATTTGCAAACCAACGAAAAAGGATAACTTCAGTAGTTACAGGTAATTGAAATAATTTAAAATATATATAAGGTCCCATTAAAATAGTTGGACAAATTTTAATACAGCGTTCAGTACGTCTAACCAAAGATATCCAAGCAAAAAAAACAATGATTAAAGTGATTTTATTTTGATCGAAAATAATAAATTGTTCGGCACCACAGCCGGCACTCTAGAATAAACCCATCCTTATGGGTAGGTACTTGCACTCGGGCGGCCAGTACTGTTAGGGCCGACACATATGGCGAGGTGCTTCGCAGCGCGGTTGTCAGTGTCAAACAAAAATCAACATTGTGAGCCTTAAAATAAAGTCGAAAATAAATAACCTAAGACGCGCAATTTGAAAACAGGCTAATATTGGGGGTGAATAAACTTTCCTTGAACACATGATTATGAACCGTCTAGATACGAAAAGAAAAGATTCTATTTTCCCATCACACTTTACCAGGCTTTGGACTGTCTAATTGCGTGCTGAACTGTTATCAAAGTATTAAAGCAAATGCAGAAAGTTGTAAACAAACAAGCGCGCAGTGGATACAATGTAGTGTTATGAATATTTTTTATTTATTTAAAGTTCGATAACAGTAAAACACTGAATCAGTCATGGTTAAAAATTAGAATCAGCCCTATTTACAATAATTAATATAAATACTACTTACTCTACGACGATAGGTGGATAGGTACGTAATTACATTCATTGTTGAACGTGCCTACCGTTTTGAGCGATGCACTTGCGAGCGCGTTTAATTTCTTTGCACTATTAAAAGAGTGTCACTTTCACTTTTTATTGTTTCAAATGCGAGGGTGATTCGCGTACATAGCTCATTCACGCTGGCTATTAAGTGTCCATTTTCACCGTACAATAAATCTTTAGCACGACCCCAGAAATAAAAATCAAGCGGAGTCAAGTCCAGGCTCCTAGCAGGCCACGGGACAGGACCACCCCGAGCAATCCACCGGTCTCCGAACCGAGAATTGAGATAGTCTCTTACGTTTCTAGCGAAGTGTGCTGGCGCGCCATCATGCTGGAAGTAGAGGTCACGCCAGACTACCAGGGGTACATCTTCTAACATTGTTTCAACATCGTTACGTAACAAGTCTATGTACGTATTATTGTTTAAACGGTTAAGAAACAGGCCCTAAAACTTTATTGTCTAGCACTCCTACCCACACATTTACACTAAACCGTGTTTGGTAATAGTCCGGTCTCACTTTATTTGGGTTAATAGTTGTCCAGTAATGGGAGTTATGTATGTTAAATAACCCAACACGTGTAAAAGTACATTCATCAGTCCAGAGAATGTGACGTTGGGGTTGTTGCAGTAGCCACCTACAAAATTCAGTTCTTGCACACGAGTGCAATGATATGGGTGGTGGCCTTTATCACGAAGGAGCTTCTTCCACACGTAAAAATCGCTGACGTTGAATACACGACCGGCATCGGCAGTGCTCGCCGTGGGGTGTATTCTAAAGAAATCTAAAACGTCTTCTTCAAGGCGCACCGGATAGCGCGGTCTTCCTGCGTCAACCGCTGGTGGCATGAAGGTGCCACATTCACGATGGCGCTGTACTGCTCTCAGGATTATGGTGAGGCTCGGCCACCTTCCAAATCTTTCTTGATAAAGGATTTGGGCTTGTCGTAAGCTTTCGTTGCACTCACGATAACACAGGACCATTTCCAAGTATTCTTGGTTGCTGTACGCGTAATAAGGCATTGTTGTCGATTGTGATAACTACGTAACAACACACACGCAGACTTTCATGTAACATGTTCTGTTGGCTCGGTTGCGCGACGAAAACTGAAATGGCTTCATTGTCAATTTGTCATATTTTACGTCAGCGGCCCTTCGCCCCGGGCATCCCCGCGGTGAAGGGCTATGTTAGAGTGAGATGGCATGAGTTGAACAATGAAACCGGCGGGTGGTGACATGGCCACGTGCGCCTGGACCATTATTTCGTAGAATCAGAATTTATGAGATAGCAGACATGGATGTGTTTATGCATTGGGTAACCAAAATGTTTAGTGCATTTTCGCTAACTGTTTTTTTTTTTTTTTTAAAGTATCTAATGCATTTTTCTTATTTTTTTTTTTACCATTGTCCTTATTTTGGTGGTCTGAATGATTTGTAAAAGTTTGTCCACCTATTTTAATGGGACCTTATATATATAAAACTGCAACTGTGGATAATAAACAAACCATTTCTTCTGCACATTACAATTTTAAACCAACAGGGTGCACCAGGTCGTCGCATTAAATAGTATTTCATGGAAGGTCATATTGTTACTAAATATTAAGTTCCTTGTAAGAGTATTCAGCTAGAAACATAACCAGCAGCTTCGAAAAACTTATCCAGTATTGCTTACTGACAATCACACATGATACTCGTATAAAACAGTTCAATCTAATGTATAACTTACGGCATTCTGAAGCAGGAATACAAATATCGCTTTCATTCCTGTAGAAACCTTTCTTACAGACGCATCTTGGCCCAGCGTACGGGTTAAACTGGTCACATACACTGCCTCTATCTTCACATCTTTCTAGGAAACAATTTGAGGGATTGCGATCCCAAACTTCGTTTGGTCTTGTGCATTCAACTTCAGCTGAAAAACCAAGTAAAAATGATTTTTCATAGTTCAATACAATTCCAAAATTAAAATTGGATATAGAGTGAAATAATATGAATGGAAGTTAGTTAACTTATCTCCCATCATGCTGCTACAGAATACTAATTCTTTTTGCAATGAGAATAAATGAAAATGTTAACTTACGACAATCTGAAGCTAATACGCATTGCGAGTCTTCACGACTGACTATCAAATGTCCTGCTGCACAAGCACAACCACCTCTACAAGGATATGGCATGGAACAAGCTACCTGAGCCCGACTATCATCAACTGGGCAGTAGTCTGTTGGACAACCTACTTTGCAAGCGACGTATGTTTGATTTGCTCCACATTTTGGCGATCCACCTTAAAAGTAATTGTTATTTAAAAAAAATTATTACCATTATTTCGAAGATATATTGCAGGTGACATTATAGGATTGAAAAGTAAAACAGTTTAAAGCTCATCGTTAAGAAAGAACAAGTGCTTTGTGACCCAGGCATTTCCAAGATCCTGTGGCACCCCTCACTTTCGTTAGTCGATCGCTACTCAAGAAAACTTGTCATACTTCGCCAAGCGTCATCGTCATCGGGTCACCAAGTCTACGGCCAAGAAAGTCTGGTAAAAAGTATTCACTTACCCGGACAATCTTTTGGATCAATGCAATACCCGTCATTACATGACCGAATATATCCCGGCTTACAATCACATCCGTTTAATATGCAAATAGTAGGACACACTTTAGGGTCCGGTTTTTCACAGGTCGGTGGACACGCATCACTGCATCCACGCACGCGTGTTGCATTGAGGTCTCCGTTGCATCCGGCTGGATCTATGGTATGATCAAAAGTGGTAAATTAGTACTGGTACTAAGATAGAACCTTGTGGCACTCTTTGTAACACTGTAACCAGTCGGTTTGTTAGTTTGTACGTATGGAGCGGTTAGTTGAAAAATAAAACTTTCTAAGTATGTAAGAGTTTGTGATATTATAACGCCTACCTACGGGCAAAAAGGGCGTAAAATTTACTGAATTAAAGATAATGGTATTATGAACACACTTCAATGCAATACAGAGTGACAGGTAGCAGTTAAACGTTGGTGAAACGTAACATGAAATGTAACACATGTTGAAACGAATTCGCCTTACTGTTGCGATACATTTTATACTGCGTTGCTTATAAAGGGTGTCTCAGTAAGAGTGCACTTTTTAAAATTGGAATATTTTTTTTTTCATGCAAGTTGCAACTCTGAAATTTGACAGCTGTGACCTCTGTTTATTCCGATTATTAAAAATGGAGAGCTTTTCGAAAGATCAACGCGTTATAATTGTGAAAACTCATTACAAAAATGGGGAAAGTTACGCTGAAACCGCTCGCAAACTTCGCCAAATTTTTAGCCGAGAATTAGATCGTGCGATTTAACGCCGTGCGATTTTTTCCTTTGGGGTTTTGTGAAATCTCGGGTATATGCGAATAAACCCGAAACAATTCCTGAGCTCTAATCGAAAATCCAACGCGTCATCGGTGAGATACAGCCACATCTCTGTGCAAGTCATGGAAAATTTCATGAAAAGAGTAATGGCCTGTCATCGGAACCGTGGGGGTCATTTGCCGGATATTTTATTCCATACTTAATCGGAACATGTCTTCTTTACAATACATTAAAAATATCACAACTCTGTCATAAAATACTGGTTTTTGTTTTGAAATGAAAAAGTGCACTCTTACTGAGACACCCTTTATTTGGACAGCTCATTTGTGTTACATTTCATGTTAATAAAAATAAAACCTTATCTAGGTATTTCACTTCAGCACGCACCGTTAGAACATTCGTCACTCGGCACACAGACCCCGAGACTGTTCCTAAGATAACCGTCAATACAATTACATCCAGGTGTACAGTTCCTTTCGGCACACATGTACGTTGTGTAGAGGCTTTCACATGACTGAGGGGGGCATACAATTGCACAGTCAGACCAGATTTCCTTTGGTCCACATTCTACCGCTGAAAACAAAAATACCCACATTTTGATTGACATCATAGGTGCAGCTCCAAAAATTAAGTCATATTTAAGGTGTGCAAGAGAAGATTAAAATAATACTTACGTTCAGGTTTGAAACAATTCTCAGACGGGATGCAAACTCCATCTTTATTTCTCAGATAGCCGTTGAGGCAGTCACACCCTGGCTCGCAATCGGTCGGCAGGCACGCGTATTTAGAGAAGATACTTTCGCATGTTTGTGGAGGACAGATTATTCGGCAGCTAGTTGATGTTTCATTAATTCCACAACGTTTCGGAATTGGAGCTACAAAATTAAAAGTATCAAAATTATTTTACGATTCATTTTCAATATTGTAAGCTACTTCAAAAAAAAAAGGTCCATTCTTACGGCATTCCCTTTCACGTATGCAAGGTCCAGTAGCGTTATCATACTTTCTGACGAAGCCTGGATTACAGGTACATCCTGTGAATGGGACGCAGGCGCCGGCTACGTCACTAGTAGGTAGCAATCTATTCCCACAAGTTTTTGGACATTGGTTGTCGTTTAAAACGTAATGTGAATGTTTTGGGCAACAAATTGGTACTGAAAAAAATTAGATACTTATTAATCAACATTTATCAGTAAGAAAAGAAGGAGCCTATCGCGGAAGAAAGAAAACGGGGAGGGCGGGTTTTGCCCAGCAAAAAAATGTTATATGTACATATACACTGCAATATCAGAATAAAAAAGTTTCAGTAGGTACCTGGACAATCTTCAGGTCTGACACATTTTCCGTGCATGTCATCGTGGTCCAGTATAAATCCTGGGGCACACTCGCATCCAAATTCAGTGCACGCCCTATTACATACTTGCTTTGGAAATGGATGATCACATGACACAGGACATGGGTTGGGGCAACTTTTGTGCACTGCATTTGGATCTTTGCATTTCTTTCCTAAAATAGTGAGAAAATATTGGTTAAAAGAAGTTAAAATATTAGTTAGAATTTAATTTTTATACTTTTAGAAGATTTTTTTTTATCTCTTAACTATTTACGCTAGGTACTAAATTAAAAGACTAACTAACTATATAAATAAATACAAAACAAATGGATGTTTAGGCGTCGAAGTACTTCGTCCGCATCGCTGTCATCCGGAAAAGTGCCCAGAATACTGGCAGCATTGTCACGTTGAATGGTGATGCTAGTTAAAATATTCGTAAAATAATTTTAAGCAGCGTGCAGTGATAACTTATTGGAATAATGTCTATTTCGTGGATCAACGTAATCAGATAAATAACCTGTTAAATTAATAGAAACCAAAGTCAATCCTAAAAAAAATATTGAAATTAGTACCCGGACAATCCTCTGGCCTGATACATCTACCGGTAGCTTCATTAAGAACAAATCCTGAGGTACATTCACAACCTCCTGTATTAATGCACATGGCCTTGGGTTTGGTTTAGCACATGTCAAGGGACATGGATTAGGACAATATTTGTATACTGCATTTGGATCACTGCATCTTTTGAATGGAATATAGTGACACCGTACTCGTACATTGACAAATGAAGAAAAGCAAAATACTCGTATCACCAAAAAACTAATAAACAACTCAACTTTCAACTAAATTTTGAGTCAAGCTCGCCTTGTATCTACATTCAATGATCTTAAATGAATGATTACGAAAGAAGAAAATGATGTGACATAAAATATATAAAGAAAGATGGAATAAAATATTAAAAAGATACAAATAAAAATAAAGAAAGAAGAATCACCTCTACGGTTACTAGATATAACAGATGAAGAAGAAGATGGTGATTTAGAAAGAGATGAAGCTTTTGCACGGGAAAGACTTAATGATTTTCCATATGAAGTTGTCTTTTCTTGAGTTACTGCTGCGAAAGCTACAGCTTCTGCATGAGCTGTATATACTTGACGCTTTGGATTATTCGGATTTTTCGGATCGTCCCTACAAGCTGAAAAGGTAAACAATGAAGAACATGATTCACGAAGTGTCGTAAAAGTATGTTGATGAATGTGAAAGATATGAAAAGATATATGAAGTTTAATTGGTCACGCTGCTATGCTAGTTAAAGAGATGGTACATAATTTAAGATTGCAAGCTAAATAATACAATTTGAGTATATTTGTATAGTTAATAAACTTCTAACGAACGTAGTTTTCTTATATTAATTATGCCTTACGTGTGAGTGCAATGTATTATTGGCAGTCTGTTACCCTTGCTACCAATTTACAAATAATATTGACACACGAGATTGTTTCAAACATTGCTTATATGACGAATCTAAGTACCTACTATTGTTTATTAGACAAATAACAATGATATATCAACTGTGAATGAAACCAGCTGTGTAACTTTTTAAAACACTTGTGCGATGTATGGATATATTGTTGTAACAAACAAGTCTGGTAAACATATTAATAAATTATTTAACTGTACACAAAGCGTCAGTGTGTGATTACACTTCGTTTTAAAATGTTACACTGCTACAATATCGAATGCGTTACGAATAATCTAAAGAATATTTTAAAATGAGTTCATAGTTTTTTTTTTTTATGATCATACTCATGCCAGCAGTTTAACGAACTAGCCAGCGGGCCCATGTGAATTGCTATGAAATTATTATCTACTATCGTCCGAGTCACTTTGTCTTTCGGTCTCTGTCTAATAGATAAATGTTATACGAGTAATTTGAGGGTATCCATTAATTTTACTTACGTTTTATAACAATACATTAGTTATTAATTATAATAAAATATTTTTGCAAAATACAGAAACCAACTTGGACCTATCACAGATTTGAACGCACATGTCTTTTATGGGGGTAACCACTTAATGGAGCTGTGTGTACGATGGTACACACAGCTCCATTAAGAAAGTGTAGTGTGTGTGTAGTGTAGTGTGTGTTTGTTAACAGATGTGTTAACATTTAATTTTAACTAGATTCTGATAACGGCAGTTTAAACTAAAGCTTTAAGAATTAGCATTCCCATTCAACGTGGTAATGCTGCCAGTCTTCTGGGCACGTTTTCGGATGACAACGATGCGAACGAGTACTTCGACTCCTAAATCCTTTTGTTTTTGTGTTTATTTATATAGTTCTTTTTTTTATTTTTATTTATAGGTACCTAGTGTTAACTAATTAATAATTACATTAATCTTAACAAATATATTTTACACTGTAAAGCATTACGTATAATATCACATATTTAGATACATACCTACCCATTCCATTTCAAACAGAAACACTGCAACTCAAAATGGAATTCATTTGTTAATCCTCTTGTAGTAAAGGAAAAGGCTTGTTGTTGTGTGTTGTTGATAAATAAGAGTAAAAAGATCAGTTGTGATGAAGAAGATGATATAAACGTGTGAAAGATGATATAGCAAGAAAAAAGAATGTAAATAGGTACTGAGATACGAGATAATACATAATGCCCCACGATAATCGTACTTTTATTATATCACACTAATATTATAAAGGCGAAAGTTTGTGAAGACGTTTGGATGTTTGTTACTCAGTCACGCAAAAACTATTAAACGGATTTGGATAAAATTTGGTACACAGATAGTTTATAACCAGGATTAACACATAGGATACTTTTTATCCCGATATTCTCACGGAATCGGAATTTATTAGGGTGAAACCGCGGGGCGCTACTAGTAGATAATAATGCAAGATGTATGGAAGAAAATATACGCTGCGCTAACCCTAAATGGATTGGTACAAGGTCAGGAGGTCCTCCTTGATGATGAAGAGGATTAACTGGACTTATTTTTTATAGCGATCCACCTCTTAAACCCAGGTTACTATCATGCATCGCCTGTAGGTAGTGTTATCGTGAAGACCTTGAGCTATATCTGGATTCGTCAAGTGTAGGCTTCGGCCACAGTCTACGGCCACAGTCTACGGCCGTATCTTAATCGAAAACGATCGTCGCGCTCGTTTGTATGGATATGACGTACTCGCGCGATCAAGTAAGTCGCGTTTGTTCGTCAAAATTCATGTCGTCTTCGTTAAGACACAGGGTAGCAACGACCGGTTGGCAACACCTATATGTATGTCCGAATTGATTGTACAAATTCACACGTTCTAAAGATAATTTAAAAAACAGCAGAATAATGTAAACCAGTTGCGATAAGAAGTCACACCTCATTTTTGCTTAAAAAACCGGGCAAGTGCGTGACGGACCACGCACAATGAAGGGTTCCGTAGCTGGAATGAATTTATCCCAAGAACAAACTTAACATTGTAGTTGAAAATCATGTTCTGTCATACATTCCAACCAAACCAAATGTTTTGTAAGTTGGTACGCACAATATTGAGTGATTTACCATGTTATTTTTCATATCATGGACTTCTTATAGGTTTTCCCATAATCTATACGTAGAAAACTAAATTTTTGTATTTTTTTCAAAATTCTAGGTTCGGTAGTTTCGGAGATAAGGGGGAATGGTCAATTTTCGTTTATTTTCTTGAATAACTTGGAAACCATTTATTTTAAAATTACAAAAAAATATATTTGAGATCCTCACAATAAGTCCTTTCATTTGATATGTCACACAATGCAGTTTCCAATTTTTTTTTTCCATCTTGACCCCAAAATTGACCCCCATATACAGATTTCGTCTATTTACGTCACACCTCTGCGTTTAGGTCACAGAAATTGATATGTACCAAATTTCAACTTAATCGGTCTAGTAGATTCGGAGATAATTGACTGTGACGGACGGACAGACGGACACACAAGTGATCTTATAAGGGTTCCGTTTTTTTATTCAGACGTACGGAACCCTAAAAATCAACAAAATAAAAAAAGGATTATTAACTTTTTATCCTTTAAAGTGCTTTGTACATCACTCCTGATGCGATCTTTAAATTCGGGGTAAAGTCTAGTTTAGGTCTATAATTTCCTTTGAAATTATGTCCACTTACGGCATTTTTCTTCGAGAACACAGTGTCCACTGCCATCATCGTTGAGTCTTACAAGGTCATCGTCGCAGACGCATCCCGTGAACGGCTTGCAATCATCGCTGATTGGCACCTCCTTGTTGGCACAGGTCCTTATGCATCGTGAATTATTTCTTGTATAATGTTCATTTTTTGGGCAGGACGGATCTATAAAAGTGAACATTTAATCTCTTATTAAATCCATTACAATACAACTTTTTCTTTTAAAGTATTAAGTATTGAATTACATACTTAATAAGTTACTTTAACGCTTTAGCGGCTGATCGGATTTGGATGAACGAATTATTCGACACGGTTCCTGAGATATGACCTGGGTTGGGTTGACTTTTTACCCCGGCAGTGCGTCTCCGTAAGATAATTACCAACCGCCAAATGGGCGAAGCCGTAATCTAGTGTATTATATTAAAGATACGATTGGTCATAAGAATGTTACGATGTCTAAGCACAGGAACTGCCTTTGCATTTCTGACCCCGTGGTCTCGAAACCGATCGTCGCGCAAATACATAACAGTCTTGATCATTTGTCACTCATATACATATATGTCTATCAAATCGGCCTATCGCAGTCCACTGCTGGATATAGGCCTATCCCAGACTGCGCCGCATCCAGTCTACCCCAGCCACCTTCTTTAGGTCGTCCGTCCATCTGCTGGGGGGTGTTCCACACTACGCTTGCTGATACGCGGTCTCCACTCCATCACTCGTCTGGTCCACCGGCCATCGGTCCTTCGAAAGACATGGCCAGCCCACTGGCACTTCAGTTTGCTTACACTGCAAGCTATGTTGGTAACCCCGGTTCTTTTCCGGATAGTTTCATTCCTGATTTTATCCTTCAAAGAAACTCCGAGCATAGATCGCTCCATAGCGCAGTATAATACTCGTTTAACTGCCTAATTTTATTTGAAGGCGTTTGACTAAACAGCATTCTGATTAAAATATAATAAACCCGTCCTGCCGGTCGATTCTGTAAAAATCTCACCGTGAAATCCTAAGTGAAGTGAGCACTTAATAGTGTTAGTCCCTAGCGAATGACAGTTCATTCCACGCTCACTTCACCCAAGCTTTCACGGTGAGATGGTTACAGAATCGCACGGTTTTTTTTTATACGAACCAATATGCGTAAAATGTAAAATAAATAAAGAAATAAGCCTACCTGAATCACATGGTGGTGACTTTTGACCGCTGAAAACACCTCCTGTAAAAGTTAAAATAAAAAACCCAACGTACACCAACATTACAACAGAACTGTCTATACTTAGTGTGCTTAGTACAACCGCAGTAATATTTATTATCTTCGCCGTGCAAACATTAATTATTCACTATCTATTGAAAAGGTTTTAAACAATTAAAAAACATGCAAGATTACAGCTGAACAAATTCGATAAAATAATTAAACGTTGAGCAAGTATTTGCACGATTAATCGATAAAAAAAATTATGTGCACCGTTTAGTCGTAAAATAAAATAACGGGTCGCATCATTAGCTTTGTGAGCGACTTTTGAACAAAATCAAAATCATTAGTCATTAATTTATTCAAACTAGGCTGAGAATTAGCACTTTTCTCACGTCAATATTACAAAATACAGTCCCACAAAACGCTCGCCCTTCACCAACCCGCGACAAACGCGATGCCCTGGTTTGCACGGGTGATTCTTTAACGCGACGATTTTTCTTCGCGCATTTTTGAAAGAAAGAAAGAAAGAAAATGCGTTTATTGGCATTACATCAAAATAAATACACATTAAAACTATAAAACAGAAAACAAAGACTATAATGCCAAAAGGGCCTCAGCTCAGCATAATGTCAGATGACAACACAGTGTGTATCACCTGACGCTGATTTTCAGCTGCAACCCACGAGTGCCATACGCTGGAATAACAAACACATAGGGAAGTGTGTGTCCGTTATAATCAATTTAGAGAATAAATTAAATATGATAATATAGAAAAGCTCATACAATATCAAATAAAATGTTGTGACATACATGTGCGTTGTATTGTGATTACTGAGAAACCAAAATAAATAACCAATATGTGCGTATTACCTACATAGAAATATAATAAATAGGAAGTACGTATAAGACAAAATCGTGTGACTATATTGTTCTTTTAACTATGACACGAACTTTCATGCGATTTTATTTTCATTTAGAGTATGGACAATAATAATTGACAAATAAAAAATTAAACTCATGGAAATTAAAATTGAAAAGATAATAATAATAAAATCGATAAAATTGGTATTGTTGATAAAATTAATAAAAATGATAAATTGATAAAATAATTTGGCTTATATGGCAGATATGTCGGCTCGAACATTTTCAAAATGTTTTTGATGACTTAACCCTTTACCGCATAGGAAACCATATATGGTTTGACATGTTTACAGTTTATTTTACTCTAAAAAAATAAAAAACTAGCGTATAAATCCTACTGGGGTTTGTTTTTCATATCATTAGCAATAATAAAACACAACTATTTTGTCTATCATCACATACCACTTGGAAATAAAAAAAAATAAATACACTAAAATTAATTCTGAAGCTTTAATAAACTCATTAACATAAAAAAAAAATTGTCACTTATTTAATATATCATGCAGTAAAGGGTTAAAAGAAATTCTTTTAATTTCAATTTGAATGTCGAGCAACTTTTACAATACTTTATGGGAGGAGGGATATTATTCAACTTTCATTTGACTTTCAACTCTCGGTGTTGGGCCGAGAACTGACAATCCATCCCATCCCAGTGCGTCAAAAAAATATAATGATAAAACAAAAATATAATAATACACTTTTGAATTTCAACTCTCGGCGCTAAGCTGTGCGTTGAAAATCCAGTGCGCGATTGAAAATCGCCGCGTTAAAAAATCGCCCGTGGGTACGGGATCTATGCGTTCTTATCGGGACATTGCTCGCTTCTCGTTATTGTTGACAATGAAAATGTTCAAATTAGTTCAACGGGAATATTAATTGAATGGGCCGTTTTGTTTTTTAATTTATTCGGTAGAGTATAATATGGAAACGATACACTGTGTTTAATTGTTCTAATTATAAAACCGGCTATGTGTGACTGATATCAGCCGGTCGATTCTGGGAAAATCTCACCGTGATAACTAAGGTGAAGTGAGCTTAGAGTGAGCTGTGAGTTATGCTGATGCTACGGATTGACACTATTGGCGACTCACTCCACGCTCACTTCAGCCAAGTTTTCACGGTGAGATTTTTCCAGAATCGACCGATGGTTACAGAATCACACGACAGCCGTGCGATTCTGTAACTATCTCACGGTGAAAACTTGGGTGAAGTGAGCGTGGAGTGAGCTGTCATTAGGCATTAACACTATTGACACTGCTCACTTCCATCTCACTTCACTTATGATTTCACGGTGAGCTTTTTACAGAATCGACCGGCAGATCCTATATTTTGAGTACCTAAAAATACGAAAGATCATTTTATATTTATTAGTAGTCTTTGCAAGAATAGGGCTGAATGGTAAAAAAACCTGATTTGATAAGGCAGACGCTCTGCTATCTATACTTGAGGGCAGACTGAACGCGGGCTAGCGACATAAATTGCAGTCGGAAGCCACGAGATGGAGCTGCCTACCCGCGTCAATGATTTAGACGCATAAAAAGCAGAATTAATAGTCTATGACCGATTTATGATCTGCGATATATGTAAAAACTAGGACCGAAAATTCAATATTGGACCAGCCAAACTGGCAGAACACACTGATTAGAGACATTAAGTCTTTAGACTTTTGATAATAAATAAAGTGAAACGTGTCCCTCAGAATGGGCCTACTGAAAATCACCCGAAGGGCAGTGGAGAGGTCTACGCTTGGAGTTTCCCGACACGATCGAATAAAAAATGAAGAGATCTGTAGGAGAACTATGGTAACCGACATAGTCCGAAGAATTGCCAAACTTAAGTGGGGGCAGGGCACATTGCTCGCAGAACAGATGGCCGATGGGGCCGAACCGTTCTGGAGTGGCGACCGCGTACTGGAAGACGTTGGCAGGCCTCGCACATGGTGGACCTGGTGAAAACCACAGGAGGCCTATGTCCAGCAGCGTACGTTTTTCGGCTGAAATGATGATAATGAATAAATAAGGATCCCAAACCATTTTTTGGTATTTACGCGACTACGAAATACCCTAAGGACTCCTACTCACTTTGGCTTTTTATCATTTTCCTTGAATTAGTTCTTGTCCCTACATTTAATTTTGTAGAAGTACTTTAATTCTATTTCTGTACCTACTTTCTGCGTTTATTTCAACTGGAAAAGTTACCTTTATCTGGGCATATTGAATAGGTATTACTGAAATATTTGCACGAACTCCGTTTTTAGGTGTAACAATCCTACTGAATAACTTATAATATGATTTTACTCATTTTTATACACTAAAACGTGAAAAACTTTCAACGTCGCGGAACAAATTAGAATTAACACAAACCGAGAACCACCGAAAGTGAACATTACTTAATTAACATAATAATATACATGTCATTGACCTTGGAGCACTTATTACTTCAGTTACAGGCATTACACAAAAAGTTTTTTTTTTT
The DNA here is from genome assembly GCA_949629135.1 of Eremobia ochroleuca. Classification (NCBI taxonomy): domain Eukaryota; kingdom Metazoa; phylum Arthropoda; class Insecta; order Lepidoptera; family Noctuidae; genus Eremobia; species Eremobia ochroleuca. Next base: position 14,555,567 of record OX451395.1, on the reverse strand, counting down.
GTTTTTTTAATTCAATTCAATTCAATTCGTTTATTGCTCAACACAGTACATAATGATACACTACTAGATGTCAAGTGAATGCGCAGTCCACTGTGTTGTACCAATTCAGCCATGCAAAATGATCATTAAAATCAATCAATTATCATTTACATTATTATTATTAAGTCATAGAATGTCATAAATATAAATAAATAAGTAATGTCAGATTATATAATGGCATTACAATTAAGTGATTTCTAACCCAGTCAACACATAATTAACAATACAAATAAAATAATTTTAGTAAAATAAATCGGACCCAAGTATTCACCATAATTATATCTATTATTATTGTACAAAAAAAAAAAAAAATTGTGTAATGCCTGTAACTACTGTACTTTCATGATTTTTTTTCTGGGGCTAAAGAGGGGCTCCTGACTAAGGCTAGTTTTCCACCAGAAATGTGCGAGGTAGCTGGGTGGTGCGAGGAAGCGTAGCGAGGCTGTGAAACGATGTGAGTGTTTTCACCAGAAATGTGCTAGCGGTGAACGGTGTGCAAATGTGTAGTGCGAGGATACGTTGCTAAGCTCGAAACAGTGTGCAAATTGATAAATATAAAAGAGTTTTTTTTTTTCCACTGATCCATGTTTTCTGTACACTTCACATCTGCCTCTTACCAACATCATCTAGTGACTAATATTTTTTCGCTAGCGTACGCCCCTAGCGCACATCCCTTGCAACACATCCCTAGCACATCTCCTTCCCTTGTTTTGAACGTACAAAACCTCGCTCCGACGAGCCGTTTCCACTAGAAATGCGCCGAGTGAGGCTAGGTAAGTGAAGTGATTATATTGGTTCTTAACAAACACATCCCTCGCTACGCATCCTCGCACGTTCCTGGTGGAAAGGCAGTCTAAAGAGGGACCCATGTTTAAAGAAGGGATCGTGGCTAAATAATAACAACTGCGAGAGTCGATCGAAGGTTAACCCTTAAATGCATAATGTTGCCATATGGCAACAAAGTACGTCATTTAATTTTTTTAAGAATGTGATAGCTGTGAGTTTCTGAACGCACCTCTTTTTGTCAAAACAATATATATACTCTATAAATATTAATATTATTGTATAATTATTTTATATTTATTATCTAAATTCTATAGATAAATACCTATACAATAGCATTTTTTGCAATTCGATAAAATAAATCATGCATTTAAGGGTTAAGCTAATCTGGCCGCAGTCGGTTCGTGGGTGGGTAACCATCCATTACATATTGAGATCCCTCCGTACCTTGATCATTCGTAGATATTTGACAGTCGTTATGGGTAGTCAGAGGCCCTAACTTAAGTCTGGCAACCAATCTTGCCAAGGGGTATCGTGTTACACAGTACCTAGGTTATGGAGGTTAAACAACGTGTAACGTTAAATGCGAAAAACCTGAAAATAATTTGATCAGAATAACTAGCAGAATTAATTGAACCACTTTTTTTTAATATACCGTAAGTTGGGGTGACTTTGCACCTAATTTAATCATGTAACTCGTAAATGTTAAATAAAAAGTTTTGTACATCTATATAGATTAAAGAACTCGGATTAATTGAAAGATTAGATATTTTAGACTGCTTTTATTAACTAATCAACAGTGGCACATATTCAGGTATATTATTTTTTTTTAAATGAAATTTGGCGCAAAGTATTCCCTTTGGAGGGGACATTTTGCGCCACTTTATAAAATCAGCCTTAACTCTTATACAATTAATACTGGGGCAATTATACCCCACATAGTATATGGCGCAAACCTTCACTACATATCATTTAGCTCTTTTACATTATAAAAACGTGCTCTTGTGATACTGGCAATGGCGGCCTGTCAATTTTTTTGACAGGCCAGTTACTTCTTTTGATTGCGCTCAGAAATAAATAAAACCATAAACGCATTTTTTTATTTTTTATCAGGCTTTGAAAGTTTTTCGGATTTGGAGCAAAGTATCCCTGGCAGGCGCAAAATCACCCCAAGTTACGGTAGGTCACATTTTTCAAAAAATCTTCATTAAAAACGTTGCCGTGTCTATTTATTAATAGGTCAAGCAACCCAATGTCAGCGCGGCGCAGCGGCCCGGTGACGACTCCTCCCTCGATAAAGCGTCGTCGCAGACGCAAGAAACGATCAGAATGGCCAGTAAAACTAAAACAGCACATAAAATCTTTAAAATTTTTTTAATGACTTATTTTCTCTCCGAAATAGGTCAATTGCATTAAAAATCAGTTGGGGTGTCTGAGGTTTTGCGCTTTTAACGTTACACGTTGTATAGACAGTCCATGTATAGACGCCAGCATATCCAGCTACTACAATCTGTCAAATTTCTTTAATAGATTTCAACTTTATCGCTAAAGCATAAGTTTCAAAATTTATTGGGAAAATTTGACAGTTTCGGGTAGCTTGATGTGCTGGCGTCTGTACAATACTGGTATTCAGATGCATTCGGTTAGACTGGAAGCCAACCCCAACATAGTTGGAAAAAGGTTAAGCAGATTGATTTTCATGATTTCTAAAGCCTATTTTGTTGTTTGGTACCGACACATTATGCTAAAGTTGATCCAAATTGATGAAACATGCATTAGATTTTTCGTGTTTCCACAAAATATATCAATATTCCTTTTTTTTTTTAGTAGGTACAGACGCCAGCACATCAAGCTACTGCAATCTGTCAAATTTTTAGTGAACAGATTTTCAACATTATCGCTAAGGCATAAGGTTCAAGGTTGATTGGGAAAATTCGACAGTTTCGGGTAGCTTGTTGTGCTCCTGTACAATTATACTAGCTTTTGTACGAGGCTTCACTCACATGGATGTTAGAAATATACCACGGGAACTTATAACCACGGTTAAAAATCCTATGTGTTAATCCAGGATATGAACTATGTGTGTGCCAAATTTCATCCAAGTTAAGCCGTCTTTGTGTAATTTATTTATTTAGGAACAACAAACAGCAACGTAATAATAAGTAAACATAGGTTAGAATAATAATAGAGGTAACAAATACACTACTCACAACTAGCGTTGAAAATGCCGAAAATAATGTGGTTTTTTTCCGTTTTTTTCCCATGTTACATAGAAAAATTGACGGAAGGTATCCTTTGGAAAGAAACAGGATTCTTTCGAATGTTTCGCTTGATGTTTTGAAAAGTTGAAAAAAAACAAGTTTTATTGAAATTGAAATATATTTTAATAGGTGAAATACACAGATGCACAAAAGTGGGGGCGGGCGCGCTTATCTCGCCGATATATTTTTTCATTCTACCCTCCATTTTATTAGTACGTATTATTATGGAAAGAGATAAAGCATAGAATATCTTAAGTTAAATATAGTAAGAACGGATTTGAATAAAAAAAACACGAGTTTCCCGTTTCTTTCATATTTTTCGGTTTTTTTCGGTTTTATTGAAAAAAAAACATGAAATATATATTGACAAATTTTCTTGAAACTTTCGAATGAAACATTGAAAAAAACAACGGAATTGGAAAGAAACGGGAATGTTTCCTGCTTTTTTCAACGCTACTCACAACATTATCCACATATTACTAAACAGATCTGCTAGTTGTTAGAAAGAACGACATAAAAATAAACAGAATAAAAGTAAACATTACTTAACTATTGGGGTTCTGATCACAAAATATTAACAGTTTCTTCTGTAAATATAGCCTTGCTGAGAAACACAATTTCAGTTGCGCCAAACTGCCTATTGTAGTGTCAACTAATCGATGCAGCGGTGAGCGTACGCCTGAGTTGGTTCTACAAAAAGTAGTTGCAAACAAGTGTCTCGAGCGAACTTCTCGACCATGTACGGTACGAGGGATCAAATTGGGTAACAAGCATCCAAACTTTCACATAGTTGTATAATCTAATAATAGTAGAAATTTGCCCGTGGCCTTGCCCGCGTGGTGTTCGGAAATTATCGCTACCGCGATAAAAGTATCCGATGTGTTATTCCAGGTTATTAACTGCCAAATTTTATCCAAATCCGTTCAGCCGTTTTTGCGTGATTGAGTAACAAACATAGAAACTCTCACATTTATAATATTAGTAGGATATTTTATGGTAGGATTATAGATAGTAACCAAGTTAATAAACCTTCCTTCTTATGCCTGCCATAAATAAGTAAACAGGAACATACAAAAAGGCTTTCAGTTTTAAAAGGGTTTAAAATGAAAGCTCGTGAACCTTTTAGGCTCTGCCTGAGATTTCAAAGGTATGTCCGGCAGCTTTTGTACGTCCCTCTGTGTGTCCATGAGATACTTTTGGATCGTTAAGGTAAGGTAAACATGGCCGTTGTAGTTTTAAAAAGGCTTATTTATTTATTTAAACTTTTCGCACAAAAAAGTACTAAGGTGGACTTGTGCCTCCGGCATTCTCTGCCAGTCAACCAGGGGTGGTGAAGAGATTAGATGGCAGGTGCTTTGGTTGAGAGGAACAATGATACAAAAAAAAAAACTATTAAAACTAGGTATACACGTACATAAACACGTACATAAACACATACGATTATTAATTGGTTATTTTTTGGAAAGTAGATTGGTAGAGTTCCTTATTAATTTTCGAGTTTATGCAAAACCTTAGTCTAATGGTCTCAAGCGCTGTTACTGAGCACGAGGTCTTGGGTTCCATTCCTAAGTCGAGTTAAGTGTTTTTGGGCTTTTCTAACTGGAATTTCTCAAAAGCATCCCGGTGTCTGGATTCGTGCCCAGTTGATGAAAATAGGCTCGCGCCCTATTTCATGGGACCTAACATACTCGTACTACCGAATTGTGGGTGTACTAAGTTCTCTGTACAATACTTCGGGGAAAACAAGCGTTATGTTATGAAATGTATGAAAAATATATTAGGTGAATCAAATATAAGCAGGACTTTTTTTATTACTGTTCGCTGATTGAAGTGATGCGCTTGGTGCTGTTGTATGTGTTTGGGGGGATCATCTAGGGGAGGGGAGTATACTGCTCCGGCTCACTTTAGTTTATTGCGCGCCAGTAGCATCATGTATGAGCAGGAGGTATATAAGTCTGTTGAGCAACGACTTATCATAATTTTTTCAACACGGGAGGGCATAAAACCTTCCGAAATTTTGCATCCATTGACTCTACAGTTTGATAAGAATACGCTTTCAAGAACTCAAGTGTAGGAATGGCACAAAAAAAAATTCAAGTGGAGGACGCCGTTTTCACACTGACTAGATAGTGGAATCATTTGTGTGCAATTGGCTAAAGGCACGACCGACTACATTCTTCGATACTGTCATCAAGAAACATCCCCTGCGCTGGGAAAAATGTGTTAATAGAAGGGGAGATTATGTAGAAAAATAAATTATATTCCAATACCGTCTCCGATCTGTGATCCTTTGCTTAAAAGATGACCCAATAGGTATAGGCAGTCTGTCAGGTTTTTATTTCTGTCCTTTATGGCAATTTTCCGATTGGGTGTTTCACTATGGACGGTAGGTACCTATACCTTAACTTTCTAGTATATCATTTTAGCAAAATCGTCTACTTTTACAACGTTAGCCCCATGTATAACATACTCGTAATACTTATAATTAATCCGTCATTTCTTCATTTCTAATTCTTTTTACCTACTGTGGTATACTAATATTATTTCTAGGTGCATCGTCTTCACAATTAGTTATACTGGATGATTTTTTTACGGGCTCAAAATTTTCACAGGGTGTTCATGAACTTCTTACACCGTTTCTAAATTTTTACAGGCTGTTCTACTCATTAATATGAACAACTTTCACTATGGGACTAACTCTGAAATCACGAAATCAAAATCAGCTGTTTAATACAAACGTTCAATACCTACTTGACCAAAATGTATGAAATAGCTGATTTTTTTTCGTGATCTCAGAGTTGGTCCCATAGTGAAAGTTGTTCATATTCATGGGAGGGACATCCTGTAAAAATTTAGAAACGGTAAAGAAAATCATGCAGTATACAGAATGGTCGACATCGGCTTTGCTTGCCTTTTAATAAATATTTATTTATTAGAGAAATGTCATACTTGACTGTCGATCGTACTAAAGCTGTCATAACAACCATCTTAAAATAAATACACTACATTGTATTATACAATGAGATATGACGCAACCAATTATGCAAATAATTGCGCAATTAATTACTTTCAATTATGTACAGACGCCAGCACATCAAGATACCCGAAACTGTAATTTTTTTCCAATCAACTTTGAACCTAATGCTTTAGCAATAAAGTTGAAAATCTATTAAATAATTTCAATTTGACAGATTGTAGTAACTTGATGTGCTGGGGTCTCTACATAAGTTAAAACCTACAATCAACATAATTGAAATAAGACATCTTGATTTACCTTCAAATAGTCCCATAACTCACCAGGCGCATTAGTATGCAAGTAACGAAGGTCCGATCATAAGGCATTAACAAACTGTTAAGGCCTTAAGGCTAGGTCAGACTGTCGTAACATCGTGTTATTCCGCTGCATGCACTATGCATGATTAAGTTAGAAATACAGTACCTAGGCTGTGATACTCTTTGCTTCCACTCAATCTGCCTATTCTTTTCCCAACTACAGGGTGACTGGTAATTAGTGACCGATACTTAAACACAGTCATGATTCTACTCATGACAACAAACTAGTTTTATAATGGGATAAAAAGTGAAATGACGAAAAAAAATCAGCTGATCCCTACATTTAAGTTCGTACGAGTCGTCAAAATGTAGGGAACAGCTGATTTTTTTTCGTCATTTCACTTTTTGTCCCATTATAAAACTTTTTTGTTGTCATGAGTAGAATCATGTGTTTAAGTATCGGTCACTAATTACCAGTCACCCTATATATTTGGGGTCGACATCCAGTTCAACCGGATACAGCTGAATTATATACTTTACATGGAGCAACTGGCTATCTGACCTCCACAATCCAGTTACTAGGTAACACGTTACCCCGTATTATTTTTTTTTATTATTTTTGGGTGGGATATTATCAAATAACTTCTCCCGCTCTGGGCGGAGCGGTAGGGTGTCTCAGACTTTTACTAAAACCCACCCGTGTCCCTTCAGTTGCCTGTGCCAAGGGTCACGGTAACTCTTTCGAACAACCCGCGACCCTGCCAATAACACGTTACCCTCAGAGGTAAGGCTGCTTTTCAGACTTTTCTGGGATTGTGACTACCCGTAACGACTGCCAAAGATATTTGAACAAAATCCGGGACCAACGCCAACGGTTTAACGGGCTTTCTGAGGCACAGATGTGTCTCGATATGTGATGAATGGTCACCAGACCGGCCGCAGCGACAACGACAGTCGCACGGCACGAACTGTGAGGCTGTTGTGTTGTTTAGCCACTAGTAGTTTTCTTAATTATTGATTTTATAATCAATGAAATAGCTATATGATGGCTATTTGAACGGCAAAATATATCAGAATATTCCCAGTTTTCAGCTTATATGCAGAATCGGGCCTGTGAGCTTAGATACATCCAGTGCATTTTATAAGAACAGGCTGAAGGAGAATTTTATGGGCCATTTTAACAGCTAAAATTCTCATCTCTCAACGTAGTCATCATGATGGATGTAAATTTTTCTTACTTAACCACATGCGTACTGCGTGACATCGTCGCGAAAGGAATTTATGCAACGTGTAACGTTAAATGCGCAAAACCTCAGACACCCCAACTGATTTTTAATTCAATTGACCTATTTCAGAGAGAAAATAAGTCATTAAAAAAATTGTAAAGGTTTTATGTGCTGTTTTAGTTTTACTGGCCATTCTGATCGTTTCTTGCGTCTGCGAAGACGCTTTATCGAGGGAGGAGTCGTCACCGGGCCGCTGCGCCGCGCTGACATTGGCTTGCTTGACCTATTAATAAATAGACACCGCAACGTATTTACTGAAGATTTTTTGAAAAATGTGACCTATATTAAAAAGTGGTTCAATTAATTCTGCTCGTTATTCTGATCAAACTATTTTCAGGTTTTGCGCAATTTAACGTTACACGTTGTATATGAACTTCTTCGGTCAGCTCCAAAACTAATCGGGAATACTCCAAATAGGGATCTACTACCTGTATAATATATTAGGTCGGAGAAAAGTTTTTTCGTATTAATTTATAGGTAGTAAAATCTCTTTGGCTGTACTGTTTGTATCTGACTGGTTTTGATACCATTAGATAGATGACATTTTAAAAAAGAGAATTAATATGTAAAAACGATTTCCCGACACTTTTCAATTGTTTTTCTTTCCACCAAAATGAGTGAATTTAACGAAAAAATTCGATACATTTTGCAGTTTTATTACAGAAAAGAAAAAATGCAACACATGCCGCGAAATAAATATGTTGGTCATGTTTTAGGACTTATCGCAGTGTCAGTAAGAGTAGCACAAAGTAGGTTCAAGCGTTTTCATTCCGGGAATTTTGATGTCAAAGACGCAGCTCGCTCTGGTCGCCCTGTTATGGAAAAAGTCGATAGCATTTTTGAAAAAGTGGAACAAAATCGGCATTTTAGTAGTTTAGTAGTTATATAGCTAGGAGTTGACCACCAAATTGGAAGTGCATCGTTCATTATGAGCTTTTACCACCGGGCAAAACCATCGATTTGATCTCTACTGACAAGAGCTGATGAGACTCGAGCAAGAAATTGAGCCGGAATTGATCAACAGATAGGGTGTGGTCTTTCATCATGATTACGGACCACACACATCTTTAGTCATTCAGCAAAAATTGAGAGAGCTTGGTTGGGTAGTTTTAATGCATCCACCATATAGTCCTGACCTTGCACCCTCAGATTTCCACCTGTTTCGGTTTCTTCAGAATTCTTTAGGTACCTAGTGTTAGGTTAACATCAAGAGAGGACTATCAAAACCACTTAAAGCAGTTTTTTGATCAGTATTACAAAATGGCAACAAGTTATCGAACAAAATGGCACATATATAATAATCAAATGTAAATAAACTATGAAAAAAAAATGTCCTGAATTTGTATAAAAAATACGAAAAAGCTTTTACCCCGATCTATACAGCGTGTAACAGAAGGGGGGTATCAACCCTGAAGGAGGTGAATGTGCTCATGAAACTCAACAACTTTCCCCAAAGAACATAGGTCGAAATATGAAAAAAAAATTTGGCCCTCCCTTACAAAACAGACTACCAGCTGATTGATTTACTATGGGAGGGCCAAATTTTTTTTTCATATTTCGACCTATGTTCTTTGGGGAAAGTTGTTGAGTTTCATGAGCACATTCACCTCCTTCAGGGTTGATACCCCCCTTCTGTTACACGCTGTTATAAATAGCATGCTCCAATGTAGCAAGAATGCACACTGTTGCCTCCCCGTTTCTCGCTATTATAATGCAAGGGAGGACAACGTCTCTCACGTCAGGAGTTACTGAGAAACATCAAACTGGAACTAATTTCACAAACATTAATTTGTCAGCGATGTCCGCCTGGGACATGAAGCGGGTGTTTCAGATATTTTATGGGCCAAGTTCGGTTCTCTGTTATCTATAGGATAGTTATTTTGTTACAATTAGGACTCCGTTTAGGTACATACAGCTCCCTTTTTGTCGGATGTGTATTCTCTAGCGCTAGACACAAATCGAAAAGAAGGTTCGATTCGTCTACCAAAATGTTAAATCAAAGGTAAACTCTAGGCTCTGGGCAAATTCACAGGAATGTTAGGTTTAAAGAATCTTTATTTCTCATGAGAACATGATACAGTTCACTTAGGTTATTACCTAATTACCTATTGGTAACGTATTACCAATAGGTAATTAGGCAAAAAACGCGCATTTGCAACGCACAGCTTTTGTTTAATTAGACGGAGAACTTGTTTCGTGAGGCGGCCATTCATTGCGACAAGTGCTTCCTTAGCCTGCCTGCACTCGCCTTGTTCCGTCCAAAGTTTGTCATGTTGATCTCTGGTGCGTTTCCTTACCAGAGTGCGTAGATACCTGGAGTGGCACGATGGGCTCAGATACCACTGGTGCCATGCTCGACCCCCTTCTGGCAAGCTCGTCGGCTGCATCGCTGCCTAGCGAACCGCTATGTCCTTTGATCTATTGAATGGATATTTTATTGAGGTTACCCACCTAGTTAAGGCGCTGGTGGCATTCGTATATTAGCCCAGAATCGACTGTATAACTGATATAGTACACTTATATGAGATTTAACTTTTAACATAAATAAATTGTCGTCTAATGACGAAGCATGCAGATGTAGAATAAGTAAAACTATAACAAAAACGTATGAGATCAACAGCAAACAAAGCAAAAGTGTAGATAGTTACATATAAAACAAGTTAGTGCAGCTGGTCAATTTGACACTAAGGTACCCTCATATTTATAAAGATTTATTCACTTTGTGAGGAACACAAAAAACGGGTATGAAGCGAACTACTGTGTGAATGTGTTTGTGTGTGCTAGCATAGTGTGTGCACGAGTTTGTTTGCTTGTGTGCGACTAGCCTATAGTGACGGAGACCGCTGATCATTTATAATAATTTTGATTAATACGTGTGAGTTCTGGTTTCATGTGTTCTTTCTTTATATTTTTTGTTTTATGTAAATATTTTATATTGTGTTGTCTGGGTATTTATTTAGAGATTACTTTTTTGGGCACGTTTCCAGATGACAGCGATGCGGACGAGTACTTCGACGCCTACATCCTTTTGTTTTTGTATTTATTTATATAGTTAGTTAGTTTTTTTTTTTTTCTAATTTAGTACTTAGTGTAACTTGTCTGTAATTAATATAAATTGTTTTGTTTTATAATATAATCCTTGTTTTCTTTTGTAAATATTAATACTTTTGCAGTCTTTGATCTCATTTGGCAATTTATTACATAATTGGACCACTTCATATAAAAAGTTATTTTTTCCATATTTTACTGTACTTCGTTTCTATTTCTTAGGTTATGTGCGTATGTCTTTTTTGTAAGTTTATTATTGGTTTGTGTAGTGTTATCTAAAAACTTTTTTTTTTACTAATATGCAAGTATTTTAGTTGTATAGTTGACGGAGATTGAAAAGTTTAGTTTAGTTTAAATTAACTTACAACAAAGATCACATTACGTACTAAAAACTCGCCGGTAACTCACCGTCACTACCGAGAAGAGCAAAACATTTCAAATGTATGGGTCGGCAACGGAATAAGCTATTAGGTAAGAGAACATAGAATTTTATATCATTCGACGTTTCTGTAATTCCGTACGACGTTACATTCGCATGGGACCACGCTACAAAGAGATATTAAATTTAAAAATGTACGGAAGCAAGATTGCTTGGCGCGGACCGATGTGTTTGGGAAATATTCGGGCCTATTCTGTGAAGGGTTGAAGACGAGATTGGGTAATATAATTAATTATGCACCATTTAGTGCTGAATTTTAAATTTTTACTGGAAATGAACTGTTTTGGTTAAAATGAAAAAATCCGTCAGAATGAATGCTGGTTCATCAAGTTTTGGCAGAAGTTTTCTAGTAGATTTACACCAATATTGTGTTAATTTTTGGACAGGACATCTATAATCCATCAATCAACTCCTCGGCTTAACTATAGGTACAGACGCCAGCACATCAAGCTACACGAAACTGTCAGATTTTCCCAATCAACTTTGAACCTTATGCTTTAGCGATAAAGTTGAAAATCCATTAAAGAAATCTGACAGATTGTAGTAGCTTGATGTGCTGGCGTCTGTACTTACGTATACTGACATCGAAGATTAAGACAAGATTGTTTGAGGTAATTTTAGTCCCTATCAAAAATCAAGCAACAAACTATCTATATTTTGTTTTTAGGCCAACAAAATTATGAGCCGTACTCGTTCGGGTTTCGAAGTTCAATTTTTTTTGTTTATTTTTGGCCAGTTTTTATTGTATCGGCCAATCCATCATAAAAAGTAACTTGTAGTCTCATTTCCTACAAAATGTATGAGAAAAGTTTTTTTCGTAATATCCGAGTTTTCTAGAACCTACCAAACCCTCAGCTGGTCCGAATAGACTTTTTTATCCTTATAAGAAACAGGATCGATTGGCACCAAAAGGTTTTTGTGAAAACCGGTTAGTTTCTAGTTGAGGGTATTTTTTTTTCATAATTTGTGAATGCAGTTCAAAATTTCTCAAAAGTTAAGGACAGTCTACTAAGAGCGTTTTAAGGTGTACGCACACTTATCCGAGCCGAACGAGTCGAACGCATCGAACGAAACGAATTTTAGAATTCTGTATATGAAATCATATGAAACCTCGCTCACTTGCCCGCGTCGAATCGTCCGAATCTGGAAGAACCCCAGAATTCCTAGACGAATTCGGATGACATCATCAGGTTTGGCGCGGCATATGCGGTCGACTCGACTGACGCGCTCGCATTCTATCAATTGACAACATTTCAAATCTGACACGACCTTAAAACAAAAATACCATTTCTTTATTTTCGTCTCCTGAGTTCAAATATATTTATTTTTTATTTTTTTATTTCTTCATTTCTGAGAAAAAAAATGATAATCAAAAAACATGTGATGACGTCACATAAATGGTGGAATGAGGTAGTTACCATTGCGCATTCCAATGTCTTCGATGAAAACATTACATGTCAAACAAGACATGTCAAATATGTCAATGTCACCATAAAACAAAAACAAAATATTGAATTGAACAATTTATTTTTCTTATCAACTCGACACGCTATAATATTATCAGTTTTTGTTGATATTTCGTCAATGAAATGGATCCAAATGAAAAATATACGCCAATGAATGAACCAAAATATTGTTTTGTAGGTACTAGTCTGCAAATACAATTCTAAAAGTACTCAAAAAGTATTTTTTGCGGTGCCCAGCTCAGCAAAAAAAGAGTGGTGCAATGCTGTGGGTATATCATGTCCTAAACGCGTTATACTATATGTATGCGAAGATCATCTCAATGTAAGTAACTAAATAACAATGATTTTTATAAACTACGTACCACAAACCACACACTTTTTAGCGCTTTTTTCTGACAACTTCTGAGACAAGTGATATTATGACAGTGACAATTAACAGTGTTTTTGACGGGTCACAGTAAAGCAAAGGTTTTATCGCCATTCCACCGTAAGCATGACGTCATTTGGCGCTTACGACTTTTTAGAATACACCGAATTTCAAAGTTGAAATTATGAATGAAAAGTACATAATTTCGAAAAACGGAAAAATACGGGTGCCTTAGATTTCTATTTACTTTTATATAAAGTAATAATACATGCAGGTTAAAAATATGAAATGTTGTCAATTGCGTACGACAGAGCAGCGCGCGAGAACTACTTCTTCATTGTTTTGTCTTCGGCGCGGTCGATTCTTTCGGTGCGGATATTTATTTATTTATTAAAACTTTATGCACAAGTAAAAAAAGTACTGTACAAAGGCGGACTTAATGCCTGAGGCATTTTCTACCAGTCAACCTTAGGGTGATGCAGAGACAAAATATGGTAGGTGCAAAATACGGGATAGATAGCTAGGAAATTACTATATGGGATATGTATGCGAGGCCTCCTTGACTTCGATTCATTCGACGCATTCGTCTCGGATAAGTGTGTGTTCACCTTTAATGTAGCTACAGCGATTATGGTATCTGCCTTTACTGCCCCGGCTCAAAAATTCACCATGTTTAATCAAGCCCTTATTGACCTGTTACCTACCCATAAAATGCTAGTAATCTTTAAGTAATGAGTTGAGAGTCCACTTTTTTTCAAGATTAAGTAGGTAATCCTTCTCCATGAAGCAATGAAACAAGTGCCTCTCGACATCTCCGCGTTTTCATGATCCATCAGAAGTTGACGCTCGCGGTTTGTCAATGAGGCCCCTTTTTTATGTACCCAAGTAAAACTTTAGGGCTGCAGGGTGGGTTCAATTCCGTAACGATAAAACGACGTTAGAACGAGGGTACATACATACATATCTACAGGGTGATTTGTGATTCCTCGTATTCCTTCCAGGATGTAATAGTACCTACGAACTTTTTGTAACAATTAAGCATCCCATGTAGCTTTGGCATTGAAGCCGATTTCCTTGTTCACAAACTAAACTAAATTTAGTTATTAAGTTCAGTGCATCTTTTTCTTTCTATTTCATTAAGAAAAGGACAGAAGACAAACTTTAGTTTAGTCCTGTCAAATTAGTCAGCGCCTGACGTAAATTGACGTATTTTTAGTAGCCAATTTTTTAATCACGTCTAAACTTGTCTATGGAGTATCTTAATTTGACAGGATTTGTTGTCTACCTAACTGTTACAAACTAACCCTAGATTTTGAAAAAAATTACCTACATGGAACTCCTCAACGATGAAAAGCATTTATGTTTTCTTGCGATTGGGTAATTGTCTCTGCATCACCCAAATGTTGACTGGTAGAAAATGTCTATGGCATTAAGTCCGCCTCTGTACATTTATGTGCTTGAAGTATTCAATAAATAAATAATAAAACGGCTAGTTAGGTTAGACAAGGACAAAAGACAAGGTTAGCATATCCTAACACTAGCATCCGCCCGCAACTTCGTTTGCGTAGAATTCGGAATTCCCGCCGTTTAAAAATATGTAGTGTGGTATGTGGTTTATTATTTATGTATAGAAAGATAGATTAGGTAGGGTTAATACATTATTGTCTGTGAAACCATGGAAATACATACAAAATTTCAACACAATCGGTCAAACTGTTTAGTACCTAGTTGACATACCGACAGCAGCGCCACCTACCGGGTCCAATTGTAATAATCCAGGAAACCATCGAAATACCCATATAAAATTTCAACCCAATCGGTTCAGCCGTTTAGCAGTTATGTGAAAAAGATAAGTACGGAAGGATATTTCATGCTACCCGTTTTCCCGTAGGAATGAAGCATTTTCCCGCGGTAAAAAGTAGCCTATGTTCATCAGGGATAATGTCGGCTTCTAATGGTAAAACAATTTTTCAAATCGGTCCAGTACTTTCGGAGCCTATTCAACAAAACAAATCTAATCTTTCCTCTTTATAATATTAGTGTAGGTAGATAACAGTGCTCATCTAATCTTGGATTGTATACAAAATGCTGCTACCGGATACATAATCGGCAAAAATTACGTATTTTCATTCAAACTTTCAACGCCTATTCAATGAATTTTCAAAAAATCCGTCCGTGTTAAGATAATGAAATTAAGCTTCGACGGTTTTCGACCGTTTTAACTTAATTCATCATAGAAGGTTCAGCCAAAAGGATTGGGTTTGGTCATTAAAATTCAATTTGACACGACCATTCAGAATGGTTTAAAGGGGTTGTTGGGTCTTACCTGCGCCCTTTAAATGCCTTTTACGTCGCCCTTAAGCCCGTCACAGACGTAGCTATACTTAATATATATTATTATGAATCATAGCAAGGCATATTACGACATATTTTCTATATTTTTCGTGTGACCGCACACGCAGCTATAATATATATTTCTATGACGTCACCAAAATATGTCGATATATACAGGGTTATTTGTAAAACACCAACAACCTCTTAAGAGGTCATTGTACTCATCATTATGAACAACTTTTACTATGGGACCAAACCTGAAATCGCGAAAAAAAAATCAGCTGTTCCCTACATTTATGTTCGCATAACTCGTCCAAATGTAGGGAACAGCTGATTTTTTTTTCGCAATTTCAGGTTTGGCCCCATGGTATAAGTTGTTCATAATGATGACACAATATGATGATACAATCACCCATTTCGATTTGTCGCATGTTTACAATTTCATCCTGTATATTATAGCTACGTCTGTGACGGGCTTAGGGTACACTATTTTACTGCGTTGTAACTTAGGAGATATTGGTATATTGTAAGGGTAAGTGGATTTATTTGCATTGTGCTTTAGTAAGTTCCGCGAAATGATGTTGATTGAACTCCAGAACTTTTGTTGACATATCAATTCTGAACAAAGTAGGTAGGTAGGCAGTTTCTTTTACAGGGTCATTTGTAAAACACTAATAACCTCGTAGGACGATACTACTAACATCATAAATAACGTTTGTTTTGTGG